>JAYGXS010000003.1:79278284-79306402 GCA_036362985.1 Ligula intestinalis
TCTGAAGATGGACTCCTGTACGAGTTCGAAAGCTCAGAACAATAAATGAATTGATCTGGTGCTCGATATGCCTTCTTCCTCGTCCAGAGACTTACTTTACCAGTCAGATGAGTCATAAGTCCAGACAATAGGCTAAAAGCTGAAGGACACTATCTGATTGATCCAATTTAAGTCCGACCTTGAGCATTCTCATGAGCCCCTCTTTCGCCTATTGCATGCAGTCAGAATACGCCCAAATAGCTCTTGTTTCGCCGTTGAGGTCAGATTTAGGAATTCAGTCGAAGCGAGTTATCGGATGATCAACCAAATTCATAAAATATCTGCTGTTAATATGGCATATCCTGTAAACCATAGTTAGTACGTTTTCCCACCACAGATATTCAGAAGTCATCATCGTTGCAGCCAGTCACCGTTAAGGAAAGAAGCAGGGACTCGTTTGGAATTCGTTTGGAGTGGCGTCTCACTACGTATTCCCGCATACATTGTGTACCAATAAAAATAAAAGTTCCATACAACGATGCTCAGTTCAGTTTAATTTTTGAGTGAGAGTAATAGGCAATGCCTTTGAAAAGTCTGTTGTTTATAGGCCGGGGTGTCAAACACATATATAGGCACGAGCTTATATATGTCCTTTTTAAAATGGTACTCATAAACTGTGAGTAGCAATCTTTTTTTAATACCGAGGGATGAAATGGGGCACAATGATGGACGCAGCACGAGATTCTCCTCTATCCGGACCACACGCGCATTGGTCACCCAGCGCAAACAAACTTTCTAAATCATCTTGATCTGCCGCATAAATTGCCTATCAGGTTAGAAGATATGCTTAAAGCTTAAATGTAATCTGATTCAATCAACCCCTTTGAGGCGATGGTTTCTTGCTCATAATGATATTTCAAAAGACTTAAAATCTATATTCCTCTCTCACACAGCAAAAAATCGTCCTCTCAGATGCGTCACGCACCCATTTAGCTCCTATTAGGTCGGCCGTAAGGACATCGTCGAGAAAGGGGAACCAGTACGAAACTGACAAGGGACTTTTTCGGCGAAACTGTATTTATCAAATACTGATACACAGTAGACCATACGATAACCACACGAAAGTTTCCACATCACACGTTTCTCCCGTCAACAAATGGAGGATTAGTTGGTTTGACTGGGTGCAGGAGAAATGCAAATGGAAACCGAAAAAGGCCACGAACTTACGGTCTGCTGCAGTTCCTCGAATTGACGTCTTGATATTTGAACAGCTCTGATCTCGTCCTGGCGTCCAATCTCTTCGGCTGCAGCTTCCGCTTCGTTAAGGAGTCCATCAATTACAGTCAAGATTCCCTCCATATAGGCATCCCGTTTGACCGCATCGTACACGGCGGCCATTTGATTCTGAAAAAGCGCAGAATTTACAATAGGTATCCTCTTTCCGGTACCTTGGTGTTACTCTGACCTCTCATTTCTCATATACTCCCCATATCGAAACCGTTTCAATTAAAATTTTAAACTCCTCTATTACATCCGGGGGTTACGCTCATATCGTAAACACATCTCAAGCCCTTCTCTGACCACTTACAGCTGCTTGCATTCTCCTCTCTCATTCTCTAATGCTCTCCGTTTATTTATCCAGCCTTGCTTAAACAAGACTTGTTGATTTTTAAACGTATCCTCTGAATGTTCGCTTCAGCTATTGGTTTTTATTATGCCTGTTTAGCTGATATTATAATACAGCGAGACTTAAAAGCAGTCAAACAGTTTTTGCTGATCTGAATTAATGAATGCGAAGTCTTTCCGATATACATATGCCCTACCGTACATCGGCATATCAGCACAATGTACTCCCATTCCTAGCACGCTACCTCACTTGTAAGGAAACAGAAATCCAGAAGTGGAGATTAGTCCTGTCTTGATAATTAATATAGATTTTGTGTAAACCTCAATATTTTTGGGTATTTTGTTAACTTATTTCTTAGTCTCAGTGAATGTACCTATTTTTTGCAGAAAATTTCGGACGTCGCCGTTAAAATAAAATGTATTTCTCTTTCTCCGGTCAAATTAACTGTTAAACACGCAATAAACTGAGGGTACATGACACAGTATGGGCATGACGCTAGCGCGGGTCTGACTTCTTATAACGTCGGGTTCAGCGTCGCTAGTGTTATAACGATGATATCTGACTTGTGCCACAGTCGAATTACACCCTGTTGAAATCCCCAAGGAAGAACACAATAAGAAGGGCGTAATTCTGAAATCCACCCGGACGAGGGTTTATTGTGTACAATAAAACGCACTAGACACTCGCTCATAAGAGATTGTCTGCGCGTTCACTTGTGGCCTGGTTGGCTGCATTAGGATAACGTCACGCGCCCAGTTGACCCTCGGGGAACAAAGAACAGTTGTGCCTTGCGTAGGCTCGTGTGCGTGCGTGCGTGCGGTCGAAGGTCATTGTGTGTGGACATTCATCGTTTGTATGTGGTCAGAGCTAACAAACAAAGACATTTGGCTAGGCTCCACGCCTCAGGAAAGCCTTTCATAAGCCTTCTTCTCAAGCCTCCAAATGTTGCTAGCACTTGGTCCGGCTAATATTCTAACATGACTCATGCGGGTCAGGGATTTGGACTTCAAGATCCCACCTCAATTCTAATTTCATTGACTATTCTTCATTCAGTTTTATCGGAACGTTCCCATGTGAGTTGGAACCGTAATCACACAAAAATGAGAAAAAGAAAAGCAGGCATCGATCGGCATAATGTCCGAGTTGAGGTGAACTCCAGACGCGATTCCATCTAGACAGGTCGCGTGACCTAGCAAAGTATGGAATTCAAGAAATCTAAAGAGGATAGAAACGTTGCAACTCAGCAAACGACAGTTCGATCATCGCTCTCAACGCTGTCCATCACGAGTTTTAGAAAGCTGAGAGCATACGTGGTGGCGGCGGCTGGATAACAGGGAAAGTAGACGCGCAGAGGATCTACCCAACTCTCACACCCGACAAAGGCCGAGAATGGCAGAGATGGGGTAGATCGCAGGGGATTTGCAAGAAACAAACTCCAACACGTGCTGCAAATACACTACCTTGCTAGGTAGGCTCCCACCTGGGAGCGAAATTAAAGCGGAGCTATTGAGCCTGACTCTCAGCCCACAGTAGGGCACTCTACCCAACAAGATACACAGTGAACTGACTGCGGTGTCCAAGTCATCCCGTTCGTTGGCAAGCCTCCAAGCCAGGGCTTGCAGCACACCGTGATAGGTTCAAATGCTTCAGGTTGTTTTTAGTGAGGAGCGAAATGCGCTGAGGCTTGACCGCACTCTCTGCCTCACCGCCAGCACAGAGCACATTCAGCACAGCACTCAGCACACACACACGACAGTTTGACAGTCGATTTCGACGATTTCCACCATGAGCTTAAGCCAGTTGAAGGCAAACACAGTGACGTTCGCTGGATGATAGTGAAAATAGACTCGCGGAAAATCTACCGCACTCTCTCATTACTCCCACACTGGGACTCGGTTGTCAAGGCCAAGTCGAGAAGACCGGAGATGAGGGAGGGCGCAGGCAGCTGGCGCGACCAACACTCAACACGCGTACCAACAGCACGCCTCGATAGGTAGCCTCCCATCTGGGAGTTCCATAAAGACTGCTTTAAGAAGGAGCCCTTGAGCCTGACTGTCAGCCAGTAATAGTTCACTCCGCACAACAAGACACACACTGGGCCGACTGAGGTGTCCAAGTTGTCCCATCAACTGGTAACTCTCCAAGCTATGGCTTTTGGCGCACCAGATTGTTTAAAATGAGGAAAGAAATGCGCCGAAGGTCGACCTCATTATCTCCCCCACCACTAGCAACAGGCCACCGCCTAGCTGTCGGTCGCCTGAGGTGGGATGGGCGTAGTGCTATAAAGCAAAACAACTCGGAACACAAAAAACACACACACACACAACTTAACTCAGGAAATGAATCAGTGCGAAAAAGCTGCATCTCCAACAGCAATATGAGCATGAAAATAATTATCTTACTCACCACAGCTTCATTCAGTTTCGCCTCATATCGGCCCCACACGGCAATTCGTTTGTTTAACTGATTAATGATTTCAGTTATCGAGAATTTGGAGGTCACAGTGTGGTGCTCCTGTTCGGTGTGGACAATCCACTCGCGTATCACGCCGCTGGACATCTCGGTCGGCAGAGGCGACTGCTCCTTTTCGCACTTCTCAATCAACTGGAGACCGTGCTTTAGTTGCTGCACCGTGATTGGGGTTGGCTCAGAGAGGCCGAAAGACTTCTCGATTTCCTGTTTTGGATCAAAAGAAACGCTTGCAAGCAGAAAGACGGCAACGGGGGGCGTGGTTAGAGGTAAGATGACAAGTATTTCAAAGTACCCAGGGTGATATTTCACGCTCGATTACCTCTCACTAATCGCGGTCGGTTCTACCGGGATTGAGTTATGTGGTAAGGCGCGTCCAGGGGCCTGACGGACGACTTGGGCGCGCTGCATCAAGGCCTCGCCAGCAATCTCGCGTGCTCATTGGTTCAGCTGAACGCGCTCCCATCACGAACTTCACGCCACCCAATATTATTATCGCCCGACGACAGTTAAACAGGTTGGGTTTCTCCTACCGTATATAGCCTGCTTCCACGTAGCTAAAGGCAGTTGGCAGCCAGGCCCACTGAATATTTACCTAGTTGATCTTTTAAGCAAGAAAACGAAGTACCACGAGCCTCCATTACAAAATATCTGCTATACATAGGTCACTCTATTGACCTCAAAACATGTTTCCGAGTACTTTTTCGAGCAAGAACAAATCGGACATTCACTACATGATAGGAAACTAAATACTGCGGGAGAAACCCCACCTATGTAAGCAGTTAGATCATGTAGCTTAACTCCAAATGCCCTGGTTATCGCGGGCGAGGATTTAACCAAGATTTGACTTTTCCGTTAAGTCCCTGCCCTAATTTTCCTTCCTGTATCTCAAGTTTAAAGGCAACCTTATTATTGACCATTCGCCGCGTTGAACAATGACCTTGTTGTTATGTATTGATTATGTGTTAATTCAGACTGTTATATACTCCACTTGTGAGATATCTCATGCAAAGACAGGAGGCAGTTTAAAAGCTGTCTCGGAAATTGTTTGTACAAATAAATCCTGCCTTAAAGTGGACTGTACGTTCTTGGTTCGTTTGCAATCGTCAGTCAGTCAGACACGCACAACTGCAACTAGGCAGGATTTAGTTTCTTGATAGCCGATGCGAAGCTAAAGCCTCGCAGCTCCTGGACTCGTTTATGCGTAGCCAAGGAGGATAGCTAGGTCTGAACCGCCCACTTAAGTTCGCAATGTCCCTATTGGTTATACTTTTTGAATGCGCTTTTGCTTTTTCAGCAAAAGTTTGAAGGATATGACGGTCCGCAGCTGTCAAAGGATGTTTTAAATGGCAACCGTGGAGGCAAACCCGTGCTTTATACGCTTACTTTAGATTTGTACCTGGGAAACAACTGAGTCCAATTTAGTTGGTACCTGCAGTAATTCTCAATTAATTGACATTAGTCATCACAACACAACCAGCGTGGATGCCAGGCTGTAAACCCAAACGAACTACAAGTACGTTTAAAATACGTCGTACTGTTCCATGTGACCCACCTGCAGCTCATTCAAGGTCATTTTCAGCTTTGAGACGTTCTCACCGGGTGTCTGGCCCCTGGCCAGTTCGGCGGCTTCCTCCAGGAGACAGAGCAACTCCGGCCGCGCTTTTGGTCCCTCCATGAGGTCGATGAAGTCGCGTCGTTCAGAGGCCGTGTGTACGGTGGCCACATAACTGCCTGTTCGCGCAACGATGGCGGACATGCGGCGGCGCAGAAGGTCGAGCAACTTCTGTGGAAGCTGGGTGCTGCGCTTGTCCGCGCCCTTTTGTGCGGCAAGTTTGTTAAGACGGTCGGCTGCAGACCTGGCCTTGGCGCAGTCAGGGCCGAACTGGGCCTAATTGGTGCCAAAAAGCAAAGGTAGAGTTAATTAATACCCAGTAATAAGGATGACCGCACAAAGGATAACAATCTACTATGGGATCAGCACTCCTTGTTTACATTGCATAACTGCTTCCTTATTTAGTAGTAGTAGTAGTAGTAGTAGTAGTAGTAGGCATGTTTTGTTTTACTACTTTAGCGTCACGTGTCTTACCACAGATGGTTGGCGTAGTTAATCCACATATAAGACTGCACCCCCTGCCGAAAGATTTAGGGACATCCGACTTCTTTTTATAGGCCAGAATGCGTTATTCGCAAAAAAAAGGCAGAGCTAATTAGTGCCCAGCAATAATTATGATGGCACGAAGTACTAAGTGCTGAGTAAATGACTATTTTATTGCAAACTGACAGCGCGACATGACTGGTTGGACGAGCACTAACCGACCGCTTACGCTTCTCCTATAATGACCCTCTGGTGCCACCCACCCTTGGTGCCACGCACAAGGTCACGTGATTGCAGTTCTCGACTCGCCTCTCGGACAGCCAATCACAGATGCCACAATCTGCGCCAACGCTCAACCTCCTGCGGCTGCTAGCAGATGTGCATGTACAAGCCTGTATACGCCAATCTGTCTGGTGGACCACACAAGAAGTTACTGTGAGGACTGCTACGCTCACCCTCTTCGGACGCGGCCTTCTCGTGAGGAGTTGTGCCCTCGTCCGATAGTCAACATCCTCCTACATATTCTCCAGTAGCTCCGTACAGAATACACAATGAATCCCATCTGGCGTTTTACTTCTTCTCTTAGCCTACGGAACCAGGCTGGAAGATTGTAGTGGTAATGGTCTTTTTTATTAACCTTAACCACGGCGATACTCACACGTTTTGTGCTGTCTTGTAGCTCAATCTCTAACCCCGTCAGTAGCTGCATGGTAGCTAGTAGGATAGATATAAAAACGTTACCGACAAAGACAATGGAGACTGGAATAGCCATTTCTCTGCCGGCCATACCAAACACCAGGTGTTGCGCCATCCAAGCTCTGACTCGTGACCCGTTGATTGGGCAACTGGCTCGTTGTCTGGCCGGTTTCAACCGAAAATGGCCATTCAATCCTCCCTTCTATACCCAGGCAAGTTCCCAGGTGGTGATTATCCGTCACTTTGCGGTCATCACACATTTCAGACCAATCAATGGACACCTTTGTTGTAACGGTGATTTCAGTGGTGTGACCGTCTAATTACGCTCTGGTGAATCCCCAAGGAAGAACACAATAAGAAGGGCGTAACTTTGGAATCCAACCGAGGGAGTATAGATTGTGTTCAAAACCTGGAGTTGCTTTCTCGGGTGGCAGTTGCCGTTAGTTGATTTCCAGCGCGCTAGATGTCTCCGCTTCGGGGCGAGCCCGGCCTCGGGAGCGGACTGGCAGTGTTCTCGCAGTTCGTTTGCAACTCACTGTTTGAGAAGTGACAGTTGCTTATAAGTGATTGTCAAGCGCGTTCGCTTGTGGCATCATTGGGCACATTAAAATAAGGTCACTTTCCGTGAAGAACCTAAGTGGCCCTTCAGGAACTGCGACTACATACCTGGACACGCGCCTGGACGCCCGTGCGTGCGTGTCCGGTTTTAGGTCATTGCGTGTGGATAGTCATCGCGTGGGCATAACCACCACGAAAGCATATGACCTTGAAGGCAGTCCATATTGACAAAGGAATAATTTTGACAGTCGGTGGCAAACAGAACGCCTGATAAGAGCTCGCAAGATTACTAGCCTTTGGTCAGGCTACACCCCTAACAAGCTTACTATGAAGATCCTTAAAATGATAGATCGGTATTGCTTGCCGAATATCACCCCCTGTTTTAAGATGCTAATAGAATCAGGAGATGCAGCCTCTAACCCTTTTCTTCGTCCATGCCAAAAGTTAGCTGGTCAATTTTAAAACTACTGGTTAAGCACCAACATGACTATCGACTAGATCCAACCGTGATTAAACTCGCGTCTCCCTGTGGGGCCTATAGCATTGTCTGTTCAAAGGCGTTCGCCTATTTTTCCCTTAATTAATGATATTGATACTGCTGCTGCCTTTTTTCACAACTGGATCAAACTAAAAATAAGACGACTTTTCCAGCACCACTTACGTGGAGCCCCTTTGAAAGTTCAGTCAGGACATTCGCCTCCGCGGGGTTCGGAATGGTGCCTTTGAGAGAACTCTCCTTGGCATCCGTTTTCCACTCTGTGTTAACCCGTGAGATCCACTGCTCAGCACTGCGCAGCCACTTGCCGGGCTCGGCGAACGCGCCTGGAAGCTGGGCGTAGATACTCCATCGCCATTGCTCCAGCGCCTTCTCGCATTCTGCGAAAGCATGGAGGCCAGTTTGTGGGTCCAGGCCGCCGACTAGGCGCTCCATTGTGAGTTTTTGGTGAAGCATATCTACAAAGTCCCTGTTGGTGTCCAGTCGGGCAGACGTTTGCTCATATTTCTGTGGAGAGCAAAGGGGAGCAATGCGTTTCGTTGACAAAAGTCGGGAACAATACCGTAGCACTTATTTTGAATGAGACAACAATGGCTCTGCTGATGGATTTCGTTATGTCTGCATCCGTAGAGTCTTCTAGTATAAGCTGGTTAGTCGCACTGTAGTTCCCCTCTGATCGATGGCATTTTGACTACCGTGCAACAACTTCTTGTGTTTACCTACTACTTGCATTACTTTACATTTATATGGTATGAATAAACTATGGTGGTTGGTGGACAGATGAAGTGTTCTCGTTGGCACTGTGGGGAGGAGGGGGAGGAAGGGGGGTGGGGTGGGGGGAAGTTGGGGGAGTTGAGATCAGTGTCAATGTCTAGACGGCCCGGCGTCCAAGACCGCCGATAAGGTGTGCGTGGCTGGACTTGGGACTTGGTCGTGTCTGCGGGGGCCCGTATCCGAGGCCTGTGGTCCGCTGTGGGTGGCCGTGTTACCTAGTTTCGCCCATGGCAACTGGGACGCCGCGACGGAATTCTTTTGGGAACATGACAGCGGTTTGCGTAGCCTGATGGCGGCCGTCTCTGCTGTCGCCAACAGACGCTGTCCGAGGGATTTTGACTAGCTTGAAGGCACCTTGTAAATCATTCGGAAGGCCTCTTTGGCATCCACTCGATGGTTCGAGTCTACCAGGTGCGCTAAGATTGAACTGTTTACACCTTTAAGTTGGCCTTTCCCTTACCATGCTGGTATGTGTTCCCTTACCCTTTTGGACAAGCGCCGGCTCGTGCGACCAATATATCCTGCCCCACAGGAACAGGTAAATTAATATATGCACATTGATGTGGTCTAGGCTGGCAGTTTATCCTTAATCTCTCCGTATAGGATGGGAGTAGTCGAGAACAATACATGAGCGTTGGCTGCTGGGAAGGTAGTTGCTACGGCTTGACTCAGGCGCTTCCTTAGTAGTTCGCTTGATCCGTCCCCTTGAAATGGGACTCTGATGAAAGTTCGTTTCTTCTCCACTGTTAATACTGAGGGCTTTGGCGGCCTTTCAGCCATGTTTTTAGCGATAAATTGACAAGGATACCCATTTTGTCGAAACACACCTTCAACAATCTTAAGCTGCTCTTCAATGCTATCAGTCGAGCAAATCCTCTTCGCCCTTTGCGTCAAACACCGTACTAAATTGCGTTTGACGTTCAACAGTACGAAACTAGCAAACAGACCACAGGCCTCGGAAACGGGCCCCCGCAGAGACGACCAAGTCCCCAGTCCAGCCACGCACACCTTATCGGCGGTCCTGGACGCCGGGCCGTCTAGACATTGACACTCCGATCTCAACTCCCCCAACTTCTCCCCCCTCCTCCCCACATAGACAACGAGAACACTTCATCTGTCCACCAATCACCATAGTTTATTCATACCATATAAATGTAAAGGCCTGACGAGAATTTATCGAAAACAAACGTATGTTCGCCAATTTATCTTCTGAAATTTTCAATGGGAATTTTCGCAAAGTTAAAACATTTGTTTATGTTATATGTTATTGTTGCCAGTCCATCGCTTGCTGGCCCTCACCTTTACACTCATATACACTTGAGAGCATACCTGTTCTTCTGTAATATCCCTATGCTAAACCCCACCATTGTACTTAATCTGAAAAGTCTAAATATGTATCGGCTTTTGCAGCTAGGAAAAAAGATCGTTCGCATACTTGTACAGATTTGACACATTCGTATTTTTTATGTTGCATTTTTCAACTTGTTGATATTACCTACATTGCATGCAACCAACTAGAGAGCTCAAAGGTGCACACCTATATTTCTCGCAAGTAAATTATCTTGCTCTAAATCCACAACCAGTAATTGCGAGCAATTCACAAAGTCTGGATAGCAACCCATAGCAAATAGGAAAAAAGCGAGTCTAGGGCCCAATAAGCGATAAGAAAATTGACCTTGGTCCATTTTTCAATGACGGAATCCTTCTGTGGTATGCATACTGGGCATTTAAAGGAGTTAACATGAAAAAGTCTTACAGCAACAAGTTATTTTGTAGTGACCAGTACGAGTCTACCAAAAGATGGCATGGACAGGTCTATACGAACATACATTAAGAAAATGTCAAATAATCAATGACAGAATAGATCTGTGCAAAGAAAACCCAGCTAAACTAGTCGATACGCTGTTGTTATTCATTGATGAACGCTTACCAGTTGGTAGTGGAGCTCATTTGACCCATTCGGCCTTGGGACTCACTCTTGGACTCCGCCGGAAGCAGCACAATGTCTAGTAGTCAATTTTCTTCCCCATTATTCTTCGTTCCTTTGTGTACACAATAAACTGTTCCTTCTACTCTGGTCTCTACTGACTTCCTGTCTACTAAGTAACCATGGTCTGAAAATTGCGGTTGCTAGGGTCAAACATACTCAACCCCCCTGCGATAGTAGTTTAGACTGATGAATATTGCCAGCGATGACAAGGGAAAATGAAACAGTCACTTCTTACTTATTAGTCGTCATCACCTAGTTCTATCCAATTCTTTGTAGTGCCCTAGCCGACGCTCGAATCCGGAACTCGTTAGTAATAAGTCTCACGCTCTAACCAGTGAGCTACGAGTTCGTTGTCCGACAGGTTTTGATCGGGAGTACTAACATCGGTTAGGGGACGCTCATGGACCAAGATATCAAAGCCAGGCAGTGGAGTCTGTTTGTTTAGTGAAGTATATTTGTGGGGGAGGCAGAGTTTCCGTTGATGGTTGACAGTATGATGAATTGAGAGAAAAAACTCAGAGGTAGATCAGAAGTCGGGCATCGCTTATTCTGCAAGGTTCCGTATCCGAAATGCCTGCTAGTGAAAGCGTCATCTTCCTTTGCACTGACATCCAATGAGACTGGACTTTTATCCGGGCCTTGTGTTTCCCGCGCATTCCATTCTCATTGGACAGCTTGTGGTTGCAGCTTGGCGATATTGTTCAATCCCCGTGTGAGAGTTCATTGAAGAGCGAGTGGACATGCATCAAACGTCCCAGCTACACGCTAATCCTTACGATCAGATAATTAAATCAATACAATTAATATTTAACGCTACTATTAATAAGTTAGTAGGTGTGTGTCTTTACTCTTTTTTACTAAGCAATGACTGCTCGCTTTCTGCCTACATTTATGAAAAGGTTTGTTTTTTCGACAAATTACTGCTCTCTATCACCGCATTTCTTAGTCACTTTATTAATAGGGAACTCAAAGGTGTTTGCCTATCTTGCCCTTTACTTCACTTCACTGAACTGAACCTAGCCCTTGATATACCATGCAATTTCTTTATTCAATCCCTGGAGTAGTATAGAAGCTACCATTAGACTGGGCTTCACGGAGCCTGGCTCCGCTTACCTCAAAAGATTTCTCCAAGTTCAGGCGGGATCTCGCAGCCTCGTCTGCCTCTGTCTTTATCACACGCAGGACCTCCAAGAATTTGGTGTACTCCTGTTTCTCCTCCTCGTCGACGGACTAAAATTCAGACAGGTCGATGGAAGACGTGTCAACAGAAAGGGAAAATTCTGCAACATAGCCATTTATTTCTCAAAGTTTACCGTGGAGTTGGCTACCACCTTGACGCCTCAAGCATAATCAACTGGCTATTGCAAACCTTACCGCCAGGCTGTGCTCGTAATATGCTAAAGAAAGCACGTTATTTCTGTCATGTTTACCTAGCGTTTATCTAATGACCCATATATATATATATATATATATAAATACTCAGAATAGAAATGTTAGCAGTTGGCATGTCATATGTGGAAAGGTCTTCCCCGAGGTAACATTGAGTCAACAGCCACTTTCGAGGCCAGCCAACCTCGCGTGGTTTCGATGGCCATCAAATTTGGAGAGCAACTGATCGTAGACATCGTACAGAACGCCTTTGGTTGTAACGGCATTCACCGTTGTGGAATGGACGCTGTAAATATACCGATTAATGCCCCTCTTCATCGCTCAATTAAGGTATGATTCCGATGTAGCTTACGACTAAAGTCAATTTACTTTAGATCACAGTCAGCCTCTCTGGCCTCTAGACTGCGAAGCACTTTAATTTTTGCTAACAGCCTGGGCCTCAAGGCCACGGGACATCAGTAAAGTAATCCGAATTGGAACAAGACAAGAAAACATTGTTTGTTGCTAAAAAGTTGGCTACTGTGTTTAATATTTTCATATACCAGTCCACCGTAGACAACTTGGTCGTTTCTCTGCCTGACTTCCGATTTTCGTATTCCTCAACGCGCTCACCGCATCGTCGAGGCAGCATGGGAACGAAAATGGTGAATAACTCCCGTAGCCCTCGGCTCCCCCGAGACACATTTGAACCTAGCCAACCGGATGCGAGATCGGTCTAGCCTACAACCATCGTTCCCTGCGTTCCCTCACGCAGGCGCCTCCGAGCATGAGGCAGCGGGGGGCCCCCTGCCCCCATCCCCCCCACGCCACGGATCGGTGACTGCCAATAAAAGCGCTAGCCTTAATTACGCGTGCGTAACTCCTTTGCAGTTGGCCCGGCGGTGAATGAATCAGAGCATGGAATTACGCGAAGATTGCGACTGCATGAAGCGCGGTGGTTTCACATCTGGAGATCAGCTTCAACTGCCTAGGGAAATCATGAAGAGAGGGCCGGCGAACTTGACGGAAGCCTTTTTCGGTTGCAGACAAGTGTCGCGGTGCACTTAGATTAGAATTTTGTGCGGGTTTCAACCACTGAGCTCTAATACACTGTCCCACAAAATCGAAGTGGTCGTTTTAACAGACTATGAATGAACTTTTGACGCAGATCTGGGGTCTATAGGTCTACACCTATAAACCTGAAATATACTGATGTATACCGTGAACAGAAATTAATTTCGCATGAAATTAAAAAGCTGAAATTTAAAAAAATGATATATCCACCAGAAAGCAGAGAGAGAATGCTGGAGGACCCAATAATGAGCCAGACCCCTCGCATTTGTGTCAAGCAGCGGCAGAATACCAGCGAAACATGTGCCTGGGCCCTTCAGCTAGTACCTAGGCTGTTAGTACGGGAAGTTAAAACATCAGTTTGATCGTTTTTTGTCACGCTCAACACACTCCTTGTCTCTCTATTGCGGGAACCTTCACCGCCCTTGCCTGCAGTCGCCTACGGTTATTGAGCTGGCATGAGGATCTCACCCTCATCTAGACGGATCAGTTCTATGTTGCCACTGTGTCTATTTTCTTGTATCGTCTACAGTTTTATCGTATTTCCACCCTTACCCACGGAGACCATTTTTGAGATTTCGATAAGGCTAAATACATGAGATGGAATTCTTAACTGCTAAGTTAAGTCAACTATTCGACGAAACCTATCGCGGAAGAAATTTGAACAAGAAAAAGGCAACGTGTTTTGTGGAATTTACTGATGTGGTACAATTTCGTGACCACCTATTCAACGGCAATTGTCTACTTATGGGATAAAACAAACTGTCGCACATTAAAGCCTTTGCTTTGATCACGTTCAAACAACGGCTTCCATGCACTATTGAATGCACGCGCATCGCCTCAACAACAGCTTTTCCAGTTAGGCGAGCTAAATGCACTATGCCTATGCAAACCAGATCAAACTACATTTATGAGTTTAGATTTAGTTGCAGATGAAAATACAGTGGTCGCACGCAAAGGCAGTTGACGACGCGGTCAGCCGAATATATGTCAAAGTGGCTGTCTAGGGCGGAAAATGAGATACCCAAGAGATCAATCCTGGTGGACACTGACCATACGGTTGAGCCAAAGACTGCATTTAAAGTCTTACGACCGGGCATCTCTTGCGATTTGCAGAAGCCACTGCAATACGGAGAAGTATAGAACTTTGTAAGCAACTGGATCACTTGATAAACCGCGCATTGCCGTGGTAACGATCGATAAAGCATGAAAACCCGTTCCGTCTCACACACCCCCCTTTCCCGTATGATTGACTGCCACCTTGTCCTTTGAGAAGAAGAAGAAGACTCGATCGCTGGGACAATATGTTTATTCGCCTAACGTTTCGATATCCGTCACGGATTCGTCATCAGAGACATGAGTAGCAGAAAGGTTAAGTATGCACAGACGTTTGCAGTATTTATAGGACACAGTCATTACTGCAAACATACAGCGACAATTAACGTTAAGTGCCTTCTTCTGCGTGGACTGCTTGTTGGACGGCACGCGGGCTCTGACCTGTTGAACTTTCGTCACGGGCGGTGAGCTCGGGCATGATGATTGCTCGGCCGTCTGGCTCCCCGGTGTTGGCGTACGATGAGGCGGTGGTCTGCCCATTCCTCAAGTGACGGCTTGCTTTGGCCACATTGAATCTCAGGATTGAATATGGACTGGGCAAATCGTTGCACTTGTTGATGGATTGGGGGCCCGTGAACCATGACTCAAGTAGTTCTCGGCTCACCCGATTGTCTCCTCTTGCGAGAATTTCGGCCTCATCAAATTTGAAGGTGTGGCCTTCGCTCCCACCCCTTCCCCTTAATCACGTTTGACAAGCTTTCACTGTAACCTGAACTGCCTTACTTCGATAGATCCCACCCCCCCCCGCCTACTCTACCCTTCACTATACCCGTCCGCATATAAGACCAACGACTCATGCTCTATTTACCTATGACACTTCAGCCCTTTACGTTGGTACTTTATTGCACATTTCATTTTATTTTTTTAAGGCAATGACTAAATACAGTTGACTAGGCCGTCACGAAATTCTATGACGTATTTAATTCAGCAAAGCTCGTTGCTTGCACCTTGTTCGTGCCATTCGCAGCGTCTTTGGCCGTTACCTGAGTAGTCATGTAAGCCTTAACTGGTTAGGACACAACAATAGTTGTTAAGAGACAGCACAGGGGTCGATTTTACGCTGGTCCCAAAGTGTACAATCAAGTTTAACCCCAGGAAGGCAAGCAGTGGCGTCTTTGGAGTTGCCTATGCAGAAGATAGGGCACATTTTAAGGATAGTTCAAAGGCCATAAACCTGACTTACAAGGGTCTTTGGTTTACCAGCTTCGGGATAGGCCTTGTAGAATTGTGCAACGTACGTCATTATCGATTTCTCATCGGGTTTATCAACGTCAACATCTGAAATGAATAGCATGGCAAAGTGGGATCGATAAGATAAGGGTATGTAGGTGCATGTTTGAAAAAAGACAATGCAACATTGTAAGCAGAGATGATGGGATTTTAAAATAGATCGCCGACTAGTGGAGCAAAGTTGAAATTTGAAAGATGGCGGGGTTGAATCACACTGCACACCCCATGAAATGTTAATCAAAACTGTGATTTTTTTAGAAAACACTACGTAAGTAGTGTTGGAATATTACTTATCGCAGACCAAATTCCAGCCGCCTTCTGATTCTCTGCAAAAACCGCACACTTTAGAAGATGACTGTTAATATAGTGTGCATTTTCCCTGGTGATTAGAAATTTTCTGGTGAAAACATGCACAAAACATCTCTTTCTTGTACTAACTTGGTAGCAAATTACGTCTTCTTTCCATTTTCACGTTTGACCAAGGAGTATGTCTCAGTCTTAAAATGTTTCTACACATGAGATCTTTCAAGACCATTAAATGACCTTTCATAAGCCAACGTGTTCGTACATTGATGAATACTGATTTAAAACTATATACCACAGGCAAAATCAACTGCACAATTTTATGAACGTTAGATGTCATTTTCGTAAGAGCTTACTTGTTTTTCGGGAGTTGAAATATTTACCTTTGTTCAAATATCAAAGAAATCGTAATTTGCCACCCAAAAAGGTAAACACTTTATGCGCATGCTTTAGTTAAAATTCATTTGCATTTTTTATTAATTTTAACGTTAATAAGAAAAATTCATGCTATATAAATGAGCAGGTGACCGCTAATCAGGTCGTTCAAAAAAGGCATCCTGACGCGACTGATATATCTTGGGATTAGATTTTACATGATCCACGTGGTCCATTCTGCTTTAGGAGATTGAGACAAGGGTTCCAGTACGTACGCATGTGTATCTACTGACAACTCACCAGCCCTTTTTAATATCCCACGCCATCTCCTTCGCAATGAAACGTCTGCACGCGGCTCTGCAGACTAGGCTGTCTCTTGGCTTGGGGACTAGTTCACTTGCTGTACTCAATGCGACAAGCGAAAATCCATGGTCCTTCCCAACACCTGCAGAGTTTTTCAAGGGTCTAACTTATTATCTCACCTCTTCGCCATCCACACTGACTATCTACGATCACCAAATGATATGTTTTTTGGTCATCCTCTCAAAAGTCAGACACATCTCTAGGTTCTAAAAGATGGCCTCGACAAGGTCTCAGTATGGTCGTTAGCTAATACTCTTCTACTGAACAACCGGAAGTCAGTCTCATGCGTTTTTCAATGACGACTCTTTGCCAGTCATGAAGCTTAGGACATCCTGTCCAATGAGGTATCCTCTTTCCAGTACCTCGGAGTTACTCTGACATCTACTCTTTCAGTGCTTCCTATCATAACTTTAAGCCCTAATCTGGCGATTTAAAGATGCCTTCATTCTCCTCCTTCTTCTCTACTGCTCTCCGATTCTTTTCCATTCTGGTTTAAAAGCGAATTTAGGATTTTAAAAGGCATCTTCCGAATGCTCTCGTCAGCTGCCGGTGTTTCTTATGCTTTCTAGCTGATATAAGAATACAACGAACCTTGTAAGCAGTCAAGCAATTCGTTGGTCAAATTTTAAGTAAAGTTTTCCATCCCCTCCACTTTAACATTTATGGTTGTGAAGGCTTCCCATACAATGCGCCGAAGCTTCCAACATATGCTCTGCTGTACATAGACAGAGTACCACTCTGTACGCCCATTCCTAGCAAGCCCCTTCACGTGTAAAGAACCTGGAATTCGGAAGCTGAGACTGGTTCTCCCTCTCTATTTAATGTATAGTTCTGCGCATCCTGCAAACAAAATTCAGGGTGAAATTAAACTTGTTAGTTTAGTATACCTGGACAGGTTATTTTGATCAACTGAGTGGATTTAGTAATACGAAGGGCTTTGGATAGGAAAACTGCCCTGTTGGTTAAAGTTATAAGGGAAAATAGGCTATCAGTTTAGCTAAATCATGAGAAGGTTTATATGAAAGGAATTCCGTATGCTATGAGGAAAGACAGGACGGAACTTTCTTCTGCTATACATTGTGCTGTGGAAGAATTCCACAATTAGTAAAAAAAGGTTGAATAATAATCCCTTCCATTACTGGACAATTTTGTGCGAATTTGATCAAATGGAACTGAAGTGAATTTTAAGGAATCGCATTTTTTCAGAAATAAACACCAAAAGAAGACAAAAATTATATATAGCTATTCTGTGAAGTTTTTTGCACAAAATGCTGTAATAAAAAGTTTTGACGCGTTTGTTTTCAACCTCACCTCTGACCCTGCACATAACCAAACCTTGCCATACATGGTACCGCGGAGGATAGTTAAATAAGGCCTTCTTATATTTAAGTCAGGTAAAAACATACTTTTTGTAAACAATAGGTTCCGCTCAAGCGTTATTTAGAAACGAAATTGACAGAAGAACAATAAGTATTTCAAAAATGGTCAGATACGTGGCCTGTTTTTTGCATTCGCACGTTTATTATGGATCTTAGAAAAAATCTCCTCAAGCGAAAAATAATCCGTTATAAACAGAAAGTTATGTTCTTTCATCCCTAGTCAAAATTAATCGTTTTTCTTCAGATACATTAAAGAAATTGTCAAACATCCCCCATTTACCTGTGAGATTACCTTGGAAAAAGTAATTATATGCAGAAGTTCGTCAGCTCTACATCCAATAAAAGCACTTTTTAAAGAGGTAACCTATTATGGAAACTGTGTTTATTAATCTTAGGAATAAAAATATGCGTGGTATCTAGCAGACATTTTTATGCTCAAAAATGTGGTTTTCTGTTTTGGAGCATTTCTACATTTGTCCAACATCGCCATCTGAATAAGAAATAATATCCAAAAGCTCGTTTTTTCGGTAATGCTGTTTAGTTCCATCTTATTTGAAAGGTTTTAAAGTAAACCACGAACAGAAGGCCAAATTAACAATTTATCAGTGTAGCCACTAAAAACGCGCGCAATAAAGAGAGAATTTTTTCAATCATATTCACTATATAGGTAAGCACTAATTACCATATTTACAAAATATTTCGACTAAAGACAAGTTCTTTTTGTAGAAAGAAAGTGGTTGCTTTAAGTGTTATAAGTAACAAATTATTTAAAGTTATCGATCTAATTTATAGCCATTTTTGACGTCATCACAAGATGGGAATTATCGAGAAAATTTTATTTTTCTTAACAAGCACTTAGTACTTCATATAATTCTCTTAATTACTTAATATGAATAATGTTGCTCATTATAATTTATAAGTTTTCATAAATGCGTTACCGCTGGTATGGGAGAAATAATCAAACATTTACAAATTTGTTTGCAGAGCTCGCAGAACTGTATATATCTAGATTTTGTGTAATTTGTTTATTTATCCCATAGGCTAAGTGAATGAAGCCATCTGTTGGATGCTACTTTCAAAACAAATTGTTTGCCTCTATTCCTCTCAAAAATATTAGGTGGTATCTAAGGGAATAGTTGTTTCAAAATTTCGGTGCACATTTCACCGACGGTACTGTTCGGATCCGAACTGTTTTTTTTATATGAATATGACGGCAAGGAGGGCACTATATTTTACGAAATTTGATCAAAAAGCAGCAATACAGTTAATTGTTGTACATACTCAAATCCAGTACACAGAAGCTGAGCCTATTAGCTCGAGTGTCAAATGCGTTTTAATCGAATCCTCGCTGTCTCAACCATGCCCTGATTCAAATATTGCCCCTTACGACACTCGAGCCTTTAGTATGACCGGCTGCCGAGGGCCGAACTCACCATTTTAGGTTTCGGAGGCCAAGATGCCTGCCCTCGCTAGTCTCAGGTGGCTAGATAAATATTTTAATTTCCTGCAAATTGCTCCACAATGAAAGAACGCCGTCATTTTCCGAGTACCATGGCACCGGTGGAATGGCTGTGTGGCCTCGACTGAGCCTCTATTGCCAGGGTTGTGTGGTGCGGGCAGCAACGTGTCGCGGGGTTGCCATGGTGAGGACACACTAGATATGAATAAATTTCTGGATAGCGGTGCGACGCACCCCAATTACTACTACTCTGAGTTCAGGCTAATTTGGGGGCAATCTGCAGGGCTGGTGAAGATCCTTTACTTCGGCGGAAATTATTTAACGACCAAGCAGTACTTGGAAAAAGCCGGTCTAAAATCGATCTAGGAAGCGGATATTAGAGGGTGCATCAATCAGTAACAATGGTGGCTAGAAACTGTGAAAAAATGAAATGATGTCTTTGCTAGCTGGCAATCTTCCCCTGTTTGATAGGGTTTTCTTATCTAGCGATGAGAAATGTTACTTTTGTATTCTTCCAACAAGGCATACAAAGCCCCAAAACACAGGAAGCAATCTAATTCCTACAAGGTCATGATTTTAATGTGCGTTGGTAGGCGAAAATACATTTGGTATTGTGAATATGATGCTCAGAAAGCAATTTTGTAAAAAAAATCGACATGTTCATTCATTGTATTGAAAGAAAACAGGCAGTATTTTGGTGAAATCGCAGGTGGCCCGATCTCCAAGAAATGCGCTGTTTTATACGATAACAGTAATATGATGGAAAATCGTTTGTAATAAATCCCTTCCGGAACCTGATCGTAACTTAGTGAAAATCAGACAGAAGAAAATTTAAGGAATCGAATTTTTCTGCAGAAACAAGGAACGAAGTTAGTTTTAAAATGTATTCTTTGCCACCTCGCAAACATTTTTTGTCACAAAACTTGTCAAACCTTATCTTATTTTACCACCTAGAAGATTTTACACCGCAAACACAAATACGCGTAGTTCATCGTGTTAACTCTACCCTCCCTTATATTACTGTATTGCCTGATGATGAATTAATCGAAAACGTTCGTTCGCTTAACTTGACTTCCTCAATGCTTACATGGGTATCATCGCTGAATTATACCTATATTGATTAGTCAAAATTTCAATGATTTTTCACGTTTTTATAACTTAAATCTTCTTTAAAATAGTTGGTACTCTTAAAAACTACCATTAGTTTCTATATTTGCTTAAAGTTTTGAATTCGCGTAAATGCAGGTCTCCGAGGGATGATCAATCTTTCGCAAATTTTGGCAAATTATCGAACACGCGGCAGTAGTGCGGTGAAATGATGCCAATTCTCAAGTTGCGGCTCATTCGACAAGACCCAGCCACACATTCAAATTTGATGAGGTAAAAAATTATCGCCAGAGGTGAAAATCAAGTGAGCCGAGAAATACTCGAGCAATGGTTCACAGGGCCTCATTCCATCAACAAGTGTAACGACTTGCCCAATCCATATTCGGTGCTGAGACTTAATTTGGCCAAAGCAAATCAAAAAGTTATCGATTTTTTGCACACGTTTAAACGTTAACTGTCTTATACGGCAAAACTCCTGTGCACACACTACCTGTATCTGCTACTGCATTGTGATTATGTCTTTGATGATGAATCCGCGACGGATATCGAAACGTCAGGCGAATAAAAGTATTATCCCAACGATCGACTCGTCTTCTTCGTCTTCTCGAGCTAGGTTTATTATGCGCTGATTTGCTGTCGGTTTCACTATCTTTTCCATCGCCGATGCCTCGAACTCGTCTGCAAATCAGTCAAATACTATGCCAGGAGATTGCACCTGCCCCCTCACTAGCCGCGGTGGACCTGTAGCAATCCGTCGCCCAGAGCAACTGCGCTGACTCATGCTGCCTTTCGTGCGCTGGGCTTCGTTCGCTGCCCTCTTTGTACATTTGATGTCAACTCACCGCATTTACGCTTGTAGATAGTATATATTCCTGCTTTATTTTATTAGCGCCAGCCGATTGATTACTCATTGTACAGCCTAAACTTGTCATATCCACCTTTTTGCACCTACACGGCTGGATATCGTCCACGGCGTCATTGTACAGCTGTTTGAACAGTAAAATTGTTCGGGTTCAATCTGTCTTCCCAGACTTATTATTTGCGGACCCTTCTGGCGTTGAGACAGAAACCAACTCTCAATAGATCAATACGGGGGGCAGACTAGAGCATGGTGGGCGTTATTCGGCTTGCGCTCCCAGATCAAATTTCGCATCGGGATGGTGGGACGAGAGGCGTTAGTAGTCCGCGTAGGCGTACACTAAGGCACCAAACATCCATAGTTATTTTGACACTCACTCCGTTGGACTTGAATCCGGCCCCGGTCTTTTGAACGCTGTCTTGACACCGGACACAGGTGGGTGAGGGAAAACAGAGTGTGCGGTAGATGCCGCGCAAGTCCACTCTTACCTAACACTCATTCATACGTAGGTCGCTGTCTCAGCACCACTAGGTTGTGGAACACACGGTCGTGAATAAGACCGCAAGGAACCGAACACTGTCACCATCAGACTTCGTGTTACCAGCAGTTGTTGCGGTCGGTGTCAACAACTGATATAGTATCTTCCCCTTAAACGAGACTTGGTGGGATGACTGTTGTTCTTAAAGCAACCCCACTGCCTTGGACGCCATATGGAAACTAATTGGGCCGGATAGGTCGTTGACGTAAGGACGCTTGACGGCAACAGTAGCTTATGTAGCCCCACTAATTAATCCTAATAACCTGCATGTTTTCCTATGAAAACAGTGGTTATCGAGTTTTATGGGTTGAGAATTAGGAAATGCAGTGAAATATACTTTGATAAATGCTTAATACATTTTTATTTTACTGTATTAATAAATGTTGTTGATTTATATCTGTATATTTTCCTTATCTGTATAATCATTTAACTTATTGCGGAAAAACCTGATGATTAAATTGCAGGTTTCTTGAACTTCCGAAAAATTGAAATGGTGGAAAGGAGGTCGTCTACTTCAACTTACCTGTGGTCCAACTTACCGTTCTGGAGTAAGATCAAGATAGTCCGCGGCGCGAAGCGCCGCGCACCCCTTCAATTTACATGCGGAACACCCTGCTCTCAGCAGCCGTGGGAAGCAACTTCAACTACATTTTTTCACTTAACATTTACTTCTAAAAATTTCCTTCTCTGCCTATTCTATTTCTCCAACCCCAAACTCTATAACCACCGTTTTTGCAGGAAAAATTCTGGGACTATGAGTACATGAGTGAGACTACATAAGCTTCTTTTGCCCGCTTGATTACCAACAAGTCTGTTGGCACAGGATTCGTGTGTGACAGGTATCAGGTCACGCAGTATTGTCCTCGGCGTGCGAACGAAGTTTCCACCAATTCCCCAGAAAATTTGCTTTCTAGGACATAAACATAGCGACGGCGCAAGAGTAGTTTAGGTAGCGCACTTCATATACCCCCAGTCCCAGCATTTGTCCGATGGAAACGGTGGTTATAGGGGGTTCGGGGTGAAGAAATAGGGTAGACAGTAAAGGTCATTTGTAGAAGTGTAAAGTGGAAAAATGTAGTTGAATTTGCCTTCCGCGGCCACTGTGAGTAAGTTTTTCCGCATATAAACTGAAGATGTGCGCGGCATTTCGCGCAGCGGACTTTAATAATCTAACTCCAGAATGGTAAGTTGGACCTCAGGTAATGTGAAGTAGACAACACCCCAAACACCATTAGTCCTTTTAAAGGAAGTTCAAGAATCCTGCAGTTTAAAAATCGGGTTTTTCTGCAATACGTTAAGCGATAATACAGATTAGGTAAATCTACAGGTGTATATCAACAAGATTTATAAATACCATAAAATAAAAATGCATTAAGCAGTTATTAAAGCATATTCCGCTGCCTATGCTAATTCCCCATCCATGAAACCCCTATTACCACTGGTTCCATAGGACAACATGCTGGGACTAGGACTATATTATGTGCACTACTTAAACTACTGTTGCAATGTTTTTCTTGTGGCAGTGGTGTTGTGCCGTAGTCCCAACACAGGTGCTAGTTAGGAGTCTGGACAAGCGTTTCACCGAGAGGTATTCAGCTCCGCAGCGGATCTCACAGCGTTCTCCAGGCGGGTAAACGTGCTTTCGTTCTCGAAAACGGGTGCAATGTATGCCGCTTTTAAGCAAAATCACAAAAGAATTGCCGACACCCAGTCAGAGTTTGAATCGGGCTGCACTTTATCCACCTGCACATGATAAGAAACCTTAAATAGGCAGTTTTATTGGAATTTAATTCTTACTCGAGTCAAACTCAATCAACCAAAGAGCTTTTTGATCATATCACTAAGAGTTGCAGAAAAAAAGCATATTGTTTCTGGAAAAGGACTCCGCATGAACATAACCATAGTTTACTATACATAAACATAATAAAGTTTAATTTTTTTAAATTGAGTATGCAGTTTTGTTAGTTATCTTCCTTCTCCTTTATTACACAAATAAAAGCTAAGCTAATAAAACTAAATAATAAAATTATATCGACCCAAGTGTGATTAAATTTATGGCGGAGGTGGGGCGTCTGTAGCTTAGCGGTTAGTGCGTCGGTTTCCGGTAAAGGCCTTCTCTAATACGCGGGTCCAAATCCCGCCAAACCCCTCCAGTTTTTTCACAATTGGGTCATCTAAAATTGAGTAAATCTGCCACACCTCTTTATAATAAACTAAACTAAAGTTCAGACTAGACCAAACCCAATTACAATACATAATAAAATAATAATTGAAGTAAGTAAGAAAATAAACTACAACGAAATTAGTAGTTAGTTATGCAAAGTAAACAAAAATTGATGGTTATAGGCTTCCCTTACCCGAATCGGAGAAGTTAGAAAAGAGAAGATCTAGTACGCAAAGGCAAAGTCAAAATAAATTTATTTTTAAGTGAAATCTGAAATTGGCAACCAGGCAGACGGGCAAAACTCTATGCTTGCTAAGGAGGGAAGAGTTGCGGTTTTAAATGTATGACGCACCTTCGGGATCCAGCAGTTTCGGAATGCCTAGCTCCTCCTCGGCGAGGCTGAAGGCTCTGTGAAGGTTCTCCCTGTTGCTGCGATTGGCTACCTCCTTCATGTTCACCAGATCCGGATTGATGCTGTGAACAATGGCGTTGAAGGCCACGCCATCGCGCCAACTAGGACCAAAGTCCTTAATGTCCAAGTTGTACTTCCTGAGGCGAGCAAAGGGGAAGAGTCGTTAGAAGAAAGGTACCGACTGTTGAGTAAAAAGTGTGTGTACGGATAAGTGACGACCATTAGTGATCGATGAACATTTGAAGCGGTCGCTGCCGGCAAACGCTCCTCCCCCCAGAGCTTTGTCCGGCGCCATTGTTCAAGATCAGCTGCCTCAAGGTCATCCAATACCTCAAACATGTCCCTTTTTTCCCACCCTCGGCCGCCAGACATCACTTAGGGCCACGGCGCTCCGGCGGAATGACGTGTGGTTCGAGGTCAAAACTCTTTCCATCAGAAGACGAAGGTGCTTCCTGGGACTGGTATATTCGCTGCTATTGGCACTTTTTCCATCTATTCTTCGTTCCTTTGTGTGCACAATAAACTATTCCTACTACTCTAGCCTCCACTGACTTCTCTTCTGCACTAGGTAATCATGGTCTGAAGATCGCAGTTGCTAGGGTTTAACTTACTTAACCCCCTGCGATAAATTTATCAACGATTGCAAATATCTCCCGATCTTAGGTGGCAAGATAACGAGCTCGTGGCTCAGTTGGTAGAGCGTAAGGCTCTGATCAAAAAGTTCGCGAGTTCGAGCCTCCGATGTTGGGTATGACTGGCTGACAACGGTTTATAAGTCAGAAATGGTCATTCCAGTCTGCCTTGTTTTTTGTTGGCAGGGTTGTGTGACTAGAATTTTAGCCGCTGTGCGGCTGCCCAAAGGCAGATAGGGACGAATGAGTTCCGTTATCGATCGGTGAATTGTAATCAACGACTGTCAATAATTTTCTTCCTAGAGCAATGCATACCAAGGCTGACAGAACTGACTATGGTAAGCTTACAGAGGGTTGATAAAGTATGGTGATTGGAGAATTTAGACCAGGACGATATACAGGCGCAAGAACTAATCAGCAAAAAGTGACCCTGTCCGCGGATGTATTCTTCATCTCCTAAACTTTAACTTCAGACGCAACCACCCAGTTAGTCACATAAGCAGTTATGTTAGGACCCTCTGTCAACGCGTTTAGACACACTGCAGTGACGACAGTGAGAAGAAGAAGAAGAAGAAGAAGAAGAAGAAGAAGAAGAAGAAGAAGAATATTAAATGCTCACATACCTTATTTAAACCCAACGGTTATCGGAAGTCCTTCATCCACAATTGCCTTACGAAGCCTCGCCTTAAATGGCCGAAATAAGAAGACCCTAAATTCTAGTTCACCGTTCCCTATGTGAAGATCGTATCAGAGGTGACTGCAAGAATCCTTAAACCACTCGGAATCGGTGGGGATCATAGGCCAGATTTAATCATTAGACAACAGCAAAGACCCGTTACAAGTGACAAAACAATCAGCAGTGGTCTACAGCATCACATGCCAAAACCGCGATGCAAGGTATGTTGGTGAAACGAGCAGACGCCTTGGCACAAAGTTGTATGAGCATCAACTAGCAGTCACCGCAAGGATAAGCTGTCTATGGTCTATGAACATGTAGAGTAGAAGAATCAGACGTTTGCCTTTGAAAAAAAACAAGGATAGTGGGTCGAGCCAATGACAAGATGGCCAGATTGCTGATAGAAAGTTGGCCCTCGACTGGCACACTTAACAGAGCCATAAACTTTCATCCTGCCTACCAAGCGCTCCGCACAAAGCTAAAATCTGCTCAGAACGGAGCAATAGGTCGGGCGATGGAAGAAACGTAGGTCCGACAGCCGGCGACTGCAAACGAAGAAGGTGGAAACAGTCATGAGATGAGGGCGAGACTAATTCAAACAGCCACCAGCAATCAACTGGTACAAACGATGGACGTGCGTGCATCAGGCACAAATATAACATGTGGTTAGCGGTAAGACAGACTCACTCGACGCTAGCAGGAGAATAGATACTACGCTATGACGATGAAAATGAGAATGTTTTCGAAAGGTCAGCAATATTATACCTGGACCTCGAATATTTGCGTATGTTTAACAGTAAACCTGGCATGCCAATGTGCTAGGCTTCAGTAAAAAGCACCTGTAAACGTCGTTGATGAACGTTCACTGATCGCTAACGAACGTCCCCCTCTGCTTGAGGTTTATTCTCGAGTCCCACCAGCAACCGCACTCAACGGCAAGTGGCTTACCCCGGTAGCACTGTCGGCAAAACTAAGGTCTGAGTCTCCAGTGGTACATCATTTATGGGTTGGGCATGGCCGGCTGATGACGGCTAATGAACCAGAAATGGTCCTCCTAGTCTGCCTTGTCATTGATGACAACGCCATCTACCTGTAACTGCGTCAAAATGCCTCCACCAAGTAACCTGACTTTTATTTAAAAGAGGAGACAACCGTTAAGTACTCGCCAAACATGCTATCAGACAGCAACTTTGAGGGAAACCAATACACGGGACTTCGAGCTAGAGAGGCGAATGAACCCGTTAGCCTTCACTGCCATGAGAAAAGACGCCACCCCGGGTTTTTAATCGAGTCTTGTTCTCGGTGCTGCCCATTAAGCCAGAACTTGGTGGGGTTTGGGGGCAAATAGACTGCTGTGCCTTCCGGTTAGTTGTGTACGTTACCGAGAGGAAACTGAAAAATAGTTCCACAACGCCGGAGGTCGGAACTACGGACATCCGGGAACCGCCTCTACCTAAAGTTAGTCTTTACGCCAAGCTGCATTCCGGATGCAACTGTCACCGAAGGACGATTCAACTGGTCTTCCGGAATTTAAAGAGACCACACGAACAGTTTTGCCACCCTGAATTGCTTTTAGGTGGGGAAGATCCGGGCCGAAGCCGTCTTGTCAGCCGATTGAGCCGTGCTCAGGGAACAGTTCGTGTCTGATTCTATAACGAAATCAAGGTGCACCAAAGGGCATCGCCATCCCGTCCATCATATGCATTTAACTTCAATTTTTGGCCTGATAAGGTGTTTTGGTTAGGTTTTAAATCTTTTGACTGCTGAATCAACTAGTTATGCCCATTGATCAATAATATTTTTGGAGAAAATTAAATGAATAGGTCTCCTGTCAAAAGAAACCGTGTTATACCTTGATGTTGTGTTATTTTTAAGTCCTGCTCCCGAGAATCGGACAGTCAGGGCCATGAAAGTGCTCCTGAATTCTCAAACATAGTCACCTTCTATCGAGACTCTGATTCCAAATTGCACACAGGCTAAAGACACCAGGAACCGAGTGATGGACTTAGAAGACCTGTAGTGGTCGCGTCTGTCCGACACCCTCCTAACTCCAGACGCTACAGAAGAGGTCGCTCAGAACAGTTTTCCCGCGTGCCTCGGGCCTACGCGCAAACGGAAGCGCACTCAGGCTAGCCAGGCTTTGCCCCTCTCAAGGTCGCGTCACAACTTCTAGTCTAGACCTTAGCCGCATGATTGGCTACTGTAACAAAGCATGCGCCGACTACCCAGCTGTTCCCGACGTTGTCGTCACTCCGGAATTGACACACTGGCAGCCGGACTACAGTCATCCGAGAGTTAAAACTCTTTCCATCTATTCTCCTATTCCTAACAATCTGGCTTTCCCACCATCTTCTCTCTTCATCCAAAGGAACCTTGGGC
>JAYGXS010000003.1:79306412-79357223 GCA_036362985.1 Ligula intestinalis
GACAAATATGCAAGACACGGATGACCAAAAATGAGTGAATGAATGACGATGATGATGAATAACACCAACTGCCCTTTGTGACGTCCTCGACTGAACCTGGTCGCAGTATCAAGCCCAACGAGACCAAATCCCTTGTCAGGGCTGAAAATATGTGAATCGCAATCTTCCCGGGTCATAGCTAATTAGCATATGCCATGATCTTGTCCCTTGTTCGGTGCCAAGAATTGACCTGAGCAGTTTAATTAACCTCTTGGGAAGCAGGCGGATACAAGCTTCATATGATGACAGTACGGTGCACCAAATGGACATGCAATTATCATGCCAGTTATTAAGGATGAAAGGACAAAACTGCAGCCATAACGTACTCAAATGCAGATCAGGAAATCAGCCTCACGTGAGGTACAAGCCCTAACACTGATTGCACGAACTGCACTTCAGACATGTGATGGTGCGATAAATGCACTTTTAAAGCAAAGTTTATCAGGTGCTAATTTGCAGATTGCAAGAACAGCAGAATTTATTGAATCCATAAAGTGCAGGAGCGCTCATCAGCTGCTACCTCTCATTGCATAACGTGAATAACGTATGACAAACTACAAAATAGAATTCATACAGAAAGATCGCTACAAACAGCAAGGTCATAGGAAATGACCAAGAGGCTAATCCATAAAGTACGAAAGTTAAAACACTGTGGGCATCAAAAAGGTTGGGAAGGGGACTGTGTAAATCTGGGAGCTGGATTTTACCAGGGCAAAGCTAGGTTAACCCCATGCTTCAACTGCTTACATAGGTCTGGTTTTGACCACCGTATATAGGCTGCCTCCAGGTAGCGCAAGGTACGAGTTGTTCGAGCTCGTGCTTGCGGATGCAAGTACATAGGGCGAACGCAAAGACAACTGGCAGCCACAGCTAAGAAGCCCTTGCCTAGCTGGCTTTTCAAACAGGAACATAGAATACCTCGCTTCTCCATTACAGAACATTTTCTAGATACGGGCCATTCTGTGGAGCCTAAGACTTCTTTCCAAGTACTTGTTCAAGCACGAACAACTCGTACCTTACGCTACCTAGAGGCCGCTTATATCCGGTGGTTCAAACCCAACCTATGTAAACAGCTGGAATATGTAGTGAACCTAGCTCTGCCTTGGTAACATTGGCTGCCTGTTTACAGATTTCCCCTCCCAACTTTTTACCTCAGACGTTTTTCCCCGTTTTTTGCTGACCATAGCGTTTTTACTTCTTATGTTATTGATAAGCCGCCTGGCCATTTCCTATGACCTCGCTGCTTACATCGATTTTCTGTATGAATTCAATTTTGCAGTTTGGTTTGCGTTATTCACATTATGCAATGAGAGGTAGCAGCTGATGAGCGATCCCAAAATTTATGGATCCAATAAATACTGTTGTTCTTGCAATCTACAAATAAATACATTTCACAGACTTCGTTGTCCTTGATGGCAGTTTTAGGCTCGGAATTGCTTGTATGGTCTCCTGGCAGGAAGACAGATTAGTAGAGCCCTCCACATAAGCAACTCGCTTCATCCTAAATTTCAGACCTTTATTCTCGCATTCTAACACTGACCCTATCCCAAATCGTGAACGTGTCTTACTCTTAACCCTGAATCCAATTTGAGCCCTAAACTTACCTTAATGACGAGCCCACACTTAATGGGAATCCTAGCCTAAGATAAAACATTAATTTCCCTGAAATTAAGCCTAAAGCCGCCTGTAGAAAGTGCTGTGTATGCCCGCACGTGATGTCGGGACATCCTGCCGCAGTTTGCGCAAGGCATTTAAGGTCGTGGACACGCGTTATCCCCTTCTTTATTCTGACTGGTTATCTTTCAGCCAATGCTGTTTAAGCCCCGCCATAAATCCCCCTTTGTGAACCTGACTCATCCCTTGTACTATGCCCTCGTCCTCAGTACCCGTCCTGCCTACAGAAAGTCCCCTGTTTTGCCTTCATTACATTTTGCCTACAAGAAGTCTTCTGTTTTACATATATTACGTTCGTCCTGCCTACAAACTGCCTTTCGTTTTGAATGCATAACAGTATGGTGGGTTCTTTGTCCCTTGTCCCCATGCTTGTTGCTTATGCCCCCTAAACGGACCCCATGTTTCATGCGCTGGACCTACACGAGGGCCATATCAGGGTACGGCAGACGTTATTCGGTTTGCGTGCCAATACATGCTGAAAATGGGGGAGGGGTGTGGTCGCGCCAGCCGCCTGCGCCCGATCTGGCCTCCGGTCTTCATTACGGTGTCTTGAAACCGGGTTCAAGTGAGTTGGGGAAGAGGGAGTGTGGTAGATGCTACGCAAGTCTACCATCTCTTAAAAGTAATTCACGCGCAAGGCACTGCCCCTGCGTCACTCTGTTGTGGAGCATACGGTGGGCATGATCAAAATCGACAACCGAACTGTTGTCGTGCTGGTCCCACATCCCATTTAAGTGGATTGATTAAGTAATCCCTACGGTGTTCAGGATGGATCCAAAACATTGGGAGAAAAGGTCCTGCCCCAGCTACTTCCTTTGTGTGTTTCGGTCACAATAAAGAATTTTAGGCCAGATAAATTTCTCGCAATTCCATCTGTATACTTAATAAAAGTAATGACTGTCTCTGTGTGCATCTCCGTTATCATTGGTGGATGGCAGCTGTTTGTAAGTCGATCGCGGAGCGTGGGCACACGCACACGTGCGCACGCGGGCATGCGCGCCTGTCCGTATGTCCGTATGTCAGTCACACACGACGCGCCGCCCGCCCGCCTTTCGCGCGCTAGTCTGTACGTTGATCACACAGGGGACAGTGCCGGTGTCACTGTGTCTGTTTTTGTCTCCTTTATCATTGGTGGCAGCCAGCTGTTTCAGACTCGCGATTGACACCCGACGTGACAGGCGGATGTGATGTGGAGGTGGGGGGGGGGTGGAGCAGCAAAAAGGGTGAGGCCGCTAAGATCTCGAGGACTGGGGAATACCGTCTACCTAGGCGTCTCCCCGTTAGCATTGGTGACAGGCAGCTGCTTCAGACCAGCTGTCCGTAAATCACTTGACCCACTTCCACTTGGACCCACATATTTGCATCCAGGTCGTCGCGGCCACATGAAACGTCCCCCCTCTCCCGCTATATGCATGAGAAAATTCAAGATGGATTGGTTTACGTTAGACATTTTGGACGCCCGGATCTATTGATTACTTTTACCTGCAACCCATCATGGCCTGAAATTACTGATGAGCTGCTCCCCGGTCCAATGCCAGAGGATCGCCATGATTTGTCCGCACGGGTATTCCAGCTTAAGTTGAAAACCATGATGAATCTCATCACAAAATTCAAAATTTTCGGTGAAGTTCAGTGTCATATGTACACTGTAGAGTGGCAAAATAGAAGACTGCCCCACGCTCACATTTTGGTCTGGCTAAAGGAAAAACTGCACTCTTCTGATGTCGACAAATTCATATGCGCAGAGTTGCCTGACCGGTCCGTTGACCTTGTTCTGCTTGAAACGATCAAAAATCAAATGGTGCATGGAAACAGTCCTTGCATGAAGGGTGATAAATGTACCAAGAGATATCCCAAGCGATTCATGGTTGCAAATCAGACTGACGGCGATGGATACCCTCTCTACAGACGGCGACAACCTGAGATTGGCGGATTCGAAGCATTTATCAATGAAAAGCGAACCGGTGGGGTGGTAATTGATAACCGTTGGATTGTGGCGTTTTGTCCCTTATTGTCAAAAGTATTCAACACCCACATCAATGTTGAATTTTGCAACTCAGTGAAGTCCATCAATTACGCCTGCAAGTATATCAACAAAGGTGCTGCCCCCCTTACCGCAGTTCCATTACTGGCAACGCCACATGTTCTGCATCACAGCTATGTACAAAGAGAGAGTTCAAATGTATTTACTCATATTTTCCTAATAAAACTGAACTGAACAAAATTGTCTGAAGAGGTTCTCTTATACGGTTTGCCTACATAAGGGACAACAACATGTAAGGAAACCCAAGGCGAAGCCGGGCTTCCACGCTAGTAGAACATAAAATACATTTCTGAACAAATGAAATCTTATTGTGAACGAATTTCGTGAAGTCTGGGACAAAACATCGAAAGGGCACTTTAAGCACTCATTTTTAGAAAGACGGCCACCGAATTGGAATTTGTCAGTGGGTGAGTATTGTCCGTAAAACTTTCTGGCAGGAAAAGGAATTGGAAGAGACCTCCCGCACAAACAGGTTGCTTTTACCTTCGCACATTCTAAACCTAAAGCTAAATCTAACCCGAACCTGAACCTTAACGGTAACCTAACGTGCCGGCAGAAGCGAAAGAAGGTGGAGTCCCAGGAAGTAACTAAGACGAAACAGGTGTGATCGCTTGGAAAATAATTATATTCGCCTGACGTTTCGGATTCCTTTGCGGATCCATTCTCAGAGAGACAATAGCAGAAATTGGTAATTCATGCGCAGGGAGTTGAAGTAACCGCGGTAGAACCGATCAACCGGTCTATCAACTATAGGATTTGTTGCAATAAAGCAACTACGTCGGAGAAACTGGTGGGCTTCTCTGGACTTATATTACCGAACATGCGGCAGCAGTGCGGAGGAATTACGCGAATTCTCAGGTTGCGGTGCATTCGACGAGACCCGGCCACACCTTCAAATTCGATTAGGCCTGAATTCTTGCGACAGGTGACAATCTTGCGAGTCGCGAGTTGCGCGAGTCATGCCTCACGGGCCGCCAGTGTACAAACAAGTGCAACGACCTTCCGAGGTTGCTGAGGTTCAACTGCAAGCCACCACTGGTAGGGCCCAGCTTAACTGCGAGTGTACGCCGCCCTGACCAGTCGTTCGCACGCCAGACCACCGGTTCGCCCACACAAAGTGCACGTGGCGACGCGCGCGCGGCTGCGGCCAAGCTCAAGACTCTAACATGTCAACTGCATGAGTCAAAGCCAATTTAGCCGCGCCTTTCTCGAGTTCACAATCTCATTGGTCCAATCCTTTACACGCGTTCGCTTGTTATAAGTACGATGTACTAGGTTTTCTCTTAGACTACTGCTTTGTCGTGTTCTTCCTTGGGGGCTCACACAAGGCGTAACGTAGACGGCGATATCGCAGCTTTGGCCACATTTAAAACAGCCCCCCTGGGGAACGCACAGGCCAACGCGTTGTTTAACGCCGGCGCCCAATTCCTTCACGTGGGATGCAAGCTCAGCATGTCGCGACCCGCAAGTCGGCTATCAAGCAATCGGCGCACAAGCAGGCAATTATTCGTTAATTGCCATAAGTATGCAGTTACTGCATCCCATAAACACAACAGCTCCGTTTCTGCTATTGTTTCTGATGATGAACCCGTGACGGATTTCAAAACGTCAGGCGAATATAATTCTTGTCCAAGTGAAAACATCTGCTTCTTTTCGTAACCCTAACCATAATACTTCCCCCAATCTGAACCCTAAACTGATCTTTAGGCCAACTCCCAACCTAACGTGAATCCTAATCTTGGCCCTAACAGTAATTTCCCTGTAATTCAACCTAAAGTCGCCTGTACTATGGTCAATTCTTGGTCCCACGTCTCGTTAGCGCTAGGTACTTTAAGCACTCTATCGTTTTTAGGATGGATCCGAAAAATAAGGGAGAAAAAACATCTTGCTCAAGATATCAGGCCCCCTTTTCAGCTGCTTCCTTTGTATGTTTCAGTTTCTATCAAAACTACTAAACCAGACAAATTCACTGGTACTATGCACAATAAAACACACTTTTTGAAAGTAATGAAAGCTCATCGTCACCGCATTTTGTAAGTCATGTAATCAGTCACCGAAAGGTAACCACAAGCACAATTTTTCTGAAAGACGCTATCTCAGCGGGAAAAAAAGCGTTTGCCATGGGCGCAACAAAGCATGGGGGAGATAAGGATAGGTTACCAGCTCAGCCCAACTTCATGTGCAGCTACTCCTTTACTTGCTCCTGTGGAGCAGGTTATCCAAAAGAATAATGGAACAACTCCTGGCATGGCTGAGAAACGGTGAAGCCAGGAGCATAAACAGCTCTATTCTGGCGCATATAGTTGATTCCGGACACCAGGTGGACCAACGAAGCCTTCTGAGGTCCCACCAAACTACCCAAAGTCCCTGGACTGCCGGCTAGCAAAGACAGAAGCAACCGCTATCAGGTTGATGAAGCCGGCGTTGTGTGCGCAGAAGAATCACCTATCAGCTCCGCATCTGGCGTAGCCCACAGTCACATCGCGGCAGGCACTCATCTGCGCTCTCTTTATCTGCCTCCCCCCCCCCCCCCCCCCCAATAGGCCCACGACCCACTTGTACGAAAAGACGAACACGTTTTAACTTGTACGCCGTTCCCATATAAATGCACTGGCCCAACGGGTATTTATCGAAAGCCAAGCTACTCTTCCGAAGACAGCACTTGTCGGGTTATTGTTATGGCGACGGGGACAACAATGCACCCACGGCCTACGGCGAGTAGATCACGTGACAACAGGCGCCGAAGCAGACCAAGCGAGCTGAGTCATACGCGGGAGCGACCAGACAGCCGCGCAGCCAGCGCTGTTGCTTTGATCACGCGTGAGGCGTGGGGAGCGGCCACTCAACGTGTGTGACACATGTCGCACGCCAAAGGCTAGGAGTGTTCCAGAACTGCCAGGTCCCCATAGCTAAGTTGGAAGTGACGAGCTAACTAATCCGCAGTTTTTTTGATCTTGAATAAAGTCAGAGCTATCAGAGGCCGGCCCTATGCCTTTTCACGCCTATTGGTTGGGGTATAACGGTTAGTGTTATGACCCACGCTTGGAACTTGCAATTAATATGACCCGTGAGCTTGCCCAACCGCGGTTCCCAAAGTCAGCACGCGAGAGGACGATAAGGCACTAGACCACGCGGAGAGAACTGCATTAACAATTAGCACGTCAGTCTCACAAAAAGGCTGCGTATACTAATTGATAAGTTTGATGAGGAAGTGTCGGCGACAGTGGACCAAGCAGACCGGACGAGAGATCAATAGCCAGGGTGATCACTCTCGTGGTAGATGACGCTGGCGTCTCTCTTTGCGATGAATCATCATGGGAATGGGGGCATTTCCAACAGTCACGCAATCACAATCCAGACAAGTGTGCCGTGTCATCCAATCATTTCAGCGACAGATAATCGCTAACGCAATGAATAGCGGCTGTCACAGTCAGCAGAGTGGAGGCTGTATTTTAAAATATTCAAACACTGTTCTATGGTTCATTTTAAAATGCGTGCAATTAACAACATGGCACCTTGCGATGTGAGCAGATCAAGACTAAGTATATACGACAACTGAGCTGAACTGTTTTGTATCAGTCTTCTTCCTCTGAAACTCCCTTGGTCCCATCAAATGACCCGCGAAATAAACTGGGCGTGCTCCGTGGTTGCGCGCTTGGCTACCAAAATGGGTTCAAAGTCGGTGTGCGGTCGCAGACTAAACGTGCTCACCCCATCTTCCGTTCTATTCTTTCTCTCTCTCTCTCTCTATCTCTCACTCTCTCTCTCCCTTTTATGAAGAAGCGCAGTGTTGCAGCAAATTAAAGACCTCGCTGACGGCAACCACTGCCACGGACAGTAATGCCACGCCCAGACACGTTCCCGACCTTGCCTAGGTAGCTGTGGGCCTGCTTACTCAACTGTGCTTCTGCGCAGAATCCAACTCCTTCCCCTTGTTCTCATGCTTTTTTCCCTCAATAAAACTTGACCGGGGGGTTTGGGTGTTGAAAAGCAGAGCGGTTACGCTGGACAAAATTTGTTTTCGCTACTTGACCGACCTAAAATAAATCAAAAACATACTGGACAGGACCTGTGTCCGGTTAGGCGTTCCGTGAATTATTCGCATTAACTAAGACAAAAAGTGACAGGAATCTGAAAGTTTGTAAAAGAATTCACAGGAGGATGTAGCTTCTTGCTGAAGGCCAGGCGAGCACCTGCATAGCGCGTTGATTAGCCCTCTCGTCTGCATCATATTCAGAACCCGACTGTGACCCAAGCCTTCATTCGGAAGATTCCGAGTGAACCTTATTGAGCGTTTATTTATGGTTCAATAATCTAGTGTTCATCGGTGGTTCGAGTTGAAACGTCGGGATTTTTACTACTGAAGGTTGAGGTATGGCTCGCGCTGACGATGGGAAAGCAGTCTTCTTGCTTTTATAGCATCTCCCGACGGAATTTTGTTTCCCATCACGAGTCTAAGGGATTTTTTGGTTATTAAATACTTTAAAAGCCTAGAATAGCTGAGGTTTTGGTTTCCGCAATGTTAAGCCAAAACGCGACAACGCGTCGTCTTGTAGCAGTCATTTGCCATACATTTATTGATCCACAACTCTGTCGTGACTTTATTTCTACACACATTTCTATGCTAATTCTATCTGTTACGCATTTCCTTAACTTGCATTTATCTCTATTTGTTTAAGTTCCGGTATGAACTGTTATGTGCAGTACCTCAACTAGTGTGAGTTACGGTATCAATAGCTGATATTTGATTTACTGTCGTTGTCCTTCACTGGTCGGTGTAGGCTGCTAATTTTCCTTACATCATCCCCGGATGAGGAAGAAGAGAAGACGATTTCTGAGACCAAAGTATATTCAGGCTGACGTTTCAAAAGCTCGCTCGCTTTCATCGTCAGAGCAAGGTGTCTGTATTCTTGTGTGCGTCAGATAGATGTGAACGTCCATTCGCCCATGCGTCAGTCGATTGTGCCGATCGATTTTCTTGGCTGTTTGAATTGCTCGCGCCGTCGTGAGCTATGTCAAGTCGTTTTTTGACTCGTGAAAGTTTCCACCCTCTTTGCTCGCGGCTGCCGGCTGTCGGCCCCGTTTATCTCTCTCCGTCCAACCTATTGCTCCGTTTTGAGCCGATGTTAGCCATTTGCGGAGCGCTTGGTAGGCGGGATGAAGGTCCATGGCTCTGTTTAGTGTGCCAGTCGAGGACCAACTTTCTAGCAGCAGTCTGGCCATCTTGTCGTTGGCCCGGCCTATTACCCTTGCTTTTTCAAAGGCAAATTTGTGTTTCTTTTGCTTTACGTGGTCATAGACCAAACACAGCTTATCCTCATGGTTGATTGCGAGCTGATGCTCATGCAACCTTGTGCCAAGACGTCTGCCCGTTTCACCGACATACCTTGCAGTGCAGTCTTGGCATGGTATGCTGTAGACCACACCTGATTGTTCTGTCAGAGGTAGCGGGTCTTTGGGCCTCATGAGTTGCTGTCTGATGGTTGATTCCGGCCTGTGAGCCACACCAATCCCGAATGGTTTCAGGATTCTTGCAGTCACCTCTGATACATTTTTCACATAAGGGATTGAGAGCCAGAACTTAGGGTCATCTCCTTTCGACCGCTCATGGTAAGGCTTCTTAAGACACTTGCGTACAAAGGACTTCGGATAACCGTTGGCATGAAATAGGGCATGCAAGTACTTAATCTCCTCCTTTTTCCCACTTTCGTCACCGCAGTGTGTCTGAACGCGTTGGAAAAGGGTCCTAACACAACTGCGTTTGTGACCAACGGGGTGGTTGCTTCTGAAGTGGAGAATGCGCATGGTATTGGTTGCCTTGCGGAAGACCGTTGTCCTTATCTTGCCATCTTCCAGCTTCGTTACTTGTACGTCAAGGAAGGTTAATTGATTGTTGACCTCCTCTTCCATGGTGAACTGGATGGCAGGAAAGATGGAGTTCAGCAGTGCCTTGAAAGCCTGCCCTTTGCTCCTTTTGATGATAACGAAAGTGTCGTCAACATATCTGGCCCAGAACTTCGGGGGAGACGAGCTGAAGACCAGCCGCTCGAGCCTCTGTAAAACAGCTTCGACAATAAGGCCAGACAAAGGCGAGCCCATTGGTGTCCCCTTCTTTTGTTCGTAAACTTGGCCATTAAACGTAAAGAACGTTTTAAGACATAATTCTAGGAGCTCAATGATGTGCTCTCGCTTGCGATTTCGGTCGGTTTCGTCGTATTTTTCTTGGAGAAGACCATCAATAGTTTCGATAGCCATCTTGCTCGGCTTAGCTTGACTTGTTCTTGTCGTAGTATCGCATTATCGATTGTTAATACACGATAAAGCTTCACTGCGTTTGAGAGAATATCCGCCCGAATTGAGGCGAATATGCACATCCCAGGTGTATGCATAGGTAGAGAAGAAGAAGAAGAAGAAGAAGAAGAAGAAGAAGAAGAAGAACAAGAAGAACAAGAAAAAGAAGAAGAAGAAGAATAAGAAGAAGAAGCAGAAGAAGGCATGTCGATTACCAGAATCATAGTTTTGTTTGTCTGAGCTTTGCTGACGACACGTTTGTCATCGTCTAAAGAAATACGTAGTAGAATTTACACGATCTTCCTGAATATCCAATTCACGAGAAAGGAAAAAAGGATCAGCAACTATCCCTCCTTGATGTACTCGTCATGTAGACTTCAAACGGCGAAGTACAAACAACGGTCTAAACGAAGGCAGTGAACACCACACAGCTTTTCAATTTTCACAGCGACTGTCCAGTGGCTCATAAACGAAGTTGCGTTAGAACACTGTTCAAAAGGATTCAAACACATTGCAGTAATCAGGAAGAAAAAGCACGTGAGGCCCGATATCCTTGCGACCAGTTTATGCGGAATGGCTATCCGAAAGCCTTCATGCGCCGATGTGTACGGGTTAGCCAACTGAGGACTCAATCAGAACCAGCCCGTACGATATGACATGCGCCGCCATACATGAAGGACGTGTTGGAAGCGACTTAGCGCATTGCTCCGGAACTAGGCATTGGAATTGTACACCATCCCAAGGCTACCATACGCAACCAAGGGATGAAAATCAAGGACAGATTAAATCCCAGTGAGCCGTCGGATTTAGTGTATCGCATACCATGCCTTAACTGTCCTTGAACTTACACAGGACAGACTGAACGCGTGCTTGGTTCGCATAAACATGAGGATAAGCTGGCTGTTAGGCGGGGTGACGCATTGTCACAAGTAGCTGCCCACACCTACACACGAGTTTACCTTCACAGCCGCGAAGATAATCGCCCATGCGGACAGCAAGACAGGCCGAAAATTGATTGAAGCCTGCGCCTCGGATGAGAATTCAGTGAATCGATTTATAGATTTGTCTGGTGCCGGCAGACATCAACCTACGCAGGCACCTTTCAGAGTGACGTCACTGGTAATTGATTGGCCCCTGCCCCCTATAACTGTTGCTTGTTTATCTGCTGACGCTTTTATTTCTGATGCTGGACTCCGTTAAGAGTTCGAATATTCGCTGATCGACATGCCTTCTAACTTGGTTGTGGGAGATTTTGAATTCGCATTAAACAGTGCAATTTAATCGTGTACCAGGGACCAGTGAATAAATGAACAGCGCTTATCCAATTTAGCCAATCACGCCTAAGGGACACAGACCAAATTCAGCGTAGGTGCATATCGATTATCGATTAGAATGTCACTTTTTCTGCACTAGAGGAAGTACGCGGATGTGACGTGGGACGGTTAGGAGTGGTGTCGATGTTTGTTTAGCCAGGCCAAATTGACCAATAGCATTATAATTGTAACATGAAATAATACATTGATAACGCTTCTAACCTGCTCTGGAGTGAACTTATAAACTATGCTTATGTTGGTAGTTAATATTTAATGCTCCTCAGTGCAATCTTAGAAAATGCAGTTATGCAGGAGACAGCTGCACTGTTCGTTTGCTTTCGAAGTGACAGAAAAGTAAAGCAAGCTGGCAGTGCAGGTGCTCGACATTCACAAACTTGCGGCATTGGTACGTACCTGTGTCGAGATATGCGTCTTTTTGAGAGCAACAAAAATTAGATAAGAAAGGGGGCAGGCAGATATGGGCCATTCGAAAAACTAACGTAAAATTAATAGCTATGAGGACAACTCGCTAAAGCTAGACATATGGTTAGAGAGTAGACAGTTTTAAATAAAGTTTAACTTCTCAAGGCATATTAGCCGGCCAATATGCCCCAGCCTTGACGTTCAAGAGACAAGGGAATCGGATCTTGAGTATGTGTCCTTGGTGCCTTTGATAGTTAATGTTTAAACTGCTTACTTTGTGATAATAAAGCTGGATTACGAACAAAAATCATAACCGTAATGCCGTTGTTCTTCGAAATGAATACTGTAAAACCAGAAGATCCTGTCAAACAATATTACGCATATAATAGGCCCGGTCTTCATAGTTGGCTCGTCATGGGATTTCGCAACATATTTCCTCCAAGCAAAATCCTCTGGTACCTTCGATCTCAGAGGAACACGGCAAATCAAGAAGCTGGATCAACGCGCATATCTTCTGAATATATACATGAGGATATGTGGTTGTCGACCCACTACCAACATTTGATCCGGGTCTCACAAAGTATTTTAATGGATTACTGTTTTGTTCGTCATCGGGAAGTGCACATAAAATGCATCAGTCGATAGTGCTGATAGCATTGCCGTTGATAGATTTGAAAAATGATTCACGTTATGTGTCGTTATCTCACGTCACAACAGCTATTTTAGCCAGCATCGCACGATCCTTTCTCTAGTTATTTTGTTAAGACAAACCACCACAACCTGTTACCAAGGAGATGTTGGTCATAGGAGATTTTAGATTTCACCGTCAAAATGTACACCATGGAGTTTCTTTTCAACTTTTATTTCTTGTGATATGTACTCTCCGATTTATATATATGCAGCAGGAAGATAATACAGGAAGGCAAGGAAAATAACGATGAAAGTTTCTTGCTAATTAGTTGTCATCAGCCGGGCGTGTGACAGTCTAAAATGCTCTTAATTGAGTCCCGTTGTGCAATGGATATAGTAGGTCCCGTAGGCCAATCGGTGAACGTATTCCCGACCAAACAGAGCCCGTAATTTCTAGCGAAAAGGTCGAGTGATCAAGCCTTGGGGGCCAAAACAACTGAGGTTTGGTATGGTCGACTGGTGACGCCAAATAAGCCAACATGACTATTCCAGTCTCCTCTGCCTTTGTCGATAATTTCATTCTGCACATATGTATATATATATATATTTGAGTAGAAAGGTACACTACTAAGATTAAGAGATGAGCTTTCACTATTGGACCTAAGAGTTCAGCCTGGGGCCTCTACATTCAGCCGCACAATTTACACTACAGATACAATCAAGAATACCGATGAAGACAAGGGAGAGACAGCGATTTTCATTTGTATAAACAGAAACGGGTCCGCTACTGTTTGTGCTAATATCTCTGAGGAAGAATCCGCGACGGACTTTAAAACATCAAATGCATAAAATGTTCGTCCCAGCGGTCGCGTCCCCAACTTCTTCTGAAAATCATTTCTGGCTAGTTACCCGTCGTCAGGGAGCCATACCTAACCCAGATTTGGATCGCATGCCTGGAAAACGAAGTGATTGAGATCCGTTTCATGTTCCTCAAATATAAGAGATGACCTTCTGTCGGCAGGTGGCAGGACATGATTGGGAGTAGAGAGGACCGGTGTGGATTCGCTTTTGCAAAAAAACAAGTAGCGCATTGAAAAATTTGAACTCACTCGCTGAAGGCATTCTGAATCCATGTAGTAAGAGCCTGCTTGGCGGTGGCTTTGCTATGTACACCATCTCTGGAGATGCCGAGGAGCTCCAGCAACATATCCTCCTGTTCCTCTATCTGTTGGTGAAATTAGAAAATAAAGCATGAAAGTAAGTACTCAAGGACAAACGAAACGGTCGCTTAAACGTGCCCATCTTTGTGCAAATTAAAACACTGAATGCAGCATCTTGTGATTTAGAACTATTTTAAGGTAACAGTAATTAATTAAGGAGCAGGATCAGGCTCTGTGCAAGTCCTCTATAGGCTTTTCAGCAATAAGGCATTTAAAGACACGTGAAGCAGCAAAATCGAAAGCGGATACATGTTTCGTCTTGCAATAGAAATTGCTTTCAGGCAACAATAAAAGTGGTCAAGACTACAGAAAATGGAAGATAGACCTGTTGCTTAACCGACCAAGATCTATGTTAGGGCGCCTATTCAACGGAGGATAAGCACATCACAGCGAACAAAAACGACGAGCAATGAAAACACCCTATCTACATAGCTAACTTGTAATACTCCAAACGACGGTCAGGAAGTTAGTGACACAACCGGATTACACCATACAATGAAACTAAAGTGCATGTTCACCAATGCACAAAGCTTGCTCTCAAAATTAGATGAGCTTAAGACTATCATGTGCCAACTGGAACCAGGCGTCGTCTGCATAACAGAAACATGATTGTCCATGAAGGTGGCGATCAGGAAATTGCTCTCCCCGGGCTTCAAGTGATCCGAAGAGATAGAGTCGGGCGTCAAGGTGGTGGTGTGCTAATCTATGTTAGACACGGCCTGCTCGTGTCCGACAAATCCGAAAACATTGCCGTCAATATAGCCGCAATATGGCTCACCGTTAGAACGCCGGGGTCAAAAACCTTTGACGTCATAGCGGTCTACCGTCCACCGTCGAGCAACCAACAGTCAGACACTAGTCTGATAGAAGGAGTCGAAGAATTTGCTAGGAGATCCAATATCATGATCATGAAGACTTTAACGCTCCCCATATCGACTGGAACGTGAAATCTGCGCCCGGCTCAGAAGTAGATTTCGATCGACGACTCCTGCGCACAGTACAGGCATCTTTCCTAACGCAACACGTCCTATATCCGACCAGATTACGCGAAGGGCAACAAGCTAATTGCTTAGACCTATTACTTACCAAAGCACCTGATAGCGTGGGCATTGTAAATTGTTAACCACTTCTCGGAAAAAGTGATCACGTAGTGCTACAGTGGGAATATTCACTCTTCTCTGTGCCCGATCGCAGTGTGGTAACCAGACGCAACATCTGGAGAGGGGACTTTATACAAATGAAAACCACAGTGAGCTAGATAGACTGGAACGAACTATTCACCGGGTGCGTTCTCGATGATTGGTCGGCATTCAAAGCCGTATTACACGGACTAATGACCGATTTCTGTCCTATCACGGTAAAGAAAGTAACAAATAGGCCTCGATGGCTACCGCCGACGCTGAAGAGGGAAGTAAACCGCAAAGGAAGGATGTGGAAATCCTATCTCAGAGAGAGGACCCCAGAATCGCACAAGAAGTATAAGGCGCAGAGAAACAGGTTTAAGAGCCTGATATGAAATAGTCACCAAAACCTCGAGAGTAATCTAATAAACCGTGCAGTAGGAAATCCAAAGCTTTTCTACAGCTACGTTAGACAATGCACTCGAAATAGAGACCATATTCCTTTGTTAAAAACAGATGACTGTGTACAAATTTGCGAGATTAACGAAAAGGTGCAACATCTATCCTGCTTCTTTCAGTCGGTCGTTACGAGAGAGGCTGAGTTCACCACTGTAAACTGCAGTGTGGGTTAGATCCAGACCATAAACTCAGTGGCACTCACGGAAGCTACCGTTCTGCAAGAACTTCTACAGCTCAAAGAAACGAAGTCGTCAGGTCCGGATGAAAAACCGGCAAAGCTATTAATAGAGCTGGCCATAGAGTTGGTGGTACCCCTGTACCTACTCGTCAATGCTTTTCTTAATACCGGACAAGTGCCACCCGATTGGAAGGCAGCGGGGCTCTCACCCATCCACAAAAGTGGAATTCGAGTGACGGCAACTAACTACAGACCGGTCAGCCTTACCTCAGTATCCTGCAAGCTCATGGAACGCCTAGTCAAACGCGAGCTGATGCACTTTTTGGAGCCAAATCAACTTCTTTCTGACAAGCAGCGTGGATTCCGCAGGGGAAGGTCCTGCTTGACCAATCTGCTCTATTGTCTAGAACAGTGGACCCGAGCGATCGATGAAGGGAATATGGTGCATACAGTCTTCGTAGACTTCAAGAAGGCGTTTGAAACTGTGCCTCGTCAACTTCTCTTATACAAGCTCAGTCGTATAGGGGTAAGGGGCAACCTTTTACAGTGGATCGCAAACTTCTTGACTGGTCGTACCCAGACCGTATGCATTGGCGAACAGCGGTCGGCGGATGTAGAAGTTGAGAGCGGGGTTCCCCAGGGCTCCGTTCTTGGCCCTATCCTCTTCCTGATATATATTGATGACTGCATAAGCGGACTAGACTGCGAAATCGTAATTTTTGCTGATGACCTAAAACTTTGGAAGGTCATACGCAAGAAAGACGATGAATTAAATCTCCACCCTAATTTGCATCGACTGGAGCAATGGTCGACCGTTTGGCTCATGCCATTCAATGTTACCAAATGAAACTTAATGCGATTCGTTAGAACTAGCACTGCGCCTCGGAGGGTGTATTACCAGAATCACACGCCGCTGCCAGAGGTAGAGGCACAGAAAGACTTGGGGTGTGGTTCACGCCTTCACTTAAGCCGTCACTCAACTACCTGAAAGTGGCTCAATCCGCAATGTCAAGCTTGTATCTAATCAAGTGCGCCTTTGCTAAGTTTGATAAAGTTGTATTTGGCAAGGGCTTCGGCACGTTCGTGCGACCCCAACTGGAATTTGCCATCCAAGCCTGGAGACTTTGGACAGCCAAAGACCGAAAAACCCTCCGAAGGGTAAAAAGACGCGCAACAAAATTAGTACGAGGCCAACTGAACCTCCCTTATGAGACCCGATTGGCAAATCTTGACTTGTTTCCTCTGGATTACAGGCAGCTACGCGGGGACCTAATCCAGGCATTTCGCATGCTGCGTGTACAGGATTGCTGTCTCCAAACAAATGACTTCTTTGACCAGGCCACCTTCGCTAGACTGCGAGGACACCCTCTCAAATTTCGTGTGACTGGGGCAAGAGTTGGCCCAAAAAAATTCTTTTTCTCTAAGAGGGTATTCCAGGCGTGGAATGCCCTCCCTGCCGAGATTGTCATGTCCCCTTCCGTGGAGATTTTCAAGGCAAAACTTGACTAGTACCAAATTAATGAGTGCCGTCGAAATTGAGTGCTCTAAATCCAAACATAAAATGCCGAAAGGACTCCACTGCAGAAATCATCCTTAACTATAGGAGTAACCACCCTGCGGCCCATAAAAGAAGCTGTGTCCGCACTCTTTTCCAACGGGCCCACCGTTATTGCAGTAACGATGCTTTGCTCAAGAGAGAACTAACGTTCTTGTACAAATTTTTCCAGGCCAATGGATATCCGACAAGCTTTGTCAAGAATTGCCTTAGGCGTCGGGGTCAAGCACAAAACTTCCCTCCCAACGATGTTACATTGCCACGAAATTTTTATTCTCTACCCTACATGAATGGAGTATCTGAAACCATCTCTCGGCAACTAAGTCGCTTTGGCATCACCGTTGCCCACAAGCCCGCAACCTCACTGCGCGCAAGCTTATGTCGAGTAAAGGACGCTCTACCCGTGGGACAACTAAGTAACGTCGTTTATCGTATACCGTGTGCTGGTTGCCCTTGCGTTTATATTGGTCAAACAGGCCGACGCCTTGAGACTCGCATTAACGAACACAAGTCAGCCGTTCGCCTACGGAACCATTTATCACTCATATTTGCACACTCCATTGAGTGTGATCACCGCTTCAATTGGGATGCCACCGACGTGATCGCAATGGCTAATACGCGACAAGCGAGAGAATTCCTTGAAGCTTGGCACTCGAATCCAGCTAGTATAAACAGGCACGTCGAGCTTGACTCACACTATACCGGGTTTCGTGCATGGTCTACTAATCTGGACACAGCCTGAAACAACAACTGGCTCTGTGTCCGGTCAAGTGGAATTTCTCTGACTCTTAACCAGCCTGAAACAACAACTGGCTCTCTGTGCCCGGTCAAATGGAATTTCTCTGACTCTTAACCAGCCCCCCCCCCTTCCCCCGAACACGCGGCCCATAGTCCAAACGCTAACACCCCCCTCCCTTCACTAGCACAACCTATCGCCGCGGGTGTCACGTCACCATAACCCTTCCACCCAATCCCCCCCTTTCCCTCCCCCGTCCGTTGTAACCTCTGCCTCCAAAACATCTAGTGCGACATTCCCAGCCCTCACTTTTAATTTAGTCTGACGACGAACACGTGATACTTGTTCGAAAATTCACGAGTACAACTCGATTTTCCGAAGATCTTCTTTCTTTTCATAAAATGCTATATCATTATTTTTATTTTATTATTTAATCAAAATGCGTTTCAAGCCGTATTAGCTACCTGACGTCTCTGCTCACTATGCGAACTGCGCTGATCGCGTCTTAGGTCGCATCTAGCGCACCTAAGGTCCTAGGCTACGCGGCCCTGCCACGTCCTATCTCGTATCGACCTAAAAACCGACTGCTGACGAAGTGGCGGGTTCGTCTGCTCTTGACACAGCAAAGGCGTATCATGGTCGCATCTCCGGTTCTTAGGGACGTTCTCGTGAATCTGAGGTCTCCTCCTCGTATGGCCCTTCGGGTGTATATATTACTCGCCATAGACGCCATGGCTGCCGCCAACGTTCGCAGAAGCATCCTGCTCCTATTATTCACACACTTTCCCCCACGAGCGACAGTTTTTCTCCTAAAAACCACAAATGACATTCCATTTTGAATTATGAGCCATGCCTTAGGAGTTTTTTCACTGTCTGCTCTTCTTGTTCAGTTACACTGCTGGCTCGTGTTAACTGAGTGTGAGTGTATGACTTCAAACAAGCGAGTAGTCGTCTACAATTGTGTCAACGACTTCTTTGGAAGGCTCGGCTGTGCCGATGCATTTCTTTAATACTATGTACCAAGTGAAAGTTCAAAGGCGTTTGCCTATATTTCGTTTAAAGAACTTGACTTGACTTGTAGGAATAGTTCACACTCAAAATTTCGCCAAATGGAAGCCCTGTACTCGCAAAAGAACAGCCTAAATGCAAAGACTATCAGACGATCGCCAATCTCTTTATCATCTGGCTTAGAAGCCAGCTAAGCAGATATGGAACTCCAGCCTGAATCCCAAGGCAGAACGAAACGTTTGACTTCCGTAACGATCGGTGAACGTAAGTCGACGCATGCCAATATCTCCGGATATAAACCGGCAACACTACGAGCCCTTAGCGCAGTGTTTAGAGCTTTGGACTTCTAACTAACAAGGTGGAGGGTTCGAACCTCCATTGGGGCACTACTGGAGGTTGGGTATGACTGAGTGACGACGGCTAGTGAACCAGACGGGTTCAGCGGCTCTAGTGTTATAAAAATGACATTTGACGTGTGTCACCATTGAATTACGCCCTGTTGAAATCCCCAAGGAAGAACACAATTGGAAGGGCATAGTTCTGGAATCCACCCGGAGGAGGGTTTGCTGTGTACCAAACCCGGAGGAGCTGTCTCGGGTGGCTGTTGTAGCTGGTTGATCTCCAGCGCGCTCTCTATCCCGCCTCGGGGCAAGCCCGGCATTCGATGTGGCTACAACTCTCCCTTTGTCCTAGGGCCTTTTGGCTTAAAAGGGATTGTCTGCGCGTTCTCTTGTGTACTGATTGGCTGCATTGGCTGCCCACGGCTTTCTGTACGGTGGACCGATAGCGTGACCTGAGAGTTCATCCGGGCCGCTTGGTATGAAGTATCCTAACACTGCATTGGTGTGCGTGTATCCGCGTCCGGTCTAAGGTAATTGTTTGGGAGCCAGCCAAGCTAACGCTATTGAACAAAGGAATCATTTTGGCGGTCAGTGGCAGGCTCGACGCCTTAGGAGAGCCGACATGGTTGATAGCCTTTGGTCAGGCTACCTGATCGGTGAGCGCTTATCTATCACTGTATCTATAAGTATTTATTAAGCCCCTCTTAGCCGACAGAATTAATTGCAGCTCGGCCTATTGTGAGTTCTGACCACCGACTGTATTGACACCAATCCGCTCGAACGCTTGCCTCGGGTGGCTGTAAACAAATGCGCATGCACAAATGACTGCCTATCTCGGTCTGACCGATCATCTTAAAGGTTGACTCACACGAAAACCGCCCTTTTGACGCTGGGATGACTGCACCGCTCACATATCCCGGAACCGGCTCCCTCGTGACCGGACGTGCACTCGTCTGACAGTCAGCTTCCTCCCACCTATTCTCTACTTTTTTCTGTACAAAAATAAATTATTCCTTCCACCTGGCGTCTAACTTCCTCTTAATACCGACGGAACCGGGCCTAAAGATCGCATCGGCAAGGGCTTTACCCAATACGTCAACTCATCGCGATACTTTTAAAGACGTTTTTTTTAGTTTTTCACTAACGTTGGAATCTACGTAGAATGGAGCTAAGAAACGTGCAAGAAGAGGAGAAACTCCTGAATTCTTATACAACGGCCTGTTTGGGGTATACAGAAAGGACAAACCTACTTGGAAGTAAAGGATTATGCTCCAAATGAGACCCAAGACGATTGTGGGCTTTCCATCGACGATGTCAGAGGCGTTTATGTTCACGAGCTTCAACTAAAATAAGTACAAAAAATCACCAGTAAGCTGGACGAAAATTATGCCAGCACTCGGGATAGTAAGTAAACCAACACCAAACAAAAACATCCAATCATAATAATTGTTAAAACTGATACTTTAACATTCATATCTGCAGTTTCTATAGCCGAAAGCATATGGTGCGCACTGAGAATCACTGCAAAGCCAAATCCCTCGCAGATGCGCGGGGCAGTAGCAGAAACAACAGCGAAAAGGCTGGATGGGTAAACGATCATGGGGACTCCCTGTAATATAAGATTATATAACTTGTAGAAATGCCGATTTTCGCAGTTATTGTGATCAATTCGCTGGTTTTTGACTTTGACCTTCGATCGTATTTCAGCCTTGATTTTAAAAAGATTATTTATACGCTGACAGGTGCTTGCGCCAATACTTGCAGTTCCCAAAGGAGATCTAAGGCACCGAAATGTCAAGTGAATGAAGATAAGTGTCATTCGACATCGTTTATCCTTTCAGGTCTAGTCCTCTAGGGTGTAGATTTAGAGAAGACCTATAGTGCAGAACTTCTGTAGGCCTACACTACCACTGCAGTTGGAGACGCCCTACGGAATCTGCTCGATGTTTGTCTAAAAAACGCACTTATCCTTTGCTGATAAATGGGGTCACCAGTATCCAGCTATTTGGCGAAATTTATTAAACAGAAATTAGAAGCTAAAAGTCTTCTTGGAGTGCATCCGAGCTTGTGGTTGTGCTGGGTAGGCGACACTTTGTTTTCGAACACAACCTCAAGTTCACCTTCCTTGGAGTCGAATTTAACTTCGAAAGAGAAGACGATGAACAACTCCAATTCCTAGATGTCCTCATTCACAGGAAGGCAGATGTACACGTAAAACCTCCATTTATCATTCAGATACATAATCGGTGTTCATATTACATATTTGGAGAAACCATCCATTTTCTCCTAAACGCAGCTCTGTTAGCAGCTTGCCAGATCAAGTGAAAACTCGCCGTTCCGACGAAACACTTTTAAAAATGGAGATAAACTGCATTTTTAAACTCTTTTCTATAAATGGAAATTCCCTCCGTGGGTGCATGGCCAAACCAGAACTCCTCTCTCCACCGTATAAATGAACACCAACAACCGATAAAGAGAGACGACCATTTATCTCAGCTAGCCCTGCACACACTAGACACAGGATACCTCTTTGCATGGGCAAAAGCCCACACCATAGGCGCCTGTCTAACAAAATAGAACCACAATTCGCTGGAGGAAATGCAGTCAGACGAGGCCATTTAAAAATTTCTTAAGGTCATATGGAAACGAGCGTGGCTAGCATTGATTGGATAACTTCATCCAGCTGACACGTTGGCCAACCAAAGAATCATTAACTAGACATGTTTTGATGTTGACTGCGTTTTGTCAATATGCAGTCATCTGACGACGAACTGGGGTATAAGATCCCAAAATTGACACCGAAGACGGTGCCATATTTCTCATAAAACTTTTTGGAATGCAGAAAAAATTTTGACAAGAGAAGCGAGGAATTTAAGTTATTGATTCTGGTTTAGTTGCGTCAACAACCAACAGTAACCAATTCCAGGCTTGCTGGACCCAGCATTCATCTAACGCCCCAGCATTGAAAGGAACAACACAGTAGCACATACCGGATTGCCCTTCTACTGGGTGAAATGAAAAAAGTTCGGCAAAAAATGTTTTATAACGATTATCGAATTAAAAGGTTTAACCTGACGGCTCTTGAGAAATTCCAAGGCTGTGCGAACATTACTCAGACAGTGGGCACGTTTCATCGAGGCGACGACATTGATTGGCTAAAATGCAAAAAGTACGGCATGCGTAGAGACAGGATAGACGGAAAGCAGTGTTTTTAAATGCCATTGCATGTCATTATAAGACGGTCAAAGTAAGCAACCTCCACCGTCTGAGGTATAAACCCATTTTAGACCATAAGCCGGCCGCGGTCAATACCTCTGTCCCCATCAATGGGCCTGTAAGTGGTGTAAAACATTCTTCATGAAGACATCTGAAGAGTGCACTAAGATGCCTCTCCGTAGTTTGAAATTTTTACAACCACAAAATAGGTACTCTAGGATCTGTTTAGTAATTGCAATCAGTACTTTGTTGCTAATTCCGGAAATACAAACTGCGGACCATTACGTAAGTAGTAGTTGTGTGTATAGTGAGTTTAATGTTTCGTATAAACTGGAAGGCAGGCATCCCAAGAAAGTTAATTTCAAGGAAAGGCGTTTTTGCCCCCCCCCCCCCCTTATTACCACGTAACTAGCCGCCTATTATCAATTTCAACCCACTCCCCTATTCTCATGATTAATTTGCCTGTAAATATCACCATAATTACCTGCAATTTACCATTTAACTTTTTACCCCCTTCCCATATAAATGTATTGGCCCGATGAGAATTTATCGAAAGAATACGTATGCTCACCACCTACTATATTAAACATATAAGTTGATTGCCACTAACTTTATTCATCTACGCCATAAATAGCAACTAACCGGAGAGTGGTATTAAAGCAATAAACAGAATGCAACTGTCAGTAAACAAACGGAAATGCGAATAAGAAAAATGACAATAAAACATTATTTTGCATGTTGGGCAGTATATGTAATAATTTAGTATGCTTCACACAGAGGATCGCTTCCCAAAGTCATCAAATAATAGACCAAGCTAGGCCAGACAATGTTTTTCTTATATGTCTATTCATGCCCGGATATGAACACAACGCTATGTATTTTACGCCCTCTTGCAGGGCATGACTACGAAATATGACTAAAGCATTATTAGCCCTGTCTAAATTATTCGTATTGTATAAAACCAGCACACGATATTGGCGCATATTGGCCTTCCGAGGAAAACAAGGTCCACATAGATGTCGAAGCCCGCTAACAGTCCACTAACTGTCAGAATAAGCGGAATTATGATTGGCCGAAAAAAGGCAGATAAAACCGGAAACAGTTCTGCATAAGACGATGAAGACGCGATTAGTGGGCCAGGGATTCAACTTGACGGGCACACGGATAATGGCACAAGTCAGTAGTAAAACTGGAGAGAACTACCGGTGGTCTGACTCCAACTCCACTAACAGACATATGGACATACCCCCATGCTATCGCGCCCGTCGTTCACGCGGCCAGGGGCACGACTCAGTTCCCAGCCAAGGGCTCACACTGTAACAACATAGTTAGACGGCGTGAACTCAGCTTTATCATAAAATACGATCCGTTTCCTCCTACTCCCTGCCCCGTTTCTCCTGCCTGAGCTACAAAGTTTGCTTAGTTGTTGCTACACGCCAAGACTCTCTGAAGATGGCCTCTTGTGTGAAGCCGAAACCTCAGACAAATGCAAGTTCTGTCGCGCATTAATCTTCTATACAACGAGAACCTAGGGCTCACGTACTCACTTCCTTTTATGACTTCTGTATAAATCTGCCCACAGCGCATTTATTAACCTGATAGCGCGCAAGATGACGCCATCCTCCCATAAAAATGACAAACATTCTTTGTTCAAGAAATGGACACTAGCTTCTTTATGAGAGAGAGAGAGACCCCATTATGAGTAAGGCCGTCTTTTTTGAACATAACCTACTGAAAGTAATTTATGTTTTCCGGTTCGTCATAACAACATCAATCCCCTCAAAGCAAAGCTACAAGTCTGAATAGACAGAGGTTTTTTGCATAAATATACAGAAGGCAATGACCTCACCAGTGATTCACGGGATAAAACCTCTAAAAGGCGTATCAGACAGATGCCATCCTTAATGTCCTCGTAGAGATTCCCAACGCGGATGGGGGGATTCACCTGTAGTGGGGAAAAATGACTGTTAGACAGACAAACCATGAGTACTACTAGAAAGGGCCATATTCCTAAAAAACATTTGGGCCTCGCAGTATGGAATTGAGTCCGTATGTCGCATCCCGTTCCTGCCCACGGGAATTTTCAGCTTTCTGGTACAAGTGCACGAGGAGCTAAAGCCTACGACTAATTATATATATCTGAAATAATGTCTTATTTCTGAAGATGAAGTGCGTTTGTTTTGAGAATGTTCAGTGGCCCGTCGGATCAATTACATTTTATTTTTGGCCTTTTTGAGAATTTGCTCAGCTCACCAGTTTTAAAGCCTTAAATGCACAAATGTGGACAGAAATTCCTGTGACTTGTCGAGTTTGCCAGCCTTGCGCTGATCCATTTGACAAAGGTGAGAACTAACCAAGTCCTTTCTTGATCTACAGTCCGTAACTTCACGGCTGAATGAGATCAGTACGGCGGTGGGCTTGTCCATAAATACTGGGAAGGCAAAATTAAGCTCAGGCTGTATCTCTGATCAGGAGAAGGCACACTTTGGGATTAATAACCGTCAGCTTCAAAAAGTATATGGCTTTAAATACCTCAGGGCGAGCCTGCTACGTAATGGATAGAGAAAGGACGAAATTATCCCACAAATTAATGCTGCTTGCTGAGTTTTTTCAGCCTCCCGGAAGCGCCTATGAATACGACGCGACATCTCAATCATCACGATGGTTGGCGTGTACCGCATATCTGTCCGGTAAGTCTTCCTTTATGAAGGCCGGGCTTTGTGCGTTGAAGGTTAGCGAAGACTGGACATAGTTGATCACCGCTGCCTAAGGACCATCTTTCGTGTGAATTCTACCGACTTTGTCTTGTATGAGACAGTCCGCACTGCGACAGTATCGCGAGCGTATTCATAACAGTGAAGAAAGACCGCTGGTCTGAACACCTTCATCGTCGACGGTCTCACGAGCTTAGTTTTGCTGCCTTTAATCTGGCGACGCAACCCACCTGGAGATGTCGAAGTGCAGCGCAGCTCAAGGCTTGGCTCGACACCGTTCGTCAAGACATGCAAGCAGTTGTCGGACCTTCGGTTTTCGGTCTCCGTCGCTGAAGGAAAGAAAGGGTGGAGTTTTCCAGACCGTTGGGTGACCTTGAGCCCTGCCATTGCTCGCGCAGCGCGAGATAGGCATCTGGGAGATCGATATACCTATAAATAGAGTCCCCATGCGAATGCCATGCTTCTTGCAGTAGGCATGATACTCGGTCGTTCGACTGGCCTAGTATTCGCACGTGTTCGAAATCGAAGCCGTGCCCTGGCGAGGATGTGTGAGCGGTGACCAAGAATAGTTTGTCCTTCCTTCGCACAGCGAATTCATGCTCGTGCAGTCTCATGGCAATGAAAATCAGTTCCATTCTACGGAACTGAATCTTTCATAGGTTCTAGCTCCGACCTGGAGGGTTGGATCATGATTGGCTGATGACAGAAAATTTGCTCGTCTTGGATTGCGCTAGAGCCCACATAGTGTCCTCTAAACTGGTTACACCGTACATGTCCTGGACCAACACTGACTAGATCCGGGCACGGCAAGCGTTATCCGGGTTGCATTCTGATAACAAATACCGGATTTTGAGGAGGGAGAAGGAGGGAACGGAATAGCACGCGTATTTGCAGGCTAACGCCACGTTAGCCACCTGCTCTTGATCTCGCCTTTGCTCTTTTTGAAAGAGAGTGTGTTAGATGCAGTGAAAGTGCACTTGCAACTAATCCACGCGCAAATCTCCATCTCTGCACTACTATCCCATGAGCACACAGTGGACCTGTTCAGACACAACGGTTGAACTGCCGCCGAAGTGCTTACCAATAAATAGGACAAAATGCTGACTTACCTTGGTGAGGTATGTGTTCACCCAGTTTGTAAAGGTCTTCTTCTGGACGCGCTCCTGTTCATCTAAAAAACAAGCAAGAGAAATCAGAGTTTGGTTGGAACCGCGCCGGCAAACGTAGCTTATGTAGGCTCACTCATATACCCCTAGTGCCAGCATTTTGTCCTGCAAAAATGGTGGTTATAGAGTTTTGTGGGGTGGGGAAATAGGATAGGCAGCGAAGGAAATTTTTAGAGGTAAGTGTAAAATGTAAAAAATGTAATCGAGGTTGCTTCCCACGGCCACTGGGAGTAAGTTGCTCAACATGTAAATTGAAGGCTTGTGCGGCGCCTCGCGCCGCGGACGATACTAATCTAACTCCAGAACGGTAAGTTGGACTTCAGGTAAGTTAAAGTAGATGACCTCCTAACCACCATTTCAATTTTTCGGGAAATTCAAGAAACCTGCAGTTTGATGATCGGGTTTTTCCGCATTAAGTTAAATGATAATAAAGATTAGGAAAATCTACATATATAAATCAACAATATTTCTAAACACAGTAAAATAAAAATGCAGTTACCATTTATTAAAGTATATTCCACTGCGTTTAATAATTCCCCACCCATTAAACCTTATAACCACCGTTTTCTTAGGAGAAGATGCAGGGAGTAGGGATTAATGATTGGGCCATCATAAGTTACTGTTGCCACCGTGCCTAGCAGCTGAACTGACCCAAACTAGAGGCAAATACTACCAAAGACGTGTCTTAGCTATATGATGATTGCGATTTAGAGCCCCAGCAAAAGGTGAAAATAAATGAAGCCAACCCGCTTTGCTTATAGGGTTATTTGTATATGTTCTAAGCCCTTCAGAAGTGGAAAATACGATCGCTGGCAGAAGAAGTTTATTTTCCTGATGTTATGGATTCTGGCTCGAATGCCATCATAAGAGATACCCGCACAATAGGGTGATAAATGTACAGATAACGCCAGATTTATAGTCCATAGCGGCCACGCGACTGCATTCGCGCGTCAATTAGCCGTTGCTTTGATCATCGCTCTTGATTGTTGCGATGATGGCTTGGCAATCCGCTCCCGAGGTATTAATTGCCGCGATTTCGTCATCCCTGTTGGACGCGGGCTCGATAATAACACGAAAATTATGTTTGCTGTCATCGGTTGTGTTGCTGGGAACGGCCCTCCCCAGGTGACTGATTCTGCGGTTCAGACATAGCCTTAGTACGGAGTATGGGAATGGCAGGTTATAGCGCTCGTCGATTGACCGCCGGCCTGATAACCATGACTCGAGCAGCTTGCGGCTCACGTGTTTCCCACCACTTGCGTAGATTTCGGGCTCGTTAAACTTAAAAATATGGTCGATTCCCGTCGAGTGAGCTACAACCTGGGAATGAACGTCTTTCATCCTCCCCGCCACTGCGTGCCCAGCCATTCGCATCCAGAGTAATCACCCAGTTTCTCCGCTGTAGTTTTTTTAGCCCTTATTAACCCAACCCCACACTCTTATAAACAGTTCCAATAAAGCATTGCCCCTATCAGGACTATGTATGTAAGCACACCGTTCATACACAAGTCGCAAATGAATGTGCCATATATCATTTGGGAATTTTAGTGAATGCAGCATGCAGCCATCCGCCAATCGTGTCCTGTTTATGAGCTCAACTAAGCTAACCAAGTAGGGAAGCATGCAACAGAAATAAAAGGCCCATTCCCCAACCACGTCCATGAACCAGGGAAATACTCACTACATATGTATATATTAGGGGCAGAAATACATTACCGACAAGCACAAGGGAATCTGGAATGGCTATTTCTGGTTTATCAGCCGTCAACAGCCAGTCGTACCCAATTCCAGGGGTTTTGGCCCCTGAGGTACGAATCCGTGTTCTTGTTACCCAGAAGTCCACATCTCTAAGCACTGCACGCTCTCGGTAATCTATTTTGGCCTTTAATATGCGCAAGCTGATGAGCGGCTTTTGGCGGGGCTCGAACGGACGAGTGAGCTCCGTAACCGATCAGTCAACGCTTGCTACCATTATGTGTATTTCCGACCGAACCCGGCAAGGCGAAGAGCTCTTGATGCAGTGCTTAAAGCGTTAGATGTCTAACTAACAAGCTTGCGGGTTCGAACTTCAAGGTTCTCAACCCCTGTTGTTGGCTATGGCTAGCTGTGGCCTGCTAGTAAGCCTGAAACGGTCACTCCTGTCTTCCTTGCAGGTAATATATTTCTGCCTATGCTATATACATATGTGTGCATAGAATATCCAGCGAGGGATTACTGTATAGAACTCCAGGATGAAGAAGCGCTTGAAGACTGCACCCTAAACATTCCGTATCGAAACTATGCAAATTGTACTCGCAGCGTTGAGTGATATATTCAGAAAAATACTAGATGGATAGGGGGTAGATTTAAAAGAGAAAAATGGCTTAGTGCAAAGAGTTCTAGACGAATAAAATTGATCATGCAAAAGGCAAGAAAACCAAAAAGCAAGTAGACAGCCTACTTTCCAGAACCCATCTGCGTATTGAAGCACGTGACGGTTTGATGTTAAATACTCTGCAAAACATCCCCAAGTGACCCGACTGGTCTGCCTGCGAAATGGACGAGAGGCACCACAAACACATGTGAACTTCTGCACAACTCAAATTATCCGCGTTTCTGAGCTTGGTTGCCAGGAGCAATGACGCAAATCCGGGTGTCAGGGCTGTGCGTGTGAAATCACGGAACGTGCACAGATTGATCTGGTACATAAGATCGCTGGATGCTACGCTAATCTCAAGTGCGATGGCTTCCTCCACAGGCAGTAGAATATGAACGAAAAACTAACTACATTTCAAGCTATTTCGCCCATACAAGTACATTCCACAGAGCTGGAAAATAAGGATTTTGGATAGAATATTTTAATGATAGTTCTACTAATTTCCCAGAAGTAACGGTAGGAAATTTTGCTTTGTACAAACACAAGAGAACATTGATTTCATACAGCGTTACCGAGTTTAGCTTTGAAAACTTCAATGCCGACCTTCTAGAGCAATATTTGGCCCTCTGAAACCAAAATCACCTGTTTGTATGTACCGTTTAGCTAATACACATTAAAAGTACCGCATTTTCCACACAAAAGGGCACACTATCAATGAATGGTTTATTTTCGCATTTTTGCTTGTATAAGGCGCACCGGACTAAAAGATGCATTAACTTGAAACAAAACAGTCAGGTACGGCGGTCAGTCAAAATTTACTGAACACATTCACAAGAACTCTCAGCACTGTTCACCTATGTAGCGAAATAGGCACTAATTTTGGCTAAATCGTGAGTAAGTTTATATCAAAGAAATTTCCTATGCTATAAGGTACGACAAAACCGAACGTTTTATTAATATGCGTTGTGCTATGGAAGAATTCCAGAATAAGTAAAATTGGAAGAATTATCTCTGCCAGAAAGTAAAAATTTTGTCCAAAATTGTTTGGATGCAAGTGAAGCCAACTTTAAGGAATCGTATTTACTTTCAGGAACAAGCAACACTTTAAGTTTTATAAATTATCTTTAGCTAACCTTGGAAGTTTATTTCGCACAAAATACAGTAACGAAATGTTTTCGTTGCGTTTTGTTTTACCACATTGCTCAACTTGGCGAATAAGCAAAGACTGCGCATATGTTTCCGCGAACGTAATACAAAGAAGGCCTTATTGAATGTAAGTCATGTAGAAATATAATTTTTTGTAAAATATACGTTCCGATTATGCATTATTTAGAAACGGAACAGAACGAAGAAAAATGAGTACTTCAAAACATGGCCATGTATATAGCCTGTCTTTTTTTGCATTTGCAAGCTAAAACCAGATCATGTAATTAATCCATAATACGGAACACAATTTATTAGAAAGAGAAAAGTCCATCTTTAGGCATATGAAAAAAATTGTTCAAAGTCCCCAATTTCATTTTGACATTACCTTAGAAAAAGGCAATGTACAGAGATATTCGTCAGCTGAACATCTAATTAAAGCAGTTTTGAAAGAGTTAATCTAGCATTGAAAGTTTTTAATCTATCTTAGGTATAACAATATCAGAATTCCGTTGAGAACGTTATTTTTTCTCGACAGTGTAGCTCGCTTTTTTGAATCATTTCTAAATATGATCGACATGACCCTGTTCATATGAATTAATATCCAAAAACTCGTTTTTTCGGTAAATGCTCTTTAGATTTATCTTATTTTTAAGGTTTTGATGTAAACGTTGAACAAAAGCGCAGTTTATGTATCAACACATGGGAACACTGAAAAAGATGTAAATTATGTCAGACTTTATTCGATGATATTCAATAAATAATTATCTGCTAATGGTAATATGTATTGAATATTTTGACTAAGGAAAACTTCTTTGTATATAAAGAGAGTGGGTGCTTTAAGTTTTATGCTTAAAAAATATTTAAATGTATGGTTCGAATTTATAGCTATGTTTACGTCCTTAGAACCTGAGGACTATCGAGAAAGTTTTATTTTTCTTAACAAACACTTAGTACTTCTTATAGTTCCTTCAAGTACTAAATATGCCTATTGCTGCTCATTATTACTTCTAAGTTTTCGTAAATGCGTTCATGCCGGTATGCGAGTGATGATCAAACGTTTACAAATTTAGGTATCTTGCATACAGTACTCGTCAGATCAGACTTCCCGGAAAAGATGGTAACAAATTAAATATTCCTAGGTGTCAGCACCTGGTGCTGGTAGGGGTATTGAAAAGTTTAGTAAATGCTTAAATTTTGATGCAAAAATAATGTTGCCATTATGGCAAAACTATCTATAGGGAGTAGATATCTGACGATAGTTATAATGACGGCATATTGGCCGGGAGAATTTGAAACATACAAGTAGTGTTTTAGTTAAAGCAATTCTCCGACCCATGGAAAAATCATTTAAGCAGGTAATTTAGCTTGATTCTGTAGCTTGCTTCGTCGGAGGAATATTTTTTTGCTCGATTTTGCAGGCTATTGAAAGCTACAGAATCGACCTAAATTACTGGCTTTCATTATTCTCCATAAACGCTTATCCTATTGAAACTATGTGCGTCGATGCATCAAACAACAAGAGTTCAGAGTAAAGGAACTATAGGTTTTTTCAAAAAGGTGCCCAAAAAAATGCATGATGAATCCTTCCTTATATTTGGAACGTGTATGAACTCCTTGAAAGGTACTTTCGGAAACACGAAACAAAAGTAGCGCACATGCCGACGAATATCTTACCCACCAGCTTGTACATTCTAAGGATGGGGTTGGCTATCTCGAAAAGAAAGGAGTCTTCTACAACATCCCATTCGAAGCTTGTTATACCGTTTATTGTAACCAACGAGGAGAGTCCGCCTCCGAATGCATCCACGAACATCAACTAGCAGTGAAGAGGCGTGATCATCTGTCCCAAGTGTCCCTGCACAGCCTGGATTCACGAGACACCTTCGCACTTGACAACATATGCACTGCCGGAGTCTGCCTCTCCAAAAAAGCTAAGAGGTTCTTGAGGCCATGTATTCCAATGTCTCATTCACCAATCGGCATACTGAGTTAGATACCGTGTACAAAAGTCTCAGGGTAAAATGAAAAGGATGAGAGTTGATCAACAAAAACTGACGCAGTCAGCAGCTGCTAATTAGTGCTCACATCAAATGACCATTGATAGCCCGCTTGAATTTGTTGTGGGCTTTCGCACTTCCCTCCACTCACATGTAAATTTTTTATGCACATTAGAAATCGATTTTTATCCTGCATTGTTTATTTGAACTACAACAATGAAGTCATCAGCGCACGTCACTAGCGCCGATCTGAAGGAATTTCAATTTGGCCTTCATTCAAGGACGTTTCTCCACGATGTTGACAGTTTAGGTCTGTGACCATTACGCTTTGCTTATGATTCCCCGGTGTTCCGTGGTTTCTGTGTCTTATTTTGTTCATGGGGATGGGGGATGTGTTCGCTGAAAAATTTTGCAATTAAAGAAAGTAAAGCATTCTCTCTGACCAGTGGTTTACTTGTCCACCGTTTTGGACTCTCCCGTCAGCCCATTGTCAAGGAATGGAAAAAGTGTACAGCTCACTACATATTTAACTCAATTCTGCCGGTAGTGACCTTGACCTCTGCCGTCGATCTGTTCACGCAACGCGAGATAGGCATGAGGAATCGATCACTATGCCAAGGGGCTCGCGTGAGTGTTCGAAAGGTCGGGCAAATCAACCACTGGTCCCAGAGAACGATTTATCGTCTTTCATTCACTTAACTTCGCCTCGCGTATTCTCGACCCTTCAACATTTTGGAACTGTATTTTCAAAATAAAGTGCATCGCTCTCTCTCTGTCTGTCTAAGCTGATTGCTTTCTTGCACATTTACTCAAGTCCACCGATGGTGACCTGAGGAACTACCGTCGAAGCATTTACTCAATAAAGTTACTTAGTTTTCACAAATAACTTATTTGCTTTAAAATATATAGGTATGTAAGGAATATGCTCCAAGCTGGCTTCAGTAGCTAACATGGTCGTCCCGCCGTTCGCACCCCTAGAGGGTAGTTGCATAGCGACACTTAATGATGCAGAATAAATTACCACAAGGTTAGGCGGAACTGGAGTGGCTATTTCTGGCTCATTAGCCTCGGCTAATCGAAAACTGAGATTGAGCTATGGCCGGCTAACGCCAAAAATAACAATTGCAGGTTTTAGCGTCCTTGTCATTCCACTTCTAAATCCCTGCTTATTGAGGCACCACTGTTTGCAGAGTCACGCTAGAACTCCTAGCTAACAAAAAGAAGAGCATATACGTATATATCTTCATTCTCCAATGCTACCAAGTTGAACTCGTGTACAAAATGTACGCAATGGCTGACGCAGGAAATAATAGCACACAGGGTGGCCTCACCCCCGAAAACAATATTGCTACATCTGTACTGAAGTTCATGGCGAACTCTGTCTCACCGAACCACTTCCTTACTGCTCTTTGATTATCACCAACTGGTGCTCAAATTCGGCACCCTAAACCGAGCTATAGACTTGCACCACACCTGCCAGGCGCTTCGCACTAGGCACAGACCGGTTTGGACGGAGGCACGCTGAACTGGGATTCAAAGCTCACGGCAAAATGGGGTGGCGGTCGGAGGTCACGTGACGAACACCGCCTCACCAAAGCGCCCGTGAAGCGGAAAGCAAATACCAATCAGTCCATCGATTGATATGAGGGAGACGGACATGCAAACTGACTATCCTACAACTACGGGAAATTCAAGGTTAGTCAGCAGCGAATGGGCATGCCGAATTTTCTGCGTCCTGTACGGATATAATACGAGGCAAGTAGCAAGGCTGACTAGCTCAAGACGCGATGAATTAGCTCCCATGGCTTCAACATGAAACCACCCGAACAGGTCAAGAGGTCAAGCGATAACCACAAAACCCCCAGTTCCAGAGAAATCTAAACTCTCAAACTGTTCTGCGCTTGATTCATACCTGACCGGTCGTATACGCTTGTCTTAAGTTCATGTTACTTTCCCAAAATATACATTTTCTCGTAATTCTCTGTCCGACCGGAGCTGAAGCGAACAGTTATCTTGAGGGAAAATAGAGTAACCTCAAATATCACAGGCAGACAAAAACGATTCTTTTAAGGGATAAGATGCTTGTGTCTACTTGAATGCCTGCAAAAGGTCAATAATAGGTCGCCAGGCGGATGCCAAAGACCTCAAAGGTGTAGTCCGGGATATTCGCCTCATATTGGACAAAACTAGATCCATCGAAGCTGCCGTTAAATTTTAATGTTTGTAACGCATACTACTCTTATTCTGCCTGTGTATATGCCTCGAATACTTTTGTGAAGTTAAAAATACCATGTTGAACAATGGTGTCGAACCTGGCAGGTCCAATTGCGACAACTTCACCTTCAACTTCATCCAGGTTCCTTAATTAAGCTCAAATAAGGAAAATGTCACAAAATTAAAAATATTTCGGACTATCTCTGCCTGCCGTGTAGGTAACTTAAGGGGGCTTTTTCTAATTAGCCATTTTCCATTCAACACAAAGTTATGTAGCCTGATGTAAGTGGCTTTTGACTGAACGAGACAACATCGCAGAAACTGAACCGATATCGAAACAGATTTCAGTGGGAAGTTGGCTGAAAGACACCTCAAACTAAACATACATTTCAATACAATGGTTAGCCCTTTTTTGTTATTTTGTTATACCTACGGTGGCAAGCCTCCTGTTTGAGTCAGTTCCTGGGGCAAAATATTTTAGTCAATTATTGAGGCTCCAGGCAATTTTTGTGAATGCCAAGGAACCAGTTCCGTTGTTGCAGTAGTTACTGTTTAAACATAAGATTTCTGGGTTGGAAATCTGGGAACTCTTAGTGTCGGAGAATTTAGTCATCTCTCCAAAGCGTCTACTGTCCCTTTTAAAACTTCCAACATGCACGGAGCGACTATCTCAGTTCGAAGCACACCAAAAACGGGACCGTTGACGCTTGAAGCCTGGCATTCAGTTTTAGCGACCTCGCATTCTAAGCCAAGCTTTGCTCGCACGCCTTTGGGGCATGTCCCGCATTTCTAGCTCTCGTGTCCACCTCCGATCAAGGTCACGGACGCATCTGGCCTAACTGACCAACCACTTCCCAAGGCCACTTCACAAAGGACCGTAGAGTGGTGACTGCTTACGCTCAGACACTCCCGGAGCCGACGATTTTAGGGTCGGTTGCAGACATCCGGACCCGGTGACTTCACCCGCCAGAATGTGACTCTGGACTCCGCTCACTCATGGCTGAAGTACGCTCGTCTGGGAGTCACTTACCTATTACCCACATTCTACTCCTTCTGCATTTAATTAAAGTATCCATAACACTCTGACCTTCCACGCCTTATGTTATTTACTAGTTTATAAGCATTGGGATATGTTCTATCATCCGGCCGGGCTACTTCGTATCCCACACAGTCACCAAATCTGTGAACAGGCACCTTGATTTTCCTGCGGCCTGCATGGATAGTAGGTGCTTTTAAAATGGAGAGCTGACTACGAATGCATTCAAACTGTTTTGGTGAGCAACTTAAAGTTCTGAGAGTTACCAATTATCTTTAGAAAAAACCTATATTATACCTCGTCTTGAGGATATCTTTTGCTCAGCTGTCAGGCCACTGGAGGACATGTTCATTGAGGGGGACGAAGCGCCTAGGTAGCGCGAACGAAGGACGCTGCCCAAGCAGTCGAGTCGTGGCAACTCGCTCGGCTCCAGGTAGATGATGCTCCTTTGGGGACTGAAGATTTCAACTTCAATATTATTGGTCAGTGGCGAATGACGGTCGAAGGCGAAGAGGTAGTCCGAGGATGCGCCGACCTGGTGGTGCACAACAGTCTGCTCTTCACGGTAGGCGCACGTGTTCACTTGCCGCGTGAACCGCTCCGACTGATACTGATGATGATACTGCTGTTGATGACTGTGATAATGATCGTATTGCGGTGATAAGCTGGTTGGGATATCCCAATGCCAGCGATCTGAAAAGAATACTAATTTAGGACGCGGGTTAGTAAAGAATAAATAATATACAGATGCTTCGGTAAAAATTAATTCTAGGGGTCACCACGCCCTTGTTTATCATGCATAATTGTCTACTCATATAATATTAGCAAACATTTTTTGTTTTACCACTTTGGCGCCGGCGGCCTTACTAACCACTATTGTACGGCATAGTTCGACCACATTTGAAAGATGTGGGACAAAAAATGAATACTTTATGCACGTTTTATGCAAAACGTATTTGTTTATAAGGGCATCGACGATAAATGAGATTAATTTGAGTTAACCCATTTGTGAAAAAACTCGAGGCGTTCGGCGGGATTTGAACCCGCGTAGTAGAGAAGCCCTTTACCGGAAGCCAACGCCCTAACCGCTAAGCTACAAACGCCCCACCGCGCGCCATGAACTAAATCACACTTGGGTTGATATTACCCGTCCAACTTTATCGCTCGTATGGAATCCACCAATACGGACCAGCACGTTGACTGCCCAAGCAGGACTTCCTAAGCAATCACAATAAAGTCAACTCAAATTAAGCAAATCTGCCAAACCCCCTAATAATAAAATGAAGTTTGACTTCCGCACATAATCAGAAGAAGGGATTTTGAAATATTGGCGTCTTGGCTGTGAGCTAATCAGCATTAAAATCTGTCCTAGTTACTACTTTCTCATGGAAAAAAATTCCGAAAACCTGGTTATATGTATGCCCCCTTTCTAATTTGTGGTTTATGTCATTTTCTGCTGGGAATGCGCCCATTCCCAGGATTACTCATCTCACAGAAAGGCCGCGAGTGCAGATCACGTCGCTGTCACGAGAGCGCGCCGTGGCTATCGATTTTACTCATAGCTGATTGGCCCACTGACGCAGCTGTGCCTCGCGTTCCCGCTTAAGTACATGCAGCCTTTGAGAATGACTTGCTCTGACTTTCTGTAACGTGCTTGTCTCAGTAAACTCTCTCTCTGGCCAACCGGTCTTCTCTCTATCTCATTCTTACGGGGTCTTGGGTTCGGTGTTCCACTTAATTAGCAGTACCAGGCGCGATTCATAACATTTTCACACATGTGAGCTCTGAGCCTTGCTACTTTTTTGATAGATTTGAAATGCGTCGTACAGTGGGCTAGTGCTTGTACGAAGGACGTGGGAGAGAGCGAGAGTGACGTAGACACTGGGGACAGGTCGGCCATCGGTTTCAAAAAATGTCTATCGCGCACTTCCCATCAGGTCAAAAGCAAGCGCAATGGCGTGCGCAACAAAAAATATGATGAGAGTAGCCTGGCGTTGCATCTGTCATGGAAGAGTCAAGGAGATCAGAGGCGGGGATGGAAAGGGCGCAGGCGGCTGGCGCGACCGGAGCCGACCTTCAGTGTGCCGCCACAATTGGCTCGGATCCCACGGAGGGGAGTGGGTGCCATAAAGGCTACATGGAGAAGGATCCATTCCAGTCCAACGCTTAGTCCGCCAGTCAGCCACTCCGTACAAACGCACACCGTGAATGACCCTGTGGTCCGAGTTATCCCGACAGATGACAGTCTTCCCAGCTACGGGTTCTACCCCACTGTGTTAGCTTGAAACGCGTCAGGTGGTTTATAGTGAGGAAAGTGCGCTGAGCCGTCGACCACACTATTCCCAGGCTCCAGTCACCGTCCAAACCGGTTGAGAAATTGACGTAGTTCTCGATGCATCTAATGATCTGGTATACGCTTACTACGTATGCAGCTTGGACCGCGAAATACAAGCTTCATGATTTCATACAAAACGGGAGCTTGAGCAGCTTACAGCTCACGCGAGGTAAGGTGCCAGAGGTCGCTTTAAGAAGAGGCCATTACAGCCTGCCTATCAGAACACCCGTCGGCAACTCCACACAGAGACAAACTGGGAGGTCTGAGCGTAATTGTCAGTTGGTAGCCCTCCAGGCCAGGCCAGACCATACCCTTCAGCGTCCCGTGGTAGTTTCAGGCCCGGAGCACAAATGCAACAGATTAGCCACAGGGCGAAGGAACCAAGGATCACCACAAACATTCTAGCACGCCTGTAGACCATCATGATGCGTTTAAAGCTCTGGCTTGAAGGGATAAGATGATGGGACAACTTGATCCTCGTATGAGAGCGTAAAACCAGGTTGTTGCGGTCTCTATGGCATCCCCACTCGGTTGGGAGCAAAGACAGTCACTTGTGCCTTCTGTGAAGGCCTGGTCAATCTGCCGCGGACCAGACATGTGTGGCACGTGTAGTCGGCTTTCCTATTTTTTTCTCAACCACTGCCCCCAACTGGCCCCTAATCTTATTGACTTTTTTCAGACTATGGGCCCTGGCGAAGGAGGTGGGATCGATTGAAGTAGATGCAGAGAAAGTCATTGATGCTCGTTTTTAAATTCAAGCAGAAACGTGCCTTAGTTCATGTTTAGCTTGTCTTACGAAGCAGAAAAAGGCAATAACGACTACTGATGAGGTTAAAGTGCATGCCATCAACCACTCAGTCCGATAATATTGCTGGCAGAAACAAGAAAAACTGGAATTGGCATTTCTGACTCAGTAACCGTCGTCAGCCAATCCTGGCCAACCTCGAGTGCTGCATCCCCGGAGGCTCCAATTTGTGACCTTTTGATCAGAAGATTAACGTTCTAACCTATGAGCCACCAGTTTGTTGTCTTAGATCTGAAGAAAGTGACTCTCGTTGATGAAGGTTCGCCGATTGTTTATGGATTTAATTCGTCTCCCTTTGTCTAGGGTCTCATTCTTGGGGCCCAACGGCAGCCGCAAAGCTGCAAGTAGTCTAGAGAATGACACCCAGGACAGAGCGGAACGAGTGAGTTCCCTTATCGATCCGTGAGCGTTCATACACGAGTGTCACAGGTCCGTCAGTTAGTGGCCTGCGCGGGAATTAGCATGGTCGACGGCTTCATCTCATCTCTCGTGAAGGACATGGGTATTAAAGGATACTGTGTAGTTTCGTAAACTCACTTTAAAGTAACGCAAAAACTTGAAAAAAAAAACAAACAAAATGTTTGCTTCTGTTTCTGCTACTCATGTCTATGAGGATGAATCCGCGACGGATAACGAAACGTCAGGCAGATAAATGTATTGCCCCAGCGATCGAGTCTTCTCCTTCTCAATAAACGGCAGTGTCAGATTGTAAGTTTACTCCTGCAGGACTGTAGGCAGTATACAATTTGCAGGGCCTAATTGCAGTTCCCCGAATCTATCCAACATCTTTGCTGCAGAGAACTAGTGATGATAAAACAAATAATTTTTTTATCATGTTTCACCACGTGATGGCAACTTCGAAGCATTAATATTCCACATCTCGAAAGGTTTTGCAGTGAAACAAATGTGACATAATGCAAATTAGGCGTCATAGTGACTGCGGAATGGACATAAGTATGTACGTTTTCCGAAATTTGTTCTTTTATTTAAAACAGCAAAGCTTTAAGCGATAGCTAGCAAATGTCAGCGTACGAAATGCTGGGTTACTCGACTTGGGACTACTCCCAGACGTTTCCACTGTTCTGCCCTGCATGAAGACGTTAACTTATAACGGCTACATATGATCCGGAAATAACAGTAAAACAATCATTTACTTCAGAAGAGCAACTAGCGAGCATACGTAAGCTTTCGATAGATCCTCATCGGCCTAGTAAATTTACAGGGGAAAGGGGTACGGACAGTGGCATTCGAAGAAGCTTTCATCGAAAGAAAACCTAGTCTAGACATAAGATAGACTTTATCAGTTTCCAACAGAAACTCAAAGGGTCAGAAAAATTTGCTCGGCACACAGTATTGAGAAAGAGTTTGAGAAAATGCAGAACTTGCTTTGTAAGACCGGGTATCCCGGGAGATTCATCACAAATGATACGGTGGCGAGACAAATAAAACCCACCACACCTACTGCGGAAAAGAAGATGCTATTCTTCAACTCTCATTTCAAGGGGATGCGGCAATTGAAATCCTAGGAAGATGCCTTGACCAAGCAGTGTCACGAACCTTTTCAACAGCAAGTGGAGCGGTATTATTCGCAACCAACCCATTCTTGCACGAGAAAGAAATGCGTGGGTTGCCCACTCAGACCACTTCCAGTTAATCAAACTAAAGGAAGCCACAAGACCAGGGGCATGGGATTGACCGGATTTATTGTTACTATCTGACGTAAATGAACAAAAGCCTGGACGGAACTTCCTATTAAGTATGAGGTACTTTCGTCACTTGTGCTCGCATCTGCACCCACATATTAGTGTCACTTTCAGATCTCTTTCTCCTCCGTTCTCTTGTTCGGTCCAGAGCTTAATATCTGTGTCTTTCGAATTGTTTGATATTCCAGAGAACAGTAAAGAGCATTCAGTCGTATAAGTTAGAGTATCAACCTTTTTTGTCCTACGCAGTTGTTAATTCATCCCTAAGTATATGGGTTCTTTGAATCTTCGTTCTGCCTAGATCCTGGTAGCACTGGATAGTTGATTTTTTATTTTAATCAGTAGGTAAAGCTATCCGGCTATTCCTCGTCGTCTTCCTTGTGTACCAACAACGCGGCAGAAATAAAAGACCTGACCTCGACGGACGCTGGGGCGAGATTGTGGCCGAAAACTAGATTGCGACCACACCAATTCCAAGCCGCAGGTCAGAAAGAAAAGGCGTGTTCGCTGGAACAAGAAATGTATAGGTCCGCGGGGGGAGATTCTCACCCGAGCCCAACTACAGTCATAGCTGATAATAGGCTAGAGTGGGAGTCCGAAACGTCAGATCAAAAAGCTAAGCCTTCTGAAAATGAGGTAACCGGCGGGTGTCAATGCCGCTGCTCACGCGCACCGCGCAGACTTCTGTCAGTTCACAGGTCACCCCTATTTTAATCGCTCCACTTTCCCTTCATACTAGACACATAACAGGCCTGCTTGCCTATGCTACGTCCAACCCCAATGCCTATCTGCCTAAACAAACCCAAATGCATGATTTTCGTTGTTCAAAAGGCAAGTTACTTAGACGCCAACTCTGTCAACAAGCATCTGAACCTCCCTGCGGCTTACAAAACCCTAAACCATTACGTAAGTAAGGGACAAGACACGGTCAAACCGAAGACAGGACTTGCAGACGAAAATGGCTCTGTGACGAAACCACTAGAAGACGGGGCAGGATTACCAGCATCCTCGACCGTGGAGACGAGACAGAACACCAACTTCTCTCACGCCAAGCCTAAATCCATACGCATGGCCAAACAGCGACCGGAGAAAAATCGATCAACCCAAGGCCAACACACACAGCCGCAACTTTAAACTTGCTGATCCATGAATTTAGTATTCGCTTCGACAAAGGACAGCCGGTCCAGCTGTCCGAAACGTCATCAAATCTACAAATTTATTCCGGTGAACAGAAGATGAATTCTTATCCTTCTATTCTGACCCAGCAAAATTACACCTGTGTAAGCCCTAAGGCACGAGGGGACGACGAGTCCTGTAACCGATTGGTGAGCGCCCATCTACCATCATGTATATTATAGATCGAAACAAGCGAAGTTGCGAGCTCACGGTGCAGTGATTATAGGGTTTAACTTTTAGTCAACAGGACGCGGGGGTTCGAACCTCGGACGGTACACCACCCTGGGTTGGGTATGATTGGCCTTTGAAGACAAAAAAACCACAAATGGCCATGTCGGTCTCCTATGTCTTTGTCGATAATGTTAGATGATGTGCGGCTGCAAGTGGAACTCGGAAGAGAGTCCAAATACACAAGGGGGTGAGTGAGTCCTGGAGACAAGGCAACGACCCCATGGCGCAATGGTCAGAACGTTGGATTTCGGGCCAACAAGGTCGCGGGTACAAGCCTCGGGTGCCGCAAGACCTGGAGCTAAATATGGTTGGCTGATGACGGTTAGTAGGCCAGAAATGACAATGTCGGCCTCCCTAGTTTTTGTCAGTAATAATTTTCTGCAGGTGCTTAATTTCATGAATATTCAAAGGAACCATAAAAAGAGCTACGGCTTTCGCGGACTTTATGTTGATTGAGGCAAAAATTAGCAGCAAAACCTTCCCGAGGGTGCTTTATGTAAATCCTGTTGGCAGTTTTAAGGGGCTGCCTACGCAATAAGGAGTTCAAATTTTGATGCAGAGCTTGAGAGTTCAGTTGTATTGGATAGAATCTATGGAACACGAAGCAAGTATATTTATCTATATGCTAAATGCGTGCACGGAATACACTAAGGCCCAATCCGACCTTTGGCGCCCGATCTCTGCATTTTAATCCCAGAATGTATAATTCGCAGCTTTTCGTAATGCTTTGAAGCAATCCTCTCCTCCTCACTGTCGGCAAATCTACTAGCAGACATAAATAAACTATGAGTTGGCAACTTTATATTGTCCTCATTTAAGACACAATAAAAACAGGAAAAAAACAATTTCTCTGTTTCCCTTCCTGCCTATTATTTTTTTTAATTATTCATCTAGTTCAGTAGGTATCAGCTCCTGAATTTGCTTTGTGCTAAGGGCTTTCTGCGTTGAGCAGTAAGTTGGTGCCTCACAGTATTTTAGCATGTAGTTATTACTGTCCAGGGGAATGTACCTGAATAGTGTCCAGACAGAGCCTTTCAGTCGAGGTATGCTTTTCTTTTCATACAAAAAAAAACCAATACAAAGAACCCAATAGGTGAAAAGCGGCTTATGCTAATTTAAGAGGCATGGCACAGAGAGAGAGAGAGAGACAGATAACGCCCTTGTCAAAATGGGACTGTGAGCTGAGGCCCTTTATGTACGCAGTGTGGTAGCTAATGAGTTGGAAACCATTAGTCAATGCGTTGCAGCAAACCCTGGGGACAGGTGTAAGTAGTTACAAGGCACCCTATTGTTTATAATACCCCTTCGTGGCCTGTACATGCACTGAGATGCTTACTTTTTGTATTCCCGATACAATCTACCCAGAAGTCATGATAAATTCCCCTATAATTGATGCAATTTTACTGCAGCGAAAAAATGTTGTGAGACTAGCAATTCCAACAGGTCAGGTCTTGCAAGGGATTAAATAAAAGACCACTTCTTGCATGAGAATTAAGGCACACCGAGCCAATCTGCTGTATCCCAAAGGTCTCTACGGCAGCTAGGAGCTACATGGAGAAAAAATTTACGCAGCTAAGCCAATAATAGATGTCTTTTCTAGTGTGATGCCACGGGTTCCGAAATAGATCATCCTAGAAAACCTTCTTACTGATTTCTCTAATAAATTTGACATCTTTATGGTAAATATATTTTTATCGCTGAAGAAATGCGATTGCACTAAGATGAAAAACCTTTGATAAGGGGTAGCCTATGCGTATCACATGACCGCAAAAATCTGTAAGGCGCAAAAAATAGCCAAGTAGAACATATTTATTTTGAGTGATTTGCTTCAATTATTGAAAAGCAAGTTCAATAAACCTATCGACATGGTAGATATGTTCAGACTTAGATACTACGGAAATGTAGTATTAATAAAGAAGCTTTAGGTAAGTTGTACCGTTTCTGTTATAATATTCTCAAAGGATATACGAAAGGAAAAGTGTTCATTTTAAAGCCGGTAACGTAAAACATAATTGTGGGCTTTAAGATTACTTTGGTAATAACTATAGCCTCTTCTTAACCCCAATTTCTTTTTATAAATGACAGAACTACAGACTAACCGAAGCTGAAAAGGTGAAACCTGAGAACTGAAAGTAGCTTGTCCTCCTACAGTCACGTTGGCTACTGGAGGGTTCTCTGCTCTTTGGAATTTGATCAGATCCGGTAGGGCAGGTGGGGGGGGGAGGGAGGCATCTAGAATTTGTCGATGCGGGCGCCAAGAGCGTGAGACCCTTTGTCAAAATCACAATAGGCGTCGGCTAATCTAGTTTTCACGCAAAAAGTCTGCATTCCTGCCAGTCACTTTCGTTCAACAACCGAAAGCCTGCTATAATATAAAAGGTAGAAGATGCAATCGCTGGAACAGGAAGTTTTTTGTCTGGCGTTTCGCATTCTGGCTTGAATCCCGTCATCAGAGATTACCGCAGAATAGGGGGGGGGGGGGCAAATGCACAGAGTATGCACTATTTATAGTCCGTAGCGGCCACGCGACCGCGTGCGTAGTTCCCGTGATGCTCACTCGTGATAACTACGATGATGGATTGGCAATCCGCTTCGGAGTCATGCATTGCCGCAATTTAATCATCAGTGTTGGAATAGGGTTCGATAATTACATGCAAATTAGGCTTACTTTCGTCAACATTGTTGCTGGATCGCAGCATCCCCACGTGAATGTTTCTCCTGCTCAGACAAAGTCTGCGTACGGAATATGGGAAAGGCAAGTCAGCGCGCTTGTTGATTGACTGGGGGCCTGACAACCATGACTCGAGTAGCTCGCGGTTCACGCGGTTTTCACCTCTTGCGAGGGTTTTCGGCCTCATTGAATTTGGAAATAACATGAAAGCTAGCATCTATCCTCCTCACCGCTGCTGCTGCTACTGCTGCATGCTCAGCCATTCTCATCCGGAATAATCTGCCGGTTTATCCGATGTTATTGCTTGTTCTCTAACTGCACCAGATCTTTTCCAGCCGTATCTGGCACTGAGTCTTTTGGCCTCAATACCCGACGCCTGATTGTTGCTTCCAGCATGTGTGCAACTCCAACTCCAAGTGGAGTGAGAAGGTGGCTCACCTGCTTTTGATACATTCTTCACGTACGGAAAAGATAACCCAGTAGTGTTGGGCTAGTTGGATGTGGTTTCTTGCTTCGTTTGCGTATGCACTGGTTGTCAAAATTTCGCGGGCAGCCATTAGCTCTCAGGAACTGTCGAACATATTGTAATTCAGCAGTACTGTCCATCATTTAGTTGCAATGTTTCTCAGCCCTCTTACGCAGCTGCTTTTGTGATTAATAGGGGGGAGGTTCTGTTGAAGTTCAGAACTTGCATATTGTTTGGTCGCTTTCCTGAAGACTTTGTTTTTTAGGCCACCACAGCCTTTGCGGCAAACGAGGTCATCCAGATAGGCTACCTGATTGTTTTCTTCTTCCTCCATTGTAAATGCCAAGCCATTGTCGCATCAATCATGAGCGATGATCACGGAAATTACTAATTACAGTACGCATGCGGTTGCGTGTCCGCTATGGACTATAAATACTTCCGAATATGTGCATGTACCATTCTATTCTGCAGTCATCTCTGATGAAGGTTTCATGTCAGAATCCGAAACTACAGGCAAATAAACTTATTAATTCAGCCATTGCATCTTCTACTTTTGAACTGCTTTCTGGAACTTGCCTGTTTGGCTGCTATCGTTTATCAGTTCTCCGTACAGTTTTCTAGTGGACAAGGCAATCAACCTACGAAGATTCAGGCAGTTAATTTAACTACTCACGCTTTTTCAGCAAGTTGAAAATAAGCCAATGACTCATATTTTAGCGTTAAAATCACGGCGAAAAAACTCCCACGCTAATTTTAACGATAAATTTAAGAGTAAAATGAGCATAGCCCAGTCAGTTACGCCGCTTCATTCAGTGAGCATATTAAATATTAATGACTCTACCTAGACAGACCAATATAATTTGAAACAAAAGTGCACTAGACTGAGGACCTTCTAAATTTGGAAACCTTGGAATCCATAGAGACAATTGAGTTTGCAATGAAACAGTTTGTCAGACGAAGAAAAAAGAGTTTAAGCATAGCGGACGTTAGTTCTGGCCAAGTTTTGGGGAAACAGGAAAGCAATGAAATTTTGTGAGCGCTCCTTTCACTGGGAATTAGATGGAAACATTTTTGAAAATATGGGCAGATTATTTTGAATTTAACAAATGTGCTAAGCTGGAAAAAAGTAATAGTTAACTATTCGAGGGTCCTGATATAGGACATACTCGTCTCATAGCGCTTTCATTTCCAGTCGAAGAGCGACCACTACTGAGTCAGTAGAGAGCAGCTGAGCTGCCCATTTCTTGTGTGTTAGCCGTCATCGGACAGCCATCCTAAACCCTTTGAGAAGAGCCTTGAGTAGACCGGGCCACGGTCCCTGGGCCCTAGCAATGGCGATAGAAGACTCAAACAAGATGAAGATGGTAGGGAGAGCGGTGATACTAGCCTCAAATTGCATCCGTCTTAGTCCCTCGAACTAGTAAATCCAAAGTTTGTCAACAAGGACTCAAATGATTCGCGATTCACAATGAGGTCAACGCTGCTCAGCTTACTCTATCTAATTCATGGCCTCCGGTTGGGATCTCATAGCTCAGGTGGCTCAACCGTTAGCTTATTAAAGCCGTCCCATTTCGGGCATGGGTTCAAATCCCACCAAGACTGTCGAATTTTCCATAAGTGAATCAAGGGAATCATACAAACAGCCTCCTTTTTTATTCGTTCGGTGGCTAATTACGTTTTCCTTAAATTTTATGCCTGAAGAAAGACTGTCTTTTCGCTTTAAAGATAAGTTTTCAATCCGCCAAACCATTATATATCCTCCTGACCATTGCACTTGTATTCAAGGTTTCAAAACTAAATGCTTTGTACATCCTCTCTATGAATAACCACAGATTTCTCTACACTTACAAACTGTGGCATAGTGCTCATAAATGCTGCAACGTTTATGTATCATGTTGTATGATAAATAGGCAACATTATTAAATTGACGTATACGATATATGATAAATCAGCATTTTGCAGGCGTGAAAGTCGCATAATTAGAAGCTTGTTTTAAACCGGAATATATCCTTTTTGCAGATATAAAATTTAAAGAAGTTGGAATCGGCTAACCAACATGTGGTACAAGATGGGATATTTGTGTGCATGTTTTCTGTAAAATATATTTGATTCAGCAACTGAACTCGTAAGCAGACGCCTCAACCAAGCCGGATCACGAACCTTCCCAGCAGCGAACGTTCAGGTGTCATTCTCAACGAACGCGGTCCTGCACGACGAAGGTAAGGATAAGTTGCCAGCTCAGACCACTTCTATGTGCATCTGCTCAGTTACTTGCTCCTTTGGAGCAGTTTATATCGGTCGCACCAGTCTGCGCTTATCCAAAAGAATACGGGAGCACCTCCCGGCATGGCTGAGCAAAGGTGAAGTTAGAAGTATCAACAGCGCCATCCTTGCTCAAATGGTTAAATCTGGACACCGTATGGGCCCCCAAGAAGCCCTCAAGGTAATTTAAAAGGTCTCGCCAAACTACCCAAAGTCCCTGGGTCAGCGTTTTTCAGCAACAACAAAAGCAACCGTGATCCAGTTGAGGAAGCTGGTTTGTGCGTGCACAAGAAACTCATGTAAGCTCTGAGCTTGGCATGGCCAAAGGTTACATAACTGCTTGCATTTTTCCGCGCTTATTCCCTCTTAACTCTCCCCTGTCCGGATTCAACAAACCCTAATGGCTTCGTAACCAACCGAATACTATCAACCTTAACCCCCCGCCCCTATTTCCATGACCAATTTGCCTGTAATTATGCACATACTTGTCCGCATGTTATCTTTTATCCCCTTCCCATATCAATGTAATGGCCCGAGGAGCATTTTTCGAAAGCTATGTATGCTCGCCAAGTACTCTTCTGAATTTATCGGAGTAGTGAAAATCAGCGCGGTCGGAAAGAAACTCGTTCAAAAGCTGACATCATGACGTATCTTGAGACTAGAAGGTACGATGATCGGTATTATTTCGCTCTTTAAATAATTTATTTTACTCAAAAACACATTTCAGCATTGTGGTTCACATTTCACGAGATAAGGAATCTACTGTATCCCACTGAAAGTAAGGTTTGAAGGCACAGACTTGAGAGGTAACAACGGGGCAGTAGGGGGACGGATGCAATTGCAGGGTGTCCCCTTCTCGTCCCCTTCCTCTTACACAGTAAGATCAGAGTTGCTAATTGTGGGCAGTGCATGTATACGGGAGCGGTGTCGTCGTCTCGGTTTTGGCGTACGAGAATCTGGGTGACAGGAGGAGGAGGCGTAACTGCTAGGCCACTCCCACTCTCTCACCATAAATCATCTCGCTGACAAGTTAAAGCTGCTATCTTGCGGTGGGAGAACCGTGAACATCCCCAACTGGGGCCGACACAGTGCAAATTTGAATCTCCTTGATCAGCAATAAGCTGACGAGACATTGCGAACATTCGTTTACCGCAAAGAATGTGGCCGGAAATATTTCTGCATTGTCCTGTGCCTCGGAAAGGGCTTGCCCTCCATAGCATACTTTATTGAATGAAAATGTCCTAATGTCCAATTGATATTATTCATCTGTTTACACTGGTATCACAAAAAGTACTCTAAAAATTGTGAATGTCGATGCATAAGATAACGCGAGGGGAAGGAAGAAGACATTCAAGCGTACGAACAAAATTTCGGGCGAACACTTCCTTTTATTACGAATGTGTTCGAAGTTGTTAAGACACCTGAGCAAGCACCAAATACGACTGCTGCACAAGTCAACGACTCCAATTTGCATCCAGTGCATGACATGTAGATTGAGTTCGTTGATGAGATAAAAAACACAGTGAAATTCTTTGCGACGCGTGAAACACAGTATACTATGGTCAATTTGAAAGTAAGTCAGGCTGCCTGGATCTGGTCGCAATTCATATTTTCGAAAGGAGTCGCACCTCTGTTTAAAATAAAACGTGAGAAGCGGTTTTATATCCATCTGAGGGTTGCTAAGAATGTTCTGAGACAGAACACTCCAGGCAGACAAGCGTCAGTCGACATATCGAATTCGAAGTCTAGTACCAAATGTTCAAGGAAAATTCAAAAATACGACCGTCAGTTGAAACACGATAACACTTTCTCTCAGTCGTTCACTGGTAAAACATGCCAGACAGGTGTTAGTTTTTATCGGGCATGTTTTACAAATTTATTTGTTTTGCGCATTTACTGCATGTCTGAAGACCGCCTGAGGAATCAGAATCGAAATATTACGACATAGCTTTTGTTGCGTTTTTGAAAAAAACACACTTTCCTTAAAATTATATTTCTCGGGAAGCCCATTTTTGGATAAACCTGGTGGACGAGTGCTCACCCATCGCATTGCGAAAAAAATCGTCTTGTTGTGTTTCGGAGCTCGGTCTGGGGCCCCAAGGGCAGCCCCATAATGATTAGCTGTAAAGTGATTGATGAGCCCGAAGTGACCTCGTATTCCAAACACTGCTCTGCTCGCACGCCTTTGCGGTATTTCCCGGATGTGTGGCTCTTGTGTCCAGCTGCGGTCAAGGTCACGGACGCGTCTGGTTTAAGTGACAAACCGCTTCCCAAGGTCAGTTCACAAAGGACCTTAGGGTGGTGAGTGCTTACGCTCATACACTCCCGAGGCCGGCGAACATAGGGCCGGTTGCAGACATCCGGACCCGGCGACTACATCCGCCGGAATGCGACTCTGGACTCCGGCCCGCTTCTGGCTGGACTGTACTTGTCTGGGAGTCACTTGCCTATTACTCAAATCTACTCCTTCTTCATTCAACGAAATTATCCATTACACTCTGGCCTTACACGCCTTATCTTATCTACTAGTTCATAATCTTTGAGATCTGTTTTATCAACCGGCCGGGCTACTTCGTATCCCAAAAGCCCTTCTTTCTCACAGTTAAGCAATCGATCGCACCCAGCAGGCAACGGACCGGAGACAAAATATTTAAGGTGTTGAAACTTTAAGTTTCAGTGCTTAACCCCTAAGTAATTGCCTCGGCGATTACAAATCCGGGATCAGGTCTTTTTGCCTGCTGACGGGTAATAAGCACGAAATGTGCGTTTCATTCTTCCTCCGATAAAAAGGACGCTTTTTCACGTACAGCTCGTGGAAGGGAACCATCCCTGTAAAATTATTCGTAGTACACCAAATGTTATTTTTATTTACTATCGCTACGTCCTTGAAGAAAGGGTATCTTTCAGGCTCAAAAAATTATAAATTGCCGAATAATATTTTACCCTACCAGCCGTTACACTCGATTTCAAGGTTGTATACATACTATCAAACGAAATTCACATCCTTTCCTTCCTGATGAGAAAGATGTCCCTTGATGCAATGTGGACCAAGTATAGATATGTATAGATAGGTTTTTTTATGAATGCACATCCTACGGTAGTAAAAATCGTCATAATTAGAAACTATTTCTTTTACCGTAGGATACCATCCCTCCAAGTACAAAATTTTAAAAATATACGCAAGTTTCTACCAATAACGTACATGAAAGAATATTTTTGTGCATTCTTTTCTATACCATGTGTTTGGATTTTATGAGCCGTGAAAATCAATGGGAAAAAATATAAACTACTTATGCAGCCATTTATTTTCAGAATTCTCGTTCCCATGTGACTGAGATTTAGATTGAGTTTAATTTCCCTGCAAGCGTTTTTACAATCGTACTTAATTATGAAGTTAGAGGGATGAGTTAATAACTAGGTCAAAGGCAAATTTTACATATGATACAGTCCCAGTTCATGCAGGGAGTCCGCTTTCAGTTATTCAACTCATGCTAACTAGGTAAAATCGATGGCGAAATTATGCGGACTACCAGACAAGGATGAATTGTATTTTGTATTTTTCCCGACCTACCTATAAGTGCTGTGGGGTGCGGAAGCATACTTACTTCCGATGACGGAAGCTTGTCTGCTTTCGGAAAAAAATATATATGGTTCCCGAGATCGCTCTTTCTTCTCATGTATATATAATGACATATGTGTCGGAAATGTCTTCTGCCTGCAATATGCTAGCTGTTTAGCGGTTGTTGTTTTTTGATCTTGAACACAAGTTCCAGTGCACAACGGAACGAGTGAGTTTTTTTAACCGAACGATGAACGCCTATATACGTATATTCTACCAAACTGCGGGCTTATTTGGTGCTGTTTGGACATTACTAAAGGCTATATGGTGTTTGAGGTTCCCACAAAACCAGGGAAATGATTTGTTTTCTCAACAAAATCCATAAAGTAAGTGGTATTGCTGCTTCCACATGTATTTACCCTAATCCTGGTTACCGAAAAATCCCCTGCACGATTTTTCCTAACCACCGGAACCTTGATGCTGCGCAAACAAAACCGGTAGGGGGAAAATTGGCTGGGGACGCAACAGCAAAGCAACTCACCGCCCTTTGTCCTGTTGACTCCGTGTGTGCGAAAGTCCTGACTTGATCCATTGACTGCGGCGGTCGTGGCGGGGGTGGTGATGGGGACGTTGGGTTCGCCGCCATTGGGACATGTAAATTCGAACTCGATCGAGTCGCGCACACACACACCCTCGGGCGATAAGTCCACAGAGCAGTTGGTGGAG
>JAYGXS010000003.1:79357323-79379165 GCA_036362985.1 Ligula intestinalis
AGTACTCAATAGAAGAGCGGAGTCAGTAGAGGTATTTTGTGCTGGACGTGGTAATTCGTCAGTGGCTGATGAATTAGGAAATCAGTCAGTCTTTTCAGTTGGATAATCAATCTTTTAATCATGTAGGCAATTAAGGGGTGAGGAGTTAATTAACGGTTAATTATTAAATTGATAACTCTCGGATTTTGACTTATAGTAAATAACTGTCCAATTCGATCAAAGTACACTGGGGTAAAATTTGAACCAATTGCAGCTATCCAATCAATAAGAAGAGGTTGCTGAGCTGTACTGAGTCGCTGCACACAGGATTTGGACCCCACACATTTTTTTACTATATTCTCTCATTCTTCTTTGCTCTTTGTGGTGGGCAAGTGGTCTACGAGATCTTTGGTACTGTTATAGCATTAACCAATTTCGATATCTCGAAAAATCCACTTCGGAAGCAAGATTGTGACTTCTACAAAAAAGTGAAAACAGGGCATTACCAGCAGACTTTCCAGGAGAATATTGGAAACTCACTACAAAACGGGGTCGATTGAGGTGTTTTGCATTGGATTGGATGAATTAAGAAATAACCGAGTCTTTAGTTGAATGATCAACCTTCTAATCATCATGTCAGTGAAATGGCGAGGAGTTAATTAATGATTTATTCTTAACTCGATAACTATAAGACTGTTAGGGGAAGGGAGCAGGTTGGTCGATTGGCTTAATTCAGCTGACCAAATTGTGAAAAATTCGCGGAGTCGAACCCACACAGCAGGGACGGCTTTTGTGCAGCCAACGTTCTGCCATTAAGCTACGAGTCTCGTTGTGAGTCATGAATTTAATCACCCTTGGATCGATTTTCCCCGCCCAACTTACTGCTTGTATGGAATCCACCATTACAGAAGAGCAGGCTGACTGCACAGGCAGGATTTCCTAAGGAATCATCTAGAATCCATCAGAATGACTACTAAGCTCACTTACTTGTTAGAGGGGAGGGAAGGATTGGTAGATTTGTTGAATTCAGTTGACCCAATTGTAAAAAATTCAAAGCAAAAGTTTCACAATTTGGTTGCGTGAACTATGGGATTGTAACTTGCAGTAAATGACTTCGACTTCGACTTCGATATGACTATATTGAGGTAAATTCTGAACCAATGGCAGCCATCCAGTCAATACGAAGGGGTTGCTAAGCCAATGCACGCAGGATTTGGACCCCCGAAATTCATGTTCACCATATTCTCTCATTTTTCGGGTTTCTTTGTGGTGATCAAGTGACTTGCTAGATCTTTGGTACTGTAATAGCATTTAAAAGTTTCCATATCAGAAGATAAATTGGCGAGCATAGGTACTGCCAATAAATTATTTTCAGATCTAAATTCCCCCCACCCCTGCCTCTGACAACCGAAGAGTCTGAAGACAACCATTTGATCTATTTATTTTTGGGAGGAATTCAACGCATGACGCTCCAGATCACTTATGCGACTGTCGCGTTGGAAGTCGTTGTTAAATGCATCAAGCAGTTGTCGACATCAACTATACTGTCATGTCCAGGAAGCAACTGCAAAAAATGCAAAATAAATGCCTATATTCGTTTGACTTTTATGATCCACAATCAGAGCTTTTATTAGATGATGAAGGCCCAGGCCCCGACCGCAATTTCAAGGTTGTCCAGACAGAACTTTTCGCAACGGGAGTTTAGAACCTGCTGTGAATGCCCGCCTGTAGTGTCAAGACATTAGGACACAATGCGCGCCTCACGTACCGGTTAAGGTCACGGACACGTGCTCACGCCTTTCATCGACCTGACTGGCCAGTGTGTTCACCCCTCTCTTTGTTCTAACTAGGTACCGTTCAGCCTCTTACGTTTAAGCCACGTTATAGGGTCTCTTGGTTGACCTGTTTCGTCACTGGAAATGTGCCTTCGTCCTTAGTCCACTTCCTACCTACAGACTCTTCTGTTTTGGCTTTTTAATCTCCTGAGAAATTAATTTCTGATCGCGGTATATATCAGCATGTTTAAGGTCTGTAGGCGTAGACCGAAATTGTAAGTGTATATTTGTGTTGAAACCCGTCAACCTCTGTGAAATATACACATGCTGCCATCAGCTGTGGCAAGCAGCGGCAGAATACCGGTGAAACATGTGTCTGGACCTTTTAGCAAGTACCTAGGCTGTTGGTAAGGTAAGCTACAAAGTTCTCTGTTTTGCATACATTACATTCTACCTGCCTACAAACTGCCTTCCGTTTTCAATACATACATACATACACGTAAGCCACAAGCTGCCACTTTCTTAATAAGAACAATTACCTTCCCTCTCCTTATTCAGTGCTTAAACTATGTCATGTGGGAGGATTGTGAACTCACATGCTCTAATGCCAATATCGGTTATTAAAATACCTGACTAGTTATCAGATCAGTAATCAATAAGAGTAATTAATTTGTGGCGGATGTCGACTCAACCAATATGACCTCAAGTGCAACCATCTGCGATTAATTTGGGGGCCACTTATAACTCTTTAATATACGTTGGCATATCCTATATGTATGGCAGCCTTTAGGCATCCAGTGCCCTGACATGTCATTGTATCAGATTACGGGAAGCTAGTGTGAATCCGAGACATCCCCTAGTAGCAAATTCGGCCGGAATCTATCATGGAATCTGGCCGGAAAAGTTGCGATACTATGCCCGATTTCATAGCGGATTTTGGTCTTTTGATTGGCATGGATATCATACCGGAAAAGTCGCGATACGGCGCTATACCTCGATAACGGCATCGAACCCCTGCATTTAAATCCCGCTTTCACCTATGCGTTTGCTTTATGCGCTCATCGTTTCCCCCCCCTCCCCCTGGTAGTAAAACCACCCAATTTCACAAAAATGTAGACTTGTGTTTCAGCATTTTCGATTTTTTGTTTTATTAAAAACTAATATATACAAAGTAGTCTAGGGGTTCGTTCCCCGTGATTGTTTTGGCGCACCTGATGGGCCTGCTTCCTGTTCTTCATCTGAATGATGCAATATAATAGTGTGATCTTAAATATAGTTTACCATCAGAGGGGAAAATAGTATCCTCCTTTCGTTTCCTTTTCCGCAAAGCATCTGATGTTCTTTTAAAACTTGCGAATATAGCGTTCTCCAGGGCCAGCATATTTGGCCGGGCATCTCTCGCTCACGTTGTGTAAGCATATATGTAGTAAACAGTTAATGTATGTGAAACTGAATACCAGTAATCACCTTGTACAGCGGGGTGCCGTAGAGGGCCTCCCTCGTTTTCATTCCGCGGAAATTGACATAAGTGGACATTATGTCATCAAACAGAACACGAAAAATGTGTTTTTGGAAGTCCTCCAAATCACGTCCGCCAACAGACCCGAGGAAGCTAACCTGAAGGCCAGCATTAATATAATCAATGCAACCTACCAGCCGCTCTTTGCCGTCATTGTCTACTAGGTCCCGATTTAACCGTAGGAAATCCTCCTTACAGTCCATACGCTTTTGAATGGGACATGTGGGGATTTCCGTGGGCCCACCGGCAGTGTTTGTATCCCTGCGGGCCAGTTCTAATTTTATACCAGTAAGTCTGGCGTGCGCATCTTTCAGAATACGCATCAGCCAACTGAAATGGCGTCTGCATTCTCGATGATTAGACCGCATTTCTTCTTGAAGCTGTCGAATACCGTCGTTGGAGTACACATGTCGAGCAGGCAAGGTGACGACAAACTCCTTATCTTCAACGACTGGGTCTTCCTCCTATGATTTTTTGTGTTCGTACCAAAAATAACATACCTCGGGTAGTGGCATATTAGCTAAGAGCCACTCCACTGACCGATAGGTTGCCCTGCGTTCACGTTCCGACATCGTGGGCCAGGAGTATTTTCGTCGGTGGCCATTTTCTGGACTGTAACTGAAAATAGAAGCAGTTTTAGGGCAGGTAGGCACTAAGTTAGTGTTCGAAGCAAGGAAATAACGCTAAATATATGTGAACCAAAAAACTTGCGCTGTGCAACTTATGCAGGTAGCTGAGTAGTTGACTAGCACATGCCAAATCAGGCGAATACGAGTTATACTCCAACCGTCGTGTTGGCTTAGTTTCAATCGAAAAGAGCATAGAAGGACAGCGATCTCGTTGCTCAATAAATAGGGGGCGTTATACTTTTGATCAAAAAGGTCGCCGTGACTTTGAGCCTTTGGTGGTGAATGACTTGTGGTTGGGCATGTGTTGGGAATGTGGCTTTTCCTATGATGAGTCAATGCACTCAGCGGCGTCGCGAGAGCCGATCTCCGTGAGCCAGTTTTGTCTGCTCAATCCTGATTGGACCGTTGTTGGACTATGTCTCTTGTGTTCCCTGCAGCCTGTGTCTGACTTGACTTGCACTGACTTGCTGTAACGGCTTTGTCCGGGTAGATTCTCTCTCTCACTCTCTCTCTCTCTGGCCAAGTCGTCTTCTCTCTCTCCTAGGGGTCTTCGGGAACCGGTTCGTGCTAATTCAAAGTACCAGGCACGGTTCGTAACAGCATGAGGGGCTGATGATGTCTAATAAGTCAGAAATGGCCATTCCCGTCTTCCTCGTCTTTGCCGGCAAGGTTATTTGTCTAGACTATTAGCCCTTGAGCGACTGCTGTCAGGGCCCGTGAAGGAATCACAAGGCACAGCAGGACAAGTGATTTCCGGTAGCGATCGGTGAAAGTTCATCAACGACCGCCTTCTTATCAAGGAAGTGAAATCTAACTCGAGAAAATTCCTTCTTGCATTTAATTTCAACTGGTTTTGGCTACTGCATTTAAATCGACATTCATTTCTACCTGCCCCCCGCTAAAAATTCTCATCCTTAGTTCTTTGCAAGTATTATGGGATACGAAGTAATCCGGCCAGATAGTAGACGATAGACCGTATCCCAACATTTATCAGCTGGTAGATCTGATAAGGCGTGGAAGTCCGGAGTGTTCCGTGTAATTTAATAAGATGAAACAAGCGTAGAATATAAGTAATATGCAAGTGACTCCCAGACAAATGCAGTCCAGCCATGAGTGGGCCGGAGTCCAGAGGTGCAGTCCGGCAAGTAGATCACCGTGTCCGGAAAACTACAACCAAACAGTCGATCGTCGGTTCTGGGAGTGACTGAGCGTAAACAAGTCCCCCGAAATTTCTGAACTGGCCTTGAGAAGTGGTTGGACAGTAAGCCAGACAGAGGGTGACCTTGAATGGCCTGTCCCCGCGGCGCCCGATGAAAGCATGGCTTAGAAATACAAGGTCGCTACAGGATCATGCCCATGGAATTTAAGCAGTAAGAACTTATGGAGGTAGCCACTACAACGAACGGCACCTGCTGGCCTTTTAGCAAATTGAAAATTTTACCTTATTTGGCATATTCATGTGGGCTGGGCGTGCACTGTTAGCAAATTAAAAATCTGGAAACTTTTGTTTAAAGTGCTATCGTTGTCCCTTGAAAAAATCGTGAATTATGCTTATATGCAGGATTCGTTTCGTGACGCATCGATGCACTATGACACGTGTAGTGCTAACATGGATTGATTCTTAGTAGTCGGCCGGAATGCAAGACGACTTTGGTCGACACATGACTCTTCCGCACGGCTTCACTGTACTTCTACCACAATCGCTCGCTCTCTCTCCATCCCTGTTGAGTTAACCAGCGTGCTATCGTTTATAAATAAAGTTTGCCTGTTTGTCCGCTATTTAACGCCTTTTTCTAAAAAACGGTCGTTATGGGTGGGCCCGTTGGCGTGTCAGAATATGATGCTGAGAGCGAGAAATGAAGTTTTGAGTGACAGTACCAACGTGCGACAGAGGTGGAAGCGTGCATTTTATTCGATTGAGTCGCGTTTTGCCCCGGAAACTGTATTATACCGCTTGCGGTGGAGAATACAGTAGATAACCTATTCCATTTGAACGGAACTTCGAAAATGTGTTCTCGTTTTGTAAAGACTACTTGGTAAGGATTCCTTATGAGCAATATCACAGTAACAAAAAACCCCAGGTTTTTATAAGACGGAACTGGTGATAATAGGGGTTACATGGGCGGAGCATATCAGGAAGAAGGAACACATAAAAATTAAATGAATAACTAATAGAACTAAATTGGACGGCAATAGCAGTTTACATAGTGCACCTCATATACCCCCTATTCCCGGCATTTTATTTTATTGTATTTAGACATTTTTTGCCATTTATCGGTAGATTTTCCGAATCTTTTTTATCATTTAACGTATAGTTGAAAAACTCGATCATCAGAACGCACGTTTCTTGATATTCCTGGAAAAATGGTGATTGGGAGATCGCATGCTGTAAATTACCTAGGGTTCAACTTACCGTTTTCGAGTTAGATTAGTACGTTCCATGATGTGAAGCGCCGCACACACCTTCAATTTACATGCGGAACAACTTACTGCCAGCGGCTGCTGGAAACAAATTCCACTACATTTTTCCATTTTAAGCTTACTTTTACAAATTTCCTTCACTGCCTATCCTATTTCCCTACCCCCAAAACCCCTATAACGACCGTTTTTGTATGTCGAATGCTGGGACTAGGTGCATATGAGGTTCACTAGCTAAAATACCATTGCCAATTAGACTAGGCTTAAGTAAAACGAAACTAAATAATAACCGGAAGATTAAACTGAAATAGACTTAAGTAAAACTAAACTAATTAAAGTAAAATAAACCTAAATTAAATTACGTGAACCAAACTAAACTGAAACTAATCAAGCTAAATTTATAAACTTATCAATAAAGCTTAGTTAAAAATAAACAACAATAAAATAAGTAGTCAGTTGTGCATAGTAATAAACGGATTTTTATGTAAGATTTTTGTAAGATTGTTATGGCAAACCAACCAGAAATTACATTTCCAGTTTCTCTCTGCTTGCAACGTCTTTCTCTATGGAATATCGCTTAGAACTCCCGTAAGTGGTCGAATGTCGCCGGGCAGTGGCTTATATCACGTCCTACTGAAAGTGAGACAAGAAAGCCTATAATTTCCACTTCTGGCTTGCTAACTATCGTCAGCCAGCCGCTGTCCCGCCAAATTGGAGGGACAGCCATTCTAAAAAACCTAGGCTACCCTCTGACTTACCATGTTTTTTTCTTCGCATTTGTTAGTTGCAACTGGTTAGAGAATACTTACAGTGCGGGTTGAAACTCATGCAAAAGGCCGAAATTTTCGAAAGATTAATACTCACTCCCAAACCAGCATTAGCGCTTGTACGAAAACTGTGAAATATTAATGATTAGCCTTATACGAATCTGAAAATTAAAAGAAATAAAAAAGTACTAATTATTTACTCGGAAATTCCAGCAGTCTTTAAAAAATCCTCACGTTCCGCAAACGTGCAAAATAACCATAAATTGGACCAATAAACGCAAATATAATCGTCAAGTGAAAGCGTAAGCATATCTTTTTCATTATATTAAAATTAATCCTATTTCGTCAAATTTCTATGCACATATTTTAAGTAATAGATTACAGTTAGCTTAGAGTCGTTTTTTTATCTCCGATAAAATTTTCGACCATTTTCAGTGTGTTCAAGCTTTCTTCCATAAACGTAGATTCAGTTCGACGTTTATATCAAAGCCTTTAGCATATGATATTTCGTAAAACCTAGTTTTATAAATTCTTCAAAACACTGGGACACATTGCGAGCAAAACGAACGTCCACAATAGAATTTTGATATTGTTACACCTAAGATAAATGGGAAAAATGTCTATAATAGGTTACCGCTTTGAAAATCCTTTTAATTCGATTTTCAGCTGACGTTTATCTATGCATTTTGCGTTGTTTCAATATAACGTCACAGTGAAAATTGAGAATTTTGACCAGCTTTTTGATTTGCCTGCTAGCCAATTAATACAATTTTGGCTGGAAATGTAAGAACTCACTTCTGCCTGGATATTAAAGTATTTTTCACCATATTTTATGACTTTGGAGCCTCGTCCTAAGATAGCAAATATTCTACTAAGATTTTTTTTAAACTTTTAATTTTCTGTCTGCTCCAGAGTTTGGTGGAACCTACAAAATCACTCAGAAGGCTTTGCTGAGGTGTACACATCCTATATCACGCAGTTCTGCAAGAGTTTACCGTTGATTTTCGAGCATTTCGATGCGAGTCTGATCGTCTTCTGGGTAAAAATGTCTTCTAATGAAGCCAGCACGATGTTCTTGTGAAAAGGGGATAATGAAGTTATCAGGATGGAGCCTCATCGCAGAAAAGCAGCGAAAATTTTGGAAGAAAATATAAATAAATTTCCCATAATTGTAGCCCTGTTTTCCCAGAATAAATTTTAGCAAGCCAAAAGCGTGCCAATGCACAGAATCTACTGACGTCATTAAAGCTAAAGACCTCTTATTTCACTGCATACGATCATTACTTATAAATTAAACGAGGTCGATATTTCATTGAAACGTTTATCTTGTCTTATTAATAAGCAATTGCCGTATGCAGTTGAGTATGAGATCGAAAATTCCTATGACGTCACTGAATTCTGCTATTTCGTCACCTAACCCCTGTTCAAATAAAGTTCCACCAAAGTTACTATTATAGGCTAATTTATATCAACAAAATTGAGAATTATATTTAAAACAAAATAAACAAAAAACAAATCTCAATAAATGAGATGAACTCCATTAATAAAAACTGCAATCAAACAACATCATGCGCATCTATGTACGCATTTAATCGATAACAAATGGAAGGATACTTCCCATGGCTATAAAATAACCAAAACAGTTCAGCCTTTTAAGGAAATTATAGTTCGACCATTGATTTCACATATACGTTCCAAATGGGTTGGTGCAGTGAATGTGACTTGCGCAAACGTTCATTTTAAGTGAACGTAGACGTCACGCAACGTTTACCACGTGCTCTACCATCAACTCCTCGTCCGGTATCATGAGAGAGTTCAGATGACGGAGACTTATGGGGGATCGGGCGACCCCCTTTCTCCAATACATACTTAGGAGATAGCATTACCGTCAACGACAGGAGAGATTGGCCATTTCTGGCTCTTTATCCGTCATCAGTTAGCCATACTCAACCCCAAGTTGTTCGCCACCCGAAGCTTGAACCCGCAACCTTTCGATCAGAAGTCTAACGTTCTAACGATTCAGCCATTACCTCGTTATCTCGCCAATTTTAGATCAGTGTATGTCCATCAAAGAGTACTCATCTTAAAGCCAGTGGCTTACGTAGTCTATCCTTCCCGCCTTTTTTTACCAGAATGAAAGCATTTGCGTACTCGGTCCTGGCTTGTTTACCTAAGAGGTCACGGTTATAAACGCTGTCATCTTCTGCGCTCGTTTATTCCTGTTTTTTGATTATCCGTCTGTAGATCCAGAGAAAAACAAAATCTACCTGTCATGTTCAAAATGCGTGGGTAACAAACTTTGAAGACACAAGGCAGACGAAGGGGTCGCAATGCCAATCATCTAGCAAACACAGGTTTCTTCCATTTCGCTATGCCCTCCGTCAATGTTGCATCTCTAGCAGACGGTTGCTTAGCAATAAGCCATCGGAAGCTCAATAGGAATACCGACAGCGATAACTGATGATATTTTCATAGCCCAGCCTTAGTGATCGGATTCGGGTCAGTGGTCAGGCTGCAGCTTCCGGGTCCGATTGGATGGGCTAATAGCTATCCCCCGCAATGTTCATTGTTGTGCTGAGTCAATGAGGAACCAAAATGGATTGAATTGTGGTTAAAATGATATTACCGACAAAGAAAAAAAGAGACTGGAATGGCCACTTCTGGCCATTATCAGCCATCCATGCCCAGCCCATGTTTTGTGGTACCTGAGGCTCGTACCCGCGGCCCATTGGTTAAAAGTCCAACGGCCTAACCCACTGCACCACGGACTTATCGCAGAGGGTTAAGTGAGTTAAACCCAGGCAACCGCGATCTTCAGACAATGGTTACTTAGTGCAGAAGAGAATTCGGCGAAGGCCAGAGTAGAGGGAAGAGTACATTGTGTACACAGGAACGGAGAATAGATGGACATAGATTTGACTTGGAGAGCTTACGACCAACAGGAGAGCCAGCCGCTGTCCAAGTGCCAGTTTGAGAGCAGTCAGGCCAGTAGACAGAGAGAGCGTTCATTGGCTAGGTCGGCCTGTGATTGGTTAGACAGCGTGTGGGTGGTCATCGAAGTGGGTGGTCCACGTCACGCGCGCCAGTAAGGCTTGCGGCCGCCACGACCTTGAGGTCTAGACGGATTGAGGTCATGACAGGAAGGCCAGACATCGGGCAGGCAAAGACCACTACAGATTCGTTTTGTTGTTGGTTTCGTACGGGAATATTGCCAATGATAGAGTGACGTTCAACGATCAGTTACAAGAATCACTCGCCTAATTCTGCCCCGGGGGCTTGTAGCTGACGCCCAACGCTGCTTTATCCGGCGTGCTTGTTCAAGGTCAGCCGCCTCAAGGTCATCCAGCACCTCAGTCAGCGCTTTCAGACGCGCAGACCTGCACAGACTTGATCGACTTCCACTCGGACACACGCGCACATGTGAGTCCAGGTTTTCGTGGCTGCCCAAGCGCCACTCGAACGTGTCCCTCCCCCCCACCCTCGATCGACAGAACCTACACCGCCAAACACAACATGCCTTGGATGATGTCCCATGCACCAATTGGAGAACACTTGAATCTGCTCCGCAATCCTGCTAAAGCAGTTGCCACCACTCGAAGGCCTGGCTGGACGCAGTCAATACTGGCCCTGGCTTCGTCAGTGGCCACTGCCAGACAGCAATTTGATGTTCTGTATACAATAAATCCCTCTCCCAGGTGGCTTCTGCCTTTTACCTTCAAACTGGGGATTTGGCCTGGTGAGTATAGTGAGCCGAGTAAACCTCTAGTGGACTCTAGCAGCCACTTGGAACCCAAGATCAGCCACTGACGCATGATGCTTTTGGCCTGCAACTCTCTTTTCGAGGTCTTTGTTCTCTCCACCCGCATGACTTCATTTAAGAACAAACTGAACACGCTTCAAATTACGCACGTCCAGCTACACCCATAATGTCTAAAATAACATGCATCTATATTACTCGTAATAAATAAGTAGGTGTTTATGTTTACTCTTTTTAGTAGCTGACTGCTATTCGCTTTTTGCCAGCAATTATGAAAACTTCCTCTTTGTTTTATGATTTCCTTGTGCATTTATGTTTTTCTGAGCCACTTTGTAAAAAATATGGAGTTCAAAGATGTTAGCCTATCTGAAGTGAACTGAACACAAACTTGGCGGCACAAACTCATCATAGGGGTGATATGCTTGACTTTTCTTCGTAGGGTGTAGGAATTATGGAGATTGTACATACGACATACTGATAGTGCAGGTTCTCACTAAAAGTCTGTTATTCTGCACCCATGAAGCTTAATTCAGACTGATTTATTCCATGTTAGCTAGTAATTCCCGAGAAAATTAAAAAAAATAAAATTTCAAAATTGCAGTATCTACGCTGGGAGCATAGCTGTACCGTACTACGGTCCAATATCGGCACAGGACGAATCTGAGCTCTTCGAACTGGGACTAGCGCTGCCAGTATCTTGCGAATTCTATAGGTGCATCAGTTTTGAATCTATTAACATGCCCATGTGTCAATCGTGCCTGACCAGGCAGCTGCGTGTTCAATCTCTCTCTCTCTGTCTCTCTCTCGCTGTGTTTCAAAAATAGCACTGAAGAAATTTATAATGGAATCACTAGTTTGGGTTCATTAACCAGAGTCGTGTAACCATAATTCAATGCCACACCTACAAGATCCGAGATCCACTAGTCAGGTATCAAGGCGGGGTTTAATTTGGTCGTACACACACTGCGTCAGGTGTGATTGGGTTCTAGCAGAGGTTGCATTTATCTTCTTGGCTCGAATTCCACACTGGCAGCGTCGTATAAATAGTTTTTTTCCGTGAACTTTCTTGAGCCCAGGTCTTCAGCATCAAATGACCATTTCTAGCTCATTAGCCACTTCTAGCCAGTCATACCCAACCCCATGGGGTGCTTTCCAACCGAGACTCGAACCCGCAACCTTTTGCTCGGAAGTCTAACGCTCTAAACTTTGAGCCGCAAGCACGTTGTCTTGTCAGTTTTGATCGGGAGATAGACACACTTGTGACGAGTGCCTTCTGTTATCGATCGGTAAGTGATCATCAACGAGTATGTAGGGGTTCGTGCCTGCCTGACTAGCTCGCGTCGAAGTGCACTTTCCCAAACGCTCACCGATGTGCTTTCTCGACGTCTCGCATCTATGAGGCGACGAATGAGGAGCTTGCACGCGTGCCCGACGCAAGTTGCCTCTCTACCCAAAATCTCCAGGCCGACCTACCCAATGAAAGATCTCCCTCTATCTGTCCTCTGGCCCGACTACTCTAAGACCTCACTTGGGCCCGGTCAACCTACTGATCGGACGTATCTCTCCCAAGTCAATCTATTCTCCTCTTCCATTGTGTACACAATAAACTCTTCCTACTACTCTGGCCTTCACAGACTGCTCTCCTCTACACTAAGTAACCATGGTCTGAAGATCGCAGTTGCACGGTTAGACCCACTTAATTCCCTGCGATAAACCTTCTATTTGTCATGAATGGCTACTCTTCGGGCTAAAACGTTTAATCCATGCCAGAAACCTTTCAGAGCCGGTTAACAGAAGACCTTATTGTGTTGACTGCCTATGCTCAGACACTCCCGGACCCGGCGACCTCACTACCGTTATGCGACTCCGGACCCACTCGCTAATGGCTGAATTGCACAGGTCTAGTGTCAATTTCTTTTTATCCACGTCCATTGTCTATTGCCCGACCAGAATACCTCGTATCCTACAATTCTATGGGGCATGGCTCTCAGCTAGATCAGAAGCATTCATGCGTGCCTGTCTGCATTTGAATTATCAGCTCTTCTTCTAAGGGGCTACTACCAGTGGGGTTTCGGAATTCAGAAGGTAAACAAACAGGAGCTCTAACCATTGAGCCACAAGCACGTCATCTTGTCAGTTTAGATCGAGAGATGTGGACACACGTGGGACGAGTGACTTCCGTTATCGATCGATGAGTGATCATCAACGAGTATTCAAGCCTCCCTTCTTCTCCTTCTTCATATAAGCCGCAAGCTTCGCGCGAATGAACCCCTTACGCTAGAACAGTATTCTCGTTAGGACGCATGTACTTGCGAGCAACATAGGCTTACTTACAGAGCGGGTTCTGTGCGGAATCAGGCATTCTGCGGACTATCATAAAATTCTTGTAAAATTAATCGGGGTTGGTACACACACAGACAGACACACAATCATCCTGGACCCGGCACGCCGCCAGGAAATAGGTAGGTGCGGGGAGGTGGATGGAACTGCCCCTTAGCCTTTGCATTTACTTCTTTTTGCAGAAGGGCATCACATGCAGACGCTTCTTGCGTGTCTTTGCGTTGATTGCCAGGTCAATATTGCGGTTAACCACCGAGGGTGTCGGTATTTCAACCGCAGTGGGAGGCTGTGGCACCCAGGGTCGTAGCTGCTGCTCCTCTGGCGTCTTCTTGAGCCTCTGCATCATGAGCCTGTACTGATCCATGTAGGGGTCCCCAACGTAGGCGGGGAACTTGGACAGACAGCCGTCCTTGCAGCCACCGTCCCACTTGGCCGGACTTGAGGGTATGAAGGTGGGTCCAATGTTGAGTGACTTGTCGGCGGCGGAGTTGCCAAACTTGTGCGTCACTGGTCCGCCCGGTGCCAGCGGGTTCACCCCACTGTAGGCTTCTGGGTTGAAGTCGTCGTTAGAGTGTTGTTGACTGACAAACACGGGTCTGCCTAGCGAGAGCTGCTTGTGTTCCTCAATGGATTTTATTATATTTTCGTGCTGGGAGGCCACTGTTGATGCTCCGGCCATCCACGGAGGGTAGGGGTTGATGGTAACGTCCAGGTATCCGTAGCCAGTGCCCTTCTTGCCAGGATTGGTGTAGAAGTTGTGCAACTCCGGCTCCTTCTCCACCCTCTTGGCTTCTCGACTCATGGCAGGATAGGTTTCCTGGAAGCAGCCAAAGGGACTGCCCACACCCAGACGCTTCTTGGCTGGGCTGGAGTAGACCCAGTCAGGTCCCAACTTCTTGGCGTTATTCTCCTTCCTCCAAGCACGTCGTAGTTGAATTATATTGGTGCCCGCTTCACCCTCAAAGACGCGGGCGAAGGGTGCAAAGTAGCCATCTTCAGTGGCGGCCCTGGTCTTTGAGAACCCGCCGGCCAGAACCATGGGCCGCATGCCGGGTTCATTCACGAGGGTGCGGAATAGTTTGTCGGGACGAACCACGGTGTAGGGATCGTTGATGGTGGTATAGCCTAGCTCCTTGAAAATACCCATGCGCTTAAAATCCGGTCCACTGTCCTCCGGCATTGTTGCAGGATCTGTTTGCTCTGTTCAGAAGGTCCCCCTGTTACACGTTTGGCTTCAAAGCACGCTGAACTGGCGTTTTAAGCAAAGAAAAAAATCGATCGAACAGTCCACGTTCTCCGCACGCTAACTGGTCGGAAGCCGTGAATGGATAATGCTAACAGGTGTCTGTGGGCCGTGATGTGAGGGTGCTCTAGGTTCACGGCCTTTAAGTTTTCGCATAAATGCGTTAGCCTGAAGAAAGTGTATTCAGACTCGATCCGAAAATGTAAAGGTTACATTGAGCTGATGGATTTCGGTTCAAATATTAATGTCACCCCTCGGACTCATCCTATAGTGTTTCATTCCGAAGGAATTGCTTCAGGTTAGCAGCTAGTTTCTGAGCAATTAAAAAATCGAAAATTTTCAGTTTCTAAGCGTGCGAATCTGCCGGACGAGCTCAACCGAATCTGGAATAAGCGTGTTATAGCCCAGTTAATTCGGCATTGCCAGTTGTTTTGGTCCAGTATTTTGACCCCGACTAGTAGGCAGAAGAAGGCAAGAGAGCGGTCCTGATAGACAATGATTTTATTCAACCGCACACAAAGACTGCGGGGCTTGGGGAACTGTCCGGCTCTGTGTGTTCTGCCGGTCTGTGGGAGTCCTTTAGCTTGTCCACTCCGGCATATTTATACGGCTGCGGTCTTTCCAGAATATTCCTAGCGTATGGTTTGCTGCCAGACATTCTGAAATAATCTTGACTACGCCCACTGCACTTGCTATTTCTGTGGTCGTCTGGCTTTCTTGGCTCAAGGCGTATGCGTATGCATGACGTACTCCGGGCGGCCCTTTTCGCCGACTGCCGTGAATACCCGGGGGCTCCCGCCTCCGAAACAAAGCGCGAGACATGCGAGCTTGTTAACTGCCCCAGAAACGGATTTCTTACTGAGAGGAGAACAGTATATGCATGGATGATAAGGATATGTCATTTGGGCTTAATATACATTAGCTAACTACTGAATGTGTTTGCAAGGTTTAGTATATCATAGTTACAGGAAGCAACTCTTTGTATGTTAAGTATTAAATTCATATAACGACATACAAAAATTTGTTTTATTGGGCATTTTGTTCTTTAACTGACTTGTAGGTGAAAAGAAAGATCTTCGGAAAATCGAGTGGTATTCGTGAATTTTCGAACAGGTATCACGTGTTCGTCCTCAGACTAAATGAAAAGTGAGGGCTGGGAATGTCGCACTAGAGGTTTTGGGGGTAGAGGTTACAACGAACGTGGGTGAGATTGGGCGGGAGGGTTATGGTAACGTGACTCCAACGGCGGTAGGTTGTGCTGATGAGAGGAGGGAGGTGTTATTGTGTGGACTATGGGCCACGTGTTCGGGGGAGGGGGGCTGGTTCAGAGTCAGTGAAATTCTACTTGACCGAGCACGAGCTGGGTCCAGATTAGCTGACCATGCACGAAAACCGGTATAGTGGGAGTCAAGCTCTACGTGTCTGTTTATACTAGCCGGGCTCGAGTGCCAAGTTTCGAGGAATTCTCTCGCTTGTCGCGTATTAGCCATTGCGATCACGTCGGTGCCATCCCCATTGAAGCTGTGACTTGTAGTTCTCGAGAATCGCTTTTTGCCTATGTTATACTATCCCACTCCCTCCTGTTGGCATTATTAGGAGCTAAGCCTAACCACATGCCAGCATAACTTTGCAGGCTGTCCTGAGGCCTCGTGCCTGCGGCCGACTGCTACAAAGTCTTGTATATTCACTGTGACTGTCCCCACGCGATGACCTTAAATCGCTGGACCAGACCGCACAAACAGACGTGCGCACATGCACGCGAGCCCACGCGCGTGCCCAACTATTCGAAACTCCTCAAGGGCCACTTAGTTGCGTCATACGGCAGGTGACCTTATCCAAACGCGCTCAATCATGCCACAGGCGAACGCACTTGACAATCGCTTATAAGCAACTGTCACATCTCAGACAGGGAGCTACACACGGACTGACAAGGACACCGCCCGTACATCTCAGGCCCGGGCTTCGCCCGCGGCCAGACATCAGCGCTAGCCATCAGCCAGCGACACAAATGCCGCTAGAGGCAGCAACTCCGGGTTGAGTACACAATAAAAAAACAATAAACTCTCCGGAACAGAAATTTTACTCTTCTGAGATTTCGGCTCCACACGAGAAGCCATCGTCAGAGCCTATCGCAGGGGGTCAAGTAAGTTAAATCCTAGAAACTGCGATCTTTAGACCATGGTTCCTTTGTAGCGAATTCAGCGGAGGTCAGAATGGTAGGAATAGTTTATTGTGTACACAAAGGAACGAAGAATAGCTGGAAAGAAGTTGGACTTCGGAGCACACGTCATTCCGCTGGAGCGCCGTGCTCCGGCGGGTAGGGAATAAGGGACATGTTCGAGTACTGCTTGGGCAGCCACGAGAACCTAGACGCACGTGTGTGTCCCCGAGTGTAAGTAGGTCGGGCCTCTGCAGGTCAGCGCGTTTGTAAGCACTGACTGAGGTATTGGATGACCTTGAGGCAGTTGGCCTTGAACAATGACGCCAGACAAAGCCATGGAGGGCGTCGGACGGCTGAGACCACTACAAGACAATAAGAAGGAAGCAAGCTATGGCCGGACAACTACTGTTCTTAGATGCCCTCGTCACGCGCAGACCCAACGGGGAACTCAGCATCCTGGTTTATAGAAAGGCGACTAACATAACCAAAGTGCTCAGTTTCCATGGCGATCATATAATAGCGCGTAAACACGGCTTTATCAGACCACCCTTTCGGAGAATGAAGACATGTTGTGTCTAACCGACGCTCTCCTAACGCTTGACGCAACAGACGAGGTCACAAAGAGCTTAGGACCTCGCGCGCAAGCAGTTTTCCCGCGTGCCTCGAGGCATGCGCAAAGGGACGGGTGACCACAACTACTGTCAGACGCAACTGAAGCGCACCCAAACACACGCACCAACTCTCCCCCATTATGGCCTTAACCAACAGTGGCTTAAACTCAATCCTTCCAATGAGGTTCCCACCTTAGTAGACTAACTTCATTGAGTAGCTTGGCTTCAATCCCTGGGACAAAGACAACTATGCGGTATCTTCCTTCAGGGCTCACTCAAGACCCGACCCGATTAGGGAACGGACGCACTACAGCGCGAGTCAAAACTCTTTCCATCTATTCTCATATCCTTCTGCAGAATACACTATTCCTAAGGAACCGGGCCTGGAAGATCGTAGCTGTTAGGGCTAAACCTTCGTAGCCTTAACTCCTGTCGATAGACACACTGCATTGAACCGGAGGGGCGAGTACAAGAGCTACGACATATTCGAGACCAAGTGGCCATGAATGGATAACCGAACAGTTTCGTCAGTCGTTGCCTCTGTACACGCCCAAGGAGAGCCACCAACGTTCTGGCACCCTCTACCGTACATTCAAAATGTGTCAGAAGCAACCGAGCGTATCGCTGCAGAGCTCGACGTGGGTATTGCTTTTTGTCTGACAGCTACCATGCGTTCATGACTTTGCATAATATTATTTAGTTTGTTCTCGTAATTCGTCCTTCCCTTTTCTCCTCCCGTCGGCGTTAGTACTGTAAGTTTAAACGTAAATGCCAGGAATTTCCCGAAAAATTTGGCCTGTGCTCCACCATGCAGCTTACACGTTGACGACGTCCATCGTCCACCTAACAGTCATACGTGAGATAAAATTTTCTACGTACTTGTTATTTTACATTCAACAGGGGAGATGGGTGGAAACTGCACTCTGCGTCTGAGTAACTATCCCCGCAAAAAATGAAACGGCATTTATCCCCACAGACTGACATTCACACAGGTAATTATAACTCTCTGGCCAAGTAACCTGGACAGTACTGTGGCAGGACATTCAAAAGGAACCAGACCGTACAGATGATCGTTTTTTGCCGGCACGAAAGAACTGCAGCATTTGCCAGCATAGGGAGTAGTCCGACCTCGAACGCACGCGTTTTACTAAGCACCTCAAAAAATTTCCGATAGCTACCATGTATTTAAGAGTCACGCAAATAAAAGACCCACTGGATGTATGTGAGCAGTCTGGCGTCGTTAATCAGGTGCCACGTGGCAACTTTTCCTGCCATTATACTGGGCAGACCGGGCGACGACTTAGCTCGCGAATAACGAAGCACATGTGGGCAGTGCGGAGAGGCGACCCACTGTCCCAGATCGCTACCCACACTCTGGAAGAAGGCCACGAGTTCGAGATCTCGGGCACACGCGCTGCTTACAAGACGGGACGAGAACTATCGGAGGCCTGGGTTGCAGACTCCAACTCCATAAACAGTCATGTAAATATACCACCCTGTTATTTTGCCACCCGTGCTAGCGACCAGAAACCACGGCCCAATTCCTGTACAAATCACGCAGGCTGCCACGTCAAGGTCACACGTCATAACTCCAGGGACGCACGCGGGGGCGACACGATTAGATGGCGGGAGCATGGACCAATCAAAAATCCCTCCAACCTCCATTTACTCGCAGCCAACGTTTGCTGCTGTCTCATTTTCTCTGACGATGGCTTCTCGTGTGGAGCTGAAAGCTCATAGAATATAATTGTCCTTCCAGAGATTGCATCTTCTTTTCTTTACAACAAGAAAATGGGGCATGCATATTTGCTTCTATTCGTGGCAATAAACTCTCATCCGCGTGGCTTCCACTTTTACGCCCACCTTGTTACGTAACTCCTTGGGAATTCCAACAGTCATATAAAAGCGCGAATTTTTATATTTTTTATATTTTATTGCGCACATTTTTCTGCTTGCCCACAGTGAAGTCGCCCCTTTAAAACCCCTGATACCAACATTTTACACGATCCTGGGGTTCGTGGTGGCTAAGATGGCCTCAAGCGTCTAGGGTTGCAGGTCAAAATTGGACATAAATATTTTGGCCAAAGTCGCCACTGTGTTACCGCGTAATATTCACAGACCGCTAACAGACAATCAGTAGTATAGGCTGCGTAAATATTTACCATACTGGCACAGCACATGTACTAGTTAAAAGCCCAAACACACGTATTCCGCCAATATTCTGCCGTTGCGTGGAAAAGTTGCGAGATGTCCGGCTAATCAGTGGGTCCCTTAGCACTCCAGGCCCGGTTCCTTCGGAGAGGAGAGGAAGAGGTGGCAAAGGCAGATGGTTACGAATAGGTTATTCTACAGAAGGATAAAAGAATAGTTTGTGAGCGATTTGACAATCGGAGCACACGTCCAGCCGCGAGGCGGGCCAGGTCCGAAGTAATGTCTGGTGGTAACCACGGCCTTGAGGTCTGTCCAGACAGATTGAGGTCACGCCATTGTTGGTCGAGGTCATAACGGGGGAGACACAAGGTGTGTATTGGCTAGCCGTGAAGGTCGCGCATCCGTTTGCGCATAGGCCCGAGGCACGCGGGAAAACTGCTTTGGCGCGGGACCGTATGCTCTGAGTGACCTCGTCTGCGGCATCACGAGTTAGGAGGGATTCGGGCAGCAGCGACCACTTCATGCGAAACACGCGTGTGTGGGCTTGCAGCTAGTACCGGTGAGGTTGGAGATAAGGTTGGAATTCTTGACCAGTTGTTTGCGAGAGCCCAGGTATGAAAATATTCAATTCAGACGTTTGCCACCTATTCCGAAAGGCTCAATCCAAATGTCCATACTGACTTTTGGATTCCCGAATGAATGAAAAGGTTCGCGTTCCAGCTGTGGATGAGGAAGAAGACTTGTCGAGCACCGGATCAATTTTTTATAGTCTTGAGCTTTCGAACTCTTACAGGAGTTCATCTTCAGAGATAAGAAGCAGCAACCAAAGCCACAACTTCGACATTCAAGGAGCGACTATCATAGGCCGAGGAAACTCAAAAGCCGAAAGGCTGACACTTGAGGCATGGTACTCAGATGCCAACTCTATCAGCAGACATCTAGACCTCCCTGCGGCCTACAAAGTTTTGCGCCATTATGTAAGCGAAGGACGAAACAAGGCCACGTCTAACGTCAGAATTAAAAACGAGTAGAAACCCGCTAAGAAACGGCCAGAAGAGGAGGCAGGATCACCGGGACCCTCTACCCTGGGGACAAGACGTTACACTAATTACTGCTCATGACCCCGAACGATGGCCGTCTTTACTGACAGTTAATTAGCGTTTACCACTATAATTGCCCCCCTCCCCCCAACCTCCATCCTTCTGGTCGATGTGTCCTTTGCCTTGACGACCGCTGACGTTTGATTGGCCTTTGGCCACTATAATTACCCTCCTTTTGGTTGATGCTTCTTATCTCTGAAGATGAACTCCTGTAAGAGTTCGAAAGCTCAGGACAATAAACAAATTGATCCGGTGCTCGACTAGTCTTCTTCCTCAACTTTCGGATTGATCTCATAAGGCTTCATTTCGACTAATGGACTGCAAGTTGCCGCAATCATTTCTGCGGAAACTAAAACGCTACAATTTTTAAACTGGAGGCTATACCAGAAAGCACATACCTAAGCTGTACTTGTATTTACATGGGTCGAACTGAAAGCATGCGCGGATCGCGTATTCATGAACATAAACTGGTTGTACGACGGCGGATGAGTGCTCGCGAGTTGTTACCCTATTGCCCACGAAATTGGTCATGAGTTCAACTTCACAGCCGTGAAGGTTCACGGACGGAGGCTTCGTTCAGTACCACACTCAAAAGTAGCCATCTCACAGTAAGCTGCCCTTTTTACCGAATAGATCGCTCCTCATAGCTGATTGCCTTCTCCTGGCAGTTGGAAAGAACTTAGTGTATGTGTGTGTGTGTGCTTAAAGTATGTCTCAATTCCTTGACCGCCACAATCGCCTGTACGATTTCGGAAGCTCAGAACGGGAATAAACAAGCTCTTATGATGCTCAACCACTCTTCACATTTACGCGTGCAACACCTGGAGCGCACACTTTTGCGCCCATTCGCAAAGATGTAACAAACTTTAAATGGCATGCCTGTAGCAAATCGCTTGGATAATAATATTTGACCCCTGTTGCGCATCGACAGCCTGAATTCGAAGTAATACCTCACAAACTGCAGACAAGAGTTATTTGTAAAAACAATGTTACTCACAATTTGTAAATACTATTTATAAAGTGACAATTTTTAATTGTGCGTGGGTAAATGCATATGACGCATTGGCACGTAATAATCCCAATGATAACCTGTTAAGTAGACGAGCTGTTAGTTTCCTTATTTGTGTCCCTATTTTATTGTTGATCTCTTCAAAAAATCAAAAACAAAAATATTTAATTTTTTTGAAGTCCATGTTCCTCTCAGTAACGCTCTACACAGCCCAGTCGCGACACTTGGATATGGAAAATTCCCTCCACTATGCCATCCACAATTCAAATTTTGTGTTTTCTATGTCCTTATTCTTATTTTGCCTACTTCTATTCCCAAGAGATGGTTCACTGTAGAGATCGAGAGCGAGAAACGCTTTTTTTAAGGTAGCATCTAAAATTTTC
>JAYGXS010000003.1:79384629-79395442 GCA_036362985.1 Ligula intestinalis
AAAAATATAAAAATTGGTAACTTTAAACAACGTATAGGTTGAGCTAAAGGCCCACACACCTCCTACTGAAGAACCTTCCATTTGAGGATACCCAGGTTGTGCTCGCACATATTTAGTCTTGATCGTCTCATCCATTTCACTAGAGAGTAATCCGATTGAAATAAGTGTTTCAGTGCGTGTCGTATGTTGGCTCTTTTAGGTTGTAACATCAGATATACTCTTGGCCCTTCAAGATACCTTTGAAGGGTTGCGTTCGCAGTGCTGCTGTGCTATTTTACCTCTCTGGCCCATCCGGGATGATTTCGGAACTTTTGCTTCCAATACTAGCTATAGGAGCCAGTTCAGTAAGCCATGAAAAAGTGATGTCCTAGATCATACAGTCTTCTGGTCTAACTGCATTTGATAAGCACGAGCCCTCAACAACTAGACAATGTTGGCGACCTTGACACTCCTTATTTTGACTGCTGGGAAAATCCGTGAAAACGGATGATTTACGCAGGCCTTATCCGGATCAAAATTCCTGTTGTGTATCTGCTGTCCCGAGGAATTCATCAGGCTTGCGTTGATCTTTTGTCTCCTGTGCTGGCATTGTCCAATACCCCCAATCCTCCCACTCGTTCTTTCCTAAATTCTCAATGCAACATGAGGTAAACGGCAGATTGGACAAGCTTGTTAACGCACTTGTTGGTATAAGGTAACTTCGATCATTTACATTTAGAGGTGTAGGTGGGGTATCTAATCATCATTAATTGCAATACGTAATATTTTCTTGTGTTCACTTAGATCGTTGGGCTCAGGAATCAAACCCATCCTTATCGAAGGTGGTAATACCGTTATCCCACTGTTACCGTTGGCCTCGTCCGCACTTACTTGATCCCATTCATTGCGTGCTTCTGTGACTATAGTATTTCGCTTCCAGCGTCTTTTACATCTCACCAAGTTCGTGTGTATACTGGGGCTCTCCTTCTACTCTTCAGTAGTCTACTGCAATAGTTTTTTTAAAATCCTTAGGCGATCCTATATAGGTAAATTCAAGGCAAGATTTATCATCGTTTTCCTAACTCCTTAGGGTGATTAGGCCATTGAAACATTTTACCAATCCCTGAGTACAGGCAATAAAAGAACTAGGACAAGAACTGAACACGATATTCATCTCAACGGGCTCTCCCTCTAGCGACACGTCTTAGTTTGTCGTGACACTGTCGTAGAATTGGTGAGGGCCCATAAACTTTAGGCTAACAACTCAGATGTACTTTATTTTTTTTTAAAGCTACATGGAATACTTCGGATTAAAAGGATTTAAATGAAACTCAATGAGCGAATTATGCTTATTTTTGTATGAATATAATTTAACATTCGACTAAATCTACAGAGTATTTTTAGAAATTACTCAGCACTTTACAGTTTCGGAAGACCCCATTTTACACAGCGAGCAGCATACCGACGCAGGCTCGCATACTGACCGACTGACGCACCTACGAAACGATACTTTCATCTACTGCTGTGCATAATGCTGGAATGAAGGATGAACCGGAAACCTGCGGCATAGAAAGCCCCATACAACGACCGTCCCCAATTCGTAGCCTTTAATTTCGAACCCTACCGTTCACGGAAGTGTCAAATATGTTATTATCATCCAATAATGAGTGAATTTTAACCCTCACCAAGCAACATTTGCATTCTCACCACAAGTCAAGACAAGTGCCTAGAATCATAAAAATTGCAGCCAAAAGCCACGCTCCAGCAGAAGGAGTGGCGCGCAAAAGCTGACTGTTTACCGTTGAATTGGTACGAGTTCCTCGTAAGGACACTCAAAAGCAAAATTCCCCCGCCCACGTGTCTTATTTATTATTCATTAAGAGGAATTGAAAAGGTGGGGCAGAGTTACCTTATGCCAACATATGCGTTAACTAGCTTGTCCAATCTGCGGTTTACCTCATAGGAAATTTAGAAAAGCATTGCTGTATACCAAGCATTCGACCATCAGATAAGCTTTAAGCAAGTACCATTTCGATAGCTCAACGCCTTCACTAAGAGCAAGCAAAATTCTTACTTGGATCCATTCCCCTTAATATGCTTTACCACTTTACCACTTCGCATTCATTCAGGACCACTTCCATTTTGTTTATTTGGCGAGAATGATTAGTAAGGCCAAGGCGATAATGGGAAACCAAGGTCCTTCTGTTTTACGGGCACCTGGTAATAGGGGGTTATAAAGGTGGGGAAGTAAACTGACGGTGGTAACTGGAAATAATAATAAAAATAAGAGCCAAAAATGAACGTTTGTTTTACTAAGAAGACAATTAAGGCCTAAGTTTAAAAGGAGAGGAACATAAGAGCAAATTTAACGCTATAGTGACAAAAAAATAACCGGGAAGCATGCTATTAATGCGAATAATCAGGGAAATGAATATTGAAGTCCAAGGAAGCGGCAAACTGATCCTGCGTGAGTGGCAACCAATGAGAGACAGGCAAGATTGCAAGTGGGTAGCAATAATTGTGCGCGTAGTATTGCAACGGGTGTAACGAACCAACCCGGACCATGAGTGTTGGAACGCACCAAGGGCACTTTCGGCGCGGATCCGGATGAGGATGGTGTGAACGTCTGTTGGTGATGATGCTGGTTTTCCTTCTCTTTCCCTCTGCTGGCACCACTTTCCCCCAATCCGTGTCGCCGCTACACACTCATCCCGCCGTCCTGGGTCACCGTTACACACTCTCCTGCCGTCAGCACCACCATGGCCCTCACCCGCAGTTGCCCACTGCGCTGCACTCCCGCCGGTATCTAACTAATATTCTGTGATCACCCCTCACTCCAAACGGATCATTTGTACAGTCCCTTGGTAATCCCCGTATCGTATCCTTTCCACTCTTTATTGCTTACTTCGTTTTATCTCAACAGACCGCATTTCTTACTATCGCGGTGTTCTTCTATCTCTTTCTACGATTGCATGTTGTGGTGATTGAAAACCCCGTTCGGCGTTAATTCTGGAGAACCATAAGCGTGAATTACTCCTTTAGGTTGTTGCCAACCTCGACGTTCCCTGGCCCGCTACATTGGTGGCAGAGGTGGGATGGAGAGGCACACACACCTATTCCCCTCCGAGCACCAACTTCAACAGCACTGAGGACAGTGCTGCAACTCGGAGGGAGGCTATGTAACGAACCAACCCGGACCATGGGTGTTGGAACACACCAAGAGCACTTTTGGCGCGGATCCGGATGAGGATGGTATTTGTAATGCTCCTGTGGGGTCGAGGTTGTTGGACAGTCGATATACACTGCGTAACGTCGAATGCCGGTGCTAAGTACGGTCTAAGGCAGGTCTGAACGGAACTGTTAAAGTCGTCACAACACATACATACGATAGAAGACGGTAAGTCTGCGAAGAAGGTAAAGCATGTACTAAGTGCAATAAGGGGAGAATATCTAGGGGAAAAGGGGTGTACATGAGGACAAGTTACCGCGTCTGGATAGAGAGTGTTACTGTCAAACAAGCTACAAAACCGGTTGGGAGCACAGAACACGTTGCACCTGCAGGTAGAGGATTGGAAGCCGGAGTCGTTGGATGGGCATAGTTTCAGCCAGTTGTGGGGAGGCACGATGAGAGCCAGTTGGAAACACGAAAGCCTGTATAGAACGCCTTATAGAGCTAATTCTGGGACTGCGGGAAGGGTCGGCAGTTGAAAGGAAGGGACACCGGTCATTTTCACTCACTCACGAGCTTCACATCGTCATCCCAGGTTCGCGCGTAAACAAGTCCCACCTCAGTCGAACAAACCCATTCAGTTTCTTGGGATCGTTTCACGGGTGCAACGAACCACCCTGACCCTCGTTTGTTTTAATTGGTTTCCGTGGTTGTCTGGAACAATATTTGGTTTTGTAGGAGAAGACACGGCTCGCGGTTGTGCTTGCGTCGGCGGATTTTTTTGTTATTCCTTCGTCCCATTCTCCGTCCAAACGTTAAGTCTAACGTTTTTTTTACAACCCTTTTCATCTATATTTTTCGACACGGTTATTCGTACAATAAACTTTACTCCATTGTCAACATTCTCGTATTATCTCACGGATTCTTTTGGAGATAATCATAATTCTCCTTTTGATGAGATGGATAATCTCTTAGGGAGTATCTTATGTGAAAGACCCAAACCCGTGCAAGCTCCACTGATTCCGATTTCGGCTCCTAACAACATACATACGATCTTATTATCAAAGACAATACATCTATTGGCCGGTGTAATATCTATACGAAACGTTTCTGTCAACAGTGCTTTGTACTGTTGGCTACCTTCATGTCCAACTGCTATCAATCCGAGGCTGTGCGGATGAAAGAACCTAATCGGCGTCACTTACGGTTGAGGACGACTCACAATAATAATCACTCGATTCAGGAGGCGCTGTGCTCTCATTTTCTAAATGTTTTAGGGCACTCACGGCTTCCATTCTCTTCTTCACGGCCTCTACAGCTAGCCATTCCTCATCCGCATACATCTTAAGCCGGAGTCTTCGTGTTCTCTCAGAATCCCCCTTAAACATTGGTAAAATAGGCAAAACAATGGCAAATATTATAACAAATATTCTAGGCAATAAAAAGGAAAAATATTACTCAACAGCAGGCAATTACAGTGATTAATAGAGTGATATATAGCTCGCGTGATTGACAGCTCGCGCCCGCCCGCCGTTCACGTCAAAAAATGGCGCGAATACGCGCGCTAACGCATTTAAAGAGCGCAAACCAATCGGACTTCAGATTGCGTCATTTTGTAACCAATTAGATCGCAGCATTGCCAACGACTAGAAATAGTCACTTATAGTCGACTAGTTGCTACTAGGGGATTCCAGACTCTGATGATACAAACTTAATAAAGATTGAAACGGACAAACCAGAAGGATAACGTTCGTTAATTCGAAACAAAAGGGACGTGATACTGGAATGACGCGAGGCGGTAGCAATCCGGTGCGCGAACTGATGGAGATCAATCCTCGAATCCGGAGCGTGATTCGGCTCGGTCCTGAAAATTCGAAACCAGGAAAAAGAATGACCTTGAAAACGTTCTAACAACTCCTAGACCCAGTGGGTCGGGTTGGTCCGTTACAGTGTAAATAGTTTTGGCAGAAGGCGCAAACGGCCGAAACTGCTGGCGTCGAAATGCAAACAATGGGAGGTGCGGAAGCCAAGTAAGAGCAATTTTTTAAGCTATATGAGGAATAAACAGGAAGAATTGTGACTTTTTAAAAATTTAAGATTACCTTTCTGACAAATGCAAATTGCATTGGCCGAGAAATGATAAAATTTGCCTTAAATTCAGTCCTTCGGGAGTAGCCACGGGAGACAGCTTAGGCGCGAGCACCATTGCATCACGCAGCTCGCCGATAATGAGAACAACGCCGCGGGTTACCTACAAGGAAACTGTATGGCCAGGTGAAAGACAAAGAAGGTATGTTAAGGCAGATTTTTGAAAGCTCTTCCTGGCTGAGGGAACGCTGTAAAAATGTAATGAATGCAGCTTACAACGTGTTGGGAGCTGTGCTTACGAAGATAGTAACAGAAACTTAACAGCGCTTAAACTGTCGACTTGCTAACAAAAGCCTTTTTTGTCTGCTGCAACCCCGACACTCGCAGTGCGCGATCTGACAGGCTATCTCAACCAACGCAATACGAAGAGCTAGTGAAAACTCTTAATTCAAACGATGTGATTTCGTACTGTCAACAGAAAGGACTGCTGTCCTCTCGGCTTCGGTGCGCTCGCGCAAGCAAAATGCTCCAAAGAAAGCTTGCGCGGAACGGCGATGGTTCCGTTTTCCGTTGTGGAAAATGTCACAGAAAAAATACTATAAGTTCGATGAGGTAGAAGGTAAGGGCAATCTTGTAACTTATCATATGTGTTATTTAGAGGAGAACCGCGAGGCTTGCGAGCCGAGGGTAGACAAGCGTCTGCATGCAAACCAATTATTGTCTTTATACGAAACCACAAATGCAGACCAGGAAAAGACGCGTAGCAGACGCGCGGCGGCAGGTGAGAATCATTTTCCGTCTAATGTTTTGTAATGTGTAGATGAGAGCAGCGGAATCTGCGAGACGAGGCCGAACGAAACTAAAGCGTATGAAAGGCTGACCGACCTGGCAGACACGAATTATGCGGCGAAGGTGAATGTATGAAGGCATATGGACGCGGAACAAAGGATTCCCCAGGGGAACAGGAAAAGAAGGCCACGCCGAAGACGACGGATATAAGAAAGTGAGAAACCTGACGAAACTCGCGAATCAAAACAGCGGCAGGAAGCGTTTTAAACGAAGGAGAGTGTTGACTATTATTTTAAAATGACGATATGTTGGTGAATATTAATTTATCTGCCTAAATTACTAAACGCTCCCGTTGCCTACCAACTTTGCAAACTTTGTATTTATTGTTCCAAAGCACTAAGTTTGCAATGATTAGGGCCTCTGGGCCCAAAATACAAAATTTATTTATTTATTATCGCTTGCGTTAAAGGTAAATGTACTAAGATAAGGCAATAGATTTTCATATCGTGGTCTTGTTGTTGTTTTTCCTTGGCTAACAGATGCAAGGCATCCGCGTTTATCGATGATTAAAGAAGTGCACCGGATCACTGGTAAGCGCGATAGAAGCGACGGTGGTCCAGAAGTTCTGTCGAAAATCTGCGGATGAGGGTGGTCGCAAACACTTTGGCCGCTATATCTATAAGGCGAATACCGCGGTAATCTGAGCATGATGGCACGTCACCTCATTTCGGTATCGGTAAGGCAATGGGCAGTGACCAATCAGTGGGGATGACTTGGTAGTTCATATAATCATGTACAGCCTGTGTAGCGAGTCCGCCAAAGCAGAACAATAAGTTTTGATGGCTTCTGCTGGGATACCATCTTCACCCGCTGCCTTCTGAACGTTCAGTCGTTGGAATACCGATTGCAGTTCAAACCTCGTAGGTGGCTCGCAGCCACTATCGTATGGAACTCCAAATGATAGCTGTGGGCTCGCAGGCGAACGTATGGGTGATTCCAGAAACTCACAAAAATGCTCTAGCCACCGATCTTTTTTTCCAGCGATAAAAGTTATCAGTTGACCCGACTTGTCCCGAACGGTAGCGCAAGGAGGTTTATATCTGCTAGCTGCTTTACGCAAAAGTTAATAGAGCTGGCGTGAGTTACCCAAGTTTCAAGCTGATTCAATGAAGCCAGCTGACTAGGTCCAATGGTTCTGACGATCGCATCTTGTTGATCGTGTAGTTTGACGTCTGATCGAGCGGTAGTTATCCAAGTTTGACAACCGAGCGATTCTAGCTTGTGCCGAGAGATGCAGGGCTAGTGTGGAGAATAAGTCCTCCCTCGGTACAACCTATTGTTGCAAGCCTGCATTCATCGCACAATTTAGCGCATCTGTCAAGTTTGGCAACTGAGTATTGGGCGAAGTTTGGTTATCGATGCTATGTGCAGGTTTGATGCGAACGGCGAATTGATGTCTGATCCGTGCAGGGATACTTTCGTTGAACGCTACACGGGCTTCTTGATTTGACAGTGCCATAACGTTGAGGCGTTTTGGGCGCAGTTTCTTACTGCGATCGGAGCTTAAAACGGGCACGGACAAATGCATGATCTGATCCAAATTTCGCACCTCCAAACGATCAACTGTGGGATACGAAGGTGGCCCACCTCGAGCGTACTAAGATATAGACTATGTGGTTTGTCGTGCAGCCATCGCTTGGACAACATGTTTGCAACTGCCGAGGGGAGAGGTGTTGGAAAAGAGTGTGTATAACGACGAGAAGATTATTGACAGCAATTGTCATCAATCGTTCTATGTTGTTGCAATGTTGGCCCAGTCCGTATGTTCCGATGATGTGTCTCGGTCTCATCGTTTGGGCCACTCCTGGCATGCCAGTATCCAGCGGCGAAGAGCTAGTCTGTAGGGGTCATCCTGACAACTTTCGCTGGAATGTGTTCATTAAACTCCGTCCCTACTCCTTCATCCGCTTGCAATGGTGGGTCGAAAACGACAACCACAGATAATTGCTGTAGTGCTGTCGAAGTGGGCTGCGGCAATCCGCGTTGAGATAGGCGAGGTCACTGCCATGCAGTTTTCTAATTTATCACTTATCCTCCATAGGATCAAAGGGCAAGCGCGTGTAATTTCGCGCGTGTTCGCCGACTCTTGGCTGTGGGGGTGTTCGCTGTTGATCGTTTCACACGATGGCCCATCGCCGTTCCCATCTCGGATACCTCGGCAGAGAATATTGCCATGGTTTTCCCTTCGCGCTGGATAGCCAACTTCAGTGTTCCAGCTACTCTCTTCACTGACCGCGGAAGTCAGTTTACATCTGCACTCATCCGTGAGTTCACTAAACTGCTCGGGTGCTTGCATATCACCACTACTGCCTATCACCCAGCATCAAACGGCCTCGTGGAATGCCTTAAGCGTCAGCTAAAGTCCGCGCTGATGTCTCAACCTGCCCCACACAACTGGAGTGACATCCTGCCATTCGTCCTCCTCGGCATTCGCTCGGCTGTTAAGGAAAAAATTCAATGCACTGCCACTGATCTCGTTTACGGCACATCCCTCCGTTAACCTGGTGAGCTCGTGCAATCTTCCTCCGTCGCCCCTGACGCCACGAACACCTTTGTGAAACAGCTGCAGCAACGTATGGCCGCACTGCGCCCGACCCCCACGCGCTCGACAGCTCGACGCGCTTTCGTGCACGACGACTTGCACACAACCCCATTCGTGTTTGTCCGACACGATGCAGTCCGCAGGCTTTTTTTGCCCACTATACGATGGCCCATTCAAAGTGCTCGAACGGAAGGACAAATATTTCGTCATTCAAAGGGCTGATGCTACTGATACAGTCTCCATCGATAGACTGAAGCCGGCCTTCGTTGAATGCACATCGCCACCCCCTAGCCCACCCACTTCTACGGCACCTTCACCCTGCACTCCACCTTCCCCCTCCAGTCCCTTGACACCTGATCCTACCCCTAACCCTCTCACCCCCACCCCACCCCTTCCCTCCATTCCACTCGTTCCGGTAGACATGTTCGTTTTCCTACCAACTTGCGAGACTTCGCTGTTCAACCTTTTTGTACATCCTCTTTTGTCGAACGTTTGTAACCCACCAACGCTCTGGTGGGGGAGTTATGTTGGCCCTTAGCTCAACCTATACGTTGTTTTAATTTACCGATTTTATATTTTTTGTTTTAACGCAAGCCGCTCGAAAATAAACACATTCGATTCTTACGGCGTGCTGCTCGCTAGAATTTCTTGCTAAAAACACTCCAAAGCTCAAATTATTCTACCCTCACCTGCCGCTGTTTCTTTCGCCCTTCAACGACACCATTCTCTGGTGATCATTCCCGGGCTCAGGAGAATCCAACAGCGATCTACAGACAAGATTTCTCTCGAGTCTCTCGATTGCGACCTGGTGAACTAAGATCCAGGTCTTCGCGAAGTCATTCTTTGGTAAGTCGATTTCTTGACAACTGCTGGCAAGGATGGTGAAGGATATAAGTAAGTCGCATCATTTCTTAATCTTCATTGTCATCCTCGTATACCATTTTTACACCTTTTCCACTAGAATAGTCTGGTAAATTACTCACTAGTAGTTAGACTACATTAGAAAGTTTTCCGTTGCGTTTTTGCCCATCACTCTGACGAACGAAGCAGACGATCGGCTGTCGCAACATCAAGATTCAGTATATATAAGGAGACTATACAGGTCACTTGAAATCCTCATTTTTTGTCGAACCGCGGCAAAACATACCTATTTAAATATCAATATTGATACATTGTATCACTTATTGCTGTGTACCAAGCATTCTAGCATCAGATACACTTTAAGCGAGTACCATTTTGATATCTCAACGCCTTCACTAAGAGCAAGCAAAGTACTCACTTGGATCCATTCTCCTTAATATGCCTAACCACTTCCACCTTCTGGGTCATTACCCCTCATCGGTCAGTTACCTGACTCAAGTACAGCCGCAGAAATTGCCGCTACACTCGAGTTTTGAACCCGGGACCAGTGAGGTAGGGACGAACTTCCTATCCACTGAGCCAACGGGTCCACGTCCTGCCAGTTTTTTTGATCGGGATGTAAATTAGTACATGGGTGTACTCCGATCTCGCCCAGGATTCACCAACCCTGGCTTGTTTCGTCTGGCGAATTTGTGGACCCTTCCAGTGGATAGGACGGTAGTCTCTAGCTCACTGGTCCCGGGGTTCAAAACTCGAGTGTAGTGGAAGTTCCTGTGGCTATGCTTGAGTCAGGTAACTATGACCGATGAAGGGTAATGACCCAGAAATACGCGTATCTCAGAGTCTTAACGTTTGCCAGTGATAAACATTGGTTACTTTAATTTTGTTTATTTTTCCCATTGTTTGGAACAAATACTTGAGAGACCCTTTGATCTGAAAGTATTTGGGGAAATTTTCCCCTCCTTTATGGGCGGGAGTTATGCTGACTGGCTTCCAGTCTGTAGACAGAGCTTCCCTCCATCGACCTGGCAAAGATCTTGGAGATGCCCCAAAGCTTTGTATTCACACTTGTTGAGAAAAAGTTTACTTGAGTGACCTCTTCCCACATGTGATCGCAACAGCCAAAAGCTAGCTAACCAGCAGTGTTTGGCATAGTGAAATAATATGTTCTGCGTGCGAGATGTATAGGAAAGTGGTGAAATGATTATGCATATAAAAGAATGCGTAATGCTGCAATGTACATTTTAATAGGGCGCACCACTTGTGGTTCCGTGGTGTAGTGGTTATCACGTCTGCCTAACACGCAGAAGGTCCCCAGTTCGAAA
>JAYGXS010000003.1:79402361-79416653 GCA_036362985.1 Ligula intestinalis
TCATTTGAAATCTTCATCAGCTACATGTTCAAGTGCATAACTTTGTTTGCTTAGCTTTAATAGATTCTTGTCGGCTTTATTGGTGCAGCCCTGAAAAGTTACGCAGATTTATAGCACTCGGTTCAGATTGGCTATATGGTGTCCGGTCCGTTTGAAGAGAAAGTTCTGGAAGCGCAGAGTACTTCTCGCGGCCATGGACTAATCAGATCCGACGAGAGCTATGTGCCACAGTCAAGGCAAGATGCTGTCGAGCGCACACTCGTTGCATGCAGCGTGGGAGACACGCGCGCGTGGTCTTCTGTGAGGTTGGCTCATTGTGCGAATGGGGGCATTCCTACCACGCTCCAAAGAATATAGCGCTAATTACGCCGATGTCAGAGGATTTTAGGGGTCAATAGATGGCTTATCACATTGAAGAATCCATTGCATCTAACGCACTCTCTTTTCCCTCACCCTTCTGAGCCCGGTGTCGAGGCAGAGCCAAGGGAACCGAAGTGGAGATCTAGTACAGGTGGTCGACGCAGCGTGAGCCTACGCCTAGGCTCGCCACCACATTCCTCAAATATGTGACACCGATCGGTGCAAAACTCCCTCGTTTCGTTACCCGTTGGGCCTCGCTCTCCAGCCCAGTCGGTTAACGGCTAGCATACTATAAGCAGCAATATATTGCCGACAAAGACAAGGCAAACTGAAATGGACATTTCTGGCTTATTAGTCGTCATCAGCCGGCCATATCCAATCCCAGAGGTAACCGCCCCAACGCCCGAACCCACGAACTTGTTAGCTGACAAAGGCAACGGTAAGAAGCCAATGGCACAGTGGTTAGAGCGTTAGACTTCTAACTATCCAGTTCGGGCCTCGGGGGCGGCTATCTCTGAGGTTGGGTGTGACCAGCTGAGGTCGGCTACTGAGGCAGAAATAGCCATTCCAGTATCCCTCGTCATTGTCAGTGTTACAGTCACGGCAGTCGGCGAAAAGAACAGGCCAGCTGGGACACGCTCACAGTCGAGCCGCACACGTTTTGTAATACCCACATGCAAGTCGCCCACACTCGACGTCGAGCAAACGAGATGACCGCCCACACAGCGTGAGCAGTGGCCGCAGTCGAGAAGGTTCAAGAATGCCCAGGCGCCCACCATACGTCAAGAACGTTCTAGAGGGATCAGTACCTTATAAATATGCCGGAGTGGACAAACTAAAGAACCCCGCTGTCCTTGTGTACTGTTGAATGAAGCCATTACAATCAGAAGCGCCCTCTTGCCTTCTGACTACTAGTCGGATTAGAACACCTGGGCTACAACAGCTAGTAACGCTTGCCATGCTCTGATTTGGCCTCGGTTTTGGTCCAATGTATCCACCTCGCGATCGCTTTTAGTGGTCAGGCGAAAATTAATAATAACCTTTTTAATTCGCAGCCGCGCCTAATCCGCCGATCGCAGTGTCCTCATCACCAGCGCTTATTGTTTGCATATCAGTGGGACTGACTGAAGCGCCCCACGATTACCTTGAGAATGGAACTAAATCGTTAAAAGAACAACTGATTTTTTCGGACTTTTATTTAATCCTTTTACAGCAAATTAAACGAAGTACTGCGTTGACTATTTTGATTAGATTGCCTCTTATGGCTTGGATGTCAAGAACTATCTCGGCTCCAGTCTTTCGGACCTTGCACCCCGTCTTCTGAAGCTTTCAGAGGATCCTATCTGTCCCCTGAATCCCTGCGGTGAAGGCGGAGAGTTTGAGACCTTCACCTTCGACTGTCCCCTGTTTCGCCAGCGCATTGTTCCGACTCAGCAGCCGACCATCATCATGCATTCGGATAACGCCCTCGCTCCAGTCGCCTATCTAAATTACGGCGGTCTCGATTTGCAGGTTTGTATATGCACAGGCCTCTACATCGGTCGGTAAATCAACTATTACCGCCGTACTATCTCATTTATTGCTGCCGGTAGAAGCGAAAGTGCAGATCTCAGAAAACGATTAAGGAGAATTTGATGCGATCGTTGGATCGAGAACTTTATTCACCTGACGTTTCGGATTCACGTTCGAATCCATCATTAGAGACAGCATCAGATCTGAGTAATTAATGTACAGGAAGAAGCAGTATTTATAGGAGGCATCAGGCTACCGCATTCCAGTGGTGTGAGGCTTCGTATGAGAATTTCTTAACGTACAAAAACATCCTATAACTACCGCTACCCCTAGTGTTTATGAATTACCCGTATCTGATGATGGGTTCGAGCGAGAATCTGAAACGTCAGGCAAATCAACTTATTCCACCGATCTACTTATTCCCAACCGTTTTACTAAGATAAAGATAGGTGAGCGCCTTTGAGCTCCCTAGCGGTAAAAAAGTGGCTAAAACGTATCGACACAGAAGAAAAATTCAAAGGACGTCAATTACATGATTGCGGGCGAAAAACGAACTGTTAGCTAGGCGGAAGAGTAATCATAAATGGCTACTCAATAAGCACAAGTAGGATAATAATTAAAATGGTAATTGTCTTCCCGCAGGGGTTAGCTTGTAGCCGGTGAATGAGATATTTGATGCATGCATACGATTGCTCAGACGTTGCCTTTGTCTGTAGGCGAAGGACCCTAAAGAAATCAAGACCTCCGCGGAGGAGTTGTTAGCCATGGAGACGGAAATTGACGTCGGTACCGGCGCCCAACTCCGCCGTCCATTTCGGTCGATTCGGCAGAGGTTATTAGCGCTGGCTACGGAAGTGCCACAGGAGCTCGCCGAGAAGCTTGCCTCTTCCAGTTGCCCACTGATCACCGCAGCGCTCCCAACCACCTCACACAAATCACTACCGGGTACCCGTCCTCTGGGCGGCTTTCTCTGCATGACACGGACCTTTACTGGCGTTGTAGCCCTCCCGTCAAGTGGCGATGTGCGAGAGAGCATCACCGAGGCCACGCAGAATGCTCTGGATCGCATGCAGCGGCACCTAGGTAAGCTTCCCCTTCTCAAAAAGGAGTGTCGTTGGCTCCGGCTGCTTAGCTATCAAAAGTAACGACATATAAGCAGACGCAAAACGTCGTTTACTTTGCATAACTGCCTACTTTTTTTGTAGAAGTGAGCATATTTTAAAGTTGCAAAAATGCCCATCAGAGAATTCAGAAGAGTATTTCACGCGCATACGTAGCTTTCGATAAATTCCCCTCGCATGTTACCATTGGCCATGCCAGGCTCGGATCTTGCAGCAGGTTCTTTCGTGCGTAAAAAACAGGCTTCCTCTCCCGACACGGAAATCTTTGGTGACTAGGCTGTGTTACTCAACCTAATCCCGCATCGGAAGCTTGGTATCCATTCTTGGTTTTATGTTCGCGCCTTTCATTCCTACCCACGACCGCCTTTCAAACTGATTTTCCTGTTTTCCTTTTTTAAATGTAAAAATAGGAGCTGACGGCTTTGACATGGACAGGGTTGTCCACGTGCACGTGGTGGTATCCGCTAACGTCGACCTCTCCAGCCAGGATTGCTTCTCAGCCCTTAACCAGCCCTTTGAGGCGGCCTTCGACACACCGGACCGCCTTCGGAAACGTGCAGGAAGTGTTCCACCCAGTCGCGTTTGCGTGGCTACTCAGTGGCCCCAGAAATTGATTCATCTTCTTCGAATAAATGAACAGTACTCAGATAGGGTAAGCAATTGTTTAAAGAATTGTCTCAATACTCATTTTTCGTGGTCTCGAATTGGGATAAGGTAATAACATATCCGACAGAATACACAGTTTATTTCAGGTGCAAGGGCTGCATACCTAAATGAACATTGCCGGTAAAGACAAGTGAGATGGGAATGACAATTTCTGGCTCATTAGCCGTCATCAATCAGTCATATCGAACTCCAGGTAGTGCACCACTGGAGGCTCGAACCCGCGAACTGTCAGTCATAAGTGCAGCGCTCAGCGTTCATTAATGAATGATTAGATACCTCTGCGGTATGGATTCTTTGTGGGGCCGCCTGGGGAACGTGTGAAGCGCGCCCCTCAGGCTCACGGGCACCTGATTTTAGGGGAGATGGCGGGCGGAGCATATCAGGGAACAAATTAGATCGCACTATTTCTGTAAAATAAAAAAGTTACAAAGACAAGTTGGCGAAGACACTGAAATGGGCTGTAGGGGGAGTGTGCCCTAGCCTCGGGCGAGGTCCTTGAGGTACATTTTCGAGTGGAACCACCAACACCAACTAGAAAAGAGGTTAACGCAGTACAAACGTCGGAAGATTGTGTAAATCACCCTACTTAACATTTGTAAGCAAGCGGTTATTCCCGTGGTTAATTTAAAATACAAATTTCTCTTAGTATACTGACTTAGGCGGTTATTGTATGCGCTGACCTTCTTAGGACCACTCTGCAGTTCAATGCCATCATTAAATTCCTGCTGGATCGATGGATGGCGTGTAAAGAACAAAGAGATTACGGGTAATTCTACGTACTTAAAGAATTTCAGTAGGTGGCTATAATACATAAGGAACTTTCGAAGATCCTACTTGGAAACCCCTCCACGTCTGCTTGCCACAGCGTGTCGACCTGATGGAGGTGGGCTTGGCCGTGGCGAGCTTAGATTTATTCGCGCGAACTGCGCTAAATCTGCATGGCATATGGCCGGAGAATCCTGACTTATACAAGCGGATAAACCGTGTGGTCAATTGCCAATACAAGCGAACATGCGAGTCCCAGGAAGTAATTGAGCAGAAGACGACTCGATCGCTGGGACAATACGTTTATTTGCCTGACGTTTCGGCATCCGTTGTGGATTCATCATCAGGTACATGAACAGGGAACAGTATCAGAAAACGTGTCTATTACTGTTTCCTGTTCATGTCTCTGATGATGAATACGCGACAGACGTCGAAACGTCAGGCGATCGTCCCAGCGATCGAGTCGTCTTCTTCTCATCTGGTCAATCTCCATTTGCCCTGGTAATCGGGTGCCTAGATTTAATAATGACGGCCATTTGTATTAACGTCCTTCACTCCTTTCTTTCCTGCATGCTGGTTTAAGGTAGTATCTTTCATCCGATTATTATTTGCAGTGAACTATGACTCTTATGTATTGACATTATGCAAACATGTAAGTTGCTGTATGCTTCCATTCTTTATCTAAATCATGAAAAGCCGGGTTGCAGTTGGAAAACTGTTTCGAAATTCACTGGATCAAATAAATCCCGCTGCCGATGCCTGTTGTAAATGCACACCCGGGAGCAAAATGTTTCAATTCTGACTAATTGCATCCTTCTACATACCAGGCGGAGGAGGAGAAGGTGGAAGCTGCCGAACAGGAGAACTTAGTGATTGTTGGCGTCTCTGCGGTGGTCCTCCTTCCCAACACCGAAACGGCCGATGTAGCCGTCACCGGCATGCGTGTGCGTTCCTTCTCGCACTGGGCGCCCGCTGTGATTGGACCGTACAGTCAAGCGGTCCGCGTCAGAGTCACCCACATGGAGGAGGATGATGACTCTTCCGACTATCCATGCACCCTCTGTAGTGCTTTCTACGCTGGTCAGATCGGCCTTATTCCCGAGACTGGGAGGCTACCGGAGATGTGCGATGTTAACCTGCAAACGGACGATGATGGTCAGGCAGCCTATGCACATCAGGGCTGGCTTTCTCTGCGCCATGTCCATCGTGTCCTTGAGGTAAGCGCTTACTGTTCTGTTTAGTCTTGGAACCATGTTGTCTCACCCCTCACCTCAGTGTGTGCTATCGTACCATCAACTCATTAGACCGATCTACCTTAATTATAATAACCGGCTTTGTATGCTCACTTTGACCTTAGTGCTCTTGGCGCAGATGATCGTGTTGACAAGAGAAAGTTCTCCAAATCACAAGTTAAGTAAGAACAAGTTGGTAGAAACAGCTTTACTGCAAGAAAATGAACTGTACAAAGACTGTGCCACCAGCCAGCTGCCAGTTATTTCTGCACGCCAGTTGCGTCCTTGGTGTTGTGTAGCTTTGCCTGCGCGATGAGTACTCTGCCGTCTGCAACCAATCAAATGAAGCGGGAGTATCAATTGATTTAGAGCTTATGCGCTCATCAAGCAGCAAGTTGATCGATAGCGTTAGAAAGGCCGATGGCGCGCGAAGTGGATGATAATGCGTGGGAGAAAGACCTGGGAGAGTAAAGGTAGGATGAGTCGAGCGCAGTTGCGCTAGGCGGCAGACTCCTACCCTCTAACCTTCGCCATCGTATAGTAACGAACAATCGATAATGAGGCATTTTATTTTATCGACGAAACTTTTTTTCCTTTGTTTGACTGTATAGATGCATTTTTGGGGGCCCAGGTCTAACTTTGTATATTGCCGGCCTGAGGTTGAAGTCTGACTCGTTGTTGACCGCAAATAAAAAATAATTGTTATGAGCCGCGCCTGATACTTGTGATTAACACAAACTGTGAGTTGTTCCAAAGCCAGCACGGTAGAGGAAGAGCAGGCAATCGAGCACGATGCAACCCGTATTAAAAAGCAGCAAGCGCTTCTGACAAAAGAGCTCCGTCTATTGATTGGTCAGCTTGATATGGAAGTGACTGCAACAGTGGACCAATCGAATCTGACAAAAGATCGATAGCCGCGTTGCGCGCTCTCAGGGCTGTCACGTGGCGGCTGACGCTGATACCTTTCTATGCCATGACTCATCCTGGGAATGGAAGCATTCCCAACACCATCTTCTCCCTCATCTAGAGTGTTCCAGTGACACAGCTGAGAACACAACAACCGAGAAATTCTGATAGTCGAGTGAGACCTCATGGTGAAATCTTAAACGAGGTAGTTTCACAGGAAGCATATAGCTTGAAGCAATGAGTCTTAAATTTACCTTCCCTCTCCCCTTACCCCCCCCCCCCTCCCCCATAATATAACTCACCGACAGACCGTGTGCCCTCAATTTACCCGTCGCGTACTTGTCGCTCAGCCCATCGGTTAGCCCGACGAGGATGCAAACAGCACGTTTCCTCAAGTTCATTTACAGGGCCAATTGACCAAAGTTATCGAGCGTTCATGCATATCGAGGGAGAGAATATTCTTTTGGGTAAAGAGTTTTAGCCCGAGCGCTAAGCTAACCCAATGTCTTCCTCACTGGGGCCAAAGTTTTGTATGTCTAATCGACATGTTGACCTCTCCGCGGTCTCCGGAGTCTTACGCAATCACAGAAACTGAGCGGATCGGAAACGGAAAGAAGTTGAGGCCACAGTCAGTCCGACAACCCCTATCAGTTCTGCCTCGACGAGGAACGGGGACAGACTAGTGGTCAGACAAAATCAGCTTGAGTATAAGAGAAAAAATTAACAAAGGCCGTTTCCCGGTGTAGATGCATTTGTTCGACGTTGGTGTAATTTACAATGCGCGTTTTCTGTTATTCCATCCAACACCGGGTACTCGGCAAATCCAACCTAGCTATTAATAGCAACTACGTCAGGACCGGTCGTTCGGATCGCTTCGCCTTTTTGTCTATTCGTGTTACGAAATTGCGCGAGGTATCTGCTCAACTGCAAATCTCAGGTTTCAGTGTCTAGACCGCGGTACTCATGTGTATTCTTTTCGATACGTATTTACACCCAAGACTGTCCACCGACAGTTCGACCTTCAATTTCAATTATGAACAGGTTGGCGCAGAGACGCTGACTTGCGCGTGGTTAGTTTCCAGCGGAAATAGGCTTACATGGCATGTACCGCACTCTCTCGTTCCTCACTTACTTGGGCCCGGTGTCAAGACATAGTGAAAAAGACCAGAAACGGGATCAGGCTCGAGGCCGCATCCCCCTATGCGTGTTTTCACACCCGGCTCGCTGTGTGGGAATGCCGTAATAGTTACATTAAGAAGGAGCCATTGCAGCCTGACTCTCAGTCTGCCAGTCAGCTACTCCAAACGATGAAATACACACTAGACTGACCGTGCGGTCCGAGCTGTCAGTTAGCAAGCCCAAAGCCACATCAGGTCGCCTATAGCGAGGAAAGAAGTGTACTGAGTGTCGACCTCACTATGTCTCTCCCAGCATCAAGCCAACGTCCCAGCTGGTAGATCACCTGATGTGGGATAAGCGTAGGGGCTGACAGGGCCGGCGAACCCGTTCGCGTGTGCCACAGCACAACTTGACACACACGTACGACGAGGGGAGGATAGAAGGAGCCGTCGCCGTTTGACTCCCAGTCCATTCATAAGCCACTACACACAACGCCCCGCCAGCAGACACACAGCAGCTAGTCGTATTGGTGACTCAATGGTCAAAGCGTTTGACTTTTGATCAACAAGTCGCGAGTTCCGGTCTCAGGCGGTGGACTACTTTGGCTTGGATATGCCTGGCTGGTGAAGGCTAATACGCTAGAAGTAAACTTATCGGTCACCGTTTTTCATTAGGTGTTTTGTGAATTGTGAGTACAGGCGGGTCCCCAACAGCCGCCCGTATAGTTTGCTCGAGGTTACCTTCACTGGCGCTTCGACTCGGTAGTGGTGACAAACGAACTTATCAACTGGCGGTTCACCGTCGTCAGACTTTGCGACATTTCATAGGCCAAACCTCAGCCCGCCGCACCCTGGTAGTGTTGTCGCTACTGGTTTGCAATCGATTCACTTTAGAGCTTCTTTGGGGATTCGGAGACAACCGTTTCTGACCATCAAACGTTTTTTTTTCAAATCCAACGCTCTATCGTTGCGTTACTGGCTCGCTTCCCGGTCGGTTGCGACTAGGAATATACAGTACCGTATGAGACTGCGTTCCCCAATCTAGTCATGGGACGTGTTTATTATATTTTGCTTTGGGGATGAGTCTAAAGACCTTGCAGTAAATCAATCCTGATCGCAGTCGTAACAAGTACAAGTAATAATCCGGAAGTGGAAGTGGCCTTTGTCGACAAAACCTATTTCAAAATCTATAAATAAAGTACGCACTGTAATGTATATGACAGCCGACTTAGCCTTATGTGAGGTATCAGTTGGAAACCCCCCAATCCACGGCTGTTAGAGCACCATGTTAGCTCTGACGCGTCAGGTTGTTTATAGTGAGGAAAGAAATGTGCTGAATGTCGACCTCATTCTCTGTTCCACCGCCAGCATCAGGTCAACATCTCAGCCCGTTGATCGCCTGAGGTGGGATGGGCGCAGTGGCTGACAGGGCCGGCGAACCCATCTGCGCGTGCCACAGCATGACCTGGCTCCCCTTGACATAAAGCACCAGGATTTACACAACCAGGGGACTAGGAGAAACCGTCGTCATCTGACCCCCAGTTTGCTCGTCAGCCACTACACACACAGTGTACTGATGGTGTCTCCGGTAAATGCGTAAATTGGCTGCCTTCTCAGTCACGGAAAACCGTGATAGTCTCAGACTCGCATCACGCATATAGCATTGAAGCTGGATGCGGAAGGAGCCGATCAGCGGCCGTATCTGCTGAGCCTACATGCTAACGTGCCGACTGCTATTCCACTCATCAGCCACTGGACACACAACACACACACTGGCTGATGGTGTGTGGGACAACTGAGTCAGCTGGCTACCTTCTCAACCAGTCTCAGACTCGCAGCAACCTGTGGCAAAGGCACTGCATGCGAAAGGAGCTGGAAACCGGCTGTTAGAGGACCCACTCGTCCCTCCATGTTGCAATTACAGCCCTCTCTCGAGCCTCCACCGTGAGGCGGCTAGAATATAGACAGAAGGACATTACCAGCAAAGACATGGGACACTAAGAGGACCTTTTCTAGCTCATTTTCCGTCGTCAACTAGTGCTACCCAAGTCCAGTATTGCTGCTGAAATTGCTGCCACATTCGAGTACTGAACTCGCGTCTCTCCGGTCAGAGGCGAACGTCCTAACCATTGAGCCACGAGCTCACAGCCTTGTCGGTATTTGATCGGGGTATACAGTAGCAGATACGCGTACGCTGATCTGTTAGAGGGCCCACTCGTCCGTCCATGTTGCCGTTTACTTACATATGTACCTAAGGTCAAACGTGTCAGTTAAAATGACCCACGTTGTCACGTGTCACAATGTGAAGCATGGGTCCCCCACCCTTCTGCACTGTTGTTTATGTCAAAAGCAAGCAGAGTGCTGAGGAACCAGTATGGTAACTGAGACCCCCTCTCGATTAACACTAGCCACCCAGAGAAGAAGATCTACGCGCTTGACTGTTTTTTTCCGTTGATGTGCTGTGCTCTGATGAACGTTCACGGTGTCATCCAGTAGACGGTACCCTTAACCATTCTGACCCTTACCATCAGCCCTCATTTTCATGCCTGATTCAACACTTGACAATGGCGTGATGGTAGTGGCTGATTTTTCATAAACTCACCGTCTGTACGTGCCACAACAGGGCTCCTCTCTTCCTACCGAATCAGGCAGCTTTGTGGAGTTGGAGGACAGATTGACTGTCGGTCACTCGAAGCGTTTACCAACTTTAAGTCGCAGCGCCCAATGGAGGTTGATGCCCGGGGGAGGGGATACGAATGTCGATTCCACATTCCCTCGGCATGTTTTTTTTTTCTGATCAACAGTGGGATGTGGGGGATGAGGAAGCACTGTTCATCCTGCGCGGTCTTTCTGCAGAAGGACCTTACCAAGATCGCAGCGGCCATTTATGGCTTATTAACCGTCATCAAGCAGTCACACCCATCCCCAGGTGGTGAACCACCCGAGACTAGAACCCGTGACCTATTGTTTGCATGTTTAAGACTGTCCACCAGACTGCCATCTGATCCAGCATTCTTTACCAGGAAAAGGGTTTCAGGCATTTTACTTTATTTTTGAAGCTGGGAATATGTGTGTATGTGCGAACTTTTTAATTCACGCCACTGACTGGTCAAGGGGGGGGGGGCAGTGTAATGTGCTGAAAGGAGGGCAGCAACACTCCTAGCCGATCCGCACTGGCCCGGTGCCCATCGAGCTCACCAGTTTCTGACACCTTGCAGAACTGTGTCCTCCACAGGATCCGAAAGCAGATTGTGATGGGCAGGGTCCGCAACCAGGTGGTGGTGGGCAGGGTCCGCAAGCAGATTTTGGTGGGCACGGTCCGCAGGCGGGTTGTGGTGGGCAGGGCCCGCAGACGGGGGCACTTCTTGCGGTGCTGCACTTGCATTTTCTAAAAATAAAAAAGGCAATGATAACTTAATGCAACAACTGAACCTTAATTTGATCAAAATTAATGCCTACTTATTTTTAAAAAGTAAGCATGTTTACTACTACGCCTGTGTTTCGCATCAGAAACGTTCGACACAGTCTATCCACATATTACATTGCAGTCCCCACGGAAATCTTTAGCGACGAAAATGTACAAAAATGTAGAGAGAGAGAGACAAAACATATCTTTTCTATCATAGTACAGTGAAGTTTTTATCCCATTTTATATCCATAATCTATTACACACCCTATTAACAGGCCCCCAAACATCACTCTACTGCTACGGCAGATAGTATTGTCAGCAAATACAAGGAAGACTGGAATAGTAATTTCTGGCTTATTAGCCGTCGTCAGTAAGTTATACCTGGACACAAGCACATTAGAGCCTCGAACTCACGACCTTTGTGATCAAAGTCAAACGCCCTAACCATTGAGCCACGAGCTCGTTGTTTCGCCGGTTTAGGTCAGGCGATATTGACGCTCGTTGATGAGCGTTCACTTGACCGCTGACGGGACTCATCTGTCCCGCTCTGCCTTAGGCCCTGCCAGAAGCCCTGAAAGCCGCGAAAGCTAGTAGTTTAGGCAGATAGTATTAGCGGCAAAGGCATAGGAGGCTAGAATGGCCATTTCGGGCTTATTAGCCACAATTTTTGTTTGTGTTGTAAGGTATCCGCTGTCCAGTTAAAACATGTGCTTCGAATTTTCTGATCCGATTAGGGTCTGGCTAAGTTGACCCAGGTCGGATTAGTTTCGCGTTCGATTTTTCCCAACCTCGAATTCGATTAGAGTCCGAATTGTCGCAAATAGCTTTTTTATTTTTCAATTAACGCGCGCTTATTCGTTTTGTGCGTGTCGCCTTGAAACCGTGAATTATTCGGCAATTTAGAAGGCCTTTGGAAACCGAAGGATACCATTTCCTCGAGTATAAAATCTAAAAAAGCGTTATTTGCTACCGAATAAGTATTTCAACATATAATATTTTTCTGCATCTTTTATAGAAAATGTATTTGAATTTCTAAGGGCGTCGAGCATCAATGAGACAAATGTAGGCTTCCCAAGTAGCCTTTTTTCACGGAGAATGCCTTTTTCGGTGGCCAAAACGAAGGTCGTTCGGTAAAAGTTAAGTTGATCGGCCACTTTAGATTCCCCTGGCCCGTGTCCTGTGGCTACTTTTAGTTTTTTACTTTGCTTTTTAGTTTATTTTCAGTTAAGTTAGATAAACATACTCCAATAAATACTTTATTAAACTACGCCAACATTAACAAAACTAATTAAAACCAAAGCAAAAGTAAACTAATGCAATCGGTCCCCTGAGGCAGAAGTCTGCGGCTTGGACTACGGTGGGCGGCCATTTTACCTTTCACCGCTCTTTTAAAAGCTAGAAAACTGGCATGAGTGAAATATCCTTGGTTAAAGCTGCATACTTATCATTATAGCAATCCTACCTAGGTAAAAAATTTTTCGAATTCAGTCCGCATTTTAGAATTTCGGTTGACATTTAATTAGTTAGAGAATCCAATGCTCTTGTGACATGCCAGTATTTTAATGGATGAAGCTACAAAAATATGTTAACTCACCCGGCATTCTGTGGTATCGCCACCCGATGGAATGACTGTCCGAAAGAACTGCTAACACCCGAGAAATTGGCTTGGTTTCCAGCTCCTCCTCCTCCTCCTCCTCCTCCTCCTCCTCCTCTAGCAGTGCGATTCTGGTTGTTTCCGGGTCCCATTGAGCTACCTTTCTGTCCTTGTGTCCTCTCGGTCTGCGCATATATATGCTATCTCCGTGAACTTCCACCCGTTTTTCGCTGTTCTTTTGCCAGCTACGTAGAGCTGTGTGACCCCAGGTTGCGAACTGGAAAAGGGGTGGAGATGGAGGGGGGCTGTAGAATGCAACGGGGGGAGAGTGAGGCTAGCGGTAGAGGCCGATCCGAGTTACTACGCACATCGCTGGCCTTAAATTGTTGGTTCACCTCTCCTAAACATCGCAGTGGCCTCACACTTAATCGGTGTGGGTTATTGTGGTTAATTGTTCAAGTCCGTGGCACCTAAAGTGTGTCCTGCTTGAAACTGTACCAATTCAGCACTTCCTCTTCTTCCTAAGTGAGCAATAATTTCAGGCAGATAAGGCAAAATGACGCCGTAACTTTAACAGAGGCATCCTCGAAATTATAAATTGCAATAAAAACTAGTTCATGAAAGGTTGCCCGAAATTCTGGATTTTTTTTCAAATATATTTGAAAAGATACTTTAGTCGGATTTTATTATTGATCTTTCTACAGCTTAATCTCATGGTATTTCAGTCACTTCAGGATGTCGACTTTTGAAAAAATCTTTTTTCTGTCCTTCGTTGATGAATGTTTACCGACCGCTAAGGGAACTCACTCGTCCTGGTCTGCCTTGGGGCCGCACGGTGGCTAGTAGTCTAGACGGATGTCAGTATCGCCGGCGAGACGACGAGTTCATGGCTCAATGGCTAGGGCGTTAGGCTTTGGTCAAAAGCGTCACGATTTCGAGCCTCGAATGGGGCACCACTGGGGTCTGGATATTACTGACTGACGATGCCTATTAAGCCAGAAATGGCCATTCTATTCTCCCTTGTCTGCCGGCAATACTATCCTCTTTCTGACCACCGGTAAAAAGTATACGTTGAAACAATCGCCACTTAAGTAGCATGCCGTTGTCTTGGTGATTATCGGTCACCTTCTAGATTAAAACATAATTATATCAAATATGCACGAACGTTCTTCCTTTGGCTCCTTCAGTGACAAATGACGTTTTCATCAACTTTAATATTTAAAGAAAAAACATTTTGTAGTTTAAGATTTTGTCCGAATTGCCGAATAATGATGAATCCCAAAGTTGCATTGGAGGCTTCAAAACTATATGATGCATACGCTCCCTCTAAGGAAAACCACACATTTGAGTAAGGGACCGCATAGTGCTCATGAAATTTTAGAATTACTTTTGGTTATGTCGTATATTTTATACGCAACATTAATAATTGGACGGATACGATGTATCATGAATGGACATGCCTGGGTCTCACTGTCAGACACGCTTCTAAAATCGAACGATGCCATTCCTTCAAGTATGAACTTTGAAGGAGGCATCAGCTGCCCCCAAAAGAGTACCAACAATAACATTTTGTGCATATTTTCTCGAAAGTATATATTTGAATTTATTA
>JAYGXS010000003.1:79416663-79477639 GCA_036362985.1 Ligula intestinalis
CAATACTACTCGTAGTTTGTGAGTAACAGTGTAAAAGTGAATATTCGCAACGTATGTTTACAATTGTATAGGACGCACTGGCATTGCTTATTGCCCTCACCAAATGAATTGAAACTGAGACCAGCGTTTAAAATTTGCTGAGTAAAAGTTATCTACTTTTCCTTAAGAACATGTTTCCTTCGAATTGATCTATGTATTAATCCGCCCTCCCTCTTGCCTCTTCTCCGTGGACACTGAATGAAGGTGCACACGAAAATGTTTCAGTCTAATCTCGCTCTGAATTCCTCTCACAACCGGCCCTGGAATAATGGCATAACCTCCCGTAATAAGTCTTGCAGGCCACAGCCCTAAAGCTCTTCAGAAAACGCTTTGCTAATTACACGTGCTCCTGTTATCCCTCGACAGTATGCGCTCGAACTAATAGCACACAAATCTCATGCAATAGTTACTTGTAATAGCAGATGGAAGTGTTGAGTTGGACGCTTTCTTAGCTAAAGTGAATCAGGTGCTCCCAGCATTAACCTTCACTCTAGAAAAAGAAGACAGACAGTGCCTCCCCTTTCTGGACGTCCTTCGTAGTAGAAGACTGGATGGAACAATAAGTAGAGGTGTATTTCGCAAGGAAACCTGGACAGGGCAATACACTAATTGCTACAGTTTTGTACCACTAAGTCAGAAACGAGGCCTAGTCCGCTGCCTCGCGAACCGAGCCAGGAGAATCTGTTCCCCAGAGACCCTGGAGAAAGAACTCGTACTAATTAAGAACACCCTATAAGAAAATGGATTTCCTGACAAGTTCATCAATAAGTTTATGGAAGAACGTCCACCAAAATCGGAAGTACTGACGGCTGAGAAGAAAACCTTATTTCTATACGCTGTCATTTCAAGGTGATCCAGCAAGCGAACTTCTACAGCTTCGCCTGAACGCTGCAATAGCGTGTACATATCCAGCAGCTAAGTTACGATTATTATTTTCAAGCACCCCACTTCCTCGCCTTGAAGGCAAGGATAGACTCCCGCTCCAGACCTCATCAATATGCATCTGTATGCTCTTGTGGGGCAAGTTACATTGTTCTAACAACTAGGCAGCTATCCAAACGCATGCGGGAACACCATCCTGCCTGGCTAAACAAAGGCGAGGTCAAGTCAATATCTAGTGCGATTTTGGCTCAATTTGTTGACAGCGGTCACCGGGTAGACGTAAACCAAGCGTTTCGCGTCTTGTATAAAGTACCAGTAAAACACTCCAAGTTCCTGCGTCAGTGGATACTTGCGACGGCAGAATCCGTGGCCATACGACTCACAAACCCGATCTTATGTGTACAGAAGGCCTTCGCAGTGGCCCTACGGCTCCCATGGCCGAGAACAAACTCAAACTCAACATGCGTCAGCACACCTTCTAGCATGCCGCGAGATGATGAGCAGACAGTGACAACTGGTGCCAAGACGCCGCGACCAGTCGATATGAACTAATTATGAGACACGTTCCCCCTCCCCCCTGCTCCCCCATTTGATCTCTTAACAAATCTTCCTCCCCCCTAAAATACCGTTGATTGGTTGCTTAAACTTTTGCTAACTCTACCCTCCTTTTATATTATTGCACACGCCTGATGATGAATTAATCGAAAACGTTCGTTCGCCTATCTTGACTTCTTGAAGTTACTTGCAAAAACAATGCTACTCACTGTTTGTGAGTACCCATGTAAACAATAAATAAACTAAACATGTGTGTACAAATGCATACGACGCACCGGCATGTTAACAGTAGAGTTTTAAAAGATATTGCTTATTACCCTCACGAAATAAATTGAAAGTAAGACTAGCGTCGAAAAATTGCTGAATATAGTAATCTCCTTTTCCTAAAGAACGTGTTTCCTTTGAAATAATCTTTGTATTAATCCGCCCCTCCCCCAACCACCGCATTCTAGGTGATGGACCCCAACTCCTGGCACCATCTGCGCTACGCCATCGCCTACGCCACCAGCCTGCCCGCTCTCGAGACCGCACGCACCCAGTTTCACTGTGCAGTCTGCAAACACCTCACCCGTTGTCTCTGTGACAGCCATGTAGTCTGGGCTGTCGTCTCCGGTCTGCCGAAGGGAGCTGCCCTGGAGTGGCAAATTACCTCCTCTGATTCACCCCCGCCGCGAGCTGTTTTCCCCGATCCCCACCTCCCGTCGGCAGCGCCGGCGGTGGCGGCTTCCTCCCTAGATTTGCTGCTAGTCAGCACCGCCACCCCCCGCTTAGACAAGGCCTCGAGACAATTCCTATCAACCAATCCCTGTGCAGCAACATTTCCCGTGCTTCGGTTTATGGACCCTGCCCTGACGCTCATTGGTGTAAAATGTTAGAAGTGTTACCTGCTCAAATATCCTCTTGCAACTTGCTTTTCCTTTTTCTCGGACGCACGTTTGGTGCGGGAGGGTCTTCACCGCTAATATCGGGCTATCCCCTCCCCTTTCCTTTATATGCCAAAGCTTAACCCCACTCTTACCTTAACCTACGTTGACGAACGCTCACCGATCGTTAACGAAGCTCACTCGTCTCATTCTGCTTAACTTTGAGCGCCGCCAACTGCCGCAAAGTGGCTCGTAATGTAGGCACGTGAACAGGAGAGACTGGAATGGCCCTTTCTGGTTCCTTGGCCAGTCAAGTGGTGCATCATCCGAAGCCCAATCCTGCGACCTGTCTTGTCTAGCAGGTCTACATCGGGAATGGTTAGATAGTTTGACTTATTATCAATAGGTCGCGGGTTCGAACATTGGGTGGGACACCAATATGGGTTGGGGGGTGTAATTAGCTGATGCTGCTTAATGAAGCGGAGCTGGCGGTGAGGTGGTAGTGTTTGGTCAACACTGTTCTTGCAACTTGCCATTCTTTTTGGCCGCACTTTTGGTGATGTTACAAGGTCCTCACCGCCAAGTCGGACACTCCCACTGTTTCGTTCTGTGTGTGCGGTCTGAATTGCATATTCTGAGCAGAGCACAGTAATACGATAATCTGCAGGCGTCAGACACGTTTTTTCGATAAGTTCTAGGACGGAGGATACACATTCCCGTGTCCTAGTGCTAATCTAAAACGCTTCTTGTTGTGGGAGAAATCGGCAACAGTAGTTTATGTAGGCCCACTCATTAATCCCTATGCCGGCTAACCGAGTGTGCAATGCAAGTGCAATGACCTGCCCAATCCCTATTGGTCGCCAAAGCAATTAGTCGCTCGGGGAGTGAGTAGATAACACACATTCCAATGCCAAGACTGATTATCACAGTTGACCGAGCAATCATCAAGCTGACCTCGTAAATGAATTATGATGAAATTTTAGCAAATGACATACCATATGCCGGTCCTGAAGCAAATAGCATAGCCGAACCTGAAAGCTGTTGCCATACAGGCGAACGCCGGCGCAAATCTGCCTGCATTTGTTGGTCTGCGTCCCCCTTACCGAGACAGCATGCCCGCCATAGCCTCTCACAGAGGGCAACCCGGTTGTCATACACAATCACCTCAAGTGAACAGGAGGAAGCTGGTTAACTCAAATTTCCATCTTTCATGCTTATTTCATATAGAGGTTGCACGTATTAGCACTCACACATTGATAGAGTTATAGGAAATACCCTGTTGTTATGCTTAGTTAATTCTGAAACTGGTTGCTGGTTACCATCTACTGGTCATATTAGGTATAACTACAAGAAGGAGCAGTATCCTAGTCCTCGAATAAGTTGTCCTAACTTATTAGAGCCTGACATAGCCATCGTTGGATAGAGATGAGAATACGGAAATCAAGGCAACCCATGATGTGCTCTGAGTCCCAAACATGTATGTATTCGGAAAATCGTACATCTAGATTCACGCTCCTGGATGACATAAAGAGGCATGCGCCTCAGCGTAATCTCTGACGCAACCGGACACGGTTCGACCAACTAATTTTCCGACTGGACGACCACATAGCAGGCCCCGCTAAAGATGATGATGATGATAGATGAACCGATATGGGTCACGAATAAAAGTGTTGTCCCAGCGATCGAGTCTTCGCCTTCTCGATAGATAAGCTGTTTGATCATAAAAATTTCAAGCCGGTTAATTCCCATTGAAGTATGAAGAAAGGTGACACCCTATGGTTATGCGCTGACTGCAAAAGATTCTTCGGTTACTATCTACTGGTCTTAATAACTACGGTTAATAAAATTAGCACTAGAAATAGTAGTAGTTGTAGCAGTATTAATAACATGGTACCTGCTCTTGGACTGTTTCCATTACACTGACTAGAACAGCGGTTCTCTCTACCGCAACATGAAATAGATGCGGAAACGGTTCAAACTACAAAGACCCCCTAAACTACGACAAAATGTGTCCTATCAGTTGATATATCCGATTGCCGAAAGCGTTTAATGTCCTGTCGGAAAATTGGCCTTTCTCAACGCTAGATTTAGCTACCGGATATTTGCAGGTAGAACGCAGGCTGTCCGACCAAGAGAAAACTACCTTAGTATTATTCATATCAGTAGTATTCCACTCTTTGCATGCTGAATTTATGAGAACTTATCCCTTTCTGTTAACTGCTGTGCTGTGGGCCTTCTTACCATTAAAACTATTAATGCTGCTAGTTTTGATTTTATTTTTAGGAGTCAAAGTTACCCCTTTTAGTTTTATTCGCATCAAAATCATTAATATTACTCGCTAAAGCTATATTTACAGCAGTATTAGCAGTCATTTGGAAAGGTCACTCTTAACGCCTATAAAGAGCTTAGGCACAAACTCCGAATCGGATGCTGAATGTAGGCCAAATAGTGTTAATTGCAGGATGTATCATCACCTCCGGCTATTCTAAGCGAACTAATCCGGGCTCACTAATCTTAATTCATTCCGATTATTTACACCTTACTCGAATATGCCCTCCCCCACCCCACTCCTGTCGACGACGACTTGGCCGTAGATCCTGGCGCAAATTGGGAGCAAATAAGGTGTGAATGGCTGGAGGCAGCCTCACCTCCGGGTATGCGGGGCGAAAAAGGATTAGCTTATGGAAACAGAGGTGAGGGGGTGGGGAATCAGGGATGTTAGGAGGGCCCCCACCAATTATCTAGCTCAATTACTTACCTCGGCACGGCCTTACCTCTCGGGTGTGCGTAGCAGATTAGGACTAGATTAGACAAACGGAGGTGAGGGGGTAAAAGGTGTTACAACCACCCCCCTACCACCCGCAAATTGCTTTTGCCATCCGAATCGCGTTTGGGCGACGTCTGCCCCCTTTGCCGCAGGGCACAAACGACCTCTGTGATGAGCCTCTGGGTTGACAAATTAGCCACCGTCATCATCAGCGGAAAGACACCAGCCGGACAAAGTTCAAGTTCTACGTATATGTACACCCTCCTGGCAACTGTGCCGGGCTCGGACAAGCTGACTGCCCTTGGTGACTTCAACGCTGAAGTCGGCACGGTCCATGCTGCCTGGAGCTGTCTTGTTATCACGACGACATCAACGACAATGACCTTTTCCTACTGCTAACCTGCGCAGAGCACCATCTCATACTAAAAAACACCTACTTTCGCCTCTCGCGACGTCACAAAGCAATTAGATGTATCGCAGTCCTCGACAATGACATTGCCTGGACTATGTCCTTTTACGTCCCAAGTGCCAAAGGGTTGAAAAATCATCGCCTCATCATCTGCAAATTAAGGATCCATCTTCAACACTGCAGGAGACCACAAGGTAAGCGACCTTTTGGTAAGTTTAATACTGCTTTGTTAAATTTGCTTGTTTATCATCTGCCTTTCAGCAACGAGCTGGTTCAACGGTTAGGTAGCCTAACAGACACGGATGTCAACTACGAGACACTGTCCAACTCACCGTCAAACGTGGTCACGACAACGCACGTCGGCAAAATCAAGGCTAGTTTGCCTGCACAAACCCTTCATTCATCGCACTTCCGATGCAACAAAAATAACCTTCTATTGAAGTGACCACCTTGTGCAACAGCGGCTGCGGGATATACGGTATGGCTGAATAGGTCGAAAGGCCGAGGAAATCCAAATGTACGCGGACGGAAACGACTGGAAAGACTTCTTAACTGTGAGCAAGGCTGTATATGTTGCCAAAATAAAAGTATCGACTCCTTTTCTCTGCACTGACGGGAGTACCCTATCCACTGAGAAGACACAGATTCTGAAGCGCTGTCTGGGCGGAGCACATCCAAAGCGTTGTCTCCGATGCCCCCATCGACCGTCTGCATCAAGTGGCGATCAACGCTGACCTTTATTTCCCGCCCACACCTGAGGAAACCAGCAGAGCAGTAGGATAGCTTTTCAGATGGGTAGCCTCCAGACCAGAAGCTAGTCCCCCAATGGGATTTACAAATACTCTTCATCACAGTCTTCCGGGAGATTTGACATCAAGGAGGGATCGTGATGGGAGGGATGGCGCCTGCTCCGGATGATTTCACGTTGAGGATTTGCTACACTGCTCTGATGGTCTCCTCAACCGTGGGTGGAAAATTCAGATCCTGGTTGTTTACAACTTGTGGCAGACGGTCAATGGCGGCATCGGAGATGATGGAGGCCTTGGACATGCTCAGGTCAGCGGTTCTGGATTTGCATTTTCTCAGTGATTAAGGTAGCTCAGTCAGCACGTAGTAGAGGAGTTGTGGAACCGTAGACAGCCTTGATCATAGCGAAGAAAATTTTTCAGTCATTTCGGTCATGTGGCTATGGATTTCCACGGCCTTTCGAGCCGTCCAGGCATCATGTATTTTCCACAGGCGCTGTTGTAAAAGGCGGTTACCTTGATAGAAGGTTGTTTTCGTGGCCTCGGCAGGGTGCTGAATGGTGGTTTGTGTAGGCGATTCTTATCAGCTAGTGGGATGCTGATATCCCCGTAATTTTCGGCAAACCAGTCCTGGTGTTTGTGACTGCCAAAAGCACGTTTGGCTGTCCGTTGGATAGTGTCCTGTAGCTGACACCATTGGTTTTCCACAGAGACGTTCTCATCAGCGCGTAATAGGTTAACTAACCGTTGAGCTAGGTTGTTTCTCAAAGACAGGTGATTATCAAGCACATTGAGCGAAGCAGTACTCAACTGAATTTAGGTCTCCTGCGTGGGAAGAAAGGTATCCTCACCTTGGAGACGATGATTTGATGATCAGTACATCCATCCGTCCGTTTGAATTCACGTTTTTGAAGATGAAGAAGCTGGTAAGCTCACATTCCAACTTTTATGATTATTACCATGTTCTTATGCTAAACTAATTCTGAGAGGCATAGACAGTAGACGTTATGTAAATTTTAAGCTTCTGCTTGATAATGTAATACGTCTACAATTGCCTGAATACCACAAACAATACTGCCTTGCAGCATAAAGGCATGATAGGCTTTTCACTATGCTTAACTAACATTTCTCTAACCACAAAGTTGGCTATTGTCCAACATAGCTTTGAACTGTAGACCGACTGGCTACCGATTTCCTACCTGTACGTAGAGACTGTATTACTATCTATCTATCGTACGTATGATTATTAAAATTAGCATTCTGGTTCTCCGGTCGCCTGCAGCCAATCAGTGAACTGATTCAGTTTGATTGGCTACGTTTCGCATGACGAGCTCGGTACCGGAACGTATGGAATTCGTTTAAAAAGGCGAATAAGGCTATTGTCCAAGCAATCGCATTTACCTATTCTCGCACACCTGGTCGATATGAATAACCCATTCCCTCTTAACGAATTCCTTCTGGCTGTCCGTTGAATACCAGTTCCATTCTCTAAGGAGCTACGCCAACGATTGCTAGAAACAGCCTAGAAAATGTATATGCGGTCAGTGCTCTACGCTGCTCAGAGGACGCTATTACAGGCGCTTCGTCTTCCACGGTCACACCAGATGCCTTCGCCCCACCCCTGATGACGGCTTTTTACTTCATGCATGTGAGAGTGATTATAATTAAGCTTACTCTACTAATGATCCATGCACACAGCCGTGTGAGAACGACGAGTTATCAATCACAGGATATTGATAAACCCTGCCCAACTTTTTTATTGTCATAATGAATGCAATTGTACAGACCCGATTCTGAATTACCAAAACCATATGTCTGCCAGCATGGGAATAGTTGTAGAATCTACTAGATTACCTCTTGGAACTCGCATTTTCGCTTTTGTCATACGTGGAACGTGTTCCTCTGCGACTAATTCGAGAAGTCATTTCACTTAAAGTGGGGCGAGGTTTGTATGCCTTTCTTATTTACAGCCGCGTCATGCTAACTCAGACAGCCAAGTAGCGTGCGAGGCAGTATCGATCACGTGTGTCCGGCAGATCGAAAATCGATATTTTCCAGCCAGATTTTCTCCCACACGAAGCGGTCAATAACCCACGGCAACTCGTTGAAATTTGGCACGCAATATTCCGAAATATGTTGGAACGCCCAGTTCAATTTTTATAGGCAGATGATGAGATATCTTGTATAAACGCACATCCTCTGTTCGTTCAGTTGCGAGAAGCGATTTGTTGGTTAGGGAAGGTAGGTTGCAATGAGATGGCTGTTTGCTTGTGTGCCTGAATGAAGCATTCGTTCGGGAGCGTGTGTGTAGTGAGGTGCCGTTAACGTGTTTCAGGGTGTTTGTGTCAGCATTGAGGAATGAATATCCGGGAGTCAGCTGCCAGACTGGTTGATTATGAGGCAAATGTTCACAAGATTCAGTGGGTGAAAAATATCATTGCCACATCCTTTGAACATCAGCATAGCGCACTGCTGTACTTTGGACCTATGTGGACACATAAAGACGTGAAAAATGTATCGAGAATAGAATCACTCACAGGTCTACTCAGCTGCATTCTAGAAAGATGATTACGAGTGGTTATTTGTCTGAACAGAGGGACTGTTTTACTTGCTGCTCATAATCATCAGCGACTTAAATAGTCATTGAAAAGTTCAGACTGGAGGATTTAACAAACGACCGTGGACGATATAAGCAATCGTGCAACCCCACGTCCTTCAAACGCACTCAAGTCACACACCAGGTCAGATGACGGCAGCTGGTCACCCGGTCCGGCCGATCACCTTCAAGGCGGACAAAGACAAAGACCGATCTTGTTGGTTGCTGGAATAACTGTCGCCAGTCTAGGACTTCGGACATTCGGGTGCAGACCCAGGCCCGTACGGCAGTCGACATCCTCCCATCTATTCTCCATTCCTTCTGTACAGAATAAATTGTTCCTACCTTTCTAGCCTTCCATAACTTTTCTGATCCTAAAGGCACTTAGCCTGCCTTAACCTTACATAAAACCATCTCGATAAACCTTTGATCATTCAAATATGCTTCCCTGTCATCCATTTTGACAATATTGGGTTCGTCATCTCTCGAAGAGGAAGAAAAAGAGGGGACAAGTTTTTGTCTGTGGTGCATTCTCCTCTGTTTCATAGTTGGCTCATAATATTTTGGAAGTCCTTGGTAGCGTTTTTGAATACCATCAAACGTAAACCACGGTCGCATAGTTTTGTAAGGTTAAATCGTTGTGGTAATCAGAAGATGGGTACTTTATTCGGCACCAGCCTGAGCAGTCATGTTAAATTGCACACCTCAAGGGTTCAGGTATTGACGCAACGTCCTCCAAATAGGCGAATTCCTCACTAGGAAGGTCTACCGTGCACGATACAATTATCGTCTGAAAAATTGCACTTTGGCTTCTTTATTCAACCTGGGTTTCACCTGGCCAGCCGCTACTCACCCCTCTTGGAGTTATGGTTGCGCACAAGCCAGACGCAACCATCAGGCACCGGGTCATGAGACCGAAAGACCCACTGCCACGGCAGGAAACGGCTGGAGTCGTTTACCGGATCTGGTGCAGTTGTGGACAAAGCAAATACGTCGGAATGGCCAAAGACACCAACTAACAGGTTGCAGCTCACTCGACAGGACCCGGCCATATGTTTAAAGTTTGACAAGGCCGAAATCCTCGCGAGAGGTGACAACCGTGTGAGCCACGAGCTGCTCGAATCATGGTTTTAGTTACAGTCTCTAGAGTGTGACATTGATGTTGGCGACGTCTACTTTGTTTGCATCGCAATTACCCGAGATTTTACGACATGTTGGCTGCTCCTCGGTAATTCAAAAGTCGATGTTCTCCTGTGTAAGGTAGTTTGGACATAGCCTTAATTGAGGCAGAGTGACCACTACGGCGGGCCTGACGAATCCTCTCGCGCCTGCTGCTGGCTCATACACAGAAGTGCCTACTGAAATAATCTTAGTAGCATAATATAGGTGAACATTTTGTGTCATTTATAATTTCGTCTTGCTAATAAGTTCCAGACTTGATTTAGATAAAAGGGATTGATACCAGCCTCGTTACGATGTTGAGATGCGTTCCGAATAGCAAATCCCATCCAAGATTCATCCGTCTACAACTAGGATGCAGCTAGGATTCTAAATTGTATCGCATGACAGGTCTTGGGTTGAAAAGAGTTAATCCTGACTTCGACCCCCCAGTATGGAAGTCCTCCAATTTCGTCAAAATTGCATCGTTACGCATGCGTGAAATAAAACAATGAGATGGAATAATTGTGGTGGATGTTACGCATACTTGTTGCCTTTTCCTTAAGGATCCCTGCTAACCAACGCTTACATGCGAGGACATAAAATGTCCCAACGACAATTGCCAGCGAGTCGCTGCTGTCAGGCAGCCATAAGCCTGTGTGCGAAGACCCAAAACTGCGTCTGAATGACAACGGACAATACTACTGTGGGATTTAAACATCATCTTCACGACGAACCCACTTTGGGAAAGGTGATATGAAGTAGCTAGCATGCGCATTTCCGCAGAGCAGTTGATAAGATGGTGGGCAACCGAAATGTCAAGGAACGGAAGCACCACAAAGAATACTGGGTACACGTTACAACTTCGTCAAACGTAAGAATAAACTTACTCCTGGCTACCTGTTGGCAGTTAAATTGATATTACGCGTTGGCTGGTGGCCTTTGGCCAGAATATTTATTGTAAGGGAGTCTTGGCAGATTTGCTAAATTAAGTTGACAAAATTGTGAAAAAATTCGCGGCGTTGACGGGAGTCGAACCTGCACAGCAGGGAAGGCAGATTGAGAAGAAAAAGCCATTTCGATCACCGTAACCATAGTTTCATAAGTCTGAGATTCCGAACTTTTGCAGGAGTCCATGCCAGAGATGAACTAGCCAACGAAAACAAGCGACACTTATAGGGGGAAGGGAGAGGATCAATTAATCACTAGCGCCGTTAGTCTGGAGATGTCTGCACAGGGCAACGTATGCGGGCACCAGCTCGATAATTGGTTAACTTAGCTGTCATCCGAGGCCCAGGCTTCAATCAGCTCTTGGCCCGTCTTGCTGCTGGCGTGGCCAATTATTCTTGCAGCTGCGAATTTATACTCGTGACCCGTGTCGTAGGTGTGGGCCGCCACTTGCGATAATGCGTCATACCGTCGAAAAACCTGCTTATGTTCATGTATCCACAAACCCAGCATGCGTCCAGTCTGTCCTGTGCAATTTATGGGACAGTTTAGGCATGGTATGCGATACACTACATCCGACTGCTCACTAGGATTTAATCGATCCTTAATTCTCATGACCCGGCTGCGCCCTGTAGCCTTGGGGCGGTGTACGATTCCAACGCTTAGTCCCGCGGCAATGCGATTGGTAGCTTCCGCCTGATCTTTTATATGTGGCGGCGCAGCTAAAATCGTAGGAGTTAATTCTCTTTAGGCGCTAGCATGGCGAGCACGTACGCATCCGTTTACGAAGGCCTTCCATGCTGTGCGGGTTCGACTCCCGTCAACATCGCGAGTTTTTTCACAATTGGCCGAACCAAATATGTAAATTTCCGCTCTGCACCCGTAGAGCTTAATTCAGACAGCTTTACTCCAATTAAGCGATAACTGTCTGACTGACTAAAAGAAGGACAGCCAATTCACAAAGGACCCTGGACTGCTCGTAGCCCAACCGATCTGCCGAAACCCTCACAGCTCTCTCGCCTACAGTGGCATAATATCGGCTCAACACGGGACGTTGATCTTTTTGAAAGGATTAGCGAGCTCCTGTTGCGAACTTGCGAGCATCAAAGGATAAAAATGCACGTTTGTGCAGTTACGGACCATTGCAGCATGCAAATGGGCCCTTTGACACAGGTGAGGGGAATTATTTAAGTCAGCTTCCGAAGGGATTTGTCACGAAGCATTATGCACAGAAAATGCATGCATAGCCAATGCATATAAGGATTTCCGTTTAAAGTGAGGATAGGGGGAGGAGTGGATGCAATGATATATGCACTCACAACCTTAGTGGTCAATGACATATCCGATGCTTGCATAAAGTAGAAAACTAACAATTTGTCTACTAGTTATACATAAGTAGGTAGTTATAAATTGCGAAGTAAAGCGTGCTGATACCTATCCGTGACAATTGACCGCCTTTTGTTGATAGCCTTCCACCCTATCGTGAAAACTGAGAAATTTCTTACCAAAGTAAACTCCAATTTTCATTTGCGAACGTTTGTAAAATATGCTATCTTAAACAGATCAACTGAAAACGGAAACATTTTCAAGTTAAGCATAATTTCAGACGAAATTATCCAACATTTTGCGCTCTGCTTTTAAAAAAAAAGTTTTTCGCCTGCTGTTTCTAAGTTTGCAACTCCCTGTGCCCATAGGTAACTGAGGCTATTATTAATTCGTAAATTTTGTGAACGAAAACAATACGGAACTAAAGAGCCCATCTGGTTGATTGTGGATTTGTAGTCGACCTTACCGCCACTGCTGCCAGATGAAACTGACACGCAACTGAGGCGCACCGAAACGCACGCACAATGTCTCCCCCATTCTCGCCTCAACCAACAGTGGCTTGAACTCAATCGCTCTGGACAAAGCTCAAGGCCGATGCTACCGCCAGACGCACTGACGCACCTATTAATGCGTCCACGTCGGTTCGTCCACGCGTAGTCCAATTAATGACCTTCACGGTTGCAACCAAAGGTGGCGGCTCGAACGGCTATTCCCTAGACATCACTCCGGAACCGTCCCCAATAGGGCACGGACGCACTTCTCCGCGAGTCAACACTCTTTCCATCTATTCTCCTATCCTTCTGCAGAATACACTATTCCTAACAATCCCGCTTTCCCAAGACTTTTCCCATCTCCTAAGGAACCGGGCCTGGAAGATTGTAGCTGTTAGGCTTAACCGTCTTAGCCTTAACACCATGGATTAATTCCTCAGAAATTTCTGATTAGAGAGTCAATGCACTTTTTGTCAGAGCTAGTAGATTGCATGCGTTGCTGTAAGTTGGGCGTGTAATTGGATTCAACTCTGATACACCCTACAGCTCCCGGTGGTTGAAACACAGCTTTTGCATTTAGAAGGTTTAATGTGCGCCAGCGTTGAACTTGATCTTGTGTGTCCGAACTCCACCGAAACCACTGATTTTCCCACAGTTGTGTCAAGTGTGCTGTGCGAATCTACGAAAAGCACACATCAAAAGCCTTGTAAGCTAACCAAATTTTTAGTTCAAAGTCTTAACTTATCTAAGCTCCACGTTTTTTGATACTCGCTCCTCACCGATATCGAAGCAAACGCAGCCTAGATATAGAATCGAACAAATTCGATTAACTGCATTTCGAAGAAGTAGATGCGATCGCTGAGAAAAGAACGTTATTCGCCTGACGTTTCGGATTTTGTTGCGGATCCATCGTCAGAGACAATAACAGTAACGGATAATTAACGTACAGGGAGTTGCAGCATTTAAGGGATACAGTCGCTGTGTTACTGCATATTTATAACAGTAAGGGCTACCCGTTGTCCACGATGGGTGCCCGCTTTTACGCTAGTTACTTAATAGCCGATCGTCTAGGCCCGGGGTTGGCTACCCATGGCTCGCGAGCCATATATGGCTCTTTTGATGATCGCGTATGGCTTTTTCAGAAACTTCAGATTTTATGATTTTTGGTTACTCTTTAGGGGTCTAAGTAGTGGGATCGCTAAAATCATCAGGCCAAATCCCAGGTTGGAAGTTAAAAGACACAAGTCACTAGAAGGAGTGAATTATTATGTATAGAACTCCCAATTGCTGTCCCAGGTGGCAGTGGCCACTGGCGAAGCCAGGGCTAGCGTTAACCGCGTCCAGCCAGACCTGAGAGAGCTTGAGACAGTGGTGACAGCTGATTCAGTAGGATTGTGAAGCAGGTTAAATTGTTCTGCTATTGATTTCTTGCAATTGCCGAAGGGGATACCGCCTGCAGAGAAATTCGCTGCATCGGCCGAGGGGTGGAGTCTTTAAATGGCCCTTAGGTATTTAGACGCGCGTGTATGTAGGCGTGACTGAATAAACTGCGGTCTCCAGGGCGGCGGTCTCGGGGCCGCTAGAAGACCGAAGGAAAGGGAACGCTCGCGCAGCTGTTACCGTTGTCCCAGACGCAGCTACGCGGTCGAGCCTCGGGGGACGAGGGTGTCAGTACAAGAGAGCATTGAAACAGTTGGTTGTGGCAAAACATGACTTTGGGACAGCGGGTCTTGGAGCACGTAGAAAAGGGGGGAGGGCATGCATAGTAGCCGTCCCCCTCCAATGATGTGCCGCCATCGAGACGCGTATTAGAATCAATTTAATCTCGACCAATCTCTGGAGTGTCGGCAGCCCTAGGTTTGACCTGGCTGGTCTCTTTCCGGCTTGCCGACATTAATTGCTTCCATTTTTTCCTGCGTCCCAACAGCGGCGACAGGCTCGCTAAATAACAAACGCTCTCCTAAAGCACGACAGCCCGCAGACTTGACCTCAGCTTGGTCAAGGTCACGCTGGCATACAAGGCTACCTTACGCGCATAGGTTAGCCGGTTTTATCATATATAGTGCTTCGTGTTTATGTCCCTTAGACGGAGCAAACAGTCCATTCGCGAACACTTGCCTTGTGGACTAATACATCGATCCTAATATCTGACTGCTTTCTTTCATCGTACGGATCGCACATCTTTGAACGCTTCACTCTCTCTCGTTTGCCAAAAGTTAACCTCTGCAAAAAAGAGGATAGTGAAAATAAAAAGAGATCAGGAATATCGTACATTTCAGGACGAATGGTCCGAAGAATTCACTTTTGTGGAGAGAGCAGATTATGCGATGTGTCTAATTTGCAATGGTAATATTACATCGATGAAACGGTCGAATGTAAAGCACCACTTCAACGCACGCCATTATACCTCTGTATCAAAAAACCCTGCGAAAGACAGCCGAAAGAAAGCATGCCAAGAGCTAATGAGCAGGATGCAAAGTAGCCAGATGCAACTCCGCGTATGGACCCAGCAAGGTGACCATAATTCCAGGAGCTTTGGTGGATTGACCCTGTTTGGATCTACGTATGCATGTGAGCAGTCATCCTCACATCTTAGATACATGAAGTCAACAGTAGGATCACGTGTAAAGGATGAAAGCCTCAATGCTTGCATGCAACTTAACCTCACCAAATATTGACCAGACTATAAAACGATCAGCGAATCCTTGCAACGCCAGAAGTCACATTAAAAATGAGTATTATAAGAACATTATTCAAAAGAATAAATGCAGAGTCTTATTATATTCATATTTAATAGAATTTCATTCGAAAATATATTTTTAAAATATTTGCTTTCTTGGCTCTCTGAGTTAAAAAGGTTGCCACCGCCTAGACTCTAGGCGGTGGCCTGTTGCTGGCAGTGGGGGAGATGGGGAGGTCGACTCTCAACGCATTTATTGCCTTTCTACAAACAATCCCCTCCCCCGAACACGCGGCCCATAGTCCAAACGCTAACACCCCCCTCCCCTCACTAGCACAACATATCGCCGCGGGAGTCACGTCACCATAACCCTTCCCCCCAATCCCCCCTTCCCTCCCCCGTCCGTTGTAACCTCTGCCTCCAAAACCTCTAGTGTGACATTCACAGCCCTCACTTTTAATTTAGACTGACGACGAACACGTGACACCAGTTCGAAAATTCACGAGTACAACTCGATTTTCCGAAGATCTTCTTTCTTTTCATCATATCATCTCGAAATGCAACTTACTTCACTTATCCATAAACAATCTATTGCACTTGAAACTATCGCGGTGGGCCCGAAGCAGTGACAAGGAGGGTTGACAGCTGGCAGGATAGCTTGGACACCGCAGTCGGCCCAGTGTGTGTCTTGTCGTGTGGAGTGGCTAACCGTGGCCCGAGAGTCAAGCGCAATTGCTCCTTCTTGATGTGACCTTTATGGCGCTCCCAGTCGGGAGTCTACCTATCGAGACGTGATGTTGGTAGGTGTGTTGAGTGTTGTTTTCACCAGCCGCCTGCACCTTCCTCCATCTCCGGTCTTCTGGACTTTTGTGTTGGCACCGGGTTCGGTGTGGAAGTGGTGAGAGAGTGGGGTAGATTCTCCGCGCGTCGGCTTTCACTACAATCCCGTGGGAGTGACCGCGTTGCTTCAGCCTGCTGAGGCTTTTGGTAGATATAGTCAAAATTGACGATCCAACTGTCGTAATGGCCGTCATGCAGTTGTTAACCTGTATTGCCCCTGCTGGGTTTGAGCGTAGTGCTTACGCGTTCGCCTGTGCGCTCTCAGAATGGCGAATAGCTTTGGCTAAACTGAGCCTCAGCACCACATATGGGTAAGGCAGGTTGTTGCACTTGCAAGCCCGTAGACCAATGCTCAAGCAACTCGCGGTTCACGCCATTGTCACTCTCTGCCAGAATGTCAGTCTCTTCAAGTTCCAATATATGTCCGGGTCTCGACGAATGGGCGGTTAATTGAGAATTAGCATCCCAGTGATTGCATCTGCTTCTTCTCAGCTACCCCCTGGGTTTCAATGTATGGGCCAATTTTGTAATTTTTATGATTATATTTAAAGGTAAATTACGCACACTTTTTGCAAACTGCCTCCAGACTAACGACTTTTTCGAAAATGAATAAATCTGAATGGCAACAGCATTTGTTAATTTTTACCAACCTGACCAGAACTCTGTTTGAGCCGCAACTTTGTTCGCGGTTGCAGGAGTACATATTGAGAGATGACAAGTAGCAACAAAAAAGAGGATAATAATAGCGGCCATAGGCCAGTCAACTGTCAGAAGTCATGAGGCTATCAACGGGTTAGACACACCTCTGCCGTGCTGAAATTCTTGGCGTCTCGCCAACTCCGTTTTAACCGGAGGTCTGTGCGAAACACATTTTGGTAACACATTATTGTCGAGAAACCTGTGCAGGAGTCGAATCTGCGCATAATTAGACGACTCTCGAAGGGTTAGACACAGTAATCAAGAAGGATAGGGGAGGGAAAAGTATGGTGATGTACGCTAATTAACTGTCAGTGGAGTCGGAGGTCATGGACAGTAATTAGTGCGGCGCCTTGTCACCACAGTCGAGGATCCTGGTAACCCCACCTCCTCTTTCGACCGGTTCGCCGCTAGTTTGGGCTCGTGTAGGCGGGTCTGTAATTTGCGGTCTGCTTCGCCAACATAATAAAAGTCTTTCTCCTTGCAACGTATCTCGTAGACAACTGCAGAGGTATCAGTAGGAGGCAGTCTGTCTTTAGGTTGCATCGACTGGCGGCGTATTGTCGCCTGTAAACCAATTGATCTGGTGCTCGACACGTATTTTTTCTTTTCAATGCAAATACCTGGAACGTGGACCTCTTCGTCACTGAGGAAAATTTATTGATTTTTAATTAAAACCGCATGCCTACATACCTCGTTCCTTAAGGAACCGGGCCTGAAAATCGCAGTGACAAGCGTTTTACTTATTAACTTGGACAACAGCGATATGTATCCGCAGGCAACAAGTCGTTTAGAGGTACGCGCTTCAGCCGACGAATGGTAGGCTTGAATTACTGATACCACTGTCCAGCGACCAATGAACAGAAATTGGAAGGTATAGAAAGCAATTCCCTAGCAATTCCAGACATCACAGTGAAGATAAAAACGTAGAAAGTTTCAAAAAGTAATATAATCTGTATAGGCAAAAGTAGCTTATGTAACCCCACTCATATAGCCTAGTCCCAGCATTCTGTCCCACAAAAACGGTGGTTATAGAGTTTCGTGAGGTAGGGAAATAGGATAGGCAGCGAAGAAAATTTGTATAAGCAAGTGTAAAGTGAAAAAATGTATTCCAAGTTGCTTCGCGCGGCCGCTGGCAGTACGATGTTCCGCATGTAAATTGAAGGTGTGCACGGCACGAAGTGCCGCGGACTAAACTAACCTTACTCCAGAACAGTAAGTTGGACCACAGGTAAGTCGAAGTAGACGACCTCCTAACCACCATTTCAATTTTTTGGGAAATTCAAGAAACCTGCAATTTGATAATCGAGTTTTTCCGCTATAAGTTAAATAATACCACAGATTAGGGAAATCTGCAGATACCAATCAAGAACACTTCAAAATACAGTCAAATAAAAATGCATTTAGGATTTATTTAAGTATATTCCACTGCGTGTCCTAATTTCCCGTCCATAAAACCCGATAACCACCACTTTCATAGGAAAACATGCAGATTGTAGGGATTAATGAGTGGGGCTACATAAGCTACTGTTGCCTCTGTGTACTTTGTCCGAGAGACAGGCACAGGAAAAAACAATCCTCTTAGAGCCCTTGCTCCAGTTGGTTATTAAGGGGGTACATTAAAACACGGGTAAACATTTTGCCAGCAAGGAGATTCCCCGGTGATTTTCGCAAGGTTTGCTGTTGCCTCTTTAGTTGTAGAAGTGGATGTCTGTGGCGCTCCTGAAGTCCTTGGTCACTTGGCCTTGATGTCACATCTCCCGGAAGAGTGTGATGAAGTGATATGTTTATTAGTGACAACCGTATCTGTAAAGCCCAGCAGGGATCGTGTCTGGTCCGGGTGATTTTCCACTGGAGAGTTGCTGCACTGCTCTGATGGTCTCCTTAGATGTGGGTGGGGGAATTAGGTCATGGTTGATTTCCTCTTGATGAAGGCTGCCGATGTCGGCATCGGAGATAATGGAGGGACGGTCGCGTACGCTTTAGAAGTGCTCAGCCCAGCGCTTCAGAGTATGCGCGTTCTCAGTGATTAACTAACTAACTAACTAACTAACTAACTAACTAACTAACTAACTAACTAACTCACTAACTAACTAACTAACTAAATAACTAACGAACTAACTAACTAACTTACTAACTAACTAACTAGTCTTGCCTAATATGCTATGCTAATGCAAAACAGACGTCATTAGTCCCCAAGAACCACAGAATTATGGTCTTGGTTTTTAGAGCTAGACGTTTGCTTCATTTCTGATTCAGTTGAATTTGGTATCAACCGGTTTTGTTTTCGTTTTTTGGCTGGATTTTTTAAGGCTGCCTGTACACCTGGCAGTGAAGTACATCTTGGATAATTATGTTTTTCGTAGTTCTAGCAGTTGGCTTGCGCTGACGGAATGCGTATAGGCTAATGGCAGCTTGCATGTCATTGAGAGGAGTGTGTGTCAAAAACGGAGTTTTTTTTAACAAGGCATACACCGGACTATGCAAATTCCGGCAACAGTAGGTCATGTAGGCCCATTCATTAATCCCTACTCCTGCATGTTTTCCTACGAAAACGGTGGTTATAGGGTCTTATGGGTGGGGAATTAGGACACGCAGTGGAAGAAACTTTAATAAATGTTAAATCCATTTTTTATTTTACTGTATTCAAAAGTGTTGTTGATTTATATCTGTAGATTTTCCTAATCTGTATTATCGTTTAACTTATTGCGGAAAAAACCCGGTTATCATATTGCAGGTTTCTTAAATTTCCCGAAAAATTGAAATGGTGGTTAGGAGTTAATCTACTTCAACTTACCATTCTGGAGTTAGCTTAGTATAGTCCGCGCACACCTTCAATTTACTTGCGGAACAAATTATTCCCAGCGCCTGCGGGATGCAAGTTGGACTAATTTTTTCGCTCAACACTTATTTCCAAAAATGTCCTTCTCTGCCTATCCTATTTCCCCACCCCCCCAAAACTCTATGACCACAGTTTTTGCAGGACAAATAGCTGGGACTAGGGGTATGTGAGTGGGCCTCTATAAGCTACTGTTTGCCAAAATTCCATTTTGAGGAAAATGCAGGCGTACCTTATCCTGCGATATTCCAACTAAGTTTTGCTGCAGGGCCAAACAGAGGGCCTGCATAGGCTCGTGTTGTTCTCGAGCTGCATCCCTGACCAGGAAAAGGCACTTCTGAGGATTAATGGCCATCAACTTGAAGAAGTAGACAGCTTTAAATACCTCGGGGCGAGGCTGCTACCGAATGGGCAGAGCAAGGACGACATTGTCTCCCGTATCGATGCTGCTCGCTGGTTTTCTCAACCCTTCGAAAGCGCCTATGGATCCGACGTGACATCTCCATCGCCACGAAGATTCGTGCATACCGTGCATCCATCTGGTCAGTCCTCCTCTATGGATGTGAATGCTGGGCTGTGCGCGCTGAAGATGAGCGAAGACTGGAGGTCTTTGACCACCAGTGCCTAAAGGGCGATCCTGCGAGGCAAGTATAGCGACTTCATCTCAAATGAGACAGTCCGCATCCGCTGCTATCTTATCACGAGAATATCTTAGGCCATTCAAGAAAGGCGACTGAGATGGTTTGGACACGTTCTCCGTCGTACGCCCCACGAGCTTACCGATGGTGCCCTCGACCCGGCACCGCAGCCGACCTCGAAACGTCGAAGAGGATGGCAACCGAAAACTTGGCTCGAAACCGTCCGTCAAGACATGGAAGCAGTTCTTGGACCTTTATCTTTGGTCTCCGTCGCTGGAGAAGGGACTGAGTGGAGGTTTCCAGATCCACTACCGCCAATTGCCACGCATGGGGCGGTACCGTTCGTGACATCAGTGAGGCCGGCTAGATCAGGCATGATCACAGCCGTAACTAGTAAAAGTAAGTACCAGGTGCGTTATAATGATGCTGTTTATATCCTTTAATTTGCCCTTCTCGAACCATGCTGGAAGGGGTTTTCGTACTCTTTTGGAAAAAGGTCGGCTCGTGCGACTACCATATCCTACCTTACAGGAGCAGGTGAATGAATATATGCAGATAGAGATGGTCTGGGCTGGCAGTTTGTCCTTGACCTCTGCGTATAGGATGGAAGAAGTCGAAAACAATACATGGGCGTTGGCTGCTGGGAAGGTGGTTGCTACAGCTTGAGTCAGGTGCTTCCTTAGAAGTTCGCTTGGTCCGTCCCTTTGGAATGGGACCCTGGTGAATATTCGTTCCTTCTCTACTGTTAATACCGAGGACTTTGGCGGCCTTTCAGCCATGCATTTAGCGATAAGTCGACTGGGATGGCCATTATGTTGAAACACGCCTTCAACAATCTTACGCTCCTCTACAATGCTATCAGTCAAGCAAATCCTGTTCACCCTTTGTGTCAAATATCGCACTAAATTACGTTTTAAGGTCAACGATACGAAACTAGCAAAATTAGTGTATTGCCCGGACCAAGTCTTCTTGCGATATACCCTACGTTGAATGCTCCCATCAGCCCTTTTACTCAAGGAATAGAAGCAATCTAGAATATTCTTCTTCTGATGTAAATTTTATCGACGGGTGCGCCGGATTTACTGTACGCATTAGCGCTGATAGGTTGGTTTGATCTGATGCAAATGCGAATATGTCGTCTACATACCGTTTCTAATGCGCTAGATTATTTATCGCGTAGCCTCTAGTTTGCCCATAAATATATTTGCTAGAAGCGGGCCTACGGGCTATCTCATAGGTATAAACGTAAGGCCCATATAAATGTGAAGGCCTCACGAGAATTTATCTAAAACAAACGTATGTTCGCCATATTTATCTTCTGAAATTTTCAATAGAAATTTTCGCAAATTTAAAACGTAATAATAATTTATAAACCGCATCTGTTTAATTAGGATGAATCCTTTGCTGCTGTAAGACTTTGGGGGAACGCAGCTCGGGCTGCTCTTGCGTACCAAAGATTTCCTAGTAAAAATCCTTGAATTCCATGTAGAGATCAAAAAGCTGGTTGTCATGCTTAACTGAATTCAATTGTCTCACACCTCAGAAGACAGGAGTTGTCTTTTAGGCTATAATGTAGAAAGAAATTTCACTTCTATGTGCTTGATAAAAAGTTCCTAGATTGAGATATCAGATGGCAACCTACGACTTGGATCCTATGACAATTAAGATAGAAGCAGCCGCTCCCTTATCCCCCGTACATGCCAGTCCGTTTTAAACAATTGCAATGAAGACAGCTGTCGGTATGTTTGCAATCCTATGCTCAACTTTTCAGGTTATTTTCGTCAGTGTTTTGCACCTAAACGGCCTTTGTTATGGTAACAATCCAAACATGAAGGATAAAACCGATGAGAGAAATTTAATCTGTGGGAATAATTGCTATCTTGAAGGTCATAATTTATCGCATTCCTCCAGAGATACGTGAGCCTTGGCGAATTATGGTGGGAGTTAAACACGACTTTAGAGAACGATTAATCACGCGTTTGACGGGACCCTACTCTCGTGAAGGTAGCTCGTTAAGTGGCAATATTCTATGCCATTTCGCCAGCCCAAACAAACTAGGCAGCATTGCTTTGGAGTTGCAATTTAAGTGCACAGCGGTAAGCTTCTAAGCGTGCGAACCAGTCGGGGCAGTGGCCATTAAACACCACGTTAAGGGATACGGGACTTTTGCACCACCTAATATCCAGCAGAGAACATCTTGGTTTATATATATCTTGTACTCGCTTAACACGTAGTCCTTTTAAACGGTGGCGAATACTGTTAATTATTTCAGAATAAGACAGGATAATGATGAGATAAATCTTTGAGCATAATTTGTGTTTTTGAGCTCATGCATTTTCCAAAACAAAGATAAGTAACTATTCCGATAGAGAACATAATGCTGCTCGTATGTACAGCTTTTGTTCTGGTTGACATGTCGGAGAGTTGGACCGGCTTCCCTTTGTCAAAAAATATACTGCTTATATCGATCAGCGATTGGAATGTCGGGGTGAATCTATCGACCTTGGGCTGATCAGTTTTATCCCTCGTTCGCTGTCTCGCCCCTCGTATAGATCTTGGCTTAGTTTGACGGCCATCGGCGTTGCGCTTCGTCTCTACGATGTGTGTGTGTGCCTATCCTACCTCAGTCGACCGACAGCTAGGCGGTAGATAAAAAAGTGAGGTTGACCCTCAGCGCATTTCCTTTCTCACTATAATCAATCTGATGCGCTTAAAACGCTCGCGGTGCGCTAAAAACCGTGGTGCGGAGGATTGCCAACCGACGGGATAACTTGGGCACCGCAGTCGATCCAGTGTGTGTCTTGTTGTGTGGAGTGGCTTACTTTTGGCTGAGAGTCAGACTGCAATGGTTTCTTCTTAATGTGACCTTTATGGCGCTCCCAGTCGGGAGCCTACCTATTAAGGTGGTGTTTTTGTGGCGCGTGTTGAGTGTTGGTCGCGCCCGCCGCCTTCTTGACTTTACCTTGACAACCGGGTCCCAGTGTGGGAGTGTTGGGAGAGCAGGACAGATTTTCTTTGAGTCTACGTTCATTTTATATCTCGCGGAAGTCACCGTGTTGCTTCAACTCGTTGAAACTCATGGTGGACATGGTCGAAATTGACGGTCGAGCTGTCGTGTGTGTGTGTGTGTGTTTGCGTATCGTAGCCCTTGTTGGATCAGGGGTACCCGCCGGAGTCCACGCTGGTTGTATTTGAAGGACGGAGAAAAGCTGAGACCTAAGCCAGCTTGAGCCAAAGGTCTACGGGGGTGAGTTGAAGGCCGGACCGGGAACTGCTTGCGGAGAGACGCCACAATCCAGAAAGCTGTCAGATGTGGATGGGTTGAGCCGGTGTTAGTACTGGTGGAGGAGCATTGAGCAGCCATTGAGTCAAGGAATAGCGAGTGACTCTCGGGAGTTGTTGTTCTGAGGCCGCAATCGGAGTTGGATAGCCACCCAAAAGGACCATGGGATGGTAGTTTATTGACAATGGCTTTCTGATGAAGACACTGGAAGCCCGCCATGATGGCAGGTAGATCAGCAGGTAGATCGGAGGGATAAAAGGCAACAGATTCCTTGTGGAGAGCTCTAATAGACGATCAAACGCTGCTACTGGGTTCAGGAGCGTGCCAACTTTGGTGATTTATATGGCCAGGTTGCGAACAGGTCCACCAAAACTGCTGGCCTAAGAGTGTCTTGTGAGGGACGACCGGCAAGGCAGAGGCTTCCACATGAACATGATTGATAGGCGACATTCTAAAGCTACCGGTGATTAGGCGGAGGGCAACGTTCTGTGCTGAATGAATGCGGCGGAGCCTGGAGACCAGATCAGTGCCACATATGTGAGGTGTAGCGTGGCCAGCGCTTTGAACCTGGCCACCAAATTCTCCTTCACACACCTCCAGGATTTACCTCCTAGAGTCTTGCGGACCTTGGTGCAGCGGTTCATTTTGTTTCCCACCTCCTTGGCGTAGTCTGTGAAGGTTTGAAGCGGATCGAAACGGGCACCAATGAGCTTGGACTTACGGATGAGTAGTAATGATGGTAATCCTACTTCCTCTACCTATGGGTCCGTCTAACCAGTGATCTGTAATAAACCTTAGTGCTGAAGAAATGTATCCACACGTAAATCAGTTGATGAACGCTCACCAAGCGCTAAAGGAGCTAGTTCGTCGCGTTTTGTTCTGAAGCTTTCTCGGTAGGCTCACCAGCAGCCACACATTAGCTTGTAATGTAGTTATTTGAACATTGCTGGAAAAGACAAGGGAGACCGAAATGGCCACTTTTGACTCACAAGACGTCATAAGATCGTCATATCGAACCTGAGGTAGTGCACAGGCAATGATAAATAGTTGGAGCACTGGACTTCTAATCAGCTGTCCGCGGGTTCGAGCCTCGAATGGTAACCGACTGATTAAGGGCTTATATCCCAGAAATGGCCCTTCTCATCTATTTTATCTCTGCCCGTAATGTTCAGCTATCAATAGTTGGTTCAAAAGTCATCAGCCCTCTTCAAAATCGCAGAAGGTAGACCTTTTTAAATAGTTAAAATGGATCTAAATTGCTGGTCTGTTAATGAGGGCAAAAGTAGGAATTTTTAGGTACGAAGTGCAATTTGAAATCGACTTTATTCATCAAAATTTTTGCAGGCCAGAACATCCTAGGAAACAGATCTACATAAAACAATTGAGAATGTCACTTTTCCGGAAAAAGCTGCTTTATGCATTTACAGCAAAAAACGAAATAAGTCGTTTTTGCCGATCAAGTTACAACAACATCGAACGAGCGGTTTTATTTCCAAATGCGTTGGCATAGTGCTCATACATGTGCGTGTGTAATTTAAACATCGGTTTTTCTGAGAAGAAGAATGAGCTTGCACACAAACCATGAAGCCCTGGTTTGGTATGAGCCTCCATGCTTTTAAAATTCAGTACGTTCTGTTTCGTGCAATGGTTTTTGCACACTCACATGATTGTGTGATTAAAAATTCATTGAGAAATGTTCTGCAGTTTTCGGTTTTGGCGGCTGCCTCGAATAGTGGCGAAGTCGACAACGGAAGGTTCCCCAACTATGGGCGCAGCTAGCGGGGCACTTGAGCAAGTTCCATGATAGAGCGATTCGAGTGAGATCTTTTAGCAATCGGTGAGCTATTATCAACGAATGGCAAGTATATTTGGTGAGATGTTTTAAGCGATGTCCGAAAACTCTTTTAATTTAATTGATCTGGCTTAATTGAAGCTTAACAAATTTCTGAAAGTTTACAATTTGGTGACATCATGGAATTGTATAAATTACTGTCCACGAAGCATTGTTCCTACATGCATATTTCCGTTCAGTTGTTGGTGTGCTGTCTGAGACATAACAAAGACAAATGTTTTGCGCAACATTAGGCTCCTTACATCGGGAAATGCGCATGTTCACGTAAAGATAATATAAAGTGGCTTACAATATAGAGGATTTTAATGTTCATTTGAAAGCAGGTTCGTGTAAACTTTATATTTGATATGGAAAACAGGTGCCATTTACAGGCATGCTTCCAGTAGGTGCATAAGTTAAATGCAACCTGCCTTTTTTACTATAGAGAATTAGCATTAGTCAATAACAACATGTTTATTTTAACAAAATTCGGCATAAGATCAGAATCATGTTCAGTTTAAAATGAATCACATGCATAATATCCGATTATTAATTGAAAAAATAGCAAATGCATGCATCCGTACTGCCTACGGAATATATTTGAATTTATACGAAAATCACAAATCAATACAGCAACTGCTTACCAAACAACATATTACTAAATAAGTAGAGACTTTTGTTGGCACTTGGAAATAAGCTTACTCAAAACCCAGCATTTTGGATAAAAATAATCAAGATCAGAATTAAACATATGATATCAGTTATAATCCGGAAGACCTTTTAGGACTTCATTTAATACTTACTGAGATTGAACATCTACTGTACATCGGTAAACGAACGCCTACCTCACAAAACAGTACTTTGATGATTAAAAGACTACATGATTGATCAACCATATCCGCCTTACTGACAATAGTTTCCAATACTCAAGAGAAAAGCAGAACTGCACCCATTTGAACTAGCGGATGAAAGTAAATTAAAGAAGTGCTTATTCCACATTTGTATTATTTGGACTCGTTTCAGAATATAGTTTTTTGGGTACGTTATCTGGCTAGAGGTACTCATGCCTTAGATAAATATTTTATCACTGCAAATGTGCAGTTTTGATGGCACAACTTTCGTTAATACAGCTCCTGATTTTTGGACAACGCAGAAAATTTAAATGCACCACAGGACTTCAAAGGACACACTTAAAAAAGAATATGCCCTATTCTTGAATAGGACAAACTTGTATAATTGGAGCGTAGGCAGGTGAGTTAAAATCATCGGAAAACACCTATTTCTAATTATACGACCGATCTCTTGATGCAACTGGTCTTACCTGAAAATTCTATCCGAGAATGCTTACAAAAGTGAAGAGGCGAGTCCGAGGAAACAATTAAATGGAAGAAGATTCAATCGCTGGAACAATAAATTTATTAGACAACTGTTTCGGATTCTCGCTTGAGCCCATCAACAGAGGCACTCGCAGATCGGGCTTATGAGGGAGACAGGAGTGCATGAGTCACAAGACGTAGCTGTTATTTCGCCATGTGCCTAATCTAATTAACAGACTTCCCACATTCATCACTTGTGGTCATACAGGACTCGATTATTGCTCGCTAGTTCGCAGCTAAGGCGCTGCTGTTCGCAATTTCAATTCTTGGTGTGATAATAACTCTGCGCTGTGGTTCGTTGTCACTGGAAACTCAAGAAGTAGAAGGTGCAATTAATGGAACAGTAATTTTATTCGTCAGACGTTTCGGATTCTATCGCTAACCCTTTATCAGGGGTTACCGTAGAATAGGGTGAGGTTTGCACAGATTACGCAGTAATCGCGGCCACGCGACTGTATGCACACTATAAGTATCGGTTCCCGTAACTACCGCTGGTGGTCGTGACTAGCGCGAGGGTCACTCGCTGTACCCTGGCGCAGCTACGCAGTGGCTACTGCATGCTCCTTCGCCAGTACCAACACCGGCTCGACCCATCCATACCCGACTGCTGTCCCGACTGCGGCGTCTCGCCACATGACTGCCGTCATCTGTTCGCCTGCAGCTCTCGGCCAGGCACCCACCTCACTCCCGCGGACCTGTGGCTCAAGCCGGTCGAGGTCGCGGCTTTTCTCCGTCTCCAAAATACTCCCAGTTTGGATTCCGGCGGGATTCCTGATCCAACTATGGGCTACGACACACACACACTAGCGCGGTGATGGCTTGACAGTCCCCTTCAGAGTCATCAATGATCGCGATATTTTCATACATGTTGGATGCATGCTTTCTAATTGCACGAAAATTATTTTCGCTCTCGTCGGAGTTGTTACTGGGTCCGGTCCTTCCCACGTGAGGATCCTACTACTCAGCAACGTTCCAGTAAGGAATATGGGACCGGCTAGTCGTAACGTCTATTGATTTTCGGTGGGCCTGAGGACCATGACTCGAGCAGCTCGCGGCCCACGCGTTTGTCACTTCTAGCGAGGATTTCGGCCTCGTTAAACTAGAGAATAGGGCCACGTCCATCGACTGAGCTGCCACCTTGGAGTTAGCGTCTGTCCTCTTCACCTCTGCTGTATGCTCAGCCATCCGCGTCCGGAGTATGCACGTTGTTGCGTGGCCACTACGACGCATAAAAACTGCATAATCTGTGCATATATAACCTTATTCTACGGTTACCTCTGATGAAATATTCTCGACAAGTTCTTGTCGTCTTACGCCAATACCGGGAGCCAGATGGCCGAGCAATCATCACGCCCGAGTCCACCACGTGTGATGAAAGTTCAACAAGTCAGAGCCTACATGCCGGTCAACAAACTGTAAACGTGCAATAAGTTAATTACCGTTGATTGTGGCTATATGTTTGCATTAATAATTGTATCCTATAAATATTGAGAGTTCCTGTGCATATGTTACCTATATCTGCTAGTCGTTTCCACTCATGTCTCTGATGATGAATCTACGATGGATCTCGAAACGTCAGGTGAATAACAGTGTTGTCCCAGCAATCGAGTCGTTTTCTTCCAGAAACGTCAGGCAAATAAGCTTCTTCTTTCAGCGATCGTATGTTCCACTTCGGCACTTCTTCCCGGAATTCGCGTATTCGCTTCTACTGGTAACTTCGACCGCCCGGGTCTTTCCCTCTTGTCTAATTACTCTGCCTAGGTAACGTGTATGCTAAGAATATAAATCGACGAGGTCTTAGCGCTTATTGGTCGACTGCATGCCAGAAAACCAAAACTCAAACAGTTCATGACTCATGCGGTTGTCAGTCCTTGCGAGAGTGTCGGTCTCATCATCCGTATTAGGCTGACAGGTTTCTGTGGCTAGATCCACGATCGGAAAGTTTGTGTTCCTTTTCCTCATTGCCCCAAATATTAATCTTTCCACGTGCGAAGTGGTATCTAAGTCTGGCCGACGTAGTTGCTCTGTCCGCAATTGCAACAGATTCGGTTAACAAAAACAGACATTCTTCCCCGTGGTAGTGAGTCCCTCGACCTCATTACTTGGTGCCTGATAGTTGCTTCTGGTCGTTGTGGAAGCCACATCTCGTGTTGTACGAGAAGGCGACTACGGGTTTTTCCAGACGTCCTTCATGTGCGGTAATATTTTTTCAAAATTTGCGGCTGGTTCGGTTCGGTCTTTCGTCTTGAGAGCGCATCCCACTATCGATAAAGATATCCTTCCTGGAATTACCACAAGGCCACCTTCATTTACTGGGTACGAGGTGTTCTTATTCCCATGTTACTTCGGGAAGGGGAAAATCTATAAGAAATTACGCACAAAGTCTTACCATTAGGGAAAAGCGATCGAGCCGTCGTCTTCGACTTCTCAATTACTTCCTGGGACTCGCATGTTCACTTGTATTGGCAAATCGGAGCGTTGTTAGTTCCTTTGACGATAGGTTGTGTATCAGAATGTCATTTTGGGCATAATTTGTTCGGACAGCTTATGGTGACTCCCTCGGCGTGGGGCTTACGCGGAAACGTACACTGCTGCTCACTTGCGCACACGCTTCCACCTGCTCTCGGTCTGGCCAATCACCTTTCAAGTTCAACTCTCGCAAAGACCGCTCTAGGCGCTTGTGAGAATGTCCGAACTGACTCCACTTCGGACCGGCTCGCATTTGCCGATGGTAGTGCACTGGTCCAACAGTCAACTGTCTCCTACGTATTCTTCTGTACAGAATGAATCCTTAATACAACTCTTGCTCCCCACGTCTTTATTCCCCCAGGCCTGATGATTCCAGCTGTTAGGGTTTTCTCATTTAAATTAGCCTCCTGCGGTAAACTTACGAAATTTGTCCCACATTGTTGGCTTGGAAGCAGAAAAATAGTTTACCCAAATGCGATGTCAGGACGAAATATATACTCTTCATTACACAGGCAGCTGACACCTTGTAGACTATACACCTTTAATCCAATTGCATTGGCAAACTGGGCCCATTATTATATTCGAGAGTTGAAATTTTACGCAAACAAATCCGCTCTTAAATGTAAACTCGCTGCTACAATACCAGTAGTTTCTACGTTTTAATGTCTTTAGGAATACATTTTTTTACCTTGGCGCAGATCAGCATATTCAAGGTGTATAGGCGTACCTGCAAAACACGCGTCTGGGCCTTTTGCTAGAACCTATGCCGTCAGTGTGGTAAAGACATGCCATAAGTAGTAATAGTCACGGTGAAAAATGTACGAGCATAGTTTCTTTTGTGTGTCAAAACATCATATTGGCACGATATTGCATACCCACGCCGGGGAATGTGGGGCTCTCACCGAATGCTTCTCCTCCAGTAAAGTGCATAACAACCTATAGAGACTTTGGAACAGTTTTTTAAATTTTACAATGTTTTATGACAGTAGGGGTATACGGTGTGCGGCGAAGCCCTATATTGACCCGAGACTGAGTGCCAAGATGTTTATGTCATTTTTTAACGATGAATTGGATGAATAATCACGGCAGCGGTAAGCTCCAACACGCCTTTAAACGTGAAATATGAATTAGTGAGCTCTCGGTGTGGAACTCCACTTTCAACGGAAAAAATAGGGAGCATTGAGTAAAAACAGACGAAATAAATGAGACTGTCGCATACACTTATATGGGCTGTTGCTCTCGACGATGTCCACCACGCGCTGTAGCAGGCTGGAGGCAGGCACGGCGACTACATCTGGATTAGCGTGAAAGTAGACTCGCGCAGAACTTACCCAAGTGTTTACCTATTTAAATCACATGTATCCGATGTCAAGACAAAAGTCGAGAAGAACGGAGATGGAGGACGGAGATGGAGGACGATGCAGGTAGCTGGCGCGGCCAATACCCGAATGCGCGTCACAACAGCACACCCGGCTAGGTAGGCTCCCGCGTGCGTGAGTCTGCCATAGAGGTCACATTAAGAAGGATCAATTTCAGCTTGACTGTCAATGCGCGAGTCAGCCGCTCCTCACAATCGGACATGCACTGGGCTGGTAGCGTGATCTGAGATATCCCATCAGTTGGCCACCCTCCAAGGTGTGGGTTTATGCGCATAAAATGGACTAGATTGACGAAGGAAATGCACTGCTAGTCAACCTGACTCTCTCCCCCCAACCGTCGGCTAAAAGACACCGCCTAGCTGATTACTCGCAGTGGCTAACAGGCTGGCAAATCCGTCTACGTGCGCCACAGCACGGCCTGGCGCCAAGATTAACATACCCGACAGTTCCCCCGTCAGTTTCGACGGTGGGCACCACGCGCTTCAACAGCCAGAGCAAACGCTAAAGCAAGCCACAACAGACACTGAGGCGAACTGGGCAAGCAGCACGAAGCGACAGCAAGTAGGAGCAACGCAGCGAACTACCGCGAGAGAAAACAGGAGTTTAGGCAGATTGACAGGGAATCTACCCACTCGCTCGCCAATCCCACCTCTGCTTTCGGTGTAAAGACAAGGTCAATAAGACCGGGGATAAGGGAGGGTGTAGATGGCTGGCGCGATAAACACTCAGCACGCGCACACTTGACACAGCCATCTCGCTAGGTATGCTCCCGACTGCACGGGAGCGCCATAAAGTCCACATTAAATAGGAACCATTGCAGCCTGACTCTCCGTCCTCCTTCTCCTCCCATACGCACAGACAAACACACGCGTACAAAAGGAGCAGCAACGTAGGGGGCCCGAGTTTTCCTGTCAGTTGGCAAACCCTCCAAGCCACGGCTATTAGCACACCATGATAGATTCAAGCGCATCCAGATTTATTACAGTGAGGCGAGGAACGCGCCGAGGGTCGATCTCATTTTCTCCCCCACCGTCTAGCGACCGCCTAGCTTTACGGGCACCCGCAGTGGGGTCTGAAACCCAGTGGGAGCGCGAATGCATACACCAACAGGGAATCAGAATCGAGAGAAAGTGCCAGAGCCTACCTGGCCACGGGGACCGTGGTTTGCCGAGGTCTGGCATTGCATATGCATACAGACATTGGGTCTACACACACACACACACAAATACACCAAAATTAACACAAGCAGGCGATTAGGAGGAGCCGTGGCTCTTTGACTCCCAGTCCCCTCATCAGCCAATGAACACACTAGGCCGATAGTGTGGTCTGGTATAAGCGTTATTTGACAACCCTCTAAGCCATGGTAGACCGTGCTAGTCTCAGGCTCGTATCACACATTTAGCAGGGAAACCACATGGGGAAGGTAGTGTTCACTCTTTGTAGAATAATTGGGATGCACTAACTAATGGAAATAGGCTTCCAAAGTTCTAACTTCTAAGTTTTTTTGGAGGACCTTCACTAAAATGACAAAAAAGCGACGATAGAAAAAATCGCGCTGAACTTTTACGAGGACGAAGGCACACACAAACACACGCGTACAAAAGGAGCAGCAATGTAGGGGGCCCGAGTTTTCCTGTCAGTTGGCAAACCCTCCAAGCCACGGCTATTAGCACACCATGATAGATTCAAGCGCATCCAGATTTATTTTAGTGAGGAGAGAAACGCGCCGAGGGTTGACTACACTCTCTTAATCACCGGTTAATGACCACCTAGCTATTCGGACACCTGGTGTGGGGCCTAAAACCCAGTGGGAGCGCGAACGCATTCTCCGACAGGGCGTCAGAACCGAGAGGAAGTGCCAGCGCCTACCAGGCCACAGGGACCGTGGTTGGCCAATGACTGGCACTGCATATGCAAACAGACATTCGGTCTCAGAAGGGTGTTAAGATGACCAGGGAATTAGCAGAAGCCAGCACCTCTGACTCCATATGTCACTCATCAGCTACTTCACATACAACATATATTGGGCTGATGGTGTGTCCGGTTAATGCGTCACTTTTACTTGTGTGTCTATTTACTGGGTTAATGTTTGACCGTCGATTTCGACGATATCCATCATGAGCCTCAGCAAGCTGAGGAAACGCAGTGACTGTGAAAGTAGACTCGGCGGATCTGCCTCACTCTGTCACCACTCCCACGTCCACACCGGTGTCTACGCACTCGGCCTGGGAGGACCCAGACAAAAGGACCACGCTCTGCTATACATTAAGGACATCTCAGAAGCAACGGATCGCATCGCTAGGGGACACGGTTTTGGAATTGCACGCAGTCCTAAAGATACGATACGCAGCAGGGTAATAAAGAACCCAGCTGAATCCCAATGAACAATCTCGGGAAGTCTATCGCATCCCATGCTCAAACTGTCATTTTAAGTGTAAAGGGGAACTTAAACACATGCTGGGATCGCGCATAGATGAACATCGACGTGCGGTACGAGAAGGCGACAAATTATCACACGTTGCAACGCATACCTATGAAACAAGCCATGGGTTCATCTTTGCTGCCCTCAAGGTACTCGCCCGCGTCGGAACTAAGAGTAGTCGGGAATTGATCAAAACCTGGTCCACGGACCAAAATTCTAGCAATCGACGCGTCGAGTTGGCACCGGTGTGCAGGGCCTTGAGCAGTCACGCGCAGTCAGGCCCAGACTACTGGTATAGTTAATTGGCCCACATGCTCTATAATTAGCCCCATTTTCGTTGCTGACGCCCTGACAAACGTTGACACCACTGGACGTAAATATTCGAGTTGACACCAATGACAACTAATCAACTTGTACCCCTAAAGTTGCCTCCTCTTCCCTCATTTTTTCATCATCCCTTATGACTGGATGTCCTCTGACAGCTGACTGGTGTACATCCACTGTAATTGCCACCTTTTTGTTGCTGTTTCTTATCTCTGAGGATGGACTCCTGTAACAGTTAGAAAACTCAGGACAATCAACAAATCAATCCAGTTCTCGACAACCCTGCTTCCTCCTCCGATTTACTCATTGTTCATATTCGAATAAACAAAGAGGGGTCAAATATCCGTCTATATTTGGCGCAATAGGCCAACTGATATGAATATATGTATAAGAAACTAACAAGTCAATGGTGAGCAGAGCAAATGGTGACTCGATTTAAAGAAGCCCGCCGTTGCAGTGTTATAAATGATTTCTTACAAAAACGTGCACGTTATGTTGCAAACCTGCACACATTTATGCTATCCAGATGTTGCCCACAATAAAGTTGTTCGACCAGTTTAGATACCCCTAGCCGCCCACCCCATCGTTACTTTCAGTTTTATTAGTCTTTATTATGAAGTTTACTGGTTTACGTTTAGAAGAATATTCGGCGAGCGTACGCATACTTTCGGTAAATTCTCGTCCGGACACTAAATTTAAATAAGAAGGAGGTATAAGTTAGACAAGCGGTCAACAGTGTTCGTCTCTTCTTACAAGCAGCGAAAGCAGACGCCTCAACCAAGCCATAGCACAAACCTTCCCAGCAGTGAAACTTTGAGTGTTATCCTCAACCAACCCGGTACCGCACGGCGAAGGTTAGGATAATCTGCCAGCTCAGACCACTTCTATGTGCTGCCTGCTTGTCTTACCCACTTTTCATATGAATGTATCGGCCTGACGGGAATTTTTCGAAAGTATACGTAGCTCGCTGAATACTCTTTTGAATTCTCTGATGGGCATGTTTGCACGTTTAATTTTAGTTTAGTTTTTAGTAAAGTAATATGCCCCCACATTTCTATAAAAAATTTAAATGTCTACTGCATACTCACTTAAACTAATTCAACCAAACGAATGTTGACACAATTAATTTAACGGAAACGATACTACACTATAACTAAAATGAAACTGATGAACAATACAATAAACTAAAAATATACTTTACTTATACCAGCAGTCCTGTATGACATAGTTCAGTGGCTGCAGGGTATACAAGACGGTAGACCAACTTTACTGTTACCTAAATGTTTTCGTATTTGAGACGCACTTCTCCTTACCTTCAGAAAAACCCGAGAACGTAAGTAAACTGGAACAGAGTTGTGCCATTTTATTACAGTGCCCTCACTCACATGAAAAAACAAACCCCACAGGTGTCAGACGCGCATACACACACCCACACGTACGACGCAATTCGGTGAACGTGTGTGCCTGTGTGTGTTAGACGGAAAATCGATCGACCCGCCATATACGTGCGCCATTGAGACGTGCTCCTGTAAGATGCTCGCGCTATAGGCCTGCATCGGCGCACACGCCGCGGAGAGGTCAAGAAACGCGTGTGCGCGCGCACGGTTGCCTACCGATGAGAATAGCGCAAGACGACGACCTCCAATTGCCAACGTCGTTCGAATGCTTTAAATTCGGCAAAAGCCTCACAGGCACCTCACAGAGCAGCCCGCACGTTCTTTCCAGACACTCAGTACCCTCAAAGCCAGCCAGCCAGCAGGATGAGTTCCCAAATGCAGATCCAGAACCTGAAGGTGGATATGCCCAATGACATGCAGAATTTTATACTCGATCAGGTGGAGAGCCAACTGAAGCGGTTCGACGATAATCCCTCGATGGAGCTCAACCTGGAGCCGATTGTGCAGGATCTGGCGGACGCGTTGAAACGCAAGTATGAGGGCGTCTGGCAAGTGGTCATCGTCAACGGCACCTACTCGGCCTTCTCTGCCTACGTGCCGAAGCGTCTGTACCACGTCAAAGTCGGCCGCTTCGTTGTTCTCGCCTGGCAGTCCTCTTCCTACTGAGGTAAAATGAGTACTGAATGACACCTAGCAGTCCTTCATTCTTCCTCCGCTCCGCTTCCCATCCCCCCACGCGCCTTAGCAGCTTTTCATTCCTGACCCTAATTATAACCCGCAGAAAAAATTATGTTATCCCACCCTACGGCTTTCAAGACTGCTCAATGGCAATCTTTTCGTGCGTGTTTATGTTGAAGTCTGAGATAGGGTTTTTGTTAATTCCACAGATAAACGCCTAACCATTAAATCCTCTGTCTCCAAACAAGCTTATGAATAATGAATGGTTTTGCGGTAGGACTTGCATTTTTCCATTTAAAATAGCCTCAGCCACCAGGTAACAGCTCCATATTCTTGAATTTGATTTGGCTCGTGAATTTTGGACGTGTTAGTAGGGTTCAATGTCTAGGACGTTGGACTCAGGTCGCGGTGTCGAGACTAGGTTGGTGCATCTCGTGGGTCAGAAATGACCAGTTTAGTCTCAGATGCCTTTACCGACAATGTTTATGTGCCGCCAGCAAACTGTTCGTTCAATAAGGCGTTTTGTAAGAAGGGCACCCGCAGGAGTAGCAGAGAAGACTGTGGGTCCTTGCTAGAAGAAGGCCACAGAAAGGTCGCATTTGTCTTAAAGAAATTGCATTTCATCCATTTAAAAGGGGTTTGTAGATTCGATTTCTCATCCTGTGTGTGAAGAAATGTGGCTGGTAAGGGCATTTTATAAGTAAACCCGTAGTTTACTATACATATATAAATACAAACTTCGTTGTAGATTATGATTTGATTTAGTTTGGTCAAGTTGTTAGTTTATTTTTGCATTATTTAGTTTTATCAACTTAAGGTTAGTTTAGAGTAGTTAAGGTTAGTAAGCTTCATTAAGTTTTAGTTTACTCCTGGTTTGGTTAAGAATTTAGATTTTTTTACTGAAGATATTTGTTTTAGTCTAATTTAGCTGTTAGTTTAGTTAGTAATGCTACAGTAACACATGTTATTGCCGATCTTCTTGTGTTTATCCTTTGAAAGCACTTGTTTATGTAAGCAAGACACCTTCAGGATAGGGAAGTAATTTCACCCCAGACGACTCTGGGTCTTCGTTAGAAGAAGCACACGGAAAGGTAACAGTTGTCTTATAGAAATTACTTTTCACTCATTCTGAGGGGAATTTCTAGAGTTGAGTTCTCATCCTGTGCGTGATTAAATGTGGCTGGTAAAGAAATCCTATGAGCAACACCGTAGTTCAATATACATAAAAATCCACACATTTCGTTGTCGTTTATACTTTATTTTAGTTTTGGTTACTTGAGTAATTAGTTGATTATTATTTTTATTAGATTTAGTTTAGTATAGTTTAGGTTAGTTAATTGTATCTCTTTAATATTTTGTTGAGTTTTGATTTCATTTTATTATGTAGGATTATCGGTTTCAGTATAGTATGAATTGTACCTTAGTCAATAATGTTACGGCAAACTACGATATTGCACGTGAGGAACCCCTACCTTGTGCCTTTGTCGTTTGAACAGATCAAATCATGCTTATCCAATGAAAACAAGCATTTATATAAGCAAAAAGCACTAAGCATAAGTAAGTGATTTACTTTAAACTGGAGGCATTCCCTGACCTAGAATCTGCTATGAGATGTAGCCGAATTGAATCTAATAGCTTGTAAAATCGCAAATAGCAGTTCGAATTTTACTCCGGACAAAGTACTATCCTGTTATCGCTTCGTTCGACATTTCGCGCAATGCTAGGTAAAATACTAGGTACAGTGTCTTATACCACTGATTTTATGTCACTAGATAATTTATCTGCCGAGATGATTACATTCATTAAGATGATCGCAACCCTAATGGAGAGTTCATTCGTTATAGTACATGAGATAATCTAATCAGGAAAAATAAGCTGCATATCTTGGTAAATTCAGACAAAACCACTAAGCTCCTCTTAGATCCGGTCTCTTGCGTTTCCCTCGCTCGAACCGTTTCCCTTGACTAATTAAGTGCAGCTCCTGTTATCGAGAGGTTATGTGGTTTACCCAGGGATGACTTGAGAAGAACTCGGTCACTTTTTTTGAAGATGTCTGCTATTTTTTACTTAGGACAATTGTACTACTTCCAAGCGAGGATCTTCGTTATCCCATCATGAATACCTGTATATCTTAAAGTTATTTTGAAGTTATTCTCAGGGAAGGAAGCATTGCCAGATTCAAAAAAGTTAAAAGGGTTTCGTTATTTGAAGAATCTCAATGCTTTCTGGTCGTTTCCAACTAATTTGCTGCCACACGGCTCGGTATTCTACCAACTTGCAGCTAATTGGCGTATCCTACCTTTCGACGAATCTGTTTTGAATTTAAACGGTCAACTATGCATGGACGATAACGAACCGCATGCCATTTTTAAGTTTATTTGGCGAGGTTACCAGGCAATACCTTTGAAAGGACGGACTGTGAGTAGTGTGTTTATATTCCGGAATTACTTCGGGCTAAAATTTCATTTGCATTTTATTAAAAAATACACTGTATGTAGTCTTATACTGTCATATAATGACACACACTTGAGACAGAAACCGCTTTTAATAAAAAACAGCTGCATGAAAGATTTTCTGATGTTTCATTCAAGGTTGAAAAAACGCGTAATTTATTGGAGTTATTAGGTTGTGGGATCGGTTACCGAATCTTTGAGGAGGGTCCGTCGGCCTTGCGCTGGCACGAAGATACGATTATCCAATCATAATGGAGGTGAAAATAACGTTCAAGAAAAACTGATTTAACTCGAAAAATTTGAAGCCTGCATGTTGATACAAAATGATCATTATAGGAGTTGATAATTATAGTCCGTATGCAGATGACCTCCACGAACTATAAACAACGTGCCATCTGTGCATGTATGACCCCTATCTACGCATGTCTCACACTACCCTTCGTCTACCTACGATAAGAATTGTCGACAGAATCAAAAAACGTCGTAAAAATAGAATTATTGTTCCACAGATCAAATTTCTGCTTCTTCATCTTCTAATACCAATAAATTTAGCGAGTGCTCGTCAGCTGCTGTAGTACTTTAGGAGCATCTAAAATAATACAATAATTTAAATTCCTACAGAAAAAAAACGATGCAAAACAAGAAGCTCGCAGTAAATTTCCACATAGGCTCATAAATAAGGTTAGCAACTTAAAAATCTTCATGAAAAGAACAAGCGAGACTCAAACGTTTAACTCTGTGCCAAGTCGTCACCGACAACAAACAGCTAGTAGCTGCATTTTCAGGCACCAGCTAGAAGGCTAAGGTGCGGAATGTACATGGTTGGATGTAAGTAAGGCAAATATCCCAGTTACCAGACCAGGAGAAGAGAATGCTTCAGCGTGGTTAAAAGTAGTGCACAGTTTCCGTGAACATAACGAAAAGGTTTAGAAATATAGTTGCGGTGGTTATTTTTTTGCGGGTGCAGCTTACAAAAAATAGTAGGAATAGGGTCCTACGAATCCGCGATGGCTATCGAAACGGCAGGCAAATAAAAGCATTGTCCCAGCGATCGAGTCATCTTTTTCTTCTTCTTCTTCTCAATCGTAGGAATGTTGATCTTAGTGCGAGTAATAGGCAAATCTTTGAGTCTTAATAGGCAAATTATTAGGTAAGCTCCTAGGGTAAGGGACATCGCTCGAGGCAACCTTGTTTCTCCTCCGGTAGGGCGATGTTCTACTGAAAGATATAATGGGCAGGGTAGCTCTATATTGGGACGCTGATAATTTACGAATGGGGTTCAATCCTCAGCTCAGCACGAAAATCAGTTAGGTATTTCGAATATATCTGATTGACATATAAGCGTGTGGATTCTCAGAAATGATTTGTTACTTCTGTTCTGCTTCGGATAATTGAGCTAGCGATTATTCAGGACGTTAAGCGAGCTTGCTAATGACCGCAAACATGCAAGAAATGATCCTTTGCATGAAATAAGCGTCACCCAAAAGTCTGACCTTTTTGCTTTTACTCTGTTTAACTCATCCAGGTGCCATTTTTAAGGCAGTAACGCTACAATATTAAGCGATAGATTTCGCTGTAGTCAGGCATTGCGTTTTATAAACGAAGTCTATTTATCGATAAGGGTTTAGGCTATTAAGGTTAACCCTATCGGCTGCGATCATCCAAGCCCGGTTCCTTAGGAGAAGAGAGCAGTCATGGAAAACACAGAGTGGTAGGAAGAGTTTATTCTGCATAAGAATTGAAGAATAGGTAGATAAATAAGATTAAGTAAATGTGCCAAAAAACCTTTAAGTCAGTCTAGAATTCAGTCCGGTGGATTCTAGATGATTGCATAAGAAATCTTGCTCGGGGAGCCAACTTGCTTTTCCATATCTGTAGATTCCATACGAGCGATAAAGTTGGGTGACTAAAGTCAGTCTAATTGTGATCAAATGCACTGCGCAAGGCGTGGATTTGTAGCTCAATTGGTAGAGCGTTGGCTGCGTAAGGACCTTCCCTGCTATGCGGGTTCGACTCCCGCCGACGCCGCGAGTTTTTTCACAAATGCATCAACTAAATTAAGCAAATTTGCTAAAACCCCCTAAATAAGTAAAAGATTTTGCTCGGATTGGCAGGCGTCCGACCGTGGGAGCGCGAGGTCATCAACGGATTGGACAACGCTTCTTATCACCGCCGCCTGGTGGGGCGGAATCCAGAGTGATGCCTAGCGGCAGACAGCACATTGAGGTCTGTGTTAGTCGGCCTCTGATTGGCTATTCCAGCAGCCAGAAGCAGCAAGCGTTTCTAGAGTGAACTTCTACGTGAGCTTGTCACGACAAGCGTTAACGAGTGCATTTCATGCAGAACTAGTCAAGACGTCGACACGGGTGAACAGTTTAGCCTTGATATTCGTTAAGCGATCTCGCAGAGGGCAGCGATGATGTAGTGATGGCTGTCACAATACCAGTTACTAGAGAAATGTTGGCAAGCTTAAGAGACCCAGTTTTGCCAACAGTCGGAATTGAACCAGATGCACTTCTAAAGCAATGAAAACAACCAAGTCGAAAATTGAATTTTAAAGCTGTACTAAGCGTGTTCTTGCAACGTACCAGTAAGGAAAAAGAGTACTCCGTGAAATGAAAAACGATTTAAATAAATCGAGCAGAGCTTAGTTACTTCAGTTACGAGTAATACTTTAGATATTAGCGTTAAAAGCGACATGAGTGGCTAATTGTGTCATCTTGAATAACAATTAGTCAATATTCCTATTTTCACGAACTTGGAACCCATACCTTAGTAGGCATATTGCCTCTGTTAAACTTTGCTCATTTGAGGCATTCTCATAGAGCACACTTAGGTTTCCAGTACTAAACGAGCAAGATAGTCAAGCTTCCGATGCCTAGCTACCTTCAGTGACCTCCATATATGTGATTTTATTTATGCTATAAACTGCCCCGGACCCGGGGATGAAAAGTTATTAATTTCTTTTCTCTTGGGTGTGTTAAAAGATTTGATATCCAATTACCACAGCTATACTTCAGGCAAGAGTTGATTTGAAATGTAGAATAAATGCTTGTTAAAATATAGTTACCACAAAGTTTGTTCGAAGAGGGCCAAAAGTGGTTATCATCTCGGTAAACTTGAATTGACTATTTAAGGCCTATTAGACCTACGGTACAAAAATATTCGATGAGGCTTTAATTAATTTGCTTTTTTCATGGCTTTGCTTTAACTGAGAAACGATATTTAAAATGTGATTTGTCAGATAAAACGGGCGGAAATTCAAACGGAACAACTTAAGTCAACGAGCAAAATCCTCATCAATAATGAACAACCTTCAATTGAGAATACATGAAAAAGTTCACGTTTTAGGTAGTTGCATGGATACAGAAGAAGACTTATCGGGCATTGGATCAGTTTTTTTACTGTCCTGAACTTTCGAACCCTCACATGAATCCATCTTTAGCGTTAATAGGTAGCAACCAAAAGGAGAGTAATTATGTTAGACATGGGCCAATAAACTATCAGAAGTCATCGGTACGTCAAGCTGTAAGAAACAGCAACCAAAAAGGAACAGAGGGGTAATTAAATTGGTATACGTTAATTAATTTTCAGTGGAGTCGGGAGTCTTTCGGGGCATAAACAGAAGTTTGTGTAGGTCCTTGTCTCCATGGTAGGGCGTCCTGTTAATCTTGCTTCCTCTTCCGGCCAGTTCATCGTCGGGTCCTCTTCGCTTGCGATTCTTACGTTTGGTTTGACCCTTTTTCTGTCCTTAAGTAACATAATGGCGTAAGACTTTGTAGCCGTGGAAAGGTCAAGATATAGTTTTGCGGAGTTGGCATCTGAGTACCATACCTCAGGCGCCGGTCTTTCGGTTTTTGAGGTTCACCGGCCTAGGATGGTTGCTCTTTGAATATCGAAGTCGTGAAAAATCTCTCCGATGTGTGCTGTAAGCTGAGAGTTTGTGTCTAGTTTTGGTCTCCGAGCCGCCATTTTGTGTTTGTGTAGAGGAGTTTCCAATTTTCGGCCTGTTTCTTCAACGTTATGGCAGTCCTCATAGTTGCAACATGTCTTGTGGAAAGCTGCAGAGGGTTCAGTAGGGGCAGTCTGTCTTAAGGTTGCATTAAACGGCGGCATTTTGTCGCCCTAGGTCGATGGGCTATGCCCACTAAATTGGGTAGTAACAGTCGAGAGACTGCTTCGGAGACTCCATTTATGTAGGGAATAAACCTCCAGACTTCGGATTGCTCTTGTATTGGCTGTCGTATGTTCACACGGCGCTTGCTTTGTTTGATATGGGAGTATGGGTATCTAGTAGCTCGTAAAAGTTCGTGAAGGTATTGTTGTTCGGCTCCTCTGTCAGCTGGTGTGCTGCGGTGTATTTCAACTCTTTTGAAAAGCGATTTTTAAACAAATATTAACCAGAATCAATTCGGTCATCAACATTTTGAAAAAAAACAACTTGTATTTAAGAAAGTCTGGAAAAAAGCACACTGGGCAATATTTATATAGCATGATCTCGGCGGAGGTCCATCTAAGAAAAGGAAAACCTTAACCTGAGTTTGCTAATTAATTTTGATGAATTTCTTAATACCAATATCGAAACCTTGGCGTACTCACAGATACAAAACCATAGAAAGAGCGTTGGAGAACCTACTAATATGTCGAACGTCTCACTTATACAGGTGTCTAGCTCTTCAGCCGATATCTCTACTACGAATAGGGGAAAACAATTTTGCAGCGCATATGCACCGCTGACGACTTGTTGACGGTTTGCGTTTAGTATTTAGATCTGACGAAACTCACGTTCAGAAGAATATCGGAAAAGAGAATATCGGAAAAGGGCCTTTATATGCATCATCATTGTTATGTGAATTTCCGAAAGACACAGGCCGTAAGATTCGTCTTTATTCTCCCAACAACACAACAGTAGAATTCGAAGCACGGCTAAGTTGGGTCACGTACAAAGTCTACTCTCAAAGAAGCAGAATGGCCTAAAAGTATGAGTGCTAACATTAAATAGGTTAATTCTATTAAAAAAAGGGGGTGCACATCATCTCCATGCAGAAGAATTAATAAGTAAAACAGCAAGGACGTATAATAAGCTTGTAGCGCCTTGCACATGAGGTCAAGCAATGTAATTCTCGGTCTGCCTCTAGGGCAGTACATTACAGCTGCCGCAAACCGTCCTAACGCTCAAGCTCTTGTGTCTCGCGGCCGCTAGCATGTGCGCACTTGTAGACCGACTTCAATTGGTCTGGTCAATTATCTTAAGGGGTAACTTATTGAAAAGCCGCTTCGTGGACGCTGTAATGATGTCAATGCTCAGACACTTCGGATACCGCCCCTGTCGGGGGGGGGGGATACATACTCTTCCGACATTCAATTTATCCTATCCGTTCTTTACTTGTTCTGTACAGAATAAACTATTCATACCACCGAGCAGCTCACTTCTACTCTTTCAACGGGGAACCGGGCCTTGAGATAACAGCAGTCGGGGTACTACCTTTTAGCTTAACTCACTGCGATAGGCACACTAGAATACTGTGGCCAATTTTGTGGATAATTGTTGGGGTAAATAGGTTCCAAGCATTGCTGTAATATGCTGCATGTCCGAGGTTAGATGACTGTTTAAACCTCGAATCAATGCATCTTTTCGAGTTGCGCGATTTGAAAAACAGTTGACTAAAGAGAGGGGAGGTTTACTTAAGGTGGGAATTATGTTAAATAGGAATAAAATTTAATAAACTGACATACAAAGAGGTTGGTGATGGCTAAATATTTCAAGGATTATTCGCAGATGCAAGTATGAGTGGACAGTATCGAATTTCCTTGAAGTCTTGAACGAATATTAAAAAGATTGCGATGCAAAAAATGAATTTATTTAGTTTGCTTCAATCGAAACCGTTGAGATAAAATCGCTCAGTAAATCGTTCACTATTGATTATTCTACTGTTCACTATATACTGATAATTTTTTTAAAATTTCTTCACTTAAATGGCCACTTGCAACAAATCGTTGGCTCGTCCACAATGTTAAACCAAGTTGGTTAAGAAAACTGCCATCCAAAACAAAGAACTCTGATAAAGCATGAAGAAATTAAAAACATAATTGAATATGCGTTCTTTTGGAAGATTGTTTTCACCGAGATGTTTCGTTATCAATATAAATTTTATTTTTCTTCATTTTTTAAAAAAGGGGACGAATAGAATGAGTTTTTCCGACAGACATTGACAGCTGTTTGCTGTAGGGAGTAAATATATCTATAATAAACTTTATGACACTATAAGAAATTTTGCGACCTTATTATCTCTTACCCTATTTGAAACTGCATTTAATTGATCATGAAGTCTTGCAGCCTTAGTATCACCCTTCAGTTTTTTGATAGAACCCAAAATTATCAATCCCAGTGATTTCCCTCTTTGATATGATGGCTAGCTTTGTTAAATAATTTTCAATCTATCATCAAAGGCATCAACCAGCTTTCCCAAAACCGTCTGCAGGTAATACTTGAAATGTGAAAATTGTTCCCAATCATACTCTTTACAACTGACAAAATTCTGAAACCTTGTAATTAAACGATATCACTTGGTTGGGTGTACTAGGAACATATGGCAAGGCACACAGTTCCAAGGCACTATCTGCGTGTCAAAAAACTGCCTTTCAGTTGGACAGCCAATTAACATTGCCAAGTTGGAGAAACCGAATATGTTTATGTTTTGCTTCGTATGAGGTTTCGCCACCTGCATCAAGGGAAGCAAGTTTTAAAGCAATTTGTGTCCAAATGAAATTGAACGAACTGACGCTTTCTCCTAAATTTGGTCCAATAACAAGGTTATTTCGCGATTTAAACACCTCGCCAGGCGAAGTAAATGGCACGAAATGTTAGCCTTGAGATAATTTGAAACGATTTATGAATTTATCAAGCCTTTTCCACCACAAGCGCTGAAAAGGCCAGTGCTACTCTCGATTACTAGAAAATACAGTCGTTTATACTCTGACATCACAATGTTCAAAAGAAATGAATGTAGTAAGCAACTGCAGTTTCATAGCTGTGGTTACAAAGGTATCTATCAAGACGCATAATTGCCAACGAAATGACTTCGGCTGGTGTCCCGTGTAACTAACAAACTAAATGCAGTTATGGTTAACATGCTCTAGGCCTGTTAAGATCGATCGGCGCTTGCAAAATTCTTGGCGTATACTAGATTTCACTCGAAAATCTTGATGAATGTCTCAGTGAGCCTCATTAAAGCCTAGCTAGTAATGTCTCGGACTAAATGGATCAGATTTTTACATTAATCCTCCATGATTATGTGTAAAATTTTTCATAATCCAATCGTTGTAACACGTACTTCTTACACAGAGTGGAGTCAGGTACATGCCTGAATGGTCATGCTTCTTAAGAGCAACGCGTGTCGTGTATGGACTTCGCCATAATCTGATCAATTTGCGTATGAACGCCAGCTTATGATGAGTCATCGGGGCTTCCATCCCTTTCACAGCCACTGAAAGTGTACTGGAATCGAGAAATCTGTTGCAGTGCCTGTGGAGCAGGTTATCTTGGCTGCAGTAGTTGGCACCTATCCACAATAATATGGTAAATGTCGCATTGGGTTAAGTAAATAGAGAAGGCTCTTGCCAATACGATCTTCAGGCCAAGTTCCTTGGCGGATGAGAAGAAGTGCGACACCATTAGGAAGGAATGGGTTAGTCTGTACAGATGTAGTGAAGAATAGGTAGGGAGAAGATGACTGCCGAAAAAGCAGGCCTCTAGCAGCCAATAGGGCCGCGTCCGACGTGTATAGGCACGGGAGCCGTTACAAGCGCCTCTAGTGAGGTCAGGTGTGAGTCAAACTCAGAGAGATTATTGGTCAGACCGGATTTGAGACGGAAGACACTCGTGCGCGGGTGCTACCAGTCGCGAGACGCGAACAGTTAAGCGTTCCACGCAGACTTGGGCAACTACAAAACTACTTCTGGCATGGCTGGGAAAAGGAAACTCTGGGAGCATAAACTTCCCAGTTCCCACACAAATGATCAATTCTGGACATCAGGTGGAGCTCAACGAGGCTACCCACCAACCCTTGGCTCTGGGTGTACTAGCAGCAAAGGAGGCGACTGCTATCGGATTGAAGCAGCCGTTTTTTACCCACAAAACAGAAACTTGCAAGCTCCGCAGTCAACGGTCTCCTAGCGGCATCTTCTCTTCCACTCTCTCTTCTGCCTGCGCACTGCATCTTCTTACCCCTATGCCAACTGCAAAATTGCATAAGGAGAGCAATATGATTGACCAAATGTTTTAAACTTGTTTTAATTTCCTATCTTACTGAACTGGTCCAACATGAACGTATGGAAAGCATGCATATACTCTTCAGCTGTTCACTTGAATCCTATCGTGGGTACTTTCGCAACGATGCAATAAGAATTTTGCCTTTCGCCCCTGATAAATATTACGAAGAGTTTTATAATTTAATTAAGCCGATTGGCAAAATTCGGCCGCGCGATTACGTGCGCCTGAGAATCATATGGTGGATTATAGATTGGTTGCTAAGTAAATCCCACTCAAGCAGTAAGCTTTCTAAGCCAGTATTGGTGGATTCCATAATTTGAAGTATACTTGTGGGTGAATTCAACCACCTGTGATTAAAATCACGGCTGTCTATGGGTCCTCGATAGCTCACTCGGCTAGGGCGTTGGGTGCACCAGAGCCTTTCATTGCTGGCAAAACTTTTAACAATTGGGCCAACTGACTTACGACCATGAATGAATAATTGCTTTGCTATTCTTCGAACATCGATTTATTCAAAGGAGTTTTGTACCATGTACCATGAAAAACTTACTAGGTCTTGGTAAAGAAGACATATGGTCGATCACTGGAACAAAATTTATTTTTCCTGAGCTTTCGAGCTCTTACAAGAGCCCATCGTCAGAGGTGGAGAAACAGTAACAAATGTGGAAGCTACTTGGGGCGTGTGTACAATAACTACAATTTTGAATGTGCAGAAAATCAATAGTTGTGTGTGCTGCCGACTTGCCACTGAGGGCTGTGCTAGCCTGTGCCAGTAGGCAAGATCGACAAGATGGGTGGAAATATTTGCATTGTTAAAGAATGCTCATTTAAACCAACTCCTGTTTGAAGGATTATCTTGTAAGTATTTGGATGACTTCTTTCATTTCCCGGACGTACCTTTATTTACTTCGAAGGTATCCGTTTTGGCAAGGCCACGATGCCTATGAGTCAGCTCTCTAGCAGTTCGATACTGCCGCAAGAAAGCGATCGTTACGTGGGACTTTTGTGCCACGATGTTAGCGTGTACAGACCTAGTTATTTGACCAATTTGGCATCCTACTATTCCGTAGAAAATAGTTTTTTGCTGACTCAGGCTGATATAATGAGTCAGCGGGGTTTATCGCTTAGTTCTCTGCTGTCGGAGGCAGCAATATTGATGGAATGTTAGAATTGTTTTGTAGAATTTATTTCGGTGGCCGTAGCCTACCATGAACACCCACTAGGTCTTGCGTCAATCTTTAAAGAAAACTTATTTCAACAAACCGCCCTTTTTCAAGGGTTATCTTGGTAACTTCTTTCACTTGCGAGGCAAACTTTAGTTTTATTCGAAATGATAATTTTCGGAAATGCCAGGATTTTTAGGATTCATATCTCTAACAGTCACTTACTGCTGCAAGAAAGGGATCGTTACAGGTGCTTTTTGCCACACTGTTTCCGCTTGCCAACGTGCACAGACCACTTCCTTTGACAATGCTGTCACTCAGGTATTCCAAAGTAATTGGTTTGCTGTGACTCATGCTGACTCAATGAGTCATCTGGGTTGATCGGCCATTTCACTGCCAGTACTCTGATTTATACGTTCTTACCGTTAGAGAACATTTATTACTGATCACTGAATCACCATTCATGCCAATGTTGGTAATCTTTTCCAACCTCCCCACTAACACATGATTTTCAAGTGCTGTTAGTATCGTGTCTAGTACAAATGGGGCCATATTTTGACACTGATCTTCCTTAGTAAATGAGTAGACTATTGCATAATCCAGTCGTTAGATCACGCACTTCTTACACAGAGCATGGTCTCATACATGCCTGCAAGGCAAGCGTTTTGTCTTCACCCTAATCGGATCAATTTGCATATGAGCGCCAAATTATGATGGGTCTTCGGAACTGTAGACTGGGATGTCCTTTCAAAGTTACTGAAAGTGCATTGGAATCGAGAAATCTGTTGAAGTGCCTGTCTAGCAGATTATATTGGTCAAGTGAGTCGCGCCTATCTGCAATAATAAGGGAATTTTCGCAGTGGTTAAGGTAATAGCAATTGCTCTTGCTCCTACGATCATCAGAAAACGTGCACATTTAGTTGTGTCGACAGCAGAAGAATCCCTCAAATCACAATTCTGGGAAGGCGGAATGAATTGGAACAACTCCAGTCGTTATTTTGCTTACTTCTTACAAAGGATGGAGTCAGACATAGGTCGGAAGCGATAACCCTCATCATTTTTCTCATAAAGAACCCGCCACGGAGGTAGAAACGTTAAGCGAATAGAAGTTTTGACCCAGTGATCGAATCTGCTCCTTTTCAACTACCTCTCAATTACTTCCCTGATTATATTGGCAATTTGAGTAATTCGCAAACAAATGTATCTACCTTTACCGTTATGAACTTTCCTCTTAATTTCAAGCACTCCAGTTGATATTGTTTATCAAGAAATATGTAAAACCTGATCCCAGTCAAACGTACCTGAAGGCGACTTTTCGTTTATCCTATAGTATCAGGTTAAAATAATATTGCCAAAGATATGTAGGTTTCCTTACCACTACAGAGTTGCCATTTAAAAAAAGTTAAACCGAGTTACCTTGCGCAAATGAGGACTAGCGTTTGTACAGATAAAACCCCCACCACCTTATGCGAAAGCGATCGCAGAAGAAGTAAAGGGTGGAAACATCAATAGAATATAAGAGAACATCTGACGAGTTCACAGTTACATCAGTAGTAATCTGTTGTCACAAAAAAACCAAACCATGTGTGAAAGGTTGAAATTTGAGAACGGAAAAGCAGAGATATAATTGGAAAGCAATATTGCAATCACCAATACGAGCAAGTATGCGAGTTCTTAGAAGTAATGTCGGAGACTAGAACCAAACTCGCAGCTTGCAACACATATCGGAATGACCGGTCACAGATTCGATATTCAAGGGGCGACCATCTTTGGCCGAGGACCCTCGAAAGCGGAAAGATTAACGTTTGAGGCATGGTTCTCAGACGCCCATTCTGTCAACAGGCATCTGGACCTGCTGGCGGCCTACAAAGTCCTACGCCATTACGTAAGAAAGGGACAGAAAACAGTCAAACCGAAATCAGGATTTGCAGACGTAGACAGCACTGTGACGATACTACGAGCAGAGGGAGGAGGATTACCAGCAACGTCTACTGTTTAGACGAAGAAGAACAACAACTGCCGTCCAGCTACAGCAAAATCTACACAGACGGCAAAGCAAAGAGCGGAGAAAATCGATCAGCCCAAGACCAACACGTAAAACCTCTTCGACAGAAGACAGCTGGCTTAGCTCTCCGAAATGTCAGCAAATCAAGCATTTTTTTCCAGTTAGCAAAACATTAACGATAATTGAGTAGAAGTGAATGCAATTGCTGGGGAAAACATTTTATTCACCTGACGTTTCGAAATCCGTCGCTGATCTGCCATCAGATGCAACGAAAGTCACATACACAGGAAGTTGAAGTATTTAAAGGATACAGTCATTAAAATACCGCACGCTTATGGTACTCAACAGCTCCCCAATCAACGATGATTGCCTACCTGTGTGCTTCTTGCTTGATGGCCGGTATGCGGGCCTGACCACAGGCGAGGGGGGCCGCGCCGGAAGGGTGTGAGCGTGGCAGTCGTCACAATGCCTACAGCGTGGTGTTTGTGTGAGTCAGCGTAAGGAAGATGATTGGCCAGATCGGATTGGAGTCGGCCTACAAGTGTGCACGTTTTACCATTCGCGAGAGGCGATGCACACGGACTTGGGCAAATGCAGAACTACTTCTGGTGCACTTGGGTAAAGGCGAATTTGGGAGCATTTATAGTCCTATTCTCACGGAATTGGGTAATTCGAGAAGCAAAACGAGGCCGCCCTCCAGCCACTGGGTCGGCGTCTTATAGTAGTAGCGGAAGTCAGTGCCATTGGGCTGAGGAAGCTACACCTAGCATGGTCAGTTGTCGCCTAACTGCCAACTTCGGTCCAGTCTGGCCAATCATCTTCCTGAGGCTGACTCACATAAAGACCGCGCTGTAAACATTGTGACGACTGCCATGCCCACAACCTTCGGACGCAGTCCTCTGGGAGGTGGTTTTGAACGCCATCGCCTAACCGCAGGTTTCCCACCACACTCTGTCTGTATTCTTCTTATCTCTCGCTTTGAAGGACTCCAGCTAACTCTTACTACCGCCTAGCAAACTCGATCTTATCAACCCTAGACCAAGAGCAAACTTGCATGAAAAGCCAACTATTATTAATGATAGCTTTTAAATTTGTTCTACTTTTGATATAATTTAACCGGCCCAAATAGCTCTTTACGAAAGCACGCCTATGCTTTCCGACCGTGCCCGTGAATCCTTTTATGGGAATTTTCGTAAGATGACAATTAGAACTGTGTCTCTTCTTCCCTGAGAATTATTACGACCCTTTTAAAAAGGGGTTTGGCAAATTTCGCTAATTTAATTGACGAAATTTTAAAAAATTCGGTGGCGCAATTACGTGTGCTTGGTAGTCATCTGGTGGATTCTAGATTTATTGCTTAGGAAACCTTGTTTGAGCAGTCAGCTTACTGAAGCAGTATTGGTAAATTCAATAATTTAAAGTAGGCTGGGCGCGTAAATCTACCCACTCGGCTACCTGTGGGGCCTCGATAGCTCAGTCGGACAGGGCCTTGGCTGTACCAAAGCCTTTCCTTGTCGTGAAGAACTCAGTAAGTCTTGCTTCCATCGTTAAAGAAAGCTCATTTAATCCAACTTCTGTATAAAAGGTTATCTTGTCAATATTTGGATGACTTCTTTCACTTGCCGGACTAACTTTAATTTAGTTCGAAAGTATCACTTTTGGCAATGCCGTGATACTTATGAGTCTGCTCTCTAGCAGTCCGATACTGCCGCAAGAAAGCGATCGTTATACGTGATTTTTGCCACACTGTCAACCTGCAAAGACTTAGTCATTTGAAAAGGTTAACATCATTCTATTCGTTAAAAAATAGTTTTCGGTGATTCAAGCTGATCTAGTGAGTCATGGGGTTGATCGTTCAGTTCTATGCGGTCCGACGCAACGATATTGTCAGAACTTACCCGCCTCCTCGTTCACATACTTACGCCGAATGCTTTATGCTGTAAATTTCGGTGCTATTTCACGCATACCTTGTTCTACGTGGAAAACATTTACAAAGTTGGTGGTATTGCCGGAAAAGAAGAGAGAATGGCCTTTTCACGTTCACTGACTGTTATCAGCCAGGTATACCCAACCCCATGTGGTGACTCAACCGAATTTCGAACCCCCGACATGTGGATGAGAAGTCTAACGCTTTTATCATTGAAACACAGGTTCGTCTTGCCAGTGTACTTTGTGAGATTGTGAGAATTCGTCGTTCAGAGCATGTTGCGCTGACTCGTGCTGCGTTGAGCTTTGCTCGTTGCGCGATAATCCATTTCGCACACTTGATGTCAAGTCACCGCGTTTACGCTTATAGCTAATCGATAATCCTGCCTCAGTTGATTAGCGCCAGCCGATTTATTATTAACTGTACAGCCTAAACTTGACACATCCAGATTTATGCACCTGCACGGCTGGCTATTGTACGTGGCTCCACTTTAAAGCCTTTTGAGCAGTAAAGTTGTTCGAGTTCAATCAGTATTCCCAGACTTGTTATTTGGGGATCCTTCTGGTGTTGAGATAGCAACTGGATTTTGGTCTACGGGTGTTCGGTGCTATTTCGCGCATAAATTTAGAAACTTGGTGGTATTGCCGGAAAAGACGATAGAGTGGCCTTCTCGTGTTCACTGAATGTCATCAGCAAGTTATACCCAACCCCTTGTGGTGACTCAACCGAAGCTCGATCCCGCGACCTGTGTATCAGAAGTCTAACGCTTTTATCCACGTGCTCGTCTTGCCAGTCTTATTTGTGAGACATTGAAACTCATTGATGACAGGTTTCTTGTGTTTGAAATACTGTTGATCTGGCCACTTCCAGCCACTGGAGCATATAACACCTAATAGTGCTGTGTTGCCAGAAACCAAGGCCAAAAACACAGAAGGAAAGCAATGAAATACTTGGTTTCGTCGCAAATTGTGACCTACTTTTTCAACTCATTAAAATTCAACTTGGGCAACATATGCATGCATTTTTATGCACCTGGGTCTGGGTATGACTAGCTGACGACAACTAATAAGTCAGAAATGGCTATCGTAGTTTTCCTTGTCTTTGTCAAAAATGTACTTCTGCCTATATCCTTATCTGCCTCGCGATGGAAGCTCGACTGAGAACTCTAATGACATCATGGACGGACGACTGTGTTCTCTAACAGGTCGATGTACGCGTATCTGCTACTATAAATTTTTATACATAAGGTGTGACAGTTTCAACTGTACAATGCAAATTTTCCTGTCAAAGTTGAGACCATACCATCCAAAAAGTCCCCTGTCTTTCCAATAACAGTGTAGCATTTATGCGTCTCGTCTTTGAGTTTTTACCTTATTGAATCTGCACTCCCCGTTCTGTTTTACCAGATCTGTCCTTAATTGGAAAGCAACCGTTCAAATCCAAAGTAAAATGCTCAAGTGACCTGAGAATTTAAAAATCCGCAAAACTGTTGCGATCCTCCAGGCCAGTTTCCTTAGCAGATGAGAGAGAAGTTTTGGGAAGGCGAAAGTGATTAGAAGAATATATTTTTTAGAGAATGATTTGGAGAGGAGGCAGTAGGAAATTGACAAGCAGATGACCGCACAAACGCAAGCCAGCGGACGGCGTCTGAAGTGAGGTCTGCTCGGCAGTCGTCATATGAAGGCCTGCATAAGTCAGGCTACCATTGACTCTTACAGAGACCGGAAACAGCGAGCATTTCCGAAAGTGCACTTCGACTTCAGCTAGTCATGATAGGCGTACACAAAGGCACTTCGTGTTGAGCCAGTCACTACAAACCTTCCCAGCAAAAGTATTCTTTTTTATTTCAGTACTTAGCACGTTTAAAATATACTGGCAGTCGGATGTCCACAAGGCAGTGCTAGGATTACCCGTTTTCGTTAATACGGCTGCATCAATTCGCTGAAATAAATATTTGCAAAGTTTTCCACTTCTATTTTCTTTAAACTCTCGTGTGCTCCATATGAGTTTCCTTGTCTCGAGCTGTTGTTCTGTCGTTGGGGTAAAAACCAAGTAGACGCTATGTCCCCCCTTTCCCCCTTAATTACGTTCTCTTTGCTAGCACGTACGATAACAGCGTCGTCGGTAAAATCCAGACGTCTAATAAAACTTGACATCTGACAACGACAATGGCTTGTCAAGACGGTAAACACACTGGCTCAACTTGAACGCACCTGCAACACCTATTCGTCATGCCAAGGTGACAGTCCTCTCTTCGAATAGATTTAGGCTGGGAGAATGCGCCGGGCACCCTACAGTTTTCTGCGCTGCGAACAGCAGTACATGCAATCAACTTGACATATGCATAGAGCGTGACTACACCAGCTTCGTCAGCCCTCCAGGGTATCTGCGAAAGCTTACATTTGTGAGACATGTACTTTTTTAAAGCGAGGTACTTCTCTTTACTTGGGAGCAAATCGATTTAGCCATAAAAAGTTCTCTAAGTGAAACTTTTGACATGCAAGCTTCTAACCGATGTGAGCAGTCAGGGAACCGAATACTAATCGTCTTATTGCAAACAAGTACTGCGGATTTCCAGATCAATGGAAGTTTGACGAGAAATAAGTTCTTTTTAAAAACTATGATTTGATTTCTGCTTGCTCATCTGTGAGCATCAACATTTCCACGAATACGTGTAAGGCCGGTCGAATAAGATACTGTGGTAATTATGGTTTACGCCAGGCTGGGACGGTAGCTAGCTTGCAGGTTTTAATAAACTAAAGTGAAGTGAGTACAAGTTTTCATTTTTCTTTTACATTTCGAAGGATCTTAAGTTTATTTAAACCTCATAATTAACACGTTCATTATTAACGGGTTTACTACAGATTTACATTGATTGGCTACATGGGAGTTGCAGCCAAAACAAATCAATGTTCATTATCTTGTTGAATGAACAGCGGAGTTCTGGGTACCTATTTATATGGAAATTCAAAAACTGGATTGCATAGTGATAGGAAAACGTTACATTGAATAAGCGGGTAATTTTATGTTCCTCACAACATATTAAACATAGACGCTCAAAATGTGGTATTCGTTTGAAAAAAAAGCATAGGAAATGCTATTAGAAAGTGTCAACTAAAGCATCCAGCTACAATTTTAAGAATATATTACTACCCAACTATGATTACTAGAATTAACACATTTAGCAGTGGCATATTACCTCTAGCAGCAGTATCCTGGTCCAAACTTTGTAAAACGGGACAGTAGCAGTTAAATTGCCTTATTAGTTACACCAAATTCAAATCTAGCTCACTTTAAAGTCTAGCTGGCTATAACTTCATGCGGTCAAAAAAAGTACCAACAATGCTACCAACCAGCTGCACCCCAACTTGGTAGTATAAGAAATATCAGTAGCAGTACCTGCCTTGGTTTCCAGCACTCTGGTTTGACAGTTACTGAAGTTGGGTTTCTACTCGGAATACCCTAAACCCCCATTCTCACAACGTGCTGGGATCAACGGGATACGAGCAGGGGTTCTGAAAAGTCCAAGCTATGGATGGATACTGTGGTAGGTCTGTAGTTGGGCTATAGACGACAAACTGCATGACATAAGTGCATGGTAGGACTTGTACATTACTTTACAAACGCCCTATTATTATCCAAATGCTAATCAATATTACCTCACACAGATTGCGAGTGGATATTGGGTGCGACTTCTTGAAAAGCACACACAAGAAATACTTATAGTATACTATCTACTGGCCTAACCATACACGAGTAATAGAAACTAGCACTCGAAGTATAGGCACATACCTATAGCAGCAGTATCTTAGTATCTAAGAAGACACAGCCTGATAGATAGAGTTGAGAGGGTGGAAACTAAGGCAAACGATTTTCTGCTCAGAGTCAGCGCATGTGCTTACACGATATAGTTCTAACCCAGAGTCACACTCCTTGTTGAGACAAAGGGGTATGCGCCAAAGAGCTTACGCAAACCAGCGTCACTTCTGACAAATTGTAGCGTCAGATATAGTACTTATTCTGAGAATCGGCTACGTCGGTAGCCAGTAGTAGTAGATACAGTAGTAGCCGTATCAGTCTCGGCCCCCTTGGGCCTGTGTTCACACCTACAGTGGTTGCCGTTGACCACGTAATTTTCCTTAATTTGTATAAGTATGATCATTATTCCAATGCCACTGTGAATGTATTTAGGAAAACATAGAAATAATAATGAACGGTATAAGGCCTTTTAAGTACTTAAAATAACTATAGGAGTTATTAAGTGTTCGTAAAGGAATATAAAATTTTCTCGATAATGCCGTGGTTCTAGAGACGTAAAAAGAGCTCTAAATTAGAACAATAAATTTAGATATTGTGTTAAGCTGAAAACTTGAAGCAACCACTTTCCATATAATAAAAGAATTTTCATTTAGTCAAAATATTCCGTATTAATTGAATGTCATCGAAAAAGTGTATCATCAAATTGCTTGTTTTTACTATCTTCACTGATCAATTCATAATTTACGCATCTGTTCGACGTTAACACCATAATCTTTAAATTAAGGTATACATAAAGAGTATTTACGGAAAGAAAGTGTTTTTGGATATTAGTTCTTAGAATGCTGACCATGTTGCTTCATTGTAGAAATGCCTCGAAACAGAAAACCACATTGTCAAAAGTAAATCATTTCAGCAGTATAACTCTGAAACTACTATTCCTAAGATTAATAAACAACTTTCCATAAAATGTTACCTCTTCGAAATTGCTTTCATGAGATATTCGGCTGACGAAAGTCTGTGTATATTAAATATCTCCAACGTAATGTCACAATGAAATTTGAGAATTTTGAGAATTTATTTAAGTTTTCTGAAGATAAACGATTCAATTTGACTGGAAATAAAAGAACATTCTTTTCTCTTTATAATGATTTACCTTCCGCATGAGTAGATTAATTCCACTTTCAGATATATACTGGCGAATTTTAAAAAATGGCCATATACATTGCCATTTTTTGAAATACTTATTATTCTTTTGTCTGTTCCATTTCTAAATAAAGTAAAAGGGGATTGTAAAATATACAAAAAACTATTTTTCTTCACGACTGACATTTAATAAGGCATTATTTGCGTTATATCTACGAAAACATGATAGACATTTGGTGTTTATTGAATTAATTTTGAGGTTCATTGCTGCATTAAAACAAACACTCTTCTGTTATTCCATTTTTTGCAATAAAACGTAACAGGATAGCTAAATATAATTTCTTAAACGCAAGTGTTCAAGGTTACTGCAAACAAATTTGGTTCCTTTAACTTGGCTTCATTTCAATCTGAACAATTTTGCATAAACTTTTCCAGTTCTGGAAGTGATATCCTCCATACCTATTTTATTTATTTTGGAGTTCATTCTAAGTATTATCAACATTAATGTGCATTTTGGTTCTCTCTTTCGTAATAGCATAGGAAATTCCTTTCATATGAGGCTACTTCCAATTTCCCCAAAACTAATGGTAATTTCTCTTAATAAACCTAACTAAAAGGACGATTTAACTAAGTTGAATAAACTAAGTTATAAACTATATGAATCACAATAGTGTTTTTAGATATATGCCAAAGTGTCCAGACAAATTTCATAATTAGCGTTGCATGGTCTTCGATGGCTACTGGAGGTTTAAGGCTAACTTTCGCCTAATGGAAACCGCTATAGGCACTAAAATTACTAAATCAATGCAGCAAATTAGTAACTAATTACTATTGGGCTTGTTAGACTGGAGTGGATTCTAGCAGTCACTTGGAACCCAAGATCAGCTGCTAAAGCATGGTGCTTTTAGCCTGCAAAGCCTGCGCACCCACGGCCTCCTGGAGCTATGCGCTACCTGTCCTTGACCAACGCGCGCCTACGCTGGCCTTTACTCATCTCAAGGTCCTGCCCGACCGCTAGTCTAGACATTAGCTACATGATTGGCCGCCATAACAAAGCATGCGCCGACATTGCGGTGATGCCTGACGTTCTAATTAGTCCGGAATTGACATCCTGGCAGCCGGACTGCAGTCGGCCGAGTCAAAATCCTTTCTATCGATTCTCGTATCCTTCTCCAGAATAAAATATTCGTATCAGCCTGGCTTTCCCACTGTCTTCTCTCCTCACCTAAAGGAACTAGGGGCCTGCCAGATCGTATCTGTTAGGGTAAACCTTACTTACATTAACACACCTAGCGATAATTTTACGTATCAACCATGTAACGGCCATCTACACTTGGCACACTTAATTTATACAGACTGATTTCCAACGGCAGATGCGCGCTCACTGATTGATTGCTGGACTCATCCGTCCCGTTCTGCCTTTCGGCTAAATCTCTAGCCTAGCAGCCAGCCAATCAGTGGCTAGAATAGTAAAGGCATTGACGATAAAGATAAGGGAGACCTGAATGGAGATATGTGGCTTATTAGCCAACAGCAACCAGCAATACTCGACCCCAGGTTTTGCGCCATTCGGCACGATTGCTGAGTATGCAGCAGTTCTGCACCCACCTCCTGCAAACGCGAGACGCCACAAACGTGGTCTCCCAGTGACAATCTTGGCCACCCAGTCGCGCTGGCCGATGTCCACCTGCGACGCGCAATCCTTGCCCACGCGCAAACGGGCAGCGCGCACACACCCCTCGGGCCAATCAGCATCCTGAAGCTGGCTCACTTAACCCCCAGCTATATGTGTGACCTTCCGACGTGATCTGAACTCGCAACTTCTGATGTGGCCTGCTGTTCCTGCGTATTTGGCGACTTTCCGCCGTGTCCTTGCGTATTTGGTGATCTGCACTCGAGATTTCTGATGTGATTGAGCTCACTTTTTTTAAACTTTCCTCGCCTTCAATTGCATTATTCCTGTATGCAGGATAAACTATTCCCTCTACTCTGACTGCCACCGACTTTTTATCTCCTAAGGAACCATGATCTGAAAATCACAGTTGCTAGGGTTTAACGCACTTAAGTACCCATCTACCATTGTTAATATTCCTCAGCGAAACGTACAAGATAACCAGCTCGTAGCGCAATACGTTAGAGCTTTGAAAGTCTAACTACAAGACCACGGGTTCGAGCGTCGAGTGGAGCAACACTTAGGGTTACGTAAGACTGGCTGATGATGGCTTAAAAACTAAAAATGGTCATTCCAGTCTCCTTTGTTTTTGATTGTGCCACTTTATCACTAAGCGTCTGCCTGCGAGGGCTTAAAGACATAACGAAACGTCCTTTCTCCTCTACGAGATCGTTGAGCTCCCTACTATTATCGTATTGCTGATCGCAACCGACATAGTAGCAAGTCTATCACAGGTAACTTAGTGAGTTAAACCCTAGCAAGTGCAATCTCCAAATCATGATTCCTTAGGAGAGTAGAAGTTGGTGGAGGCCGCAGTTAATGGAATAGTTCATTCTGTATACAGAGGAATGGAGAATAAGAAGGAAGACGTTTGACGTCGGAGAGCTTGACCAGCTTGGAGGCTAGCCGGGTCATAAGTGCGTAAATTGTTACAAGGGCCCATTGCCAGCATTGCATGAGTCAGCTTCAGGATGCTGATTGGCCTGAGGGGTGTGTGTGCGCGCCCCGTTTGCACGAGGGCAAGGGTTGCGCGTCGCTTGCGGGCAATGGTTGTCGCGCTGGGTGACCAAGACCGTCACTGCGAAACCACGTCTGTGGCGTCGTGCGTTTGAAGGAGTTGGGCTGCAGAATCGCTACAAGACCGTGGTGCAGAGATAGAGTGCCTTACTCCATGCCCAAATTTCTAGGTTCGAAAGTCGACTGATCCAACCCAGGGATGAGTTATGTCTGGCTGAGGATGACATCTGATAATCCAGAAATGGTCCTGTCAGTCTTCATTGTCTGTATGGATTATGTCTTTCTGCTTAGTGCTATTTCCTTCGATAAATAATTGGGAACTAAAAGAACGCATATATGTTTATAATATGCGTAGTTTATACAGTGATTAGGATAAACAACGTTCAAAAAGCTGGCAACCTACGTGGTTGACTGTGGCTATGAGCATTTGCGTAACACAGACCTTTAATGCGTGTTTAATCCTTTATAAATAAGAAATAATTTGAGAATGAAGTGGAATAAGTACTCTAACTTATGCGATGTCATGACCGCAGTGATAGCTATTGGTCTTACTCTTTGGATCTGATACGCGGATTTGCTTTAAATAGCCCTTTAGTAAGGAGAACTGAAAGTTTTTCTTTTAATTCGTTTAAAAGAAAGAGACAGACTTTCGGACAAACTGGAGGTTGCCGAATATCGAAGGAATTTCTTACGCTTATTAGTATGACAGGACCAAATGTTTATGTCTTATGCTATAGGAGGACACAAATATAAGCAAGATAGGTTTATAGTATATCCTTTCAGGCACCGAAAATGTAGTCTGCAGTTGATAAAAATTACGCTGAGGCCAAGTTTAAGGAAGTTCATTGTTTTTTTCAGAAAAAAGGAAACATTCAAGATTTAGAAATTATTTGTTGACAGCCTTTATGGTTTTTGTCCCAAAGACATTACAAAGATGTTAACCATAATTGATATCGCAAGGAAAATTTGCAATCGGAAACGATACTTCATATATTTTATCGTGCATGTGGACATAGAAAACAATACAAGCGAACATCCGTGTCCCAGGAAGCAATTGAGAAGAAGAAGAAGACTCGATCGCTGGGACAATATGTTTATTCGCCTGACGTTTCGATATCCATCGCGGATTCGTCATCAGAGGCATGAGTAGCAGAAAGGTAAAGTATGCACAGACGTTTGCAGTTTTTATAGGACACAGTCATTACTGCAAGCATATAGCGACAATTAACGTTAATTGCCTTCTTATGCGTGGACTGCTTGTTGGACGGCACGCGGGCTCTGACCTGTTGAACTTTCGTCACGGGCGGTGAGCTCGGGCATGATGATTGCTCGGCCGTCTGGCTCCCCGGTGTTGGCGTACGATGAGGCGGTGACCTGCCCATTCCTCAAGTGACGGCTTGCTTTGGCCACATTGAATCTCAGGATTGAATATGGATAGGAGAAAAAAATACGCAGACTGCACAATCCAACGTCATCCAGAAAAGACGTACTGGTGCATAACCTGTCGTCGAAAAAACTGACGAAGGAGCAAATACAGGTTCTACAGCACAAAGCCTCATTCAACACGGCTGATGCTAAACCTGCTAACATGATTGCAGCTGTGGAATCAGTCATAAATCAGACAGAAGCAACGGAGGAGACGAATAACCTTATCCGACACCAGGTATCGTCCCTCCTGATGGCTCATCAACCACGGGAAGTACTCCCCAAGGTCGAACGCGTTGCATTAAGAGCACTCAAAGCCGACCGGGACATTGTCATCGTACCAGCCGACAAGGGACGTTCTACGGTCGTATTAGACAGAACCGACTACCTTCAGAAGGCGAAAAACTTACTGGAGGATCGTCAGTTTTATGTTCCTTGTGAAACCAATTGCATCAAAAAGCTGACACGCGAAATAAATTCGACCTTGTTGGCTCTAGAGAACTCGGGT
>JAYGXS010000003.1:79478948-79591626 GCA_036362985.1 Ligula intestinalis
GATGCCAATTCTCAAGTTGCGGCTCATTCGACGAGACCCGGCAACACCTTCAAATTTGATGAGGCCGAAATTCTCGCAAGAGGTGACAATCGGGTGAGCCGAGAACTACTTGAGTCATGGTTCACGGCCCCCAAATCCATCAACAAGTGCAACGATTTGCCCAATCCATATTCAATCCTGAGCTTCAATGTGGCCAAAGCAAGCCGTCACTTGAGGAATGGGCAGGTCACCGCCTCATCGTACGCCAACACCGGGGAGCCAGACGGCCGAGCAATCATCATGCCCGAGCTCACCGCCCGTGACGAAAGTTCAACAGGTCAGAGCCCGCGTGCCGTCCAACAAGCAGTCCACGCATAAGAAGGCAATTAACGTTAATTGTCGCTATATGCTTGCAGTAATGACTGTGTCCTATAAATACTGCAAACGTCTGTGTATACTTAAGCTTTCTGCTATTCATGTCTCTGATGACGAATCCGCGATGGATATCAAAACGACAGGCGAATAAACATATTGTCCCAGCGATCGAGTCTTCTTCTTCATCACATAGAAAACAATTTAATTACATTAGAAGCGTAAGAAAAGTTACTTTGGTTTTCTGTAGTGTCTACTAGAGCAAGAGAACAAACACAAAATGAAGAGTTTTCGCAAAACCTAAATATGTATTTGGCCATATTTTTTTGCGTTTGCAACATTAGAAGGGGCCCAAAATGATCACATATCATGAATTTATATCATTTCTTGCCAAAAATGCGTGACTGATTTTCAGGCACATCTAAAAACTGCGTAAACATATCCATTTTCAGTTTGTCGTTACCCTGCACACGTGCAGACATTTCTCGGTTGAATAGCTAACAAAAGTGCTTTTTAGAAGCGTAAGTTAGCCAGGAACTACTGACGAACACACACTGGGATGGGTGCGCAGTCCAAGTCATATCCCCTCAGTTGGAAGCCTTCAAAATCACGGATTTTAGTGCACCATCATAGCTTTAATCGCGTCAGGTTGCTCATAGCAACCACTGACCTCACTCTCTTCTCCACTTCCCAGCATCGGCTGTCGTCTAGGCCCGTGAGGTATCCGGTGGGAGGCACTGAATGACAGGGTCGCTTGGAATTGGCGTGAGAACTGCAGACATATGTTTATATACTTGCTCGGTATCAGTTATCACTCCTTGGCGGGACGTTTATGCGCGAGTCACCTTTTCATAACAAGAGGCTGGCAATTTGAGGGGTAAAAATGTGATCGCTGGGACAACATTTCTTATTCACTTGAATCCGTCGCCGATCTCTCATCAGAGGCACTAGCAGAAAAAAAGATAGGGAGTTGAAGCATTTGAAGGACACAGTCCTTTTAAGATTGCACACTTATGACTATTGTGGGCTACCCTGTCAACGATGATTGCCCGCTAGATTCTAAATATCTGTTGGCCGGCGTGCGTGCCGTGGGTGTTATGATTGGTCAGCCGACTGACGCGGTGGAAATAACGCTGTCTGACCAACGAATGGCGACAGCGCAAGAAACGGCCTTGCTCCTCACAATCGAGCCGCCAATCTGTGGACTTAAGTTCCTCTTGTATTCAGGGGAACAAAACTGTGAAAATTGATGCATTACCCCATTGCCAGGTTTTCTTTCGACACACCTTGCGGAAATGTGAGCGGTATATGCGTGCCATGAACTTTACGGACCAGGGTTTGGTCTTCGCTTTATTACCTGTGAGGTAGATAGAAGATTGCATCCACTTATCGACCGCAAAATTCGTGGCCACTCATGGTCTCCCTAAGACTCCTTTTCTCGATTTTGCCCATAGAAAAACGTATGCAAGCAGCAGTTGCATCGATGTGCATTTAAACTTTTACTTGCCCTTATGAAGCAAGATATATTGACCGAACGAAGAGGCACCCAGAAAAAAGGGTATGTAAACACCTACTAGCATGGTTAAGTAAAGGTGAAACTACAGCAATGTCGAGCGTTATTCTCTGACATCTTGTCGATACGAATCACTGAGGGGATCCTAATGATTTCCTTCAGGTTGTCTACTAGATTTGATCCAACTTCTTCAAGAACTCACACTAACGGGTGCTAGCAACAGCCGAAGCGATGGCTACATGGTTAGCGAATACAGTCCTGGTTCGTGGCCGACGCCAGGCGGCGATCGCATATTGTCCCCACACCCCAGTGAAGATTTCTCTTTCCATGCAAGGCACAATAACTTTCACTTCGCGTACCCGACCTACGACTAATACTCAGAGCCTATTATACTTGCTAACTTCCCCCAGCACAATGATCTCTTCCCATCAAGCTAACACTGTGAGCGGCGTGTAGACGATGAGTTGTAATTATAAGTCACCTATTAGCTTTGTTCAACTGTACTATTTTCCGTGAATTGCGGAAATCATTTGTTAACTAAATAGACCTTTCAAATTCGACGTACTTCTTGTTTCCGGAGTGGGCGATTATATTAACGGCTGTATAGCCGAACGTGTTTACATAGTCCACGTGAGAGCAATACATTCATTATCCAATAAAATGAGCCAATCGATTGTAATAAGGGTAGACTACAACGACGACAAATAAAGAATGAGAGCATGCAAACGCAAAATTCGAGGGTGATATAAAAGGGTTGGGGAGAGCCAGAGAATGGTACTTTTTATAGAGTTGATCTGGGCCACTGGTCCCTCAAATGACAGTTAATCTGCAGAATTTACTCGGGTGCTGACACCATATTAGTTCTTAGACATTTTCATACAAATGTCTGGGCAAAATACCATTTAACATTCACCTCGTTCTCTGCCATACATAACATTGAAAGAAATGTTAGCATTCCAGGTATGTGTGTAGATAAAGGAGCAGATGGCGCTTCGATCACCTTAATCATAATTTTACTTGTCTGAGCTTTCGGGCTATTCCTGAGTCCATCGACTTGGCGCCGGCATACATCGCCCTGCGCAGGCATTTCCGGACTGATGGCACTGGTGTTTGATTGGCCACCCCTTCCCACCTCCCGCTCTTTAACGGTTGATTGGCCCTGCCTCCTATAATTGTTGCTTGTCTTTCGTTGACGCCTTTTATTTCTGACGATGGACCCCGGAATGAGCCCGAAACTTCGGACACGTATATTTATGATGCCGGAGATCGAAACGCTCTCTTCTTCTGTAACTACATCCGGTCAAAGCCTGCCACCATTTGGATGGTGATTATGCCGTTTGGGTGACCTCAAGGGTAATTAGGTATCTACGCACATACGAAACATAGATCAACGAGTGAACCACTGGCGTAAGCGAAATAGTCCAGCATCTAATTCTAGGCAGTGACATTTCCGACCGTATGCACCAGACTATAACCATGCTCTATTAAGTGCACAGTTGGTGGTTTTTACTATGAAATTGAGTTCGACAACATAACAAACCTATGTACCTCGTGAACTACTTTAAGGCATCGAGACATCCAATGTTCGGGTTTGGTTACATTTCGAAGTATGTAAGCCGTCGAGTTATCAAAGTGATGGAAAAAGTGTTTTCATCTACAAATAAGGATAACCTACCTTGAAACATATTTTTCTTACACAATGGTTCCAAGTTGAAACCCTGCATTATAGTCTGATCAGATGGTCAACAAGGTGCATAATCTAAGCTTAGGAAGCGCAGGTAACATCAAAGGAAGTATACAGCTTTTGCCTCATTTACACATTTCGTTCAGGAAAATGTCTCTGAGATGAATTTGTTAGTCCGTTTAGGCGATATTTCGTATGCAAATGACATGCAAACTCTCATTAGGAATTTGACCCTTAGGACCCTTTGAGCTTCGAAGAAGGCTCGCGATTCTTGCCTGGGCCTTACAGTAGAATTGGTCAATTGGGAGAGAAACGTTGGTATAGAAGAGAAGTGATGGAATGCAGACATTCATTCAACCATTCAAGAAAAGTTGCTACCGTAGGTGGATTGGGTACGGATGAAGCCGAACGGTAAAAAACAGGAGGTAAATGTTGGTCATAAATAAGGTTCTATGACAGATTTTCATAATCCAAATACCATATTCAGAGGTCAAGGTAGGCGAACGAAAGTTTTCAATTAATTCATAGTCTGAAAAAATAATATACAGGGAGGGTAGAGTTAACAGAATTTTAAGCAAACACTCAGCAGCAATTCGGGGAGGGGAAAGGAGGAATCAAGGGAAGGTGAAAGGGGGTGACCTACAAGTGATTAATGGCACCCGGTTATCTCGTCGCCGCGTCGTTACGTCTGGACTCACCGTCCTTCGCGACGCCATTTACTTGTGAAAACCTCAGCGTCGTCGGTGGCATTCAAACCCATGCCGACAAGGGAAGGCTCTCATACACTCTAGCCGACTGAGGTTCGAAGACCCCACCGGGGGCTGGATCTTTAACCACACTTAGATCAAGTTAGCGTTCCAGCCTACTGCAGCGTGTGGGATCCATCCGTACTGATAGGTTAAGCAAACTATCAAAGCAAGGGTCCATTAGAAATCTACCTAGAATTCACTAAATAACTATGACCACAATTATATAGGAAGGTGTTTTGGTGGATTCACATGACTCATTTGACCCACCTGAACTAAAACCTTCCTCTTGCTCACGAAAGCTACCGAGTTTTCTGCAAGCGGTTCAAATGTATTATTCAAATCTGCCAACATTCTCAATTAGTGTTTTGTACCAAGCAGTATCCTGGGGAATTCTAGACTGATTGTCTAGGACATTTTCCAATGAATGAAAAGGTTTGCATTCCAGGTATTTGCACGTAATAGGAAGGATAATTGTTGAGCATGGGATCAAAAAGTTCATTTTCCTGAATGCTAAGAACAATAAGCCAATTGATCCGGTGCTCACCACGTCAGTCCCTCGTCTATGAAATTTAATTTGGACAGCAATCGAATGCTGTCCGATTTCAGGCTATCTGCGTAAGTCTCTTCAGCCTCCCTAGGTGGAATACCTATGCTAAACTTTTTACGACTTGACGCCTCATGGAAATGCACGTAAATTCCAGATAGTCAACGAATTGGTGAGGGAGAAACAAAATGGTTTATTGTCTAAAAATGCCGGAGTAATCAAGGTGTACAGAAAAAGGTTTCTCGACACAGTGTCCATTACAGAAGCGTCTCACGGAAAGCACGGTCTGGATTTGTCACTGAGTAGAGCTGGAGACTGCTACGGGTTGAGACAGAGCTGGACAACGTCGCTTCTGAAAAACCACGAAGAAAAACACATGGTGTATCAGAATTGGTGGACCGGAAACGAGACCCAATGAAGCTGTATTACATAACTACTACACATCTGTGAATTAGCCGTTTCTCGTATGCTAATGTATCCGATTAAGAATCCGCCGCGGACTTTGAAAGCTCAGGTGAATAAAAGCCTTGTCCCAGGGATCGCAGCGATGAGACCCAAGTCTGATGAAACCCACGGCTCTCGGTAGGTGCCTCGTAGCTCGATTGGCTAGAATGTTGTTCGTGCGACAACCTTACCCCGTTGGCGTCAGTTCGAATTCCAATGGTGCCACCGCGATTTCCAAAAGTGGATCAAGTAGATGGTGATGATGAGAATGATGATATTTCTAGGCAAGGGAGTCAATTTTATCTGTTCATATTTACGTCACTAAAGATCCAGTTATTACCCTATTCCAAGAAAGCAAGAAATTCAAACTAATAATATTCAGTCACCTGGCGACCAATGTATGCTGGATGCCTCTGTGCGCATCACAATGCTCCGTTCATTTAACCATGATCATTTCCTTTGAGTTTTCTTACCTGCACTATACGTACCAAAGGAGTTACTAAATGATAATTAGTTTCTGGTTTTTATCAGGTCATTTTCAGTTGTGTTCTTTTTTAGTCCTTAAGGTTACATTATTGTATTCTTCCATGTTCGTCGGATGGCATAGGCATACCTTTGATGAAGCACGAGTAATTTTTAGCAGCGTTATTGGAAGTCAGATGGACTAATAACAAGAAAATCAACAAATCACGTTAGCTTCAGCCTTCCACACATTCATAGAAGCTGTCAGTGTTTTCTCAAACAGAAAACATTTAAATGCACGCTAGAATGCTATCCTCAGGGAGTAATTAAGGAGAATGGCCCTAAAAAGTCATGTCCCGGTCACTTAATTCCAAGACATGCCCTTAATAATTTCCAAAATTATTCCCTTGCTTGTTAGTTGGAGGTTGTGGTGGAGGGCCGTAATTCCTCCTGCCTCCTTCGTTCTCCGAAGTCCGCTGCCTCAACGTCATGTGCCTTCGCAAGCGCCTGTTCCACTTTCTGACCTGATGACCACTTGACCTACTTCCACTTGCAGACATATGTGCTTACACGCACGCACAGGCGCGCCCAAGTAGTCGCGCTTTCTTAAGTGCCACTCGAACACGACAAGCCGTGGCCACACAGCAGGGGGGCCTTTGCAGGTGCACCCCCCCCCCCCCCCCCTCGGGCAATTGCAACGCACCACTCACAGACCACTTGAACTTGTTTAACAATCCTACCAAAGCAACTGTCATCACCCCACACGACAGATAGTCTACTCTCTCAGGTCTGACTGGACGCAATCAGGACCAGTCTTGGCTTCGCCACTGGCCACTGCCACACGAGACTGCAACTGGGAGCTCTGTATACGATAAACCACTCCTTCTGGTGACTCTTGCGTTTTACCTTCAACCTGGAGAATTCAACCTGATGATTGTAGTGATCTAGGCACACCCATTACCTAGACCCCCACAAGGTCCTGTACCAGAAATGACGGACCCACTGAGGAGCCGAACTTCTGCTTGCTGTATCAAGCAGCAACAGAAGCATCGGCGAAACAAGTGTAATCAGTATCAGTATATTGAGGGATGTGTAGGTAAATTTCGTTTGCTACCCTGCTAAGCTAATTTTGAACCGTGTTGTGCCCTTAATTAAGACAGGAGACGTCCTGTAAATGGCAAACTAGAGATAGATTAGGTAGCAAGTCTGTGGTCAGCTTGAAGACGGTAAATGATATTACGATGCGAGATAAAATCATTTTAAACGTTGGGCTTATCAAGCAGAAAGACGTTACCCCTTGGGCTCAGCGTTTTCTATCGAAAGCTACACCAATTGACTACACGAGATGATTCTTTTATGGCCCAGACAGACAAACCCCTGGATGTCATGTTTGGCAATCGGGCTTTCTCGGCACTAGGTTTAGTCGCCGAATATTGACAGGCAATAGCGAGGCCGTCTCCACTGTCATTCCTGTCTGAAGCCGACTTCCAACGTGTATATTCACGTGCTCGTTAGGTCTAATATGGTAACAATTCCCTCTGGTGTATACAACCTAACATCGCTACTATCACCACCATAATTAATATTGCACTATTCCTCATGCTCTGTACTGTCATACTGTTGTCCTTTAGTATCATAATTATAGTGTACCTATGCAAAAGAGATGATGTAGTGTAAAGTCTGAGCTAGAATTAGGCCCTGTAGACAGTTAAAGATAAATGGCAAATGCCTCTTCCTTACGACCTTAATGCAAAAATGATCAACATAATTAGCACTCCTGACATTGGTTTACCATTAATAGCAGTAGTATCTTAGCTCTCGTAGTCCAGACATGAGAAAAAAACTACAGCAAGCACTGATGCGCTCCGAGACTCAAACATCTATTTTAATTAGAAAAACATAAATTCAGGTCCCTACTCGTAGCTGAGAACGACGGAACACGAGTCCAGCTCTGACTTTAATCAGTGTCATTTCCAACAAAATATTAGCGTCAGTAATGGTATCAGCACTTGAGTAGAAGAAGAAGACTCGATCGCTGGGACAACACGTTTATTCGCCTGACGTTTCGATATCCGTCTCGGAGTCATCATCAAAGACATGAGAAGGAAATAGTAGTAGAAGGATATCTGCTACTGTTTCCTTCTCAGTATTAGCACAACTATCATTCAGCTACACTGCTAGTGAGCAGCAGTATAAATAATAGAAGCAGTAGTATAAATATAAGCCTCGGTCTCCTTGAGCCTTTCTGGACACCTACTGAAGGTGAGTGGTGCAGTAGCACTAGCGCAAAAGCTTGCTGCCACTTAGGACTAAGTTAGGGGGTGTTTCTGGCTTGCATTGGAGAAAGCGGCTTTCGCCTGATTCCTGCTTGGTCATATCGACTTTGTGTTATCATCGTTTCAAGGCGGAGAAGTTTTAGAGTGCGGTAAATGGTTGCTCGTCCTTTTCATTATACCTGCCTACAGATTCCATTCCTGCTCTTAGGCATAAGGTAGACATAATCGAAATCGTTGGTAAAACTGTCATGTCGGCAGTAAGACATAACCTAATTACCATGTATATATATAGATATGAGAAGGTAAGGCGATCACGGGAACCAAAGGTTTATCGTCGTGACGTTTCGGAATCATACAAGCTTCCATTGTCAAAGGTAATAGTCACACGAATTGTCACAGTATTTAAGGGTAACATCAGCTAGGCAGGCCAATGACTGTTGTTGCCATGCGGCCGTTGGCTCGTCTCCGTGGGAGGCGGTGGTGGCGTCGGGGTGATAACGGCCATTGATCGGGTTACCATGGCCCGTTGGTTGGGTTCACCCGTGGTCCTGCTGTATGATTCCGAAACGTCAGGACGATAAACCTTTAGTTCCCGTGATCGCCTTACCTTCTCAATTATGTCCAGGTACACGCATTTTCGCTTCTATTAGCATATATCTATATATATGAGAAGATAAGGCGATCTCGGGAACCATTGTTTTATCGTCCTGACGTTTCAAAAGCATACAGGCTTCCGTCATCAGAGGTGGTAATTGTACCTCGCGGTACAGCAAGTGAGCTCTGTGTCTTGGGGTGGAATTCATACATTAATTTGGGCCAAGAAAACAATGCTGCCAGAACAGATCAACAGTTTGCGCGAAACGCAACCAGCACCCAGGTAGGCAACAGGTCGAGGGTATTTTTGCTGTGACATTCGATGCCGGCAAACATGACAAAACCATTACACTCAGCGGCATGGCGCAGACAGCCAACGTGATAAGGAATGCTTATTAATAATCTTAAGTTCCTTTTGCATCGAAAACAACTTAAAGGTCCTACTGTGCTGGGTAATGGACACTGACCGATCAGCTATGGAACAAATTTGTCCCATTTTGGTTTGGTACTCAAATTCAAACCCCGCCAGCAGCTACAAGACAACCAGCCCGTCGCTTAATGCCTAGGATTTCATTTCTAATCAATATGTCTGGAGATCTAGACTCAGGCGTTGCTATCCTGGCGTTGGATGTGGCTGAAGTATTCATATGGTGTTTCGGACTGGGCCAATCAAGCTTTCATTTCGAAGAATTCACCTCAAGTAACTTCATAAACTCCTGAGAATAGGCAAAAACTCAGTCAGGTAAATTAAGGGTAAATCTTAATCTCTATTACTACTTACCTACACTAATAGCAATATTTAAGTGATATATATATATGCTATTTTATAACGCCCTCCCACCAATAGTCTCACGCGAAGGTCTCCGCGGTCTACCCTACTTGGCTATCTGCGTACCGTGATTACCCCGTCAGCAATCGCATCAGCCAGAACTGACGGCCTAAACACTCACCCTTGGTCAGACCCGCAGCAGACTTTCGACGATCTGGGCGGATGTTTCTGTTTTTCCATTCACGTCGGCGGACTCTGCAATCAGCAAGGAAACATCAAGTCGCAGATTCCACACGGTGATGATCCTGGGAACCTTTGCCATACCCTCCTCCCCAAAAAACGATCGTTCGCTTTTTTCCTCTCTCTCTTTTCTCCTAAATCCCACACTTTCCCCCCACAAGAGCGACAATTTTTCTCCTAAAAATCCCTAAGGAGTTTTTCACTGTCTGCACCTATTTTTCACCCCATGATTCAGGAAAACTGGCCTCGCTAACAGTCTGAGATACAAAATTTTCTGCTACCGTTACACATATGTAAAAACAGGGAACTTAAAGGTCATTTACCTACACATCCCTTAATATACTGATACTGATATCTGTGCAAGGAAATGCATAAACGTCGTCTAAAGTGGCCATTTGAATAAACTCTTTGAAATTAGTTCCACAAATATTCCCATGGTTAATATTAGAAGTCAGTTTTTGGCAAACAATTGTTTTCAGCAACTCTTCATCAGACCAAACATTTGCAAGGGAAATTAACGCTGTACATAACAATAAAAGTTTGAAAAGGTAGAAAAATCAATAACTGTCTAACACGGGCGCTGATTGGCCAACGCGAACTATGTCAGTTTGCGCATGTAGGCCGTGTCATCGCGTTGGTTGAGGGATTGTCGCTTGTTGGGAGGGGCGAAATCCTATCGCCACCTGGTGTCGGTTTAGGCCATGGAAGTGACAGAGCTTGTGTCAGAGTCTTCTGACATTACAGCACTGGATTTGCTAGCCTTATAGCTACTGCTTCGGCTGTTGCAAGCATCCGTTGGCGTAGGCCTTTGGAAAAATTAGATGGTGTCCTGTAGACCACCTGAAAGGCTTCGTTAGTATCGACTCAATGGTTCGTATAGACTAGATGTGCAAGAATAGCACTCGAGATCGATCTAGTTTCACCTTTACTTAGCCAGGTCGGTATGTGCTCACATACCCTCTTTTCGAGACGCCTCGTTGTACGGCCGATGTATCCAGCTCCACAGGAGCAAGTGAAAGAGTAAATGCACATTGATGTGGCCTTCAAAGGGAGTCTGTCTTTACCTCCCAATCGTAGGAGGGGAGAGTTCGTGAATAACACCCGTAAGTTCGCCGCTGGGAAAGCGTTTGAGATTGCAGTCCTCAAGCGTCATCTGACCAGCTCGCTGGTTGCATCGCCTAAGAAAGGCAGTCTTATGAAAACGTCTTTTGCTATAAGGCTAGCAAATCCAGTGCTGTAATGTCAGAAGACTCTGACACTAGCTCTGTCACTTCCATGGCCTAAACCGACACCAGGTGGCGATAGGATTTCGCCCCTACCAATTAGCGACAATCCCTCAACCAACACGCTGACATGGCCTACATGCGCAAACTGACATAGTCCGCGTTGGCCAATCAGCGCCCGTGTTAGATAGTTATTGATTTTTCTACCTATTCAAACTTTTATTGTTATGCACAGCGTTAATTTCCCTTGCAAATGTTTGGTCTGATGAAGAGTTGCTGAAAACAATTGTTTGCCAAAAACTGACTTCTTTGAAATAAAATGAAAACAAAAGTATCAAATGCGGTCTGAGTGACATAAATGGCATTGTTATCACTCGCATGCAACGCCATCACAAGTAGGCCAGATCTGTCTAAGGGTGGAATTCGCACACTCCCCCTGCCATAACCTTTCTTCAATAAATCACTGCCAGAAAATATAGACAGCACCCAGATAGGCAGCAGGTCGAGGGATGGTTTCTGACTACACCGCTGTGTTTTTTCTGCAACACTCGATGCCGGAAACATACGATAGCAAGAAAGTACCCGCATTTGAGCTCAGTCTTTGAAACGACATAACGCCATAAGCATCAAAGGCGGTATGAGACAGACATCACTGTCATAGCAGGCATCCTCAGGTACCACCACCGCAAGGCAGCTCTGTGTCTAGGGGTGGAATTCACACATTACCTTGGTCAAAGAAAACAATGCTGCCAGACCAGATCGACAGTTTGCTTGAAACGCAACCAGCCCCCCCCCCAAGTAGGCAGCAGGTCGAGGGTGTTTTGCTGCGACATACTCGATGCCGGCAAACATGACAAAAACCGTTACGCTTAGCGACATGGCTCACAGAGAGCAGAGCAGAGCAGAGAGAGAGAGAGCCAACGCGCACGATGAGGTAAGTGCGCAGACAAGCCAGCGACCGACACCATTTGGCAGACCGGCAGGCTTGGCGAGGTTGGCACACACACACACACCTACGCCACACAGCGACCCCGAGCGTGGCGTACGCGATCTCCAGGGGTGATTCATTAGCTTTGCATGACATTTGCATTTATGAATACCCCTGTGAGTGGTCAGGCGTAGGGCTCCAAAAGGCATGGCAGGCAGGGAACACGTGAATGAGTCAGGGGGGTTGTGTAAAGAAGACACAGAAGAAATTGCCAAACAGGAGTGCTAATGCAAAACAGAAGGTTGATCGAAACGACGCTGTTAGTGGTTTGAACATTTAACGACATGCCTTGCTTCATACAGCTGTGCATATGCAACCACATTTACTAGTTTGACCGATTTTTGTTGTTTGACCCGAACGACTGCCGACAGCCCTTCTTGCGAGTCTACGAAAAGGTTAGAACTTGAGGACATTCCAGTCGGTTAGAATATAAGAGATGTTAATGCATACACATATACATTTGAAAGCAATGAGACCACGCATCCTACTTCTCATAAAAGAGCTGCAATTAAAATTCGAGCTACAACACACTGCTTGCACAAGTAAGGTTATTAGATCGAACTAAATTACTTGGTCGAATTATTCCCTGAAAAGGGTTATCCGGGAAAATTTGTATGTCCATGCGTAAGACTACAGGAGTCAACGAAAAAGGACTTAGGCAGTGAAAATAAGATGCCTAAGCAATATTCTTGGTAAAAGCTTTTTAGATAAAGAGCATGTCTGAAACCGTTGATAGACACCTAAAGATGCATAACGTTCAGGTAATTCATAAGCTAACAACGGCTTTATGCAGCCAACTGGTACATTCAAAGGATGTAGCTAAACAGTCGGACAGGAAAAAATGAATCTACACGATTCCATGTGCAAGGTGCGATGTCATTTATTGCGGTCAGACGGGGAAATCAGCTTCTGCGTGAATATACGAACATCAGTTAGCGGTAAAAAGTCGAGACCACCAGTCTCAAGTCGCCATGCATATATTGGCTACCAGGCAGATTTTCACGCGGGGCAAAACTCGTGATGTCGGCGTCTGCCCTTTCAAGAAAGGCCGAGAATTCCTCGAGGCAGTGCACTCAGATACTTAATGCATCACCCGACACATCGAACCTGACGAGGCGTATAACAGTTTCAAGGGAAATTGGGCTAGACGCGAGCCAATGCGAACGAGATGAGAAACATAGCAACAGCTTACAGTAGCCAGCGCCACGTCAGGACATTATCGATTTTCCCAGACATTCACGATGCTAAATGTTTTTGGCAGTTTCCATTTACTCTGCCTCGAAGGACAAGCTGACGTTTCAGTCTCGAAAATTCACACAATACATTTTATTTTCCAAAAATGCGTTTGACAAAAATGGGTTCTTTAAAAAAGAAATAGGTGACCTAACTGGCGCAAACACTAAATCAATATAAATTGTTGAGCCTCGATTGATATTTTAAAATTAAGTCACAGTTTATGAAGTGTGAATATGATCTGGTAACAACCCTTGAAAACTTATACAGCAAATTTGTCAATAGATTTTTAACAAAAAAATGTTTTCAGATTGATTTTTAGGATACCTTTTCTGCAGTTCACTCATGTATGCAGATATGTGCAGATATCTTGTTCGGGCAACTGTTCCATAGCATGCTCGAAAGTTATTCAGGCGTGTTTGTGTTGGCTTCTCTGTGTTTAGTTACACGTTCGGTTGATGTGTTTGCATATATTTACACGTTTGTACACTTTTGTACAAATTACACTTTCATGGAGCTATTTGTGATCTACAAAAAGTGTTCTAATCTCATAGGTACTGCTATATTTGACAAAAAAGTCCTGCATTACTATTGCTGTTTTCCAAGATCTTTAACAAGGGAAGCTGCAAAGGAAATCTGTGATGCCCAGAGCGAAGCGGCCATCCAACCCACAATTGGTTCTGGCTGTTGCAAGCGTTTTAACTCTGGCGACTGCTCAATAACGGGTTGCGGGTATGCGCTCGGGTATTGAAAAACCAGGGGTTGAGAAGGACTGGCTAATGACGGAAGACCCATTTCTATATTTGTAGCCCCTATGCGGATTCTGGTGGGTCTTGATATCCAGTAAAAAGGCACAACGCATTTGTACTATAATGCGTTCGAAGCTGGCCTTTCTCCCGTATATATTTGAAGTAGGGTAATACGACATTATTAGTGGATAAAATGTTGGCTGGTTGTATTCGTCAATTGCCAGGTTGATGAAACCAGCTCGTTGTCAAAATACGGTCCCAAATCTTCGATGCAGTAGAACAAATCGAGGTCAAATGTATTGATACTATGTTTTTTATAAAGGAGGGTCAGATATTTGGAAATAATATTTAAAAATTTTCTTGCTGCAGTTCATTTATGGCACAATTCACAAAAAATAAGACTTGCTTTTATCGTATTAGTAGTGGACAAAATAGTAGTGGTTGGTGCGAAAACATCTTTAATCTCCCGCAACCTACAATTTTTAAAAAATTACAGTACGGCGAACGCTACCTGAAACATTTGGCATTGTGAAAAAGACCGATAATCACTCGCAAACCAACATGGAGTAGGGTGGCAATACTGTGTATCATGCAGTCCAATTTCAATTAAATTTCAGTCAAGCTAGGATGCCGACTCTGTGATGAGCTTGTGGGATACGTTGTTGTCCAGCCAGATAATAGGCGATAGAACGTATGCCAACGTGTATAAGCTAGTGGAATAGGATAAGGCGTGGAAGGCCATAGTGTCAGGGAGAATTTACTAAGGTAGAAACAAGCGTAGTATGTAAGCAATAGGAGAAGTGACTTCCAGACTAATGCAGGCCAGCCATGAATGAGCCGGAGTCCAGAGAGTCTGCAACCGAACAGTGAGTCATCGGCTCTGGAAGTGAATGAGCGTAAACAAATCGTCCGCATCTCGGGCACTGGTATAACCTTGAGAAGTGGTTGGCTAGTGAGACTAGACCGCCTTAAGATAGCCAGACAGGAGTGACCTTGAACGGAGGCCTTGACTATGGTGTCTTGCGGAGGTGTGATGGTCACGCCAGACATGACCTAGTACGCGCGGCGTTCGAGGAAAGCATGACTAAGAAAGGGGGTCGCTACAAGCTTCTTTTTGACCGCTGCGAAAAAGTTGATTTTATAAAACATGGCAACTTAAATATTATGCTTTTATATCATTGATTTTGACTGCCTTTATAAATTCAAATATATTTTATGGAAAACATGAACCAAAAATCATCTGTTTTACTTATTTGATGGCAAAGTACGCTTGCTGGAAATTTTATTCTTAAAGGGAGCGTCTCATTTGGTTTGAAAAATTCCAAGTAACCGAATGATTTTGAAAGGTACCGACTGCTAAAACTGAACTCCAGTTTTACAAACTGAATGCTGTGTTCCTCCTGTTTAAGAAAACTGTACGTTCTTGCCACTGGTTTGAGGAAGTGGTTGCATACCTCACATACAATTTTGCAATAGACATGACTCATGCTGTATATATCAGTGGCAGCATTAATAAATTGACGAATAGGAATCATTATGAATGAACACCGTACAGTCGTAAAAAAACTCAAGATTAGAAAAACATTTAAAACCGGAGGTAACACTACTTTAAGAATACAATTTAAAGCAGGCGTAATTTGCTAGCAAATAATTAAAAGATAGGATTTGCTTGCTTCATGCTTTCCGTAAAATATATTTGAATCTTTAGAGGCATACTATTTGCATACTATTTAAATTGCCATTTTTTATAGAATCAACATATTCGCAGCACTCAAAAATAAATTTATCACAGAGTCGGCATCATAGCGTGGCTGAAAATAATTGAAATTGCACTGCACAGTATTGCCACCCTACTCAATGTTGGTTTGCGTGTGATTATCGGTCCTTTTCAAAGTGCGGAATATTTCATGCAGCATTCCCCATACTGTATGCGGTTTTCCCCAAGGAAACTGCTTTGAGCATGCAAGTTAACTTACTGAAAGACGCCATGTGCATTAAATCTTCTCAACAACTCACGATAATGAGCCTAAGTGCACGCTTTATCATCAGCTCTATTTCACAAGCATGTTTTTAAAAGAGTTAGGTCCTCTACTATAGCTATCACATACCTTGCTATATTCCAAGGCACCGCAAGCAGAGCCTAAGTTGCGTGCAAACAAAAAAGCAGATTTTACTGGCAGATATCGTTAACCATCTTTCGACCTCCCTATTAAAACTCCAAAATATTGATCTCTAGGTGAGTTTTTCCCGTTGTGGCTTAAAGTATGCCAAAAAACTGCGTTTCTAGCTAATCTTTGTCTGTTTTGACTGCCGAAGTGGACTAGCTCCCACCATTCAGGTGGCACTCAGAACTCATGAGCAAATTAGCACTGTCTCCACGCAGTTATCGTTTTACCAAGAAAATCGGCGGTGGGACTAGTGAAACCTGTTAATAAACGTTCAACGAACACTAGCAGAATAAAAAAGTCTTGTTGGCAAACAGCTGTTTTCGGTCATTCACTTCAGGCCGTTGCAGTGACGTGGAAAAATAGACGACTAAAGCAGGCAGTTCGGTACAGTGCTAATAGAGTTCTTGAGGTGGGGAGGGGAGGGGGCTAATTAGTCATCTCGTGGTTCCCTCGTCTCCTGCGAGCCGGACTCAGCATGCCGAGGACGTTGGGTTGTCACGCTTGTGGAACGGGGGAGGGACGTTCCCACGATCTACGTCATACGTGCAGCGGGCTTTCTGTGACTGTGAGCAGCATGGTCGCACTGCGTGTTCTCTGCGGCTGTGGGTAGTATGGTTTCAGGCTGCGTAGCTTCTGACGTCGTGAGTTCTGACTTAGTGATTTTCTGGCGGTGCAAGATCCTTGTATGCGGTCGGCCACGGGAGGGAGACGGCATGTACCAGCACCTTTTGACAGCAGAGAACGGGTTTTGCTAAACGAATTGCCACTGCCTCAGCTGTGGCTAGCACCCGTTTACGCAGGCCTTTAGAGTAGAGCGTGGGTGCCTGGTATATGACCTTAAAAGCCTCTCTCGCGTCAACTTGGTGATTTGTACCGATCAGGTGTGCGAGGATTGAGCTTGAGATCGATCGATTTTCCCCTTTATCTAACCAGGTTGGTATGTGTTCGCGCATCCTCTTCTCCAGACGTCTCGTTGTTCGGCCGATATATCCCGCCCCACAGGAGCAGGTAAAGGAATAAATGCACACGGAAGTGGCCTGTAGCGGTAGTCTGTCTTTACCCCCCATCCGCAGAAGGGGAGAGTTTGTGAAGAGTACGCGTAAATTAGCCACCGGGAAAGCACTCGTGACTGCAGAAAACACGCAGTGCGACCATGCTGCTCACAGTCACAGAAAGCCCGCTGCACGTATGACGTAGATCGTGGGAACGTCCCTCCCCCGTTCCACAAGCGTGACAACCCAACGTCCTCGGCATGCTGAGTCCGGCTCGCAGGAGACGAGAGAACCACGAGATGACTAATTAGCCCCCTCCCCTCCCCACCTCAAGAACTCTATTAGCACTGTACCGAACTGCCTGCTCTAGTAGCCTATTTTTACATGTCACTGTAACGGCCTGAAGTGAATGACCGAAAACAGCTGCTTGCCAACACGACTTTTCAATCGTAAATAAAATGGGAATTTTTGCCGAACTAACAGAATTCACTTTTTCCTCCCTGCCTTTATTCACGCTCCTCAGACCTTGACACCAGCCGTAGTGGTTGATAGTCTTGGGTAGATAGAGATGTCAGCAAAAGCCAGGGAGACTAAGATGGCCGCTTCTGGCTTCTAGGCCGTCGTAAACCAGTCATAAACAGATCCGCACACATGCCAAATGCTTCGACCGTTCGGTAATAGTACAGTAATTGGTTAGTTTTTGCTGAACGCCAAAATGCTAGTAGCAGTAGAAGTAGAAATGGATAGAGAAGTAGCAATTGACAATATCATAAACGGACGTTCAGCACGTACAAAGTGCATAAAATGTTTAAGTCTTTAAACTGGCATGTACCAGCCCTCTGTGGAATATTCCAGACTCTTTCACAATAAAATATCAATGTAAGAGTTTCGATAGTTATAATTATAGTGCGAAACATTGTTCTTTCTTCATTAGCTTGGTTTCCCACTATGACCAAGCAGATTAGGTGTTAGGATTCAGAACGCAGTTGGAGCATAGATGTGACGCAGTTGCGAAAACCTCAGTGGCGTCAATGGGATTTATTGCAGCCAACAACCCCTACTAATAAATTGCGCCTGGTAGACCTTTGGCGGATTTTCGATTCCGTTTGGAAAGTGGGCTTACCTTATCAGCGTTGGCGGACTCCATGCCCTGTAGTAGACTGGTTCGGTACCTTGATCTAAGTCTGATTGAAGTCACTGTTACCCGTAAAACGTCGCAATTCATTTGGCTAGAGTAAAGGCATTGCTGGCACCAACCTTGTGCTGTTGTGGTTTTGAATCCTACCGAGGCCACAACATTTTTCTTAACTGTGTTGCATGATGTATGATTCACCCTAGTACATGAACTAAATAAATTCTCGGGGGAAACTCCAGGATGCGTGTTTCATCCCATGCGCAGCGCTATCCTGTACCAGGGCTATGCATGACCACATAAACTACAGCTTCAGGATCGTATTTTATATCGATCGAAGACTTTGCAATATCCCAAGTCACATCATGTAGAGCGAAGGCTGCGTCTACATAAACAAGTTAGATTATTAATGGCCGTAGTTGTTAAGCATCTTTTTGCGTGTTTATTAAACTCTAAAAATATCGATCCCTAACTGAGTATTTATCTCTGCAATACCTGTCGGAAAAAGGTGGCTAATAGTTTGCCAACAAACTGCCTTTCTAGCTAATTCTCGTTGGTCATGACAGTTAAAGTAGACTAACTACAGACTTTCAGGTGAGACTCCGAACTCACGGGCTAAATTGCATTGTCTCCACACAGTGAGCGTCCTGCAAGACGCCTGTTTTTGAACGTTCACCGACCACTAACGGAATCCCCTTGTTTCCCTCTGCCTTCGGTCACGCTTCCCGGACCTTTACAGCAGCCGTAGTGGCTGATAGTCTTGGGTAGATAAAATTGTCGGCAAAGACAAGGGAGGCTGGAATTGCCATTTCTGGCTCATTAGCCATCATCAGCCAGTCATACCCAGACCCAAGTAGTGCCCACCTCGAGCCTCGATCTTGCGACCTTTTTGATCAGAAGGCCAATGCCGCAACCGTTGAACCACCAGCTCGTTGCATTTAATGTTTAGTTTGGGAGATATTACCAGTCATTTATAAAAGAGTCACCGACCGCTAATGTCCCGCTTTGTCTGGGGTCTCATTTCTCGGGAGTTGACAGCAGCCCCGTAGCGGCAAATATTCTTAGATAGACTACGGAGACTAGAATAATAAGTCAGTCGTGGCCATTCCAGTCTTCCTGGTTCTGATTTACACTAGTTGGTGATTGTTCATCAACAAGTGTTAATGTCTCCCTAACTAACCCATTAGGAAAATTAGCTCATTGCTCAGTGTTTAGAGGGTTAGAATCTGATCAAAATGTTCGCGAGTTTGAGCCTCTGAGTTGCACCACTTGCTGACGACGGGAAAGAAGCCAGAAATGGCCATCAAAGTCTCCCTGTCTGCCTTAGACTACTAGCCAGTATAGTGAGAAGTGAGACCCAAGCCGAGAGGGAATAGTGAGTTCCGTTACCGATCAGTGAACTTTCATCAACCAGTGTCACAAGTCTCACAGCCGATTTTGCTGGCAGGATGATAACTGCGTCGTGACATGACTTCAAATAAACCAACCGTACCGGGCTAATGCTGCCGACGGCGCAGGTTGAAGGCACAAAAAGTGCAAATTCGTCAGCTACGGACTTCCAAAGTTGTTTGGCAGACTACTGCTTTCATCTCAAAACCTGTCGGTTTTCTCACAGTCATGGCTACGTTTGTTGTCAAGGTGTCATTTGAACTTTTATCGTGCACAGATGCTGAAGACCTTCACTTGGTGGTAATAGTATATTTAGTTTCAGCTGAACGCCAAGAAAACGTTGGAAGCAGTAGTATTAGGAGAACTAGATAGGGAAGTAGAATTTGACGATATCGTGAACGGATGCTCAGCTTTTACAAAAGCATTAAGGAGGTTTGTCAGATTTGCTTTATTTAGCTGACTCAGCTATGAAGAAAACGCATGGCATATGGCAGGGTTTGAACCCGCATTGTATGAAAGACATTCACGCGAAGCCAATGTTCTACCAGTTGATTTACAAATGCCACGCCTGGCACCGTGAGTTTAATCCCACTTAGATCGATTTTACCCACTCAACTTTAACGCTAGTATGGAATCTACCAATACGGAACAGCAAACTGACTGCCCAAGCAGGATTTCCCGAGCAATCATCTAAAATCCACCAGAATGTCTTCATGGCTGACTTGATTATTCAGAAAAATGCCCAGAACGGTAAGGTCTATAAACCAGCAAGTACCAGCCCTCTGCCGAAATTTTCAGACTGTCACAATAAACATCGATCCAAATTGACGTTGTAACTTACCATACTAACAGGCTAGGTACTTGCTACAAGGCCCAGACACGTGTTTCGCCAGCATTCTGCCGCTGTTTAACACAACTGCGAGGGCTCCGGTACATAAACCAGAAAGCAGATAGGGAAAGCTGGTCGACCAACTGATGAGACAGAGCCCTCGCAGCTGTGTCAAACAGCGGCAGAATACCGGCAAAACACGTGCCTGGGCCTTTTAGCAAGAATCTAGCCTGTTAGTATGGTAAGTTACAACGTTAATTTGTACTATTAACGACTGTCTGATGGCAGCATGTGTATATTTCACAGGGGTTGACGGATTTTAACACGAATATACACTAAAAATTTCTGTCTACGCCTAAAGACCTTAAATATACTGTTATAAACCGCGATCAAAAATTAATTTTCCTGGAGATTAAAAAGCTGAACTTCGATACGTTAGTCTCCATAGGTATCGTTAATAACTTTGCGGAACATTGCTCTTTCTGCATAAGCTTGGCTTTCCACTATGACCACCATGGAGAACGCAGTTTATCCATACAGTTGTCCCAGCTGCAAAACCTCCATAAAGTCATCGAAATTTATATCTGCCAGGTAGAAATCTGGTGGATTTAAGATTCCACTTGGAATGTTGGCTTACTTTATCAGCACTAACGCATTACATGCGTTCAGTAGGCTATGTCGGTACCTTGTTTTAAGTGTGATTTAATTTACTGCCAGTGGTAGGGCCTCGTAGCGAAGTTGGCTAGAGCAATGGCTGTGCTGACCTGGTTTTAAATCCTACCAGGGCTGCAACATTTTTCTTAACTGTGTAATGTGTTTGAGAAAAAAAGTTCTTTGGGTTAACAAGGAAAAAAGTATTCAGTAAAATTTATAGACCATCTACCCAGCTGGTCCTCAGTCTAGAGAGAATCTGCAACGAAAAATTAAAACTTTAAAGGTGTGGAATGAATCAGTTATAATTTCTAGTGCGTGCCGATTGGCAAGTGAGGTTTATCACAGTTCATATTGCTCGTCTTTAGTGTATTCCGTCATTCTTTGAGATGTTTGCATATTCTATCCAAATGCATATGTCGGCTGAGGCATAAATCATCCTAATGCATGGCCTCAAGAAATTATCGGCCTTTTTTTGGAGTGGGATCAAAATCCCCAATGCCTGTTTTTGTTCCCATACTGCCTAGTTTGTCCTCGTGGATGGGTGAGAAGGGGAACCTTCCTCTCCGACCGAAGTTAACGTTAACATGAAAGAAACCATACTTAATCATTTTCAAACTTTTTCGGCATATGCCATTCAGAAGTTGTTCAACGAATATTTAAGAAATTACAAAATCGATAACGGAGAGGTTTGAATCTGTTATTTCTTAAACTTCGCATCACATTGACAGCCTTAATTAATAGCGTATGGCATAAAGGGACACCCTAACCAAAGAGCAGTTTAACTTACACTTGGCTTGTGCAGGAATATCCCCACAGTAGGCAATTTTATACCAGAGCGAAAAGCCACTATCTATTTTTCGATAAAGCGGTTATAATATTTGGGCAGTATCTGCACATGCCGATCCAACTGCATTATTCCATAGCCAGCGAAGGGTAGCAACGTGGGAGAGGGGAGATGGGTTTCCGCTATGCGCGGTGTCTAAAGGAAAGCATTTTCAAGCAGTTGGCTGCACATTCTCCGAACATTCTGTGCCACGATCGTTGAGGAACCCCAAGTGGCAGTGGATTGAAAATCCTTCATCATGCGTATACTGCTGATTGCCGTGGCTCGAGGTAAGCAGACGAAGCCAGTGCATGACACTTTTGTGCATCTAACTTACATGCCTACTTACAAATGTTAGGTAGTGTTTGCTGTGTGACCTCACTTGTGGACATCCTTTCGAGGGAAACCAACTTGCCAGCATAGGGGAGGTTTATATTGTATAACATGCATTTAGTATACTCTCTGCAGCCTATTTTCTTCTGAAAACATACTTCATTCACAGAACCTTTAAGGATGTTGGAGCAGTTGCTGTTTTTTTCAGTATCACAGTTTACTGCAGGGCTCTTTTGCGCCTTAAATGCAGGTAAGTGTATCCCTGGGTCAATCTGTTTCCTCATGGTTATAAAAACGCAACCCTCTCTGCAACAGCCCTGAGCGATTTGAGAAAGCCCAAATCAAAGAAAATAATATGGTTTTGAGACGTTGGCAGCTACGGTTGCAAAATGACTACCCCAGGAACGAACGCCTAAACATAATGGGTCTCGATCGGGGTATCATTTGTTTAAACTTGACACGCGGCATATATATATGGTTTGTGTTAACTTTGCGAAAAATTCCCACGAAAAATTTCCGAAGATGAAGTGGCAAACATACGTTTGTTTTCGATAAATTCTCGTCAAGCCTTTACATTTACTTGGTATGAATAAACTATGGTGGTTGGTGGACAGATGAAGTGTTCTCGTTGTCACGGTGGAAAGGAGGGGGAGAAAGGGGGTGGGGGGAAGTTTGGGGGGTTGAGATCAGAGTGCCAATGTCTAGATGGCCTAGCGTCCAAGACCGCCGATCAGGTGTGCATTGCTGGACTTGGGACTTGGTCGTCTCTGCGGGGGCCCGGATCCAAGGCCTGTTGTCCGCTGTGGGTGGCCGTGTTACCTAGTTTCGCCCATGGCAAATTGGGCGTCGCGAGGGAATTCTTTTGGGCACATGACAGTGGTTTGCGTAGCCTGATGGCGGCCGTCTCTGCCGTCGCCAACAGACACTGTCCGAGGGATTTTGACTAGCTTGAAGGCACCTTGTAAATCACTCGGAAGGTCTCTTTGGCATCCACGCGATGGCTTGAGTCTACCAGGTGCGCTAAGATTGAAATGTTTACACCTTTAAGTTGGCCCTTACCTAACCATGCGGGTATGTGTTCCCTTACTCTTTTGGACAAGCGCGGGCTCGTGCGATCAATATATCCTGCCCCACAGGAACAGGTAAATGAATATATGCACATTGAGGTGGCCTGGGCTGGCAGTTTGTCCTTATTATCTCCGTATAGGATGGGAGTAGTGGAGAACAATACACTAGCGTTGGCTGCTGGGAAGGTAGTTGCTACGGCTTGAATCAGGCGCCTACTTAGTAGTTCGCTTGGTCCGTCTCCTTGAAATGGGACTCTGATGAAGATTCGTTTCTTTTCCATTGTTAGTAGTAGGGCTTTCACGGCCTTTCAGCCATGTTTTAGCGATAAATCGATAAGGATACCCATTTTTTCGAAACAAGCCTTCAACAATCTTAAGCTCCTCTTCAATGCTATCAGTCAGGCAAATCCTCTTCGCCCTTTGCGTCAAATACCGTACTAAATTGCGTTTGAAGTTTAACTGTACGAAACTAGCAAAATTGATGTATTGCCCAGACCACGTATTCTTGCGACATACCCTACGTTGAATGCTCTATCGGCTATTTTACTCAGTAGCACATCAAGGAATGGGAGCGATCTAGATTATTCTTCTTCTGATGTAAATTTTACTGTACGCATAAGCGCTGATAAGTTGGTTTGATCTGATGAAAATGCGAATATATCGTCAACATACCGTTTGTAATACACTCGATTATTTATCTGATGGCTTAGTTGCGTAGCCTCTAGTTTGCCCATAGATATAGTTGCTATAAGCGGGCCCAGGGGCTATCTCATAGCTATAAATGTAAGGCCCATATAACTGTAAAGGCCTCACGAGAATTTATCTAAAACAAACGTATGTTCACCAATTTATCTTCTGAAATTTTCAGTGGAAATTTTCGCAAATATAAAACGTAATATTACTTTATAAACCGCATCTGTTTAATTAGGATGAATCCTTTGCTGCTGTAAGACTTTGGGGGGACGCAGCTTGGGTTGCCCTTGCGTACCAAAGATGTCTTAGTAAAAATCCTTGAATTCCATGTAGAGATCAAATAAGCTGCTAATCATGCTTAACTGAATTCAATTGTCTTAGAAGACCTCAGAAGACAGGAGTTGTCGTTTGGGCTATAAGGTAGAAAGAAATTTCACATATATGTACTTCATAAAAAGTTCCTAGATTAAGATATCAGGTTGCAACCCACGACTTGGATCCTATGACAATTAAGATAGAAGCAGTCGCTCCCTTATCCCCCGTCCATGCCAGGGAACGTCCGCTTTAAACAATTGCAACGAAGGCAGCTGTCGGTATGATTGCAGTCCTATGCTCAAATTTTCAGGTAATTTTCGTCAGTGTTTTGTACCTAAACGGCCTTTGTTATGGTAACAATCCAAACATGAAGGATAAAACCGATGGAAGAAATTTAATCTATGGGAATAATTGCTGTCTTGAAGGTCATAATTTATCGCATTCCTCCAGCGATACGTGAGCCTTGGCGAATTATGGTGGGAGTACAACATGACTTTAGATGACGATTATCAGGCGTTTGACGGGACCCTACTCTCGTGAAGGTTGCTCGTTAAGTGGCAATATTCTATGCAATTTTGCCAGCCCAACCAAACTAGGCAGCATTGCTTCGGAGTTTCAATTTAAGTGTACAGCAGGAAGCTTCTAAGCGTGTGAACCAGTCGGGGCAGTGGCCCTTAAACACCACGTTAAGGGATACGGGACTTTTTCACCATCTAATATCCAGAAGAGAAGATCTTGGTTTATGAATCTTTTGTATTCGCTAGAAGCTACGCAACTTAGCCACCAGATAAATAATCTTACGTACTATAAACGGTACGTAAACGACACATATGCAGTTGCATCAGATCAAACCAACTTATCAACACTAATGCATACAGTAAATCAGGCGCATAAATCGATAAAATTTACCCTAGACCGCTTCCAGTCCCTTATGTGCTACTGAGTAAAAGAGCCGATGGGAGCATTCAACTTAGAGTATATCGAAAGAAGACGTGGTCTGGGCAATGCATCAATTTTGATAGTTTCGTACAGTTAAACTTCAAACGCAATTTAGTACGGTATTTGACGCAAAGGGCGAAGAGGATTTGCCTGACTGATAGCATTGAAGAGGAGCTTAAGATTGTTGAAGGCTTGCTTCGAAAAAATGGGTATCCTTATCGATTTATCGCTAAAAACATGGCTGAAAGGCCGCCAAAGCCCTCACTACTAACCATGGAAAAGAAACGAATCTTCATCAGAGTCCCATTTCAAGGAGACGGACCAAGCGAACTACTAAGGAGGCGCCTGAGTCCAGCCGTAGCAACTACCTTCCAAGCAGCCAACGCCCGTGTATTGCTCTCGACTACTCCCATCCTATACGTAGAGATTAAGGACAAACTGCCAGCCTAGACCACCTCAATGTGCATATATTCATTTACCTGTTCCTGTGGGGCAGGATATATTGGTCGCACGAGCCGGCGCTTGTCCAAAAGAGTAAGGGAACACATACCCGCATGGTTAGGGAAGGGCCAACTCAAAGGTGTAAACAGTTCAATCTTAGCGCACCTGGTAGACTAGAACCATTGCATGGATGCCAAAGAGGCCTTCCGAGTGATTTACAAGGTGCCTTCAAGCTAGTCAAAACTCCTCGGACAGCGTCTGTTGGCGACGGCAGAGGCGGCCGTCATCAGGCTATGCAGACCGCTGCCATGTGCCCAAAATAATTCCGTCGCGGCGCCCCAGTTGCCATGGGCGAAACTAGGTAACACGACCACCCACAGCGGACCACAGGCCTTGGAAACGGGCCCCAGCAGAGACGACCAAGTCCCAAGTCCAGCCACGCACACCTTATCGACGGTCTTGGACGCCGGGCCGTCCAGACATTCGCACTCTGATCTCAACTCCCCTAACTTCCCCCCACCCCCCTTCCTCCCCCCTCCTCCCTACCGTGACAACGAAAACACTTCATCTGTCCACCAACCACCATAGTTTATTCATACCATGTAAATGTAAAGGCATGACGAGAATTTATCGAAAACAAACGTATGTTCGCCAATTTATCTTCTGAAATATATAAATGGGCAATTATGCAAAGTCTGTCACTGCTGCTCATCATATTTGGACATCCCAGCTGTATATTGTAACCGGCGCACTAATTTTAGGTAGGCGGCTTTAATATTGGTTACTTTGACTGTAAGCTGCGTCCAATTATTGACGAAAATTAGCATATTCCAAGTTCGATATGCAAACTATCTTGCGTTTTGCGCATCTTAGTGAACGTGCTTGTCACCGGCATTGCTGCCGTATCGTAGCGAGTATCTAACGTAATAAAGTGCGCTCGTGGGCAAATGAATATTGACTCACAATGTATGATGGTGTAAAAACAACTCACAAAAACATGAGACTGGAATGGTCATTTTGGGCTTGGCAGCCGTCGTCAGCCGGTCATACCCATCCTTAACTGATGCAGCAGCCGAAAATCGAAATCGCGACCTTAACGATCAGAGTCGAACGGTCTAACCAGTGAGCCACGAGCTCATTATCTTACCTGTCTTCGTCGGGAGATATTGACATCCGCCAATCAATGTTCATCGATCGCTTACGGAAGTCACTTGTTACGCTTTGCCCTGAGTCCCTTTATTGGGCCCTTTCAGCTGCCGAAGCGGCTAGGAGACTTAGGCAGATAGCATTGGCGGCAAAGATAACAGTAAGTACGATCGTCATTTCTGCCTTTTTTGGCGTCGTGAGACATTCCAAACTCCTTTGCCTGTGCCACCAATACCATCGGCCTAGATAACGGCCTCAAGGCAAAACGGAACACGTAGGTTCCATTATCGGTCAGCAAACCTTCGGTAATGAGCATCAATATCTCCTGACCTACACCGGTAAACAACGGGGTCGTGACTCTACGTTTAGAGCGTATGATTCTGATTGTAGAGATCGCGAGTTCGATTCTCGGTGTCTGAACCCCTACGGGTTGGGTATAACTGGCTGACGATGGCTAATAAGCCAGAAATGATCATTCTAGTCTCCCTTTTTTGGTCGGCTTGACTATCTGCGCGACTAGTGTTCACCGCTTCATGCGTGGTAATTTAATCACATGACTGCAGATAAACTCAAGGTACCGGTAAAATTCTGTCAATGCCACAGGTGACAGTCACAAAAAGTGCAAATTCGTCAGCTATTGACTTCCAAAGTTGCTCGGTGGACTCCTTCTTTCATCACAATATCTGTGTGTTTTCTCACAGTTTGTGCTTTGTTTATTCTCCAGGGGTTATTTGAACATTTATCATGCACAGACGACAAAGGTTTCGACCGATCGGTAAAAGTACAGCAATGGGTTAGTTTTTGCTGAACGCCAAAATGCTTGTAGCAGCAGAAGTAGAACTAGATCGAGAAGTAGCATTTGACAAAATCATAAACGGACGTTCAGCACGTAAAAAGTGCATAAAATGTTTTAGTCTTTAAACTGGCATGTACCAGCCCTCTGCGGTACATTCCAGACTCTTTCACAATAAATATATCGATGTAAGAGTTTCGATAGTTATAATTATAGTGCGAAACATTGTCCTTTCTTCATTAGCTTGGTTTCCCACTATGACCAAGCAGATTAAGTGTTAGGATTTAGAACGCAGTTGGAGCATAGATGTGACGCAGTTGCGAAAACCTTAGTGGCTCACTGGGGAACTAGTTTTGAAAAATTTACTGGATATGCTCACGCCCTTTATCCCAAAGAACGTCTTTTCTTAAAATAACGGCCATTTGCATGACTAATTCCCAATAGATCTGAATATTTTAAATGTGTTTATCAAATATGCTAGAAAACGTACTCAATACCTTTTAAACATTTGTGGCAGATGCGTTTCGGAAATTATTAAACATATTGGTAATTGTGAGGTTGTTATTCTTTATTTCTTGCATTCGCAGAAAATCTCCATTCTTGATGAATAGCGGGTGCCTTTGTGGAAAAAAGAAGACACTCTTACATAAAGGCAATTTAAACCTTTATTTTACCTTGGCAAACGCTGCACTATCACATTTTGATTTGTGGAACGATACCCCCTCCACAAAACACTCTAGACCAGAAAAAAGTCTCTTTCCGTTCATCGATAGGGCGATTATGGATATTTTGGCAGCATCTTTTCACGAAAATACAACTGCCAAATTCGAATGCCGACATAGTATTGTAACGTTCTCCCACTATGTGCGCGTCTAACAGGCGACCTTTTCAAAGCAGTGGACTGCACATCTACTGAGATTTCTGTGCCGCTATCGTCGAAGAACCACATGTGGCAGTGAATTGCATATCCCTCGGCATATAGTTAATGCGGATTGGTGTAACGGCAGAGGAACTGATAAAGCTGGTGCGTTATTTTCCTACTTTTACTCACATGTCTACTTAAAAATATTAGGTAGACGTTTTTGTGTAATGTCAGTTAAGAATCTACTTTCGAGGGAAACACCTTTAACAGCAATGGGTAGATTTTCTTAATCCAACATTGTATTTTAAACATTTTCACGACAGTATTTTCTTTCTAAATACATCTACTTAAATTATAATGCCTCTTAGGGTGTTGGAACATCCGGTTTTCCCACCACTTCAGCCCACTTAAGGGCGTTCATGCGTCTTCAACAGAGGACGCTCTATTTCGTAAGTGCAGTCCTGTGTCCATCTGGTTCCTCAAAGTACTTAAACGCCAACTTCACTATAACTACCTTGATCACCTTAAAATACTCATGCCAAAGGAATGAATATTTTAAGAAAATTTGGCAGCTGGGATGGCAACGTGGCTGTCTCAGAAACGAGCGCCTAAAACTTATGCTTCTCGATCGCGGTAACTTATATTTTAATGCGATACACGTGAGGCTTACAGTAATGTCGCGTGGGACAAATGTACGTAGATGGAAAATTATGTAAATTCCCTCACTGCTTCTCACCATCTTTGGGCGTTTCATCCGTATGCAGTTACCGCTAAATTAAATTAAGAGCAGAATAGGCCAACCTGACTGTAGATTAATTAGCGTGCAAGATGCGATCGCGTGTGATTCTTGAGGAATACTTGAACACCGCCAAATTCAATATGCAACGAATTTTGCTCTTGTGCCACCATAGTCAACGTCTTTGTCGCTGGAGTTGCTGTCGAATCGTGACGAGTAGCTGACACAAGCTATGACCCTCGTAGGCAGTCGAATAGCAAACCCGGTGGTGTGGAATCCACAAATACAAGTCAGACCAGAATGACAATTTAGGGATTATTAACCAGCGTCAGCCAGTCATATCCAATTGAGCGAGTTCTCTTATCAGATCTGTGATCTGCCTAATCAATACCGACAAAATTGACAGACACGTAGAGCAGTGTTAAAGTACTACAATTTATGAGCTGTGGCTCGAATCTCGGGTGGTCCAAAACTGAGACTAGGTATTACAGGCTGACGACGGTCAAGAAGCCAGGAATGGTCATCCCAGAATTTCGTGTGCTTTTTGGTTCAGCTGCATTCTCCGGAGAATTCTCGGCGTCTCTTGAAAGGGCAGACACCGGCACTCTGATTTTTGTCCCACACGAAGACATTTCCGGTATCCAGGATGTGCATGGTGATTTAACCCAAGTTGTCTTGTCTTATTACCGCCAACTAACGTTCGTGGATGCGCGCGCAGGCGAATTTTCCCGTCTGACCGTAATAAACGGCATTGCACGTTCCACATAGGATCCGTAGATAATTTATTTCCTGTCCAAGAAGTTAATTTAATCCTTGGTGTGTATAAGGTGGCTGCGTAAAGTCGTCGGTGGCTTATGAGCCAGCCGAATGTTATGCTTCCTTAGGTGTATATGAACGATTTCAGATAGGTTCTTGATGTATGGAATATTTCGTCATATATATGGCTTGGGCGGCTGGTTACCGCTGCCAAAGTCTTGTTTCCGTGAAAGTCGTTCGTTATGCATCATCGTCTGTAATTGTACAAGCACATCGAGGAACGGAAATTTGGAGTTAGCTTCCTCTTCGAGCGTACATGTTATCCCAGGAAGCGTGACGTTGATAAAGTTGTGTAAGTTTACCAGCTGATCCCTCCTTAAGATAATAAACATGTTATCACGATATCGCAGCCACAACTGAGAGTTGAAAAGTAGCAGAGTTACAGCCTCAACCTCTGCATTGGAAGCTCGGCAGGAAAGCCCGATATCAGTGAATCCATAGGAGCTCATTTCATTTGCTGGCATTATTTTTTATCAAGCGAAAAGCTGGTCTCACAGCAAAAGTTTAAAATTTAAAGTATGGCAGTTTCAGGAATATGCCGTTGCGAAAAATTGTAGTATTAATTCTGTACACTGCCTTGCTACATCGAGGGGTATAAACTTTAACCAAAAAGACGACGTGGAATGGAACCATTATTTCGTCAGCTGAGATCGTAATTCCTGGCCATTTCTTCAGGAATTTATATTGGCAGATAGCCGCCCATGAATCAGTTACAGGAATTATTCGCCCCTCTCTTGTGCCTTTCAGACCCACTTTCGAGCCGCGCTGCGAGGCATTTAATGAAGTAGAAATCGATAGATGGAGACCGTGATAAAACACATACTACTCATTCCATTTAAGTAGACCATTTAATGTAAGTTAATTTAGTATATGGTGCAAAATTGTATAATATCAATGCAGTGAACGTAGTAATCCCTCTTATTTTGCAAATGAACGCTTTCTAACATTAAAATCACATTAATAGTTTTATGCATTCTACATACTAAAAAGAACTGCCAAAGGTCTGAAGGTTTATTATTCTGTCATGCAACCTAAATATACTGACTGAGACTAGTGAAACAGAATTTAGTAAATGGCCAATGTTGGGTACAAACTGAGTGAGTAGGACAAATTAGCGACTAGGTAAGTGTTTTTTATGATTTCGTTTTTCAGTAGTTATTATATTGACGCACATGTGGCTACGACAATCTCCTACTCCTATCATGGTCAAATAGGATTACCGCCAAAGGCCAGTGAGAGTGGAATGGATATTTCTGCCTATACTACGAGCTGCTACAGCTGTTAGGGCCTCCGTTGAGGCCCAAGGTAGAGCAACACAAATGAGTTTTTGTTAGCAATCGGTGAATGTTCATGAAAGAATGCAATGATCGTTCGTCCTGACCACATCCTGTTATACCAGAGACAGCATTGAAGCCGAACGAGCCTATATTTCCAGTAAGCATAATATTATTACCTTTTGAATAAAGTGCTGTCAGGGTTTATTGTCAGGTCCTGCAGTATCAAGTTGGAACGTGTTGCGATATCAACTGCAACTTGAATCGAATATCTCTCTGTTTATCATCATGTCTCTGATGATGAATCCGCGACGGATGTCAAAAGGTCAGGCGAATACACGTATTGTCCCAGCGATTGAGTCTACTTCTTCTTCTTCTTCTTCTTCTTCTTCTTATTTTTCTTTTTCTTCTTCTTCTTCTTCTTCTTCTTCGTATCTCCTTGTCTTCAGTCCCATACATTACTTGAAAAACTAAACATAAATAGCTTTTTTCAGTTTATGAAGCTTATTTGGTTAAATGAATAAGCAATTTCTTTCAAAATTCAGTTGTTTAAATACCGGTGCATTATATACACCTTCACACGCATACGGAAAACTGTTCACTATTAAAATAGTATTAACAAACTTTGAGTAGTATTGTCTGCATGTTATATGTCCAACTATCGAATCACTGCACCAGGTGCTCTTCATCTTGCCGGTTTCGATCAAAAATATAAACAATGACGGATCAGCGCAAACCAATCATGTGTCCTGTAAAAAATCAATGCAGGCCTATCTGCCACCGTATATTTCCAATCAAAACCGGCAAGACACGTAGCCTGTGTTACAATAGTTAGAGCTTTGGACGTCTAACTAACAAGGTTGCAGGTTCGAACTTCGGGTGAAGCAGCACTTGGCGTTTGATATGTCTGGCTGACGGCGCAAATAAGCCAGAAATTGTTTATCATAGTCTCCTTTGTTTTTGTCGGTAATGTCCCTCTATATATGCATATTTATGGTGGATAGGCGATCATCGGTCGGTTAGAGAACTCACTATTATGCTCGTGCCATAGAGCTCTCCCCATCTTTTTCTCTTGGGCCTCGACAACAGCCGCATAGCGACTAGTGATATACGCGGAATGATATTACAAACAAAAAGAAGGGCTACTGGTATAGACAGTTCTAGCATATTAGCCGTCATTACCTAGCTACACCGGACCCCACATTTTACGAAATCTACTGTGTGAATAAGTGACCTGTTAGCTGAAAGTCCATCGTGGTAACCACTGCTTATGGCAACCATTAAGCCAGAAATGTTGGTGGGAATAGCATTCTGCACATTTATAGAGCACTTTTTATTCATTTAATTATCAAATCCACGCGGAATGTTGCATCCCCTTCTAGGTATTTGGCATCCGAGTCTCCCCTTGTACAGAGTTCTGTACACTAAAATAGTAACATCCGTTTACCTCAAACACTGTAGCGTACACCGGGCGACGTAGAACCAGCAGCAGTGTGGGATTTTTATGTTTGCCAGATGGGAAAGTACAAAGAGATTTTGAGGGAATGACGTCTATTATCATTAATCTGCTGCAGTCATGAAAATAAGCCGACTTTTTGTGGACCATTTGTATATGGTCTGGTACAACAAGATGACTGTCGAAGAGTCCCAGGCTACAATAACCCTACAAAGAACATCTGAGATATTTACAGATTTGCCATTCATTCGTGATGCTTTGATGATTTACTGACAATTCTAAAAGTAAGGAAACAGTACGAAACCGAAATTCCGAGAGGCTTTGTTAGCGGGCTTCAAAGTAAGTTGAACTAACATTCAGTCACAAAAGGCTAAATTAACACCTCTGTTTGAAAAATTAACCTGAGCCATTAACGCTCAATGTGTCTCCTGTGTAATTTTATTCTTTTTTATAAACCAAATTGTAACTGTATTGCGTCATTGTGAGATCAGTGGCTGGTAAAACATTGAATGTATTTGTCTGCTAACCTTAAAGATAAATTTCTAGTATTACCGGACAAAGTTATACAGTGGAGTCCGCTTAATGTGGACACGGTTAATGTGGACAACCACTTAATGTGGACAGTTGGCCAGAAACAGAATTTCTCCATAGTAAAATCGTCCGGTTAATCTGGACAGCCACCACTTAATGTGGACAGCACCAAGCTGTCAACCGGTCGGTCGACCCACAGATTTTGTCAAAAATCCGCTGCTTATGGAGAAGGCTGCGAAAATCGCAGAAATAGCGGGAGTCAACTTCACTTCTACCGTAGGGTAGTTTGCGAGGTGGAAGAAGAGGAATGGACTCGTCTTTGCAACTCTGCGTGGTGAGGCAGCAGAAGCCGACACCTCCAGAGCTGATGATTTCCTCAAGAAAGATTGGCCTGACCTGTTGAAGCAGTTTCAAACCAAGGATGTCTTCAACACTGACGAGACAGCAATTTATTTTCGGGAACTTCCAGACTCAACGTACCTGACCTAGAAGTCAAAGAAGTCGGCAAAGGGATTCAAAACGGCGAAGGATAGAATCACCGCTCTGGTTACGTGCAGTCTGGAAGGAGAAAAAACTGCCGCTTCTTGTGATCGGGAAATCAAAGCAGCCAAGGTGCTTAAAAGGAAAGAACATTCCATTGGGAGTGCATTACGCATTCGGAAAGAACGCATGGATGACGTCTGGGCTATGGGAAAATTTCTTACAAGAACTTAACCTCGAAATGGGGCGCCAAAAGCGCAAGATCCTTCTCTTGGCAGATAACTGCAGTGCCCACACTCGAGTCGAAGGACTGAGAAACATCACACTTTGATTTTCGCCACCCAACAAAACTTCAGTTCTGCAACCCTGTGATCAGGGCATCATTCGATCTCGTAAGGCTTTCTTTCGGACCGCGATCCGGTGAGAGATTTTGCAGATCATCCAAGACCTAGTGGAAGACGATGAAACTGGCATGCGTTTGGCTCAAAACGTTGTGAAGAAGATTGACGTTCTTCAGGCCATGGAGATGTTGAGAACTTCGTGGAAAAAGGTGAAGTCGGAGACAATCGTAAATTGCTGGAGGAAAGGGGGCTTCGTCACCACTGAAGAGGAGGTTGCAGAGAATGAAGTCGCGATTCCGATCCCAGAAGACGTGACAGAGGACAGGATCGAGAGTTTTCTAGAGTGGGTTTCAATCGACGACGATGCCGAAGTCGCCGAGGAGGCAACACTGGAGGAGGTGACAAGCGAACTCGCCGAAGCAGTTGCAGAAGCCAAGAAGGTACCAGACGAGCAGAAAGAAGAGTCTGCAGAGGAAGACGAAGAAGTCGAGCCCCCAGTCTCATCAAAAGAAATGAGGGCGGCATTAGCCGTACTCGAAACGAGGCATCGACAACAAGGTTTTGATGTGGAGAATTTTGACACTATGATAAAGAACTTTAGGGGAGCTTTAAGAGAAAAGTTTCCACCAAAGCAATAAAAACTGAGCATGTTCTTTCAATAAAACTTCATTCAGATGCAAAATTCTGTTTTTTATACGTAGAAACGACTGGTTTGGGGTCAGTTCGCTTAATGTGGACAACCGGTTAATATGGACAGTTGGCCTGGAACGGAGGTGTCCACATGAACCGGACTCCACTGTATAACGCTAAATAGGGACATGCTATTTAAATATACAACCAGTGCGTTTTTGGCGGCGTTTTGTCTGTCAAGATTATAATCACTTAACAAGTGCTGTATGGCAAAACGCCAAAGGAAGCGAAAAAAAAGGCAAATTCAAGAACTCGCGGGTTGGATTTCGTATAAATGCAACCTAGATGCAAGCCATTCACATTCCTTTTCCGTTTGAGTGCTTGTCCTCAATGGGTGTTCTATTAGAAGGAAGGCCTTTATCTCGTCCTCAAAATATGTATTTATAGACGACAAAAAGGGCATTGATGCTAGAATTCGTTAAGACATTCGTTTTATGCCAGAATTGTCGATAGTTCATAGCGTAGTCTGTGCCTTAAAGTAAACTTTATCCTCAAGTTTTCTTTAAATGTCTACACAAAAGATGGAGAGTAACAAGGAATAATAAGTTGTGTAGAGAAGGGATCCTTTCGAAAAGTGCAGTGATCTACCGAACAAAATCGCATACGAATTACTTGTAAACACATTGGGTTTTGCAAATACCTCTTTACCATATACAATTTTAAACAAGAGTAAGGTTCTTTTGTTGAAGGTATTTCCGTATTCCCATATTTAATTCATTTGAAAAAATTTTAAATATATATTATCGATTAGGTAGGGTTTCATTTTGAGCCTGAATGTTTGCTGAAAGTCGTGATGACAACATGCGGTTTTATTGAAGTGAGAAGTTTAAATGCTTTTGATACTTTGAGGAATGATATACAAAAAAACGTTGAACATTTAGTTAATCTAAACAATATGCCTTACACTAAAAAACGACTATTGTCATGACCATGCGTTGGTTTGTGATTTAAACTGCTGGTGTTTACCTTGATAGCCTTGGAGTACTTTTCCAGCCAGTCTTGTTTACAAAAATAAACTATGGGAGAATCATTTCACTAAGTGGGCCTGGGTTAAGAACCTCGAAATTTTGCTTCACCGTCGATGGAATTCTACCGAAATGCGACTCCACCAACTTAAGTTTTAGACCAGATTATTTAAAAGTGACAATCTTCCTCTCATTTAACTATTTCTTTGAATAATATTTTTCGAAACTTTTAGGTGAGACATTTTGGTAAAGTACACAAATGTAACTTCTCCCGTCCTCTGACTAGAGCCACCAAACTCTTTTCAAACAATCATACGTTAAGGTTGGATCTTATATGCAACTCATATACATAAACAGCTAACGCTTTTTTTAGTTTGTAAAAGCGTTTGATCCGAGGCATAGTCATTCATATGGTTCAGTTAAATACTCCTTAAATAAAGTGGTGGCTTGAATACTTAGAGTTTTTGAAATTATTGGGTCAGCTACCGCGTCTACAATGGGAGGAACGTAAAATATCAACAAAATCTGATTATTTTGATGGGTTTTATCTAAATGTAATGATTGCAAAATAAATCTGGAACATTGCTTGAAATAGTGCTTACCTTTTTAGTTAAGAATCAATTGTCTTGGATTCTTTTTCTATTCTGTTTAAATTTAACAGGGTAAATAGATTCTCGTGTAAACGTTCATTCATGTTGCGCTGTCGTTCCTTATCTTTTCTGACTAAGCATCGCAGAAAAAAGCCACCATTTCAGGCCGCTCCTGATTTCGTATGCTATTGCAGTGGTTCCGGGTATCTTGTACAAAAACCCCTGACAACATGCAACAATGTGACTTGGAAAATGCTGCACACTCTCTTTATCAATTTTACGGATCGCCTGTCTCGTGTAAGCTCTATTTCTAAGGAGAAATGGCAACATCTCGATTTGCTGGCCGTAGCGAAAGCGGCAACAATCAGACTAAAAAATGCCGGCCCATTCGCTCAAGTGAATAGCAGCCAGACATTTAGGTTACCACGGCCACTGAACCGAATGGCTGGACTGGCAGATAACTTCGAAGTGTTGATCCCAGCAGGGAAATCAGCTTGTACCAGCCCCGTTACCCTCTTGCATTTCTTTTTAAGTGTTTTTCTGCTGTATGACTTACCATAGCAAAATCGAATTTGCCGCCGACTTGAGCACATATCTAAGGAGCTTTTTTGGCCTAAAGGGGAAAGAAAACACCTTTGTGTCTGGAAATGCGCAGGGCAAAGTTTGAATATGCTGAGGTACTTAGATATATTTAGCCCCATCTTTGCGTCTTACAGCTGTGGTGTTAATAGCAGTTTTAAGTTTGTGTCATATCGCAGTAAAAGAAAACAAATTAGAAAAAGTTTGGCGTATAAAAGTCGAAAATAAGAGAAAATAATTATTCAAAACCATAACATTTGTGCAGGATAAATAGAATGAAACATCCGACCTTTAGAAGAAAAATCTGTAAAAAGGCTTCAAGCCACATTTCAACTTTATATCGAAATTAAGAGAGTTAACTACAACCATGAAGGATAAACTTTTCCCTCATTTTTTAAACCTCAGAATGGCTCCACAGGCATTTGGACAAATAGCATAGTGCGATAAGCCGAAAAGCAACCATATGTTGCTAGTAAAAACTAAAATTGAATTAAAATTATGCTATTTTTAAATATAATTACCTGACGACGGTACGTAATTGCGGCAAATAAGCCAGAAATGGCCATTGTATTGTCACATGTCTTTGTCCTTTTGCATATATCCTAGCCGCTCCGCGGTTGAGGCCCTATGGAGAGCTTTACTGGCAACACGGACGAACGAGTGTGTCCTCTATCATATGGGTGTACGCGTATCTGCTACTGCATACTCCGATCTAATAACAACAAGACTGTGAGCTCGATAGCTCAATGGTTATGACCTTCGCCTCCGACCGGAGAGATGCAATTTCGAAACTCGAGTGCGGCAGCAATTTCAGCAGCAACACTCGAGTTGGGTATCGTCATCTGATGATGGCAAGTCAGTCAGAAATGGACATGGTGGTGTCCCATATCTTTGTCGGTAATGTCCTTTTGCATATAAATAAACGTTGAGTAATAGACTTAGACAAAAACAATTAAATGAACTCCATGTAGCCAAAGATTGCAGAGTTTTCTGTGCAGTAATAAGCACAACTACGCTTGGTTGATAAAATATAGTAGGCAAATAAGTATGCATATCAAAAAAACATAGGCATATGAGAATATCACCACACCTACTATAGGTATCCTTAATACTGTGTTGTACCCTCTGACTCAACATGTGGCATAGTTCGGTTCATTTTGACTGCCCTCGAACGCGTAGCCTGCATTCAATAGAATATAAAGTACAGAAAAGTGCACAGTTTATGCAAGCGTTTTTTTGAAATGAGTAAAATTGTCGTGTCAACCCTACTCAGATTATAACGGAATGAAAAAACTTGTGTTTAGCTTAGAAAGCTTGGCATGTCACAGATGTGTAAAGCACGTTGATAAGAATATGCTGGCTAGGCGTTAAATATGCATATCAGTGTCTTTTTTCAATTCGATGATTTATTCAATGAAGGTAGCTCCAGATGGGATATAAAGCATGCTTAATAATCTAAGATTGAAAGTTTTGCAGCATGTGATACATTAAAAAATGAACCACGTAAGAAAGATGAAAAGCACGTTATTTTGACATAAATTCCCGTGCTTGTGGTCTGCTTTCAAAAAGTCGACAAACTCAAGGTATTCGTCTCAGACCGAAATCTTGATGTTGTTGCCATAAAGGAAAGTTAGCTCAAGACAGAAATCGCAGACTCCGACAAAATAATTACTTTTTTCCACAAATACCATGAAAACAGACAAGTGTTGATAGGGTCATCCTATATGTGAGAACAGGAACCTCCGTTGTTGAAGGCGTGCAAACCCTCGCTCTTATGCATATATCCGTCTTGATGAAGCTAAATATAGTACCCTAACAGAACATAGAATTCCTGACGGTATATAGACCACCAAACATTATGAGCGCAGCTGACGAGTCGCTGCCTAGGCAAGTGAAGGAAGTAGTATGCCAACTTGAGGTCCTTATCGATGGTAATTTCAACGCAGCTGGGAAAGTCTGGCAGCCACACGGGCACCAACTAATTCCAGTTTAAAGCTAATGGACCACACTTTGGACCACACACAAACCAGATTTCGAGAGAACCGGAGAGCTAGCTGCTGTTATTAAGGTGAAATGTGTTTGCAATTTCTGGCTACGAATAGGGAGCTCAAGGGCGAAAGGTTCCTTCATTTAATACTGTGACTTAAATTGACTAAAGCAAAATGCACGTCCTTGTCGTACCGTCATCATTTTTAGCAACCTGAAACTCACACATAATTATAAACTTAAGGTGGACCGTAACATGAATTGTAACCCAAATGCAGGTGATGAAAACATGTTACTCTAACCCTTTATATACTCTTGACGCCAACTCTGTTCTGCCCCAGATTAAGTTCACCTTTACCTGCAGTTGATGTTACGTATTGTTGCACCTATCCAAAATAATCCTGCGGAGGTTGTTTTGGCCTCAAATCATGCCCTATTAAATGGACGGATTGGCGTTGGTGCGTGACCACTCACAAATCGATAATGGGATTCAGGTAACATCAAAGAAATATCGTTTGTAATTAAGTAGGTGTAATTATGCATATTACTGCACTCAAATACTGGAAAGTCCTCAAATTCTTGTGGATACTTGTAGTCTTATCAGTTGCAGATGCAATTTAGTTTTAGCTTATTGTTCCGTTGATTCGTTTAATGGTAATCATATTTTTAGTTAGCTTAATTTTTTTCTATATTCTAGTTTTTCAAGTAAAATATGGTCAGTCGTCAGCTTATCGCAATATAATATCCGTCGAAATGTATGAAAATCTATTGGAATTTTGAAAAAAATGGAGGGAAAGCTTATCTTAAAAGGTTTTAATTTAATCCCTAAATTTCGAAATAAAAAGAAGACAGTGGTTTGTAACCTAGTTGCGGGTACTTTTTGTGCAGATTTGTCCGTTTGATTATCGTGTGAAATTATTTGGTTATTTTAATAATTATTTTCTGCATTTGTACGCTAAAATGTGCAGTTAATCTTTCCTTTTCTGGGATATTACTTAGCCAGAAAACTTCTATCAACACCAATCACATAAGACACCATGACGGGCTTGCGATGCCTATAACTCACCACATAGCTAAGCGTATGAGCGTAAAATCCATGCCCACCATCGTTCAATTATTAGCGTTTTGTAGCGTTTAAACAATGAAAAACGTATCATCAACATATCATACTCACAACGTGAGAATAACAAGTGGTAGGACCATACCTTCTTATTTTTGTATTGTGACTTCAGCCAAGAAGTTCGAAATGGTTGACCCCATGGTCTCCTTTTATATGTTAACATTATTTTCGGGCAAACGAAAAATTAGTTTCTAAACATAGGAGATGAAAGCGAGTGTATTTCTTAAGACTTAAGTATTTCTTCTATCTATTGCCTTGCTAAATCTGATTGTGCAGACGTAAAGGGACATTGATTTATTATAACGCACTCTTAAACAAAAAGTTTTAAGGATGCAGAAGATGGGAATGCTTTAAGCGTCGGTTTGTCAATATACTTCCATCCACATCTAAATGTCCGTTAACCTATACAGTTTTCGCTTAAGTATCTGCAGTAGTAAGAAAAACGTTTTCTTGCATAAAACCCTTTAGTGCTGCAAGTTTATTACTCGAATTATTCTAGTGTATAGATATGACTTTAATTATTACATTTAAGGCGCCTACACCGTATGCGCTTACCGTTTGAAAAAAATTACCGCGTTAAATTGCCGCAAGCAAAAGATCTAAGGACTTGAGGATCTTTAGACAGTTTCGAACTTTAAGATAGGTAAGCCACGTAAAACAGATATGTTACAAAAATGCAAACGTAATCTTGCGCTTCTAACACTAAAAGGTTTTCGTCTGATTAAAGCTTGCTATATGTTGCGATAACTTTATGCATTACTGACAAAACCAAAATTCGGGTGTGTATTATGCAACGTTAATAATAAACAAAATGTTAGATCAGGACATAATCTATCCTGGTACAGAATAATTTTTATGAAATGTTCGAAGTAATTTATAATTATTGAGTGATGATCACCTTTTGGTATGAATGGGCTACGTTCATCTATGCATTAAAAAAGAAAAATCAATATAAAAAGCATAAGGCAGTAAGTCTTTATATATGTCCACTAGGTAACTGTGCCTTTAAACGATTATGTCAGTTGGTGTGGTTTCTATTCTTTTACTGAAGTGAGTAAAATTTGTCTGAAGTGTCCACGTTAATTTTATTTGAAACCTTGTCTGCCTAATCTTAGCAAGTTCGCAGATTTTTTTCCAGTGTTAGGTATTGCATTTTAAAGAGAAACGCTTTAGAAACAACGCTCAGGTAGGATTATGTCATGGGGTCGTCTGGCGAAATTGTGAAGCGCGCCCCGCAGGCTCACGCACACCTGATTTTCCGGGAGAGAACGGGCGGGGCATGCCAAGAAATAAATAAGATCCCAATATTTACATTAAATAAAAAGTAACGAGGGCAAGTTGCGTCGCGTACTCAAACCTTGGGAGAAGGCACTGAAAAGAGCTTTAATGTTACCCCTAACCCCTTGCCCGACCAACGGTGAACGCTTGTATGTAGGGGGAGTTTGCGCAAACTGTAGGTGAGGTAACTGAGAGACATTTCCCAGTGGTATCACCAACTCCAACTAGGAAAAAAGTTTAATGAAGAACAAAAGTGAGGAGATTATGTAAATTGCTCAACTTAAAAATTGTAAGCAAGCTATAATTCCCGCGGGTAGTTCAAAAGGCCAACTTTTATTAGTTTGCTGATTTTGACAGTGATGGAATGCGGTTGCGTTCGGAGAACCGCTCTGCAGTTCAATGCTATCAGCAAACCCCTGCTGGATCGATGGATGGCGTGTAGAAAATCGGAAGTTTATAGGTAACTCAACCTACTTAAAAAATTTAGTAGGGGGCTTTAATGCATAAGGACGTTTCAAAGACCTCACGACATAATCCTACCCAACGCTTTTTTAAAAAAAACAAACTATACCAGTGAATACTTCTGTTATGCAACTATTTAAACAACAACTCGCACAGTGTAGCTTGATTATACTGCACTTATACTTTGATTTGAAACGTGAAAAACAGACTTGCCTTGTTTTGCCTAGATTTCCCAAATTGTCGAGGATGTTTGCTGTGTTTGAGCACAATTTTGAGTAGAGAGCAATTGCGAACTGCAGATAAAATTTTTGAATTCCCTACTGGCCGGCATAAGAATAAGTATGTTTACTCTCTACAGTGGACATACCTCTGGAGGATAAAAGTTAATGTAGACAACTGCTGGCGCTAGTTACCTATTGATTAATCTTTCCTTCACAGAGGAAGCTGCCAACATTGGCCATTATTTCACGAACCAGTTTTCTGACAAACCGTAGCTTGATGTATAAGTCGCAGGAATGCCAACACATTCTTGTGCAGTTAGGTAAGCATGTCGTACAGAGGCCGCAGTTCCACACATTTGAATGCCTTCCTTCTCTGGCAGTCAGCGTCCACGTAAGCTTGTGTATGTACAGTGCGGTCAGTATTTCATACAAAATGCGGAAATTGGCAAAAGCCTGATTATCACTGGCAAAACTGCATTATGTATGGCTGTAATACTGAGTGTCATGTAGTCTCATCTCAAGCATTTTCAGCTCTGGCAGGATGTCGGCTTCTAGAAGACAGTTGTTTATGAATTCAAAACTATCTTTTTAAATGACTACTTAAGTTGTATGCAGTTGAATCATTGAGGTTGACTACCCTTAGAAATTGAAATTTTTTTAACAGAAGTCTTTCATTGTTAATCTCGGTGATAATGTGAGCAGATTGCGAAAAGATTATTCAAAAGCAGACCGACTCACAGAACATTCAGCATTTCAAGAAGCCGACTCCCCCAAACTGCATGCTACCTCCCTGGGCCTATTCGGCCAGACGCTGCCCAAAGACCGCGATGAAATAATCACAGTGAACACCAGTGGGATTGACCAGAAATAGTCGCAGGCTGGAACCATGCAAAGTGGAAACGGATGAAGCGCCAGGCTGAAAAATCACCACTCAGGAGACGAGGAAAAACACAAATGGTTTGTTACACCCACCAACACCCCCTCTCCCTCGCTAAACTAACCTGACGATCATATAAACGCTGAAATAAAATGAAAATTGCAATTTTTGCCATTTCACTGTGCCGGCCTGATACTACCTCACCAAAAACCATTGTTTGCGAGCATGTCATTTTAATCATAAATGGGGAATTTTCGCAAAAAACCAGCCTATAGTAGAGGATTTTTGGCATTGGAGAGCCAAAAGCCCGCCATTCATCAACCTTGAACTGAAAAAAAGCCCTTAAATAAATGTTGAATTGAAATCTATCGTTGCTATCTGTACATCTACCTACGCGTTCTTTATGCGTGGGGTGTCATTGTCAACTGTATTCCTGAGTCTGGCGCCGTAGCCCGTGTCGCCTCCGCCCCTTTGACCATGGAAATAAGTGACATGCCCCATTATTGCACACATCCACTTCGTAAATCAAGACTGCTCGCAGGAATATAGGTGTGGGCTGTAAACTGAGCCAATAACCCATCCTTTTTTAATACCAGACAAGCTGTAATAAAGGTTGAAAGTTAGGGTATATCAGGGAATGACAAAATAATTTGAAAATAAGAAGGTATAAAATTAGAAGATATAGTAGCAGTTAATTGGCTAATTCAATGTTTGGCAAGAAAGAAAGCGCGCTATAAATGAAATGTGCCACTACGCAAATATCGGGAACTGCGGAAGAACGGAAAGTATTAAGCTTTTCTGAGCTTGAGGTGCAATAATGTAAAAAATATAAAATAAATACCATGGATAAGTCTACTACTAAAGTTCAAAATAAACGAAAACTAAAGTAATTTAATTCAACCACACTAAACTAAAACTAAGCTTAACCCACTAAATTGAGAACTAGATGACTAAAACTAAAGTCAACTTACTTGAGAAAAGTAAACTCCAATAGCCGAACCTAGCTAGACTTAAAACTAAAATAGAACTTAGAATGCATGACAAGGAACTAAAAAATGAATTATGAACGCAAATAAATAGACTAAACTAAGGTAAAGTAAACTAGTTTGGAGTTTAATTCCAAAAAAACGCAAGTGGCTAATAAATACACAATTATGGTAACAGTTAACTTGAACCTAGCTAAGTTAACTAAACGTAGGTAAATTAAAATGATAGATATTATATAGACTAAAAAGAAATCTAAAAGTAAGATAAACCTAGGAAAATAAAATAATTAGCAAAACACACAACTTAAGTCAACGTTTAAACGAAATAACCGATACCTATAAATAGAATATAAATGGCAGGCTTGTCAATTCCCAAATATTAGATTAATTTAACTTCCACCCAAATGAGATATTGAAGCAAAATCAAAAAAGGCGAGTTGCTGAATCAAGGGATTCCAGCTATCTACAAATGGCTGAATCGTTCCAATATCCTTTCTATATAGTTAATCACTTTAAACGTATTGCATAGAGCTTTAATATCGTGTAACTTTAGTTTGATCTATGATGGGAAACAAAACGAAACTCACAGCGCAACATGTTAAAGATCTGCCGCGAGTGGTATTCAAACCTAAAACCCGTGGTTCACGGGCATGGGTCGTTACCACTACACCACCCAGGCGGAAGGTTTCCACTGATTTAATTCGTAATATAAGCCCAATTCACAATTTCGAGGGTAGAAACTACATGGTTGGCGCATCGAAATCGCGCCCTACTAAAAGGCCTAGAAGTTTTTCGAGCTCAATAGACACGAATTACGAAAACCGAGATGGCATACCAGACATGGAACTTTACACAGCATTTTCATTCATGCAGAAGGATAAGGTATGCCTTAAAACGGAATTAGCGGAACTGAAGTAACTTTTGCATACTTTAACGCATGACTTGATGTCGGAGACGACTAAAAGCCGCAAAAAGGCCAAGACGAAGAAGACAGAGGAGGTTTCCATAATCTATAAGCAAACTACAGCAGAACCAGTAGTGGAACTCGACCTAGTCGAAGAGTCGGAAATCCACGAAAATGAAGAAGACCCGGGAGTCGAACCCTGTACGTTGGACCAACAGGCAGACGGTGTCGCCACTAGACTAGCAGACCACGATGAAGGGACTGAACAATTCGCTTACTCAAGGGGTGTCGTGCTTAACACAGTCCCAAAAACCAAGCAGGCAGTGTCTAAGGTACCCGTAAGAACTAGTCTGGTTGCGTCTCCCAAAGGGCCCAAAATGCCACCGACTACCACACAAAAAGATGGTCTTGGCACCAACGAGGAGCGGTCGGGTCCTCCAATTTATCAAAGGCCTGAGCTTAAGGATTTCACTGCCCAAGTCGAGGATACCTACACTTCGGTAGGGTCCAATAATAAAACTCAAAGCCCGTTATTTAACCGCAGCCAGTGCATTGTCATACAAGGCATGCTTGAATCTTCGTCGGAGACCCCAAAGAATAGAATTGACCATGATGTGGATATATTCCGCGGATACGTTAAACATCTCCTACATGAAAATGAGGAAATGGTGATCTCCGTCCTAAAAGCATTTAAGATGGACCTGAAGAAGGGTCCATATGCGGACTCGGGCCAACCCAGACTGATGAAATTTATACTCAAGCACGAAGAACAAGCATAGCTACTGTTGAACAGGAAATCGCAACTTCGGAACAAGAACCCAATGGATTTTTTAAGCGGAAGCACTTGCCGGCTGAGAGGGAGACGCGGAGGTAACTATAAATCGAACTCCACAGGAGATCCAATGCGAGCGAGAGGAACCTGCGAATAATGAACGGGGAAATCATCTCCACCCAGAGGTCATTCCTCTGGAGACAGCCAATAACGCTGAGTTTTACAGACAAAACGCAGACCAAAACTCAGGCAGTAAAGTAGCTAAATCGCAAAAAGCTTCCGGCTACCTCGACCCACAAATCGCTCAGAACTCTATGCCGGCGAAGCTGCGCTTTCTTTGTACGAACGCACAGAGTTTGCTTCAGAAGATTGACAAGCTCAAAGTTAGTATAGCTGACATACAGCCGGATTCCATATCCATTACAGAGACCTGGCTACAGGCCGACGTAATGGATGCCGAACTTGTATCCCGAGATTACCAAGTTTTTCGTCAGGACCGGATACATAGGAGGGGAGGAGGAATAACAGTGTTTGTCAAAAAGGGCATCATTGCGTCAGAACGCAAAATTGGTTCCTCGCATGAATGTGTAGCGCTATGGCTTAAACTGAAAACGCGTGGTGCGCCCACTTTACATTTCATGACTGTCTATAGACCGCCAAATCAATCTCCAGTGGGTGGTGAGACCTTATTTGGACTAATGCGTGAACTAGCTCAAAATGAAAACGCGCTGATCACCGGAAATTTTTACGCCCCACTGATAAACTGGGATGAGCTATCAGTTAAGGATTCTGATGAGTAGAAAAGGGGTCGTTCACCGGGAGAGGTTTATTACAAGTCTGACGTTTCGGGTAGTGGTCTCGTCTATCCATCTTCAGAGAATGGATAGTCTGGCTCAAAATTATCGTCTTTATGCCGTCCTTTCTTGCGTGTGCTCGTTCGACCAATCACGTTTGAGCCACTCTGTGTGTCTCTGGCCGCGTCCTCGGCCTCCCTGTCATTCGGTCTCCTGCCTGTCACCGTGTCATCCTTTGTGACCCCATGACTGGTGCTCGGGATTAGCATGTCGGCGAGACCACTACCCGAAGCTTGTCAGCGCGACCACTACCCAAAACGTCAGACTTGTAATAAACCTCCCCCTGTGAACGCCCCCCTCTACCTGGGAATCGAATTTTCAGCACTATTCCGATGAGTCTTTTAGTTCCAGACTCTTGAAGCTGAAGGGGGACTTCTCTCGTGCAGAATGTTGGATTTCCAACGAGAATAAAAGAAGCACAAATAGAGAACTGTTTGGACCCCGTGTTATGGAAAGACCCGATTGATACAAACGAAATTAGGTCAACCGCGCCTCTTGAAAAGAGTGATCATATCATGATCCGGTGGGAATATGCTTTAAACACCAATCAACCGAGAAATACGGAGGTTCGGTTAAACTACTGGCGTGGAAATTAAACCACAACGAGAAATGAACTAGCAGCAATAAATTGATATGACTCTCTAACCGGCAGTCTGGATGCCGACTGGAACACTGCCAGGGATCTTATAAGCGAAGCAATGCATCGAAACTGTCCGCTGAAAAAAGTACAAAAGGCGAGCAGGCCCCCTGGTTAACGCAAGATCTGAAGAGCCAAATAAACCGCAAGAAAAAACCCTGGAGAAGGTACGCATCAACACGTCAACCTTCACACTACGAAGAATTCCGCCAAAAGTGGAACGAGGTTCGATCAAACATTCGAAAAGCGCGGAAAGACTACGAAGCGAAAATTATCGAGCAGGTCGTAACGAAGCCAAGGGTGCTCTACAGTTACATCAACAGCAGGCTAAAAACAAAGACACAGTTGCAGTACTAAAAGGTGAAAATAATGAGGAAATTATAGACAATCTCGAAAAGGCAGAACACCTTAGCAAATTTTTTGCCCCTGTTTTTACCGAGGAACTGCATTTTAATCCGACAGACTTCCATGCAAAAAGTAATGGCAGAATTATGGAGGACCTCCGTTACACAGAAGAAGATGTGAGAAATGAACTTCTTGCGCTTAATGAAGCTAAGTCTCCAGGTCCAGACAAAATACCAGCAAAGGTACTGCAAAAGCTGGCTTCGAAGCTTTCCATACCGCTTACGCACATCTTTCAGTTGTCCTTTGATCGAGGCCTGCTCCCATCCGATTGAAAAGTTGCGAATATATACCCAATTCAAAAGGGTGGATCCAGAACCAGCGCGAACAACTATCGACCAGTGAGCCTAACTTGCATCTGTTGTAAAGTTATGGAAAGGATCGTCAAAAAGGCTACCATGAAGTTTTTCGGAGAAAAAGACTTCTTTGTTGGTGCATAACACGGGTTTCGAGGAAACCACTCCTGCCTGGCCGATATACTTGATTCTGTGGATCAGTGGTCCAGGTCATTAGATAAAAATCTCCCGTAGATGTTGTTTACATAGACTTTAAAAAAGCCTTTGATAGTGTCCCTCACCAACGGCTACTCTACAAGGTTGGCGGATCCGGGATAAGTGGCAATTTACTAAATTGGGTAGGAGATTTTCTCATAGGCCGATCACAGTCCGTGTGCGTCGGAAACGCAAAATCTTCTTCAGTGCCAGTTGCGAGTGGAGTGCCTCGGTGCTCCGTTCTTGGGCCACTATTGTTCCTAATCTACTTCAACGACTGTAGGCATGGACTGGTCAGTAATGGAGTCTTGTTTGCAGATGATATTAAGATATGGCAACCCATCAGAAACGCTTATGATGAACAAACTCTGCAAGAAGGACTCGACCGCCTAAGTGAATGGTCCAAAAAATGGTTAATGCAGTTTAAGTTTGAGAAGTGTGTCACATTGCGGCTCAAGATGAAGAAAGCGAGCGTGAGGGATGACTCACACAACTACGTACTCGATGGAAAGTGCCTGTCAAACATCAACGAAAAAAGATCTGAGTATCACTATTGTGCCATCCCTGAAGCCGTCTTTACAGTGTGCTAGGGCTGCCAAGAGTGCGAACAGTGTACTGTTTGCCATTAAAGCAGACTTTCTTCGACATATATAAAGAACTATTTGACATTTATTCGTTCACATCTGGAGTATGGCGTGCAGGCGTGGCGACCATGGCTGCAAAAAGATGATCAGATGCTGGAAAGAATTCAACGAAGGGCAACGAAAATTGTGAAGGACCTTAGATCTTCATCTTACGAATGTTGACTAAAAGCACTTAACGTTTTCCCCCTTGAGTATAGACGAATCCGCGGCGACCTCATACAGACGTACCGCCTCGTGAGGAATCAGGAGTGTGTCCTGAAGTTTCATGACTTCTTCGCCTTCGCCACTTTAACCAACATCCGTGGGAATTCCCTCAAACTGTGGGAACACTATCCCATCTAGAGATCCGCAAGCAGTCGTTCTCACAACGAGTCATCGGTGCCTGGAACGGACTGCCCGAGGAGGTCGTATGGCAAACTTTACAGATGCATTTAAACGGAAACTGGATGAACTTCTTCTTAACAGTTACCGTTCATATGCACAAGAAAGCAGGAATAATCTACGCCTCGGACATACCTATAGATAAAAATTTACTTTTGTATATTGATCTCACTATTTTACAGTAACTTATTTTATGTTGGCTATATTATGTATCCAAGAGACAATTCTGAATGCTGTCACACACACGTTAAAATTGGTAAATGTATATATGCTACTCACTGTTTTAAAGTGGCATATTTCCTGTTGGATATTTTATGCATACTGTTTTTAAAAGGGTCTTCAAAGGCATTGCCTACTACCCTAAATATACTGCACTATACTGAACTAATTCGGCGAACGAGTCTTGGTGTAATTAATTCTGTGTGTTCAATCTACCGATAACACTAACGTCGAGGTTAACATTTAACCTAATCCTAATTCTAATAGTCAAGAAAGAAGACGTTTCGAGCACCGGATCAATGTTTTTATTATCCTGAGCTTTTGAGATGTTACAGGATACCATCTTCAGAGATGAGAAGCATCAACTAAAAAGGAGGGTAATTATAGTGGCCAAAGGCCAATAAACTGTCAGAAGTCATTAGGCTGTTAACGTGTTAGAAACAGAAATCAAGAAGGATGGGTGCAGTAATATCCGCTAATTAGCTGTCAGTGGAGTCTGGAGGGGGAAGGCAATTATAGGAATGTACGCTAATTAGCTGTCAGAGGAGTCGTGGGTCATGAACAGCAATTAGTGTGGTGCCTTGTCCCCCACTAGAGGACAGTGCTACCGTCAAGTATAACACGATGGTAAGCACTACCTATGAATTTACCTATAGCTCACATTAACGCTTTAAGTAACCATTGCTCTTAGGCGAATTCTAAACTTCACCCTCAGTGTAATGAGGAAATTACGCCCATTTACTTCCATTTCAGCGCAACAGCATCTTCACTGCTGGTGGAGTTGGTGCATCCCTGCCGTTTGTCCTTCTAGCCGACAAGTTTCTACATGTTCCGCACCTGGCGTGGCCTACAACCACTTAGCAGCATGCACTTCTCCGGGCTCTGTTTGTTTCTTCTCCCTTATTCCTCCCTTATGCTGCTCCACCAAGCCCTGCCCTCATAACCAACCTTTTCTTATCGGTTCCACGGCACAAGAATTCAGCAAACAATTCTAAACTTGTACCACACTCCCGTATAAATGTGCACGCTTGAATTTATCGAAAGTATACACACACTCACCAAACTAGTCTTCTGAATTCTTTTATGGAAAAATTCGCTACTGTTAATTGATAAACTAAGTGGAACATGCTTAATACGCAAGAGGATGTAATTCATCAGAAATAAATAGAGACGCTGAGCTTAATTGGGGTTTTGAAAACGCATCAGCGCAGTTTTAAAGACACATCTTAACGACCTGTTGTTCCGCCAAACGTTGAATAGTAAGCACACAAATCTACATCAAACTGTGATTAGTAATCTAGTGGTAAAAATTGTTGAATATACCGCAATAAAGCATATGCGATGTAAAGCGACTTGTACGGAAGTTAGTTTAAATGTTTTTCTCTAGAATATTTTAAGCCCCTAGTTTTGGCCAAGCTGTTACGTTTTTGAAGAAGGAAAATTATTTCCCAGGTGCCTGTGCTATTCGAAATTATAACTAAATTTGCATTGCAGGCATAGCTATATTTCATGCAAAAATGTGTTCACGTTTTCGCACTTTTACTGTTTATGCTGATTTATCCTCCCTAAAAATCAAACCGAATTAATTAAGTGTATCCGTGTTTGACATATATCCCCATCCTTACGAGCCGAAGAAGCTGCTCGCCGTAGTCGCATGCGCACGACAGATTTCTCATTTCTTTGATCCAAGTTTATGTAGAGACCAAACCCAAAAAGATGTCAAGTGGAAGCCACTTGGACCGCAACCTACTTTCGAAGTAACAATTAAAGCTTTTAAAGAATTCATGAAATCCAGCTGATCTGCAGCATGTGCAGTATGAAAAATGATCACAATTTGCTGAAGTAAGGTTACTGCGAAAAAACATGGAAATCGTCGTCAAAAACCTTTGAAGATGCTTGCTAAGTGCTTCTATAAACGTATGCGTTTGTTATACAATTTATGACCTTCAGACAAATTAAAGTGACTGGCAATGTTTTGGCGTTTTTAGACGCAATCAGGTTGAATTAAACCACATTTTGAGGACTGTCCGTGTCCTCTATCAAATATTATTTTCCAGCCCATGGCAGGTTCGGTACCACGGAACAAATTCCTGTAATTTAGCCGCTTTCCTTCAATTGTCGTCGGCGTAGCAATGCAATGGCTTAGAGGAACCAATCTTTTTTACTGCGAAACCATGCGGATAACATTATATCACATGCCAGTTAGATACAGCCCCGTAAGTCCTGCAAACAAAGTTCATGATGAAATTCAACTTGGTAGTTTGGTATATAGTTGGACAGATTATGTTGATCAACTGTATGGATTCGATAATTATAAATGCTTTAGCTTGGAAAGCTGCCATCTTAGTTAAGGTAATGCAGTGAAATACGTACTAATTTTGGCTTAATCCTAAGTAAGTTTATATCAAACAAATTTCCTATGCTATAAGGTATGACAGAGCCAAAGTATTTACTAATATGCATTGTGCTCTGGACGAATTCCAGAATAAGTAAAACAGTGAAATAATACTTTATCCAGAACTGGAAAATTTTGTGCGAAATTGATAAAATTGAAGAGAAGCAAACTTTAAGGAATCGCATTTAAATTCAGCAATAATGAGAGATTTGAGTGTTAAAAATTATTGTCTGCTCTTATGCGAAGTTCAAGGATATAATAGCTAGTTTTATAAATTTGTATACTAAATTTGTTTAATTGTACAGATATCTATGAGCGTCAGCTTGATATATAAGGTGTATTCGCGCTTTGTTTTCATTTTTCTGTATCGTGTCGTAATTTGCAGATGTCAACGCATTTCCCGTCTGATGCCGACGTCATGCGCATACAAAAATTGGCAGCTGAAGGGCTGCCGCCTAAGTCGTTAGCTAATATGTTAGATATCAATAAGACCACAATCTCCAGAATTATCAACTATGGAACAGTGCCCAGACGTAAAATGCATGGGCAAATACTGTCTACAACGAAGCAAGATGACGATTTTATTCGTCGATAGTAAAAAGGTACCATTATGTGTCCGTTAGCTCTATTCAAAAGAAAATCTTTCAATGTTCTCTCGGTACATAATTACAATAAAAATGCACAAAATCGGTCTTCGTCAGCAGATAGCAATGATAAAAGCCATGTTTAAGTGAACAGTCAATGGGAGAACATTTCCACTTTGCATAGGAATATATTAGTCGTAGGCTTTCATATTGGAAAAAAAATTACTTCCGCGATGGAGTCCTATTTTTAGACAAGCCGATGAAGTCGACACAGACGGTAATAAACGGGAAGAACATTTCAAAAACACATACACCATCAACGCCTTCTTTCAAAGACTGTTGTCGCCTAATGGTTTGGATGGTTGTCAAGTTCGGGGAGCGACCGATTTTGTGGCCAACAAAAGGCACCATAAACAGTCCTACCTTTGTGGGCATAGTAAAAGATACTCTCAAATACAACAACATTTAAATACTTTGGACATACACCGTTATGTTACAAGATAAAGCTTCTGTTAACCGAGCAAAGGAGGTTTGATAATCATTTCCCTTAAGAATCAAATTGAATTTTCTTCAGACGACAGTCTGCCTTTCTGCCTGCGGCCTGCGGAACATTTTTATTCCTCACAATTCTTCGAATCTTAATCCGATTGAAAATCTATTTGTTTTAATCAAGAGGAACTGAGAGAAGCCAGTTCAACGTCTATAAATGGAGCAGAAGTTGGAATTTGTTATTCATAATTATATAAATCAAACAACCATTGACAACTCACTCCCCCTTGCCTTCCTAACTTACGGATATTTTGGAAACTAAGAGACAATCGAAGAAATATGAGTAAACGAGTATTCTGGCAGACACTGGCAACCCTGATATAGCTATTTCGGGCTATTGGCCTCGTCATCCATGCGCAGCCAACTCTGGTCTAGCAGCTGAAATTGACGCCACACCCGAGTTTCGAACTCGCGCCTCGCCGGTCAGGGGCACACGTCCTAACCATTGAGCCATCGAACTCGGAATCTAGCCGGTTGTAGAGCGGAGGTATATATTATTCGCTTGTGCGCCGATATGTTCCTCAGGATGTGCCCATCCTGGGATTATGCTTTTGCGAGTCGGATTAACCGATTTTGTTCCGCAAAGCTGCTGATAATTGATATGTTACTAGCCAACTGAGCACATCTTGAGGAACAGATCTGTGCACAAACGAATAAAATATAAGTATGTTAACAATTTATTAGCTCTCCTTATTTTATACTTTTATCTCATTTTACTACATTGGTATCACTTGCATAAGGACTTACATAATTGACCTCTCATACATTCCTTTTTTCGATTTCAAAGTTTGTGATAAAACTAATAAGTTCTCCCTAAATAAATGATATTCTATAATTTCAAATATGGCTTTCTTTTAAGGTCTATTGTTCCTCTGATGTTATATCAATTGTGCGTCCGTGGGGGAAACGCTCTGCAAGCTACAAGGGTTTTTGTACGACTTTGACGGTCTTACTTGCAGGACTTGCAGGACTGTAATGTTCAGCAGAAAGGGACATACACCTTATTCTAAAAAATAACTTTTTACACTTTTAAGAAAACACGTCCATTATTGAAGATGAATACAATTAGACACACGAATCCCATAGCACTGGGAGATGCCAAAAATTGCATGATTTCCAAAAATTGCAATCGTCTGCGTCATGCAGAATCGTCCTCAAGCAAACCGCAATATTGACTTTTTTCGTGCGCTGATAACTTTAATGTTATAATTGGAAAAAACAAGGGGGCTTAACGATCGGTCTTTACCCGGCACTACAGCCCAACTGGTGTTTATATATATATATAAGAAATTCCCATGCGAGCAGAGAGCAGTACACAAATGGTGGCTGCATTGAAAAATCCCGCGTTTAAAACGAAGAAAATTCGCAATGAATTGGTGTCTTAAACGACAAAAAACATTTTAAACACACATTAGTACTGAATTACATGATCTTTTACCAGAAAAATGTGCGCAAACTAAATTGATTATAAGGCGGAAAAACGCTCTCTGGAACCACTATTTTATAAGCTCGACGTTTCAAACTCTCACGTGAGCTCATTGTCAAGAAATCATGTAACGTACAGCTCACAGTGTATTTAGCTCAAATCTACCAAGAATGATCTTCGGTTCTGCTATCGATTGTTTTCAAGATAGGCATCAGGAAGATCGATATGCCTGTTACTTAAATCCGTATGTGAGCGTCATGCCTTCTGCAAGAGGCGTGAGATTCGGTCGTCTGACTGACCCAGTATTCGCACATGTTCGACATCGAAGCCGTGTCCTGGTATGAACGCGTAAGCGGTTACGAAAGAAAGCTGGCCATTCCGCCGCACGGCGAGCTATTGCTGATGCATTCTTATATGAACCTGTTTGCCGGTTTCGCCAACATAGCTGGCTTGACCAAAAAGGCAGTCGATGTGGTAAATGACACCTGACGTTCGCTTAACGGGTCCTGGGTCTTGAGGCCGCATATGTTGTCTGCGGATTGTTACCGTGGTCTTTTGGCTTAATTTGTTTTAGAATAGAAAGCCAAACTATTTTTTTCAAGAAGCGACGCTGCGTAGCTTCATTGAATTTTTTTGATTGGCAACAATATCCTAAGTAGTGCACCACACATACTCCTATCCCAGCATTTTGTCCTGTGGAAACGGCGATCATTGGTGGACAATGAAAATAGGCGGTGGGATATACTTCAATAACGGCTGTTTGCATTTTATTCGATTATACAAGAAATTATGTTGATTTATATCTTTAAAATTGATAATCTGCCTTATTGTTTAACATAATGCGGAAAACAGTCGGTTATTTATTTACAAGTTTCTTGAACTTCCGGAAGTTAGAGTAGTTTAGTCTGCGGCGCGAAGCACCATGTACGCTTTCATTTTACATGCGGAACAACCTACTCCCAGCGTCCGCGGGAAACAACGCCAACAACCTTTTTGCATTTTGCAATGTCTTTGACAAAATGTCCTCATTGCCTATCCTAAAACCGCTATAGCCATCATTTACGTAGGACAAAATGCTACGAATTGATTTAGATGACCGCACTACTTCAATAACTTTTGCTCTTTTGATCTGAAGATTGATGCCCACGGCGTTACAAGCGTAACATTTTATGGAATCTTGCAAATACCTGCTGACTGCTGTTGGTCACAAGTGCACCTTTTTACATTTGCAGGCCAGAAATGGTGTTGTCATTGCATTTACAGCATGCATGGTAAGCAATCGTTCCGATATAAAGAAAACTGTCAGTACTGCAGAAAAATACTTCTTCAGAAAATAATCCAAAACGCCAATTTATTTCCAACTTTCTCCTATTCAGAATTTGGGCCAACAAATCAAAAGTCACTTCAGTTAATGAACACGTATTGTTTTTGTTGGAATACGCACAAGGAACGTACTGATCAGATGAAATTCTTCCATTTTACCCCGTTTCTTATTCATGCTAGGCAGTGGTAGGCCGATAAACAACTGTTGTCTATTGCATTTCTCACTCCCTGTATAGTCGATGGTTTTACTTTCGCGAAACTATCTAACTGTGCAGTCCAAATAACGAGCAGGCAGTATTCAAAGCCTTGGTTGGCGGCCTACGTTTAAACTGCATATGAGGCTATACAAATCGCCTGGTTATTGCATGCCTAATTTTAATACGTTGTAGTGTACACGAAAGCCAGCTCATGTTGTGACTGTTAATGATTTGAAAAGCTAAACGTTTTGTTAGCACCTGAGCTGTTGGTCAGGTAACGAACAACATAAGTTTGCAATACAGAGAGTCTGATGGCAGCTTAAGTATATAACGTTGTTATCCCGCAGTGGCTGAGGGATTTTGGCCCAAATGCATACAATGATTTGCAACCGATATCTATAAACAATGAATATGCTGGTCTATATCAAGCTCAAATAATAATTTTTAAGGAAATTAAAACAACTGAAGAGTCAAAGAACTTATAGGAAACCTGTTAATGTGATTGTTGGTGCGGCCACCGGGTCTTACTAGATAATCTTAATGTTTTCATGTGGCGATTTATTGCTTGCGTTCCTATTCAATCACATACAGCATATCTACGCTCACAGTTATTTCTATGCTTTGAGATGACATTTGCGTCGTTTAAGGTGAACTAGCACTCATTGTTGAAGTTTCACCGACCGTTTACGAAACTCATCTGACATGCCCTGCCTTGGCCCTCGCTTTCGAGTGCCTTTCTACGGCCGGCAGGACGACGAGCTGGTTGATCAATTTTTAAGGTGTTATACTCTGATCTAAAAGGACGCGACTTCGAAGTTCGATTGCTGCACCTCGTAGGGCGCTGTAAGACTGGCTGACGATGGCTAATAAGCCAGAAATGACCATTGAAGTCTCGCTTGCGTTAGCTGGCAATAGCAGCATGTGAGAACGTTTGCATTAAGTATGTTAAAACAGACATCCCAGGCTTTAATCGCCTATAATCAAACATACTGTTATGTGCGTCAAGCAAAAAACTTTCATGATAAAATTTAACTTAATAGTTTAGCGCATATTTTGACAGGTTATTTTGATCAAATGAGTAAATTAAATAATTAGAAGGGCTTTTGTTTGGAAAACTGCCCTCTTAGTTAAAGTTATTGGGGGAAAAATGCATTCATTTTGGCTAACTCATGAGAAAGTTTATAGAAAAGAAAATTTATACTCGATAAGAAAAGACGAAACAAAACTGTTTTACCAATAAATATATAGTGCTGTGGGAGAATTCCATAATAAGGTAAAAAAATTTGTAATAATCCCTTCTAGATCTGGAAAATTTTGCGAATTGATCGAATGGAAGTGAGCCATATTTAAGGAATCGCATTAATTTTCAGAAACAAGCAACAAAATAGGTTTGAAAAATAATTTTAAGCTATTATGTTAAGTTTTTCTGTACAAAATGCAGTAACAAAAAAATGTTCGTCGCATTTTGTTTAAACCTCACTGCTGACCATGCGCAAATGCAAACTTTGTAATGCGTGAACCCACGAAGGGAATTAAAGAAGGCTTTCTCGTATGCAAATCATGTAGAAATATGCCTTTTTGTAAACAATACGTTTCACTCTAGCGTCATTCAAAAACGGATCAGACAGAAAAATGAGAAGTATTTCAAAAAAATGGTCGTATATGTGGCTTATTTTTTGCATTTGCAAACTGATAACGGATTGTGGAATAAATCCTCTGAAGCGGAAAATAATCAGTTATAAAGACAAAAGTTTGTTCTTTCATCGCCAGTCAAATTCAATCGGTTATCTTCAGGTAAATTAAAGAAATTGTCAAAATTCTGCAATTTCCCGGTGACACCACCTCAGTTAATATACACAGAAGTTCGTCAGACAAATATCCAATAAAAGCATTTTATAAAGAGGTAACCTATTATAAAAAGTGCTTTATTCATTTTAGTAATAACAGTCTGCGTGGTATCTCGCAGACATTTTGTATGCTCTACTATGTGGTTTGCTGTTTTTGGGCATTTCCAGATGTAACCTACATGGCCATCGTCATAAGAATTAATATCAAAAAGCTCGTTTTATGGTATATGCTGTTTAGTTATGTTTTTTTAAAGGTTTCAATGTAAACATCGAACAGAAACACAATTTATCAACTTAACAATGAAAACACTGAAAAAAAGCGAAATCATGAGACACTTTATTCCCCGATATATAATTAATAGTTATTATCTACTGGTTATATATACAAAATTATTTGACTTAAGAAAAGTTTTTTAGATAAAGGAAGTGGTTGCTGTAAGTTTTATACTTAACAAAATATTTAAATGTATTGTTCTAATTTATGTTTATTTTTACTTTTCCCGAACCTGGGGATTATCGAAAAAATTGTTTTTCATAACAAGCACTTCTTACTTCTTATATTTCTTTTTTTGTACTTTATGTTCCTAATGCTGCTCATTATTATTTCTTAGTTTTCGTTTTTGCATTGTCGATAGTTTATGAGAAATAATCAAAAATTTAAAAACTTAGGCAAGTTGCTAGCAGGACTCACAGGACTGTTTAGACTGCGGCCGCAGCTGTAACAGGTACGTTGTCGTACGCGTTATGAGTAGTCAGTAATTTAAATTTTCGCAAGTGCTCACGTGGGCTTCCATCATATCAGAGCAAGGCATACTGTTGCAGCAATGAAAAAAACGCGTGTTCGTTACGCTTGTATGCATTCTTATGCATAAAAAAAACGCCACATGATTCTTCCCCTTTAGACTTTTATACATCACAACGATGAAAGTGATTTTTTTGAGTAGATTATCCAGTAAGGAATTGCTTCGTGGAATATTTGTTTACAATTACAAAAGCTTTCTGCATTTGTACCCTGATGGCAGAAGGTCAGTGGTAAAATTGATTAAATATCAGCTTCTAATAACACAGATTTACAATATAACTGCTTTCCAATTATAATCAGATGTTGAGTTTATGCACTCCGGCAGACTTTATGGCCGGCAAATACTGAAACAACAATTTGGAGACAGTCATACCCAACCTTAAGTGATGCAGCAGCCAAGGCGCAAACTCGCAACATTTTTCATCAAATGTTTAATGCCGTACTGTTGTGGACATTTGCAGCAATCATTAACCTACGCATTGTTTGTGGAACAAAATGTATTTCAAAAATATGTTGATCATTATTTTGTTTCCCAGCGTCATCCTTTCCAAGCTCCGGAGTTTAAACTGCGAGTACGGTTTTGGAATGATAGTTCGTGCGATTTCTGTCAAACGGGATGCCTCAGGCACCTAGATCTCCGTCGTTTATGAGGTAGTGTGCTAGCTACCTATCATGATGTATGCCTTGAAGGTTCCGTATCAGTGAAATGTGTCATTAAATCACCGGAAATACTTAGGTTTATAGCATTTATTAAAATTCAGTACGCTTTTTGACTAGAAAGTCAAAAGTAAGCACAACGTTTACCATCTGTGGATGTAAACATTTATCGACATGAGTTTAGCAATTTTTAATTGACCTCATAAAACAATGAACATTGATTTAAGAGCTTATTCTTATTGAGAAAATAGGGTCTGAAGTTAATTTCAAATTGCGAACTCTCAAACATCTTCAAAAGCCTTGAGCGAAGTAGTGTCCACCGGCAAAATGAAAGTCGCCTTTGATAAGATGGTTCAATGCAGAGTTTAGACATTACTTCCGAAGCGGAAATAAAATTAAAAGTCCGAATCGCACCGACTTATTGATAGAGCATGATGTCCAAACTATACAAGTCTATCGGAGGAAATAAATACAATCCTGTTTTAAAATTTAAATTGGGATTAATCTTTTAATGCCAAGGTTTGGTTAATGCGTGATGTGTAAGGGCAAATGGAATGTTTCAATTAATTAATTTAATCCGATCAACTACCTCGAAATGAGACTGCATACGTTTTATACCGTCCTTAGTCGAAATCGTTTTACACCAAATCACTGTGTTCTAGTCAATTGAATTTTATATACACTTGTCACTATTTCCTCCGAAGTGAATTCTGTTTGAAGAAACAATTAAAGCAAAATATTACGTTTCCTAAGTTAAAAATCGCCTAAAGAGGTAAATAAGCAGCTTTAAAATTTCGGTGTGATCCAATGCATTTGGGTGAGGCCTCCACCCACTGCTATACCAACTGAAAGCTCAAACAGGTTTTCTGTAATTTTGCGTCCACTTATGCGAAGCTTGAGATGGACGCCCCAAATTTGGCAAAAAAGAACGCAATTAACGCAGAAAACAACATTATTTGTCATAAAAAACGATTTAATCTTTGGCAGTGACAAAAAGTTACAAAAGAGAATTTGCGGAGTAAAGGTGAGTGGAAATTCTAGCAGTAAAAAATGGTTTATTATCTAAAAATAAGCCACAGAGAGAGTGGATTTTATCTAACTTATTCTGCGTTCAGTCGTTATCGTCATCGGATAACATTGAGCCTATTGGTCGCTTTATTCTGACGATGTACATTCACTGCTAATATGCCCATACTATATTACTGAATCAATTGTCCTGCCTCTCTGCGTTTACTTGAACTTGACTTCGATGCCAAGCAAGTGTCTTTTCACCAAAAAAGGATTGATTTTTACAGTTTAACACATGGGGCTAAATGTGTGTTTATTGGTTGAACTTCTCATACTGAATAGGCTTAGAATGGCAGAGTTCAGTACCTGTTGTAAATATAGACCTCAGGTAAATCCGCCTATCAGCAAAACATGAATTAAGGTTTGCTACTGAATGGGTGCAAAAGCATGCGTTTAACCTTTGATGGGGGCGTGGATTTGGTTATCATGTCTTCAATTTATTTCGCAAGTTTTCCTGATTACTGGTTATGCACTTGCAGGTGTGAGTAATCTTGTAGCTGAACAAGTGTGTTCTGCGCAAAAACCATTAGTTACTAATCATTGGCTCATGCCCATTCTGGCCCCAGCGTGGACAAAATACGCTTATCTGCAGGTAATGAACTAAGCCTTTTCCTCGAAGTGGCTCACACGCTTATGGTATAGGCATTTAGCTGGATTGTAAGAAATATTGCTTTACAAGTCGCACGATGTATTCTGACATGTTTTGATACATGAGGTCTAAAATTACACATACAGAGAACAAACATTAGAACGTTGTTCATAATGATGCTTTGTTCCGTGCGTCCGTTTATTTTATATAAAAACGGTACTACTAGTGCAATTTGTAAGTCCAAAATCCGTTGAAGTCAGCGAGCTCGGCTCTTCTCGTGTTCATCAGTATTGTATAGGCCATAATATATAAAATTTAGCCTACTTAAATATCCCAGTAAATTGAATTGAAGTTTTTTGGAACCAGAAAATGCCGGGAGCTTGCTCCAGAGGCTACACATAACATGGAAATGGAAAAAAGTAGTTGACTGTTTTTACTGTGTAGGACTTAAAATATATATATATACATATCTTTAGGGTTTCCTGATTTACTTGCATTCCCTTCGGTAAGGACCGTGTCTTGCTTATCGGTGGCAGCACACCATCGCAAGTTAATAAATTATTCTCATTAGCGACAGGGCCTGGATACCGATGGTCAAAAAACTAAGAGCACGTCCTGAAAAACTGTTTAGAGTCGAGGTTTTAAGTCGACTTTTTTTCGAGACCTTAACATGATTATGTTGCCGTATCCAGGGTGGAAAGTGGGGCAAACAATTGTCAAATATTCCCTCTACGAAACGGCTCAGTTGCAAGAAATCTAAGGTGTCTGTCTTACGGGACAACTGGTAAAATGACTTTTATGACAAGGTTTTATTATGCAAGAGAAAAGACAAAATTAAAATTGTTGACCAAATAAGAGAAAAAAATAATAGCATGAATTATTCAAGAAGAGTAATGCTTGAAAACATTAAATGCGTGATAATTAAAATAAGGAATATGAACAATGCAAACAATTTTCAAAATGTTTATTAATACCATGAAATATATTTTCTTCACCCCTTTTGTATGCCAAAAAGCAAACACATGTCGCTGTTGAAAGTAACCTAACCTAACTATGAAACTTTAGCAAAATAAACTAATTAAACTGGAAAAAATCAAACGAAAATAATATCAAACAAATATATAATTTTGTAATGCGTAACTTGCAGCAAAGTGAAAATCAAAGAATTTTTACTAACCAGCTGAATGCTGAACCTAAACTTACAGAAGTAAATAGTAAACGTAAGAAAAAGTAGATCAAAACGAAACATAATGAAAGTGAGAAAACTAAAATTGAAACATAAATCAGTAAACTTTTAAGTAACTTTACTCAAGAAGAACCGTTTTAAAATATAAAAGTTGTGCAAGTTATTGAGAAGAAAAAGTGGGACAGAGTAAACTTACTGTAATTAAGTGAGTGCTCATTTGCATATAGCAACCAAAATCTTGTTCCCTATAACGAATCTATACAAAAAATGTAACTTATCAGCCTCACTCGTAATTAATCTGCGTTCTAGACTATTTTGGTCATGGTTCAAGGTGCGACGAAGCAAGGGTAAAAATTTTAATGTGATATTGAACCCGTCAAATCCAATGAATGCGCGTACATGAAGGCAAAGGAATCTAAACGACAATAATTTCGCCATTAATTAATATTGAGTACTTAGTTATGCATGCTTTTTAATAAATTATCGTTTGATTAGCCAGTTCTAGTCTTAAGTGAGTGCAGCCATACACCGTTGGCTTAGTTTGCTCAAAATAAGCTGAATATTTCACAGACAATTACTTTAAAAATTAATAATTAATACGGACGCCAGAAACCTACGTGAAATGCTGCATTTCTCTTATATATTGAAGGGTAATTTAATTATTTAGGCTCAATTACTATTTAAGGCCTTGAATCCGCCACTCTTATTGTGTGGAAAGGCAAATTAAATGCACCTTGTTCGTAACTAAAGAAGGGCTTTTCTATCTGAGGTTACTAATTGCGCGTGCGTGGTTGCAAATTTTCGTAAACGATGACGTGCAGCCAAAAATTGCAAAACCCATCCTTCGCAGTCAGTTTGTTAAATTGCATTTTTTTTAATATTTGAAGGTCTTATATTAAAAACCAATTTTTCTTCCCAGTCGGAACATATACATTCACTTAGAATATATTTTTTCTTTACTCAGATTATTCATGGTAATTCCCGTACCCCGTTAAGTATTTTGAGATACTCCAACTTATAAATTAAAGTCTAAGGAAATTAAGAGGCTACAAGTTCGTACCACGGACACAGGAATGCTGGGCGAATTAATGAGAAGCACCACCCTCGCGGCCAAATGTTGGCATATTCAGTATTTAAAACTCCATAACACCTTTCAGACGGAAATATCTTGCAGCATGCCATAACTTTCCAGAATATTGTATTGCAATATCGGTGAACATTTGGTAAGACGTTTGGCTTCCAATTTAGATATACATAATTTCATTCCCCATAAAAAACTCCATGGAGACATTTGATTGCTATTCCACGTACCGCACTAAAACATCTGTCTTAATGTTGTTGGTGTTGTGAGTTTTTAAAAATGGGGTTATACTCCTGCCCACCAGCTAATTATAGTGAGTACAGGTAGTTGTTGGTCAACTAAGGTTTTCCATTGGTTGTTATTTTCAATGTTTTAATGATTTGATCATATTTATATCGTAGCGGTTCATTAAATTGTCTTCCATTTACTAAGACATCCATTTCGTTTCTTTTTCACCATCGTACGTTTTTTCATTACCATAAATTTGGTTATTTATCTATCTATCTATGAGTTCCCAGTCAGGATCTCATTGAACTGTCAGAAATTTTGTGTTACAGAAATTTTTAACAGTCGGACTATAGGTTAGAATTCTGAAAATTTAGTATTCAGTCTAGCCATCTAGAAAATCTTTAATATTTGCTGGAGGACTCTGAACGATTCGAAGGAGTGAACCCAATGAGAGAAGCTAGCTGATAAAGCCAGAATTAGTCATTCTTTTTTCTTCAGTCTCTGCCGATAATGTCCTTATAATGTTAACCACGCCTGTGAGCGTCATTGCAAGGACACAATTTAATAAGTTCAACTTTGTATACTTTGCTTGCTATAAGTACTAATTACAAGGTTCGGAAAAAGTCTTCTACTTTTTCGCTCTTTTAGTTGTGATCTTTCTTGGGAACTCACACGGGGCATACTTGGACGGCGATATCGCAACTTTGGCTGCATTTACAACACTAACCACGTGAATGTCGCCAAAATCGCAGCTTCTGGCCAAACTACTCTGACAGAGACGAGATGAAGAAGTTTTCGAGCTGATAACCCAAAAATTTGGCTACCTTACGTAGACGACACATTCGACATCAAAAAGACTGGCGACGTCGAACGGCTACACCAGAGTCTAAATGAGGTCTTCTCAGAAACACAATTTACCCGTGAAGAGGCAACAGGAGATGCCCTCCCATTCCTTGAAGTAAGGAAACAAATACTCACGGATAGCGAACTCGCAGCAAGCACCTACCGAAAGGACTTCACTGCATAAATCATCCTTAACTAAATGTGTAACCACCCTGCGGCACATAAAAGGAGCTGTGTTCGTACTCTTTTTTAACAGGCCCATCGTCATTGCAGTAATGGTGGTTTGGTCAAGAGAGAACTAACGTATTTGTACAAATTTTTCTGGGCCAACGGATATCCGACAATCTTTATCAAGAATTGCCTTAGACATTGGGGTAAAATACCAAACCTCCATCCCAATGAAGGTATAGTGTCACGAAAATTTTATTCTCTATCCTACATGAATGAAATATCTGAAATCCTTCTTTGGCAAATAAGTCGTTTTGGCATCTCCGTCGCCCACAAGCCCACATCCTCGCTACGCGCAAGCCTATGGCGATTAAAGGACCGCCTACCCATGGAAAAACTAAGCAACGTCATTTACTGTATACCTTGCACTGGTCGCCTTTGCGTTTATATTGGCCAAACAGGCCAATACCTTGATACTCGCATCAAGGAAAATAAGTCAGCCGTTTGCCCACGGGACCGTTTATCACTCCTATTTGCACACTTCCTTCAGTTTGATTAAATGTCACCGACATGATCGCAATGGCTAATACGTGACAAAAGAGATAATTTCTCGAGACTTGGCACTGGAGCCAGGCTAGTATAAACCGACAGAAACAGATTGACTCACACTATACCGGTTTTCATTGATGGTCGATTAATCTGGACCCAGCCTGAAACATCAGCAGGCTGTCCATGCTCGGTCTAGTAGAATTTCACTGACTCTTAATTAGCCCCCCTCTCCCCCGAACACGTAGCCCATAGTCCAAACGCTAACACCCCTCTCACCTCACTAGCACAACCTATTGCTGCGGGTTTCACGTCACTATAACCCTTCCACCCAATTCCCCTTTCCCCCCCCGTCCGTTGTAACCTCTGCCTCCAAAACCTCTAGTGCGACATTCGCAGCCCTCACTTTTCATTTAGTCTGACGACAAAAAAGTTTTACATGAACAACTCGATTTTCCGAAGATCTTCTTTCTTTTTAATAACCACGTTATTAGACGGTCGTTGTGCTCTGTGGCCATTCAAAAAAAATCGCATCCCTGTGTGGTCGGGTTTCGTCTAGTGAGCCAAAAACTAAGAATTGGCGTCATTTCTCTGCACTGCTGCCGCGTGTTCGGCATTAAGCTTCATTGAGAAGTCTTCCAGTTTTTTAGACGTAGTTGCTTTGTCCGCAACTGAATCAAATCCTACAGACGATGTTTTTGCCGTAGCAGTGCGTCTTTTGGTTTCTTTAATTTTGTGTCCCATGGTTGCCTGCGACGTGTGTGCGACTGCAACTCTAAGTGGTGCGAGAAGACGGTTGACGGCTCCCGATAAAATTTTACTTTACGGAATCGTTCGTCGAGATTGGCAATCGGCCCGAATTTTTGCCCTCGGGAATCTTTGCGGCAGAAGAGGAAATCAAGGAAGGCTACCTGGTTCTCCTCTCACTCCCCTATCGTAATTAATATGTCCGTTTAAATGTTTTTGAGACCTCCTTTCAACGTTAAAACCTCATTCCGTTCGATGACGACGAAGTTATCATTCATATACTCTGCCCAGAATTGCGTTCTGTGGTGTTGGAAAATCAGCGACTCTTACCATTGTTTGATCACCTGGGCTATGAGTTCCGAAATGAGTGAACTCACCGGTATTCTCTTAACCTGCTTGTAGCTTGTTCCATTAAGCGTGAAGTACATCCTGAGACAGAACTTCAGGGCCTGTAGGATTTGAGCATTTCCACGGCAATTCTCCTTGCCATCGTACTTACTTCCTAGAAGTAGTTCGACTGCCAGATCCTGAGAGCGAATAAAGACTTCACCCTGCGATCGTAAATTCTTATTCTTCTTCTTATCAATTACTTCCTGAGATGCGAATGTTTGCTCGTTATGCCCACGTTTTTCGTTATCCGGTTTTCCCCTGAAGAAATGGCATGCACAAGGCTCACCCATATTTTTTAATCTTTCCAAGTGCCATTAGGAGTAACTTTAACCAGATGTGGATCCAGCAATTGTACTAACTTTTCAGCAAACAAGCAGCACCCCTTTACGTTTTTCGGCGGTTAGTTGACGTGCCTGACATGACCACACATAGATAAGGTAGATAACGTTGGAAGCTGTCGTGAGTATTGTAACTATCCAGTAACTAGAAAAGAAGCATTCCATTTCTCAGATAAATGCTTGTTTTTCTTCGACTGAGAGAAAGCTTCACTACAAGGTAAAGACAAACACTTTAGATGGGTTATTAAGATATTACCAATATACTGACAAACCGGTAGTCGTTGCAGCAAATGTTGCATACAAACGCCCGCATATAGCCCTGAAAGTAAAGGCCCACTAAAAAACAAACTTTCTATAGAGACGACCATTTTTTACCGGAGCCAACATTGCAGTTTAGTACGTAGCTTAACAGTGTTTTCCTAAACATACTCATACGTCAAAATGCATAACTATTGTCAGCCCTATCGTTGCTTAGAACGGGATATAAAACAATGATTTTAGAAGCACAGAAAAGCAGAAAATAAAAGGATTCAATTATTCGTGTCACAAATATTTGCGCCGGTAATAAAAATGAAACATACAATCAATTCAAAAAAATCTGAACAAAATTACTTGCAAATGGACACAAACTTTTATCAAGTCTAGGTCTAAATTTAAAGATTAACATAAAACCAAAAAGACAGGCTTTTTCATCATTTAAAAAAAAACTCGCAATAGTTTGTCATGCATTCAAGCAGATACTGTAGTACAATACGTTGACAAGCAATCGTGTGTTCCATCAGAAATCTAAATTTTATGAAAAAATTAAGCTGAAACTATAAAAATACAATGAATATCATAAAGTAATTAATAAACTACAAACTAAAGTAAAACGCAAAAAAATATAAAAGCAGAAAAGCCCGATAGAAACTAAAATTTGCCGCGTCTTTGCGTGCAGTAATAAGACTTAATAAGCCTACCAAATTCAATATAATGGGCATATAAGTACATATATTAAAAGACGCTGAAACATGAAAATTTCACTGTTTTTTATTACCAAACTCTGCTTATATCGCAAAAACGGCTACTACGTTCTAGTGAAAAAGTGAACGCCAGAGATAAGGCCAACCTTTCCCTTAAAGCATAACACCTGAACAAAATATCATGGAATTGCTGCTAGATGTTAATCAACGGAGGTCTTTTAAATGACTTTGGACAAGACTACTGACGACGAATTGCTAGAAGGTTAGGGGAACGCACTACTTCTGAGACTATCTGCGTCTCACGAAAATAAAACTAGCTTACCACTCATCATAGGAAGTATTGTCGCAAGGCAAACCCATCCAAAGTATTCTGCTTAACAATGAAACTTGAAGTTTCCTACTAAGTAGTTATCATAGGTAACGATAAACATCGGCGCTTTGAATGTTTCACGAAGCAATGGAAGTCACCCGTGATGATAAGCTTAGGCAAAAATCTTAAAGGACAGACAAATAAACACCATGTTCTAGAAATTTTAGATTCTTCAGCTTATGGAAACTCCCCTTTCTGGACGTCCTTGTCAGTTGAAGACCGGATGGAAAAATAAGTAGACGTGTATTTCGCAAGAAAACCTGGACAGGACAATGCACTTATTTCTACAGTTTTGTGCAACTAAGTCAAAAACTAGGCCTAGTCCGCTGGCTCACGAACCGAGCCAGGAGAATCTGTTTCCCAGAGCCACTGGAGAAAGAACTCGTTCTCAGTAAATACACCCTATAAGAAAATAGATTTTCCAAGAAGTTCATAAATAAGTTTATGGACAAACGTCTACCAAAATTGGAAGAACCGACGGCTGAGAAGAAAAACTTGGTTCTTACATTGCTATTTCAAGGTGATCCAGCAAGCAAACTTCTAAAGCTTCGCCCGAACGCTGACATCGCGCAGCTAAGGTAAGCTAAGTATTTTCCAGCACTCCACTTCTTCGCCTTGAAAGCAAGGATAGACTCGCATTCCAGACCTCATCAATGTGCATCTACAACTTTACATGTTCCTGTGGAGCAACTTACACTGTTTAAACAACTAGACAGCTATCCAAACGCATGCGAAAACACAATCCTGCCTAGCTAAACAAATTCGAGGTCAAGTTAATATCTAGTGTGATTTTGGCTCACTTGGTTGACAGCGGTCACCGAGTAGATGTAAACCAAGCGCTGCGAGTCTTGTTTAAAGTGTCAGCGAAAACTCCAATCCGTTATCGGATACAGGGGCAGATACAGATGATTGAAATGCAGTTGGAGTGGTGGTCACCCATTTAAGCAAAATAAAAACGTTCTTCCAGAGCGTCAGATCCACTAATTCTGGTAGGTATGTGGTTGTCGGGTAAGACCATATAGTTATTTATTATACTGCCATCATCAGCGGAGCTTTTGTTCTTCGTATACTAGTACTAAACAGTTTTCTAGTCAGTGGCATTCGTGGAATTGTGGAAAAAACTCACTTCTAGACCCAAATTCGCCTTCTGGCAAAAGGGCTATCACTGGGTGAAAGCAAAGCTTGCTTGTCCTAAATGCATATTCTACAGGAAGGAATCACAGTATCTAAACCGATTTAGCAATGCAAATGATACTAGGACATTAAAACCTCTTAAACGTTAATCCAATGTGGCAATTATATGTATCTATGACCACACTTAGGATCTTTTCTTTGTCTGCATGCTTAGGCTACGAACAGTATCAGAGAAGTGAAAAGCCTTTTAGGAGGTGGCCTTTGATAGCGGATAACGTGTTTGGGAGATTCGGGATTTAGAAGCCTACTTATTTTTATCGTCTCCCAATGAAGAAATAGAGTAAGCGAGTTCGTATAGCGTTTTGGAAAACTTCTCGCGTTCAGCATCAGAGTCATGTAGTTGCTGCGTCTGATAGTCTTGAATAAGCCAGCCCTGCCACAGTTTTAACAATTTTAAAAATTTTAATTAAGTTGACGCAATTTTGAAAAAAACTCGCGGCGTTTGGCAGGAGTCGAACTTGCATAGCACGGAAGGCCTTTACGCAGTCAACTCTCAACGACTTGAGCTGCAACGCCAAGCAAAAATTTGCCAAACCCCCTAAAGAAGTAAGTTAAGCTAGCATTCATTCCGGTGGATTCGAGATGATTGCTTCGGAAATCCTGCTTAGGCAGTCAGCTTGCTGTTCCACATTGGTAGATTTTATACGAATGGTAAAGTTAAGCGGGTAAACTCGACCCAAGTGGGATTACATTCACGGCGCCAGGCGTGGTGATTGTTGCTCAAGTAGCAGAGCGTTGCCCGCGAGTTTAAGTCCCACCGGTGTCGCGAGTTTTTTCAAAATTTAGTCAAATACATTAATCAAAGCTGTCACTGCTCCCTAAATAAAGAATTTTTATTGACCTTTAATGAAATGGGAAAGCTGCTGTATGCATTTGGCTTCTTTGTATGCTTCGAATTAATTAACTGGTGAAAACGCCCACAAATGTTTATGAATATACTGGCATCTCTGCAGGCAATAAATGAGAGCTTAATCACCAGGCTTTTTACAGTCCCCTCGCAAGGCGAACTATATGTAATTTGCGAAAACAACTTCCTTATCCCTGATATCCGTAGCTCACAAAATAGGTTTGCTGGGCGGTGGCCAGGAAAGATCCTGGGAGATGGACAAAACACCTCGGTTTGTACTCTTAGCCAGGGCATGAGTTTGGCCAGTTTTCTGCTTCACTGAGTGTAAGCCGAGCAGATGTCGCCACTGGTGGATGAACGCTAATTAACTAAACGTCTGACGGCGCCGCTTCACTTCCTGATCAAACGTCGGTAGTGAGGAGTGTTTTTCGATGTGTACGTTGTGTCTGAAAATCGCGTAGACCGGGTCCCTGGATGCATTTTCTGATAATTTTATGAGGCCATCTCGTTGACTTGTAAAAAAATTACCTTTTACTTTCGTCTCGTTCTAGTCAGGTGGGGCAGCAGTGCTTACTGCCGACATTGCATGAAAACAATCCCAACTGACGTAAATAAGTTAGTTTTTGATAAATAATCATGAGGTAATTAACTTAATAAAGTGTGCGGGTTGGTTGAAAAAATTGTGCTATTGTTGGGGGAAGTTGGGGGGATTGGGGTCAAAATCTGATCAGCTTTAGGTGGACTGATAGCTGACAGAGGTTATAAACTGCGGGCTGTTGGATTAGCGGCTTTTGACCATAGTAACTGCGACGCAACGACAAAGTTTTTTTGGGTGCACAGGACTGTTCGGCTTAGTGTGATGGTGGCCACTTTGACCTTAGCCACCAGAAGGTTTCCAAGGAAATTTTGGATAGCTTGAGAGCACCTTGTCGATCACTTGGTAGGCCTCTCTAGCATCCATGGGATGGTCTGAATCTACCAGGTATGTAAGAATGTAATTGTGTGACCCTTTCCCAACCCTGTTGTGAGATGTGTCGTACTCTTTTGGACAGACGGTTAATACGAAATGATTTAAGATAACATTTCATGCAGGTGTATCCAAACAGTCCTAATTTTAACACAAATCAGTGTTTACCGAAGTTCTATTATATTTCCTTTCTTGCTTCTCGAAAAAAACTCCAATAGACCAAGGTGCAAGCCAGCTCTCTCCATATCAGATCTCTCAGAGCAGTGTGATATTTTAAATTGATTGTTAACTTTTACCGGGCAAATTATGCCTACTAATGTGATCCCGATTCGGTAATTAAAATTAACTAATTTATCGATGACTGCCCAATTAGGCAGCAAAATTGTAATACTTTGTTTTGTGAGGAATGCGAAAAACCTAGAGGTGTTAGACGATCGTCTGGCTAGTTAATGTCTTTTTTATTACCCCTTTTGTGTCTAGACTTCTGAGGATGGTCACTTGCATCCTGAAAGACGTCACGTTAAGGACTGTATCAAAAAATTGTTGTCGATGCTGTAGCGCAAGCGACAGGGAGACATTGTTAGCCATGAAGTCTGCTTAAAAAAGCGTCTTTTGAGCTAACTCTGCTTAAACAAAAGCAATCACAATAGTTAGCCACTATGATGAAGTATATTTTTTTCTAATACTTTACCTGCTTTGTTGGCTGCAGTGCAAAAAAGCACAATCATTCGACTCAGAAATGAAAGCAGCTGTTTTCATTACAAAGTTTAGATCGAAGGTAATCGTTATCTCCGCTCAATTTAAAGTGTTGGTACAAATGAATATAAAGTGAATAGACTTAGATTTATGGTTTGATTTAGAATTATGGTTAGAGAAGGGATAAGACTGATGGCATAATAATATTAACCTATCCTTCATTTTGAGACTAATGACTGTATTGGTAAAGTGATTTTCCTAGTACCATGTCTTACGTCAGTTCCTCAATAGCCCCACGATCGAACATTATGAACACCGGTCAACCAATAATGTAGATTTTATTTATGTGAAAAGTGAACAGTGTTACCTCTATTGAGATACGTGTTGTTATGAGAATAAAAGTCCGATAAGCATATTTTGATTTCATGCTCGTTAGATATATGAAGAAACTCGTTAGAACACATATATTCCAGAAATATCCTCTCGTCGTTTTAAGTGATGGTTCTGGATTGATTTAGTAAACGTGTTATTTCTTGTTTTGCGGCATTGATAGTTTTATGATTTTTGCTGCTGAAAACACCCTTTAGGTAGCACAATAATAATTATACGGAAGATGTTGCTTCACTTTTTTGCAAAATCTAAATATTACCATCATCAATCATAATAAGCTGTGAGTTTTACTTAATTAAGCGTGTGAATAGTGTGATTAGTTGGGATCCCCGGAGACGTACGCCAAATACTCCATTTATAATTTCGAGTAGATGCGCATTTGTGCTAATTGAGAGCACATTAAAGCGCATTTCTAAGCGCTGTTGGTAGGTCGGAAACGTGGGTGGTTAACCTAGGTGATACGCAGGTAAGATATGCCAACATGTCAAATTCTCCAACCAGTTGATTGCCCACTGAAGCCCGCAACCTTCAATTCACCGACTATTCGGCCTGATTTATTCCCTTTTGAGTTTTTTGTGTAAAAAAAGAGGTGTAAATGACTGCATTCGCGATTTCGGCAACTCCATCATATGCCAAGGTACTTAGATACCACTAGTCCCTATCATTGTGTCTTGCAATAGTGAGTTAAATAATGTTTTATGGTTGAAGCATAGTTTAAGAGGGGAAAAAATTAAAACGTTTACTTAAAGGCAACAATTATTTAACTACTGATCTAATATAAATTTCTACGTGATAAGAAAAGTAACAAATAATACCGATTGAGAGAACCATTGCTCAAAAGATACGTGCAAGCAGGCTGCAGGCCTTTATAGCGAAATCTTAGTGTTCAAAAAACATGAAAGATAGGCTTTTTCCCATTTTTAAATTCATAATATCTTATTATGCATTTGGGGAGATATTGTGGTACACTAAGCCAACAAGCAATCTTATACTGCTTAAAAACCTAAAGAAAATTATAAACGAAGCTAAACTAAAACTAAGCTAAAGATAATAGGAATAAATGTATCCACAAGAAGCTAACGATTTCCGAGTGCAACTTTTTTTGACGTAATTTGACTTGGCAGTTAAGTATGCAGATGGTCACATTATTTTGATGCACTGAGATGATTTAATCTTGTGAAGCATTCTGGTTAGGATAATTGTCATATTAGTTACCTTTATTGTGAGAAGTAGATATTAACTTTGGCAAAATTGGCAGTAATCTCATATCGAAGGGATTTCCTCCGCTATTACCTTACACAGAACCAAACATTTTATTAATGTGCAATATTATATGGAGGATCTGTAAAAATAGTAAAGTAAGTGTAAAAAATATTCCTTGCGGAATTTGAACATTTTATCACATACTGTTCAGGTTAAAGTGAAACTTTGTTAAAAGAATCTTATTTATTTTCATAAACAAGGAGCAATTTACGTTTTAAAAATTGTGGTCGTCTAACCATTGAAGTTTTTTTGCATTTTCTTTTATCGAATCACCTACATGGCACACAGTCAAAGCGTCCTTTAAAGTTACTGCAAAATTAATGGAAAACAGGCCTTATTGCATGCACTCATCTAGTGATATATCTGTTTTGTAAACTGTACGAGCCTCTTTTGCATTGTTAAGAAACGGAACAGACAAATTAATTACTTTTATTTTAAAAACGGCCATGTATTTGACCACTTTTTTCATTTTTAATCTTATAACAGATCCCGGAAATAATCCAGTGTGACGAACAATAATCCATTATAAAGAGAAAAGTGAGTTTTTTCATTACCAGTCAAATTAAATCGTTTATTTTCAGGTAAATTTTATTAAGAAATTAGAATTCTCCGATTAATTTTTGATGTTTTCTTGGAAAAGGCCTTATACACAGACATCTGTCAGCTGAGTATGCAATTTAATAACTTTTTAAAGAGATGACCTAGTATAGAAAGTTTTATTAACCTGTGAAAAACAATATCAAAATATCCTTGCTGATCTTCTTCGTGGTCGACAATGTATGGATTTTCAAAAAAATTATATTTTTCTTGACACATACTAAGTACTTCTTATACTTTATTTATGATTTAAATCTGTCAAATGCTGTTCATTATTATTTCCAAGTTTTCGTAAATTCGTTCACACCGTTATTCGATAGATGATCGAACTTTTGCAATAATTTGCTTCTTACATGATTTTGAGCCATATTTTATATACCAAAGGACATCGGCAGATAAGAATTTCACCGTTATTTGGAAATGTGCGTTTAAGGAATGCACGCTGAACAGCAGCCGTCAGACGAAAGCGAGTTTATTTTGCTAAGCATTTATGTTTATTTTGAAAATGCGCAAGGAGTTCTGAGCATGCCTTAGTAATAAAAAACCTCTGCAATGAGAATGTAGATCTATCTTTGCGAAAGACGACACTTTACGCATTGGGCAACACTCCTGGGCGTTTGTTACGCAGGATGGTCCATTGAAATAGCATAAGTAACGAGATTCTGCTTAAATGCCTCGGCAAACAATTATGAAATCCCTTGCCATGCAAGCAACATAGAATTTCCTTAGTAGTGCGCAAGCGTTCAGCTTGTTGTTTGATTTCGGTTGAGCTGGACGCTGCTGCTACACCCCCGTTTGACAGGATCACTGTCAAGGCAAAGTACCCGTGCATACTTAAATTTAGCATTTGGAGTATACTTACGGATCGTCAAAATATCTGACTGACTCTCGCGATGTCGGTTGCATTTTTGCAATCGAAATAGATGTTTTCATGACTACTGACTAATAAAGACGAGATGAATCACACAGAGAGCGGTGAAGAAATTAGCATTGACGCTGTAATTAGCCCCCATGTTTTGTAAATGTTACCGTACGTGAAGGCAGTAATGAAAACCGGTATCAGCCTTCACATAACACGCAAATTTGGAATTGCACACTGGCAAGAAGCAAGTATCTGGTGCCAGCTAAGGAAGCCGACTTTTATGCTGCCACCACAGGAAACATCTGAAGTCATTTAGCGAGAGCAATTACGTCGGAGACACCGATGGACTACTCCAGATTAGGGTGACCAAACCTGTGGCAACCGTAAGAAGAAGGACTCTAAATCACGTTGCGGATCCTGGCCCTTTAAAATGCTCAAGGACAAGAAGAGCATACAAATGGAAAGTCGATAGTTTGTTGTGTAAAAAACCCGGAGATGGTTTCCCGGGTGGCAGTTGCCGCTGATGTAAAGCCAGCGTGCTGAAATTTCCGCCTCGGATCGAAGCTCGAACCCGAGGTGGACTGGTTGTGTTCAGCCTTTATTGAAACTCTCTGTTTGAGATGGGACAGTTGCTTATTGTGACTGTCAAGCGCGTTCGCTTGTAGGACGTTTGGGTTCATTGGAATAAGGTCACCTGCCATGTGAGGCACCTAATTAGCCCTTGAGGAATTGCGACTAGTGGGTTCGCTTGCGTGTGTGTTAGGTCCACCAGCAAAGACTTATAACCTTCAGGCAGCCCGCTGTTGAAAAAGTAGTCATTGTGGCAGTCGGCCACAGGCTCGACGTCTATGACAACCTGTATGGTTGCTGGCCTTCCGATAATCTAGGCGCCCAACATTGTAAAGCCCATGAGCTATGAGCTACTCTCGCTGATGGGTTTCGGCTTGCAGACGAGTAACAAACACAATGAATCAGATGTGACGTGGACGGCCAAAGTTGACAATAACAGCTAGTCACATGGCTGGAACATCATCACGCCAAGAATCCAGAATGAGGGTTAAGGTTGGACAACTGATTACTCGGACGCAATCAATCGATCCATCAGCGCGTCATATACCCAGATAGACATGACTGTGGATCTGCTTATATGGTAAGGCACATGACTGTATGGAAAATGCGCCTCAGTAAATGCTGCACCCCTGGCGTCCTTCCCACCCTTATCTGCGACCATCTCTGATGAAGGGTTTCGGCGAGAATCTGAAGAGTCCGGCAAATAAATTGCATGTTCCAGAAATCATATTTTATTCATCTTCTGCACCGACAATTCTGATCATGTCCACCGCACACTTCACGGTGTTGTGAATATGTGGTGGATATATTTTACGTAGCAGAGGGCTTGCGCTGCATACAGCGGATACTCTCGTTCGTACTCTGCCTGTGGTCGGTATTCAGAAAGAGTCAAAAAGACCGTAGGTGTGATGGGGCGCACCTGGAATACGCGACTGGAGACGCCACGCCTAATTAGTATCCCACAAAGTTGAAGTGGCAAAATGGCCGTAGGTTACTGCTGTCTGAACCAGTATCTACGCGCCCAAGCTCAGTTTTCGACATTTATGATGGGAGCGCGGGCTATACTAAAATAAAGTAGATTTTGTCTTAACATTTCTGCTTCTTGAATACTAAATGTGAAAAACGTGTTTAAGCTCTTCTTGTTAACAAACCGCGTGCAAGTGTAAAGCTTGGTTGTTCAGATGCTGAAGTTACACTGTGCAGAAGTCTGCGCCTTTCAGATTGTTGCCCGGGGTCCCCCGCTAAAAACATCTGATGTATTACAAACCACATGCTGTTAGTTGAACATATGACAAAATCTATTAAATCGTATTGGAGACACAGGTCCTCCAATGGGTTCGTTAAAAACTACTGATAATTGCAAGACAAAATTATGCAAAAAATGTGTGCTGTACTCAAGCGTCAGAAAAAGAGATTAAGCTACACACTGTATAAGTTAAAATGATTTTCGATTTGCATAGGATAACGAGAACATCCTTCATGGTTAATCAACAATATTCTGCATATGAGTTCACAAGAGCTTAATTAGATGAAAATAGGTACTGATTTCCCTCGGAAAACACTATTCACTCATAGGGCGACTGGAAAGAGGCCAGTGTTTCCACGGTTTTAAGGTAGATTTCTGCAAAATGATGACTACCGAAGTAGCACGCTGTCTTTCGAAGATTCAAACATTTATTTTTCGTAGGAAAAAGAAGTAACTTAATGTTAAACTCTGCGAACTAGATATTATAATATGCATCTCCGTACGTAATGGTTGACCAACAGTGTTTTCAAAGTGTGTCAGTGTTAACAGTAGCTAACCAAGCAAGCTCGTTATTGCTGGGGCAAAACCACAAAACTTGTAAAAATCTGTAGAGGTCAATTGCATCTTATAAGCAAAATAAGAAGATAACGTTAATAAAGAGGTTGTTTCCCCTTCGCGAAATAGAGAAATTGGAAACTTACCTTCTCCTATGTAATTTAATAAACTACCACATCGAGAGTGTGGCAATTACATTAAGTCGTACACCAAAGGCTTCTAGATATATCATGCCAATATTTTGTTAAAATATACTTCAAAGGCTGTTATTATAGTGCGTTTGTGAATGGTGGTCAGTGATGTGTTCAATTGTGGAAGTAGACAATAGCGGCATCCACGACAGCGTCGATTGTGTTGCTTTATCTGTTGACTACCTGTAACAGTACTCCCTATTCTCACAGGTTGTTGTGACATTAATCATTCCATTCAGAGGAATCCAAGCGACGCCTAGTTTTTTGACCTCGGATATCCGCAACAATGCCTATTGTACTCAACACAGTAGGCGACTGCTCAAAAGCTAATGTTTTTATCTTCAAATAAACCACAAATGTATGAATAAGAAATAGGCTAGATACGTTAATTTGGTCAACAACAAAGCATACATAGCCCGAAACAAATAATGTCTAGTAGTTGAAGACTCTCCTATACTAGCCTGGTATCCTGAAAATTGAACAACAGTCAATCTCCAACCCATGAGGAACATTTAGGATGTGTAACCATCAATCCAGGTGGTACTTTTCGCAGTAGAATTCGCCTTCATATACTTAGTTAGGCAGCCTGCGGCGGATACTGCCTCAAAGTGCATTGGAAGGTAAGAGTAACCTGATGACTCTCATGGGACCGCCTTGTGCGGTTGACATTATTCTTTATATGGCCTTGTGCAATAAACCACAGCTTGACAATAAATGGAACAGAACTCTGGCCAAATTAAATTAAATCGGTGGAAGTATTTGCCGGACACAACCGGCAACGTGGATTTTCACTGATCAATAACAGGAAAATAAGTGTCTTGAGTTGCGTTATTAGCAAACAAAGACTTGCGAACGAATGTGTGTATTTCAAACTGTGCTAGGTTTTTAGGGTCTTGTAATGGTTTGGGTAATGTAAGGATAGAATAGAAAGCACTCGAACTTCGTCTTAGACGACTTCAGGCAACTGAAAAGGAGTAAGTGGCTTAAAAATTGCGTTCGTCAAAGAGTCAGAGTTCTTCTAGATTATTCTTTTCCTGATCCGAACCCGCAGCACCTGGGGTTTGCCAGGGCCACTGATGTTGATTAATATGTGGTGACTCACTCCACATAGGCGAGCATGTCCGAAAACCCACAGCTGCCCACGTGCACGACCGCACTGAATGCGGTCTCTGCAACAGCCAATCACAGATCCGCATAGGCTGGTCTCTCCCGCCAGCAAATGGGACACATGCACGCCTTGATCGATGTAGTGTGTCCGGCTAATTACTTTTGAGGCAACCAGACAATGCCCATTCTCGCTGCCACTTGCATGCCTGCTGCTAAAACCGCTCTTGGACTCGACTGGCTCTCCTGGCTGGTTGTATGCTGCCCAAGTCAAATCTCTGTCCATCTACTCCCCTTTCCATTGTGTACACAATATAATCTTCCGTCTATTCTGGCCTTCACTGACTTCTTTTCTGTTAAGTATCCATGGTCTGAAGATCGCAGTTGCTGGGTTTAACTCACTCAACCCCCTGCGATAAATACGTCAGGACTGTCCACTCCAGTCGGGGTGCGTGAGAGAGCCCCAAGGCACGACGGGAGGGTTCAGTTCTGTAACCAATCAGCGAGCACCTGCTTTTCATTGCATATGTTAAGGGCTTCAGGGTACGGATATCGTAACCTGTACACCATCTACTACTAAGGGGAGCGACTTTATGGTCTGAATTTTGTTTGTATTGACGTTTCGGAACCCTGCTCCATTCAACCACCAGGATATTATAATTGCTGCATCTGGTATTCTTGCATTTGGTAAATCTTGCCGCCTGCCTCATAGCATGACCATGCTGGACGGGAACGGCCGACGTCCAGGAAATAAACTTAAAGAAGAAGTGAATATAAAGTTAAAAATTCGTGCATCTCACACAAATTTTATATTAGGCGAGCGGCAGTACTGCAAAACAGAAGCCACCCGACAAAAAGCTGCAAGATCTGATGAGGAAAGCCCAAATGGTGTCGAAACGTCAACACAGATAGAATTCGGTCTGCAAATTTACCCCATTTTTTCTTATTATTCTAGAGATGAGGAAAGCGATTTCGATTCCCTTCAAATATCTCGCGCAAATGGAGTAAATTTTTAATTTTAAAATATGATCGAATCCCCGAGTTATTGTAAGTTTTAGCTTCAAATATAAATTAACAATTTTTAAAGTATATGGTAAATACCTCCTGTCTGAGAAAGACGTCACATAACGAATAGATAATTAAAAACTGGAGGTGGTCCATATTTTATTCTTCATAAGCAGTGTTGATAACTGTGTATATACGATACTTTATGAATGTCCATTTCCTTAAAGCGTAGCATGTCAAAAAGTCGTGAATGTCTAGCAGGTGGGTTCACCTACATTTTTGCGTGTTCTTTTGAAAATATTTCGAATTTAAAATTTTCTCCATAATAATTAACATTGTTTCTACCTGATATGCTTTGGTGGTCGCTGAAAGTTACATGGTTAAGAGTAGCTCCGTAGATGAGACTGCACTGTTATAAAAACTATGGCTACACATCTGATTTTCTCGAATTGAAAGCACGTTTAAGGCATTTTGGTTGATATTTCATGAGAAATATTATCTTTTGTATCGATGTATAAGCCAATATATATGTGCTTGGGCAAAATGGCATAACCTCAAAAGACCCAAGACCCACAATGACCATTTTATGGCTCATTGTACGTCCTCAGACAACCATACCAAGTACTAGATGTTCCCGCATCCAAGGTTGAAACCTGTAAAATTTCGGTTAGATATAAAACTCCATGCACACATTGCCTGACTGGTTTCGATCTGCATGTATGCCTAAACATCAACAGCAAAAACCATTTAAATTAAGCAACATTGGATGCATTTTAAATTTTTCTTATTACAAATATAAACTTACAGCATCAGAATGTGTCTCCTCTTTGTTACTTTCCTACTTAAGTGGAAAAACTTGTTCAGCAGAAGTTAAAATTATAGGAATATACCGTTCGACATGACATTTTTGCGACCCAAATAAATGTGCAGCGGAGTATTTTTTGGCCAAATTGTCCCATTTACGAAGAAAGCACGCAAAGGGCCAGTTTTTTCTAACTTGACAACTGCACCTACAGCAAACAGGCCGACGCGCATAGCGTGAGAGCAGCATGTCTCCTATTACACAAATTGCCTTTATAGTTTCCCATATTCTGCGTATCTATCCTTGGCAGAAGAAAATAAGTGCTTTTCAACTTGCACAGAAGACGTAATGTAGATTGTAGTGCAGGCAATCATTTAAGGAGAAATCAGGCAAAATTTTGTCTTTTTGTTGTTTAATAAAATTCTACACCATACTGAACGCACAATGCCTCCAGAGTTATTATAAAAGCCCCGAATTCTTTACCTTCGTTTACGAGAGAGTTTTAACAATTCCTAAACATTTAAAATGCTTAACGCCGTAAGAGTACATACATTTCAGTTGACCAAACTGTGACAAAACTCGAATTGTATTTCGGGATTTAAACCCGCGCATCAGAGAAGGCCTTTGCCGGAGGCCAGTGCTCTAACCGCTAAGCTACAAACGTTCCGCCTCGCGCCACGAATTTAATCACACTTGGTTCAATATAACCCACCTTAATTTATTGCCCATATGGAATTCACCAATGCGGAACAGCAAACTGACTGCCCAAACAGGAGCACATAAAGTTCTAGGTTTTTTGTAGGGCATATATTTAGATATAGTTCGGGTCGTACTGTGTGTGAGCGTCCTTGCATGCCCTCAAAATAACACTATTCTTAAGCGATAATGGTATTTAAGTTGAGTCTTCCCAATATTCGCCTTACAAGCCCCACGCCTCTGCCACAAAACGTCAAACATTGGGACGCAAAGTAATCCTAGATCGCCTAATGAACACATTAACATTTTACACTTTACAAGCAAGATGCAACTGGTACCTTACATTTGTGTAATAACCATGTGTTCGAGCTTAGTATATGCACTCTAAGTCATATGCTTATCTGGTTAGATTAGACAGCCTCTAACTGTCTTAAACTATACGTTCTTGACTCCTAAAGACTGCCATTTATGTCATGCCAAACGATGATCGTCATGGTCTCACGAAGTCGATTGAGGAGCAATGACTTGCGCGTAACTTATTTTATACAGAAGCAAACTGCCCCGTGCGTATCGCGCATCTTTCACGTATTTATACTGTCAAACACCAGGCGAACATACTAAGATGAGATGAGCTTCGCATGATTGTTGTGTGCTACTGGTCGGTACAAGCCGTGCGCAGGATGAGATTGCACAGGCCGCCGATCAGGATAAGTCCCCTGCCCAAAAACGCTGGTCAGCCCGAAAACCACTCGATATATTACCTCGCAAGGACACAATCTCATTGGTCCAATCGAATCTGGCTGTGCATGCCCTACTGGCCTTATATATTCTGTACTCAGTTTAAAAAAAAGATACTCTAACCTTTTTGTCCCCGTTGTTACAGTCTTCAAATAAGGTGTATTGACACGGTGATATCTAGACTTTGGTAAAATCACAACATTGATGACCGAAAATTAGTGTTGAAATAGCAGGTTATCCCCGCTCCTGATATGCAGTTCTGCGAGTTCTGCAAGCAGTTTTTCCAAATTTTTAAATGTTTTATAATTTTTCCCATACCAGCAGAAACGCATTTACTAAAACTTATAAATAATAATGAGCAAAATTAGGCATATTAAGTACTTCAAAGAAATTTAAGAAGTATAAAGTGTTTGTTCAGAAAAATAAAATTTTCTCGATAATTCCCAGCTTGTGGAGAGGTAAAAATATCTATAAATAAGAACAATAAACTTAAATAGTTTGTAAAGTATAAAACCTACAGCAATCACTATCTTTATACAAAATGAACTTGCCTTTAGTCAAAATATTTTGTACATTTGGTAATGAGTGGATGCGTTGTTATGAAATTTCGTGGAGTAAATTCTTTCTTCATTTCGGCAGTTTTTGGTACATTCATTGATAAGTTGACTTATTGCTGGCTCTTGAACGTTTACATCAACCTCTTTAAAATAAGATATAACTAAACAGCATTTACCGAGAAAAAAAGCTTTCGGATATTATTGCCTATGCAGATGGCCATGTTGGTCAAATGGGGAAATGCTTAAAAACAGCAAACCATATTTTCGAACATACAACATGTATGCTATGTAGCATGCATAGTGTTATTCCTAAGATTCATAAAAAATTGTTGTATTAGTTAACCTCTTAAAAAGTGCCTTTATTGGATATTCAGCTGACGAACTTCTGCGTACAATAACTTTTTCCAAGGTAATCTCACAGGAAAATCGGGGACTTTTGACAATTTATTTAATTTATCTGAAGTAAAATGAATAAATTTGACTGGAGATGAAAGAACATACCTTATTCTGTATAACAGATTATTTTTCGCTTTAGGAAATTTCTTCTAAGATCCATAATGAACGTGTGAATGCAAAAAAACAAGCCACGTAAATGACCATTTTTTGAAAAACTTATTATTCTTCTGTCTGTTGCGTTTCTAAATAAAGCTCGAGCGGAACCTATTGTTTACAAAAAACTATATTTTTCGAAGAAGAAGATGCGATCACTGGAACAAGGACTTTATTTTCCTGACGTTTCGGATTCCGTCGGGAATCCTTAGTCATAGGTAATCGTAAACAGGTCTGAGACATGCGCAGATAGGGGGTGATACATGCACAGATTGCACGGTATTTATAGTTCACAGCGGTCACCCACATGTGTACTATAATTGTCCGTTCCTGTAGCCACCACTGGAGGTCTTAATTGGTCCGGTGATTGCTCATTAATTGCAACAGCGTTCTTGTCCGCGTCGGATGTAGGTTGGATAATTGCTCGACAATTAGGCCCGCTGTCGTCAGAGTTACGCCCAGTCCTTCCCACGTGACTGATTTTCTTTTTCAGGAAATTTCTCAGTACACCGTATGGGAACACCAAATCGTTGCGCTTGTTGATGGACTGGGGGCCTGAGAACCATGACTCGAGCAGCTCGCGGCTCACGCGGTTGTCCCCTCTTGCGAGGATTTCGGCCTCGTCAAACTTGAAAATATGGCCGGGTCCCGTTGAGTGAGCTGCAACCTGGGAGTTGACGTCTTTCTTCCTCACCGCCGCTGCATGCTCGGCCATTCGCGTCTGGAGTAATCTCCCGGTTTCTCCGACGTAGTTGCTTTGTCCACAACTACACCAGATCCGGTAAACGACTCCAGCCGTTTCCTGCCGTGGCAGTGGGTCTTTCGGCCTCATGACCCGGTGTCTGATGGTTGCTTCCGGCCTGTGTGCAACTCCAACTCCAAGTGGGGTGAGTAGACGGCTGACCGCTTCCGATACATTTTTAACATACGGAAGAGCTCGCCAAACGTTGAGTTCCATTTGATAAATTTCTCAAAAAATTTTCTAGTACTGGAAGGGATTATTATTCTACCTTTTTTTTACTTATTATGGAATTCTTCCACAGCACAATGTATATTTGAAGAAAATTTCGTCCTGTCTTTATTTATAGCCTAAGGAATTTCTTAAGTTCTCATGATTTAGCCAAAATGAGGGCCTATTTTCCCCAATAATTTCAAATTAAGGGGCAGGTTTCCAAACAAAAGCCCTTCTTATTATAGAATACACTCAGTTGATCAAAATGCGTGTCCAGATATACGCTAAAGTAACATTTCGTCCTGAACTTTTTTGCTGGACTCACAGAACTGTAGCAGGATGATGGAAGGTCATCCCCAGGGGCACGCATAGAAGGCAGCAATGCACATAGAAAACTCCGAGTTGTATAAATACTACATATTCACCATGATTTGCCTGCCAAGCCGAAAAACAGGTGTTGCAGCACTCAAGGCTTGAACCTACGATCTTTTGCTCATATATCTAAGCGTGTGGCATGCGGCCGTTACCTTACCGAGAAGGCCATTTAGAAGTGGAAATATGTGATGTATTTTCGGTTTCTCTTATGATAAATATTTATATACAGCACCGGAATTTGTGTCCTATTTCTGAATAAATTATTCGAGTAGAACATATTTTTATGCAAAATCATGTTGAACAGAAGTAAAAAGCATTCGACATGACGTTTATGTGACTCAGAGTCGTATTTAACGGCGTGGTTTATAGCCTTATTGTTCCATTTACGAAGGAACAAAGCAAGGGCCACAATTTTGCCGACTGCAACTTCAGCAAGGAGGCCGAAGCACTTTGAGTGAGAGCAGGATGTCTCTTATTACACTAATAGCATTATTTGTCGCCCATCTTCGGCATATCTATCCTTGTTGGAAAATGATTGCTTTGCAGCTTACAGCAGAGATGTGGATTGAGAAAATAATCTAGATTATAGTGCAACCAATTAAAGAAAACTCACGCAAAAGTTGGACTTTGTTGTTTTATAGTATATTGTGCATTGTAATGATGGGTACAGTGCCTTCCGATTTAGTATGAAAGCCTGGGGTCTTTTAGCGGCATTTGCGGAAAGGTTTTAAAAGTTCTGAAATATTTAAAATCCTTGACGCCATAAGAGTACATCAAAAACTGGGTGTCTGGTACGGCATGCACTCTTATATCCTTCGGGTTGTCCTACGGTTTCTGGGTTTGCCTGCATGCCATAAAAATGACAGTATAATTAAGTGGTAATTATAATTAATTTGAGCGTTCTCAAAATTATCTACCACGCCCTACACGTCTTTCACAAGAATTAAACATTCAAGAACAAATTAGTGCTAGCTCGACCAGTAACTATACTTAGGTTTTACAGTTTTCGAGCAAAATTCAACCGGCACATTATGTCGGTGTGATAGTTGTTCTTTTCTTCATAGGAGACGTAATCAAGGCTCATAAGACAGTGCCATCTCGGTTTTTTGTTAAATTATCCCCACGATAACAGTAAATCAGCGTGAAAACAACAGGTGGTCCTGGCTCCACATGTAGCAGGACAACGTAAGGCCATTTTCGTCACACATGTAGAAGGCAACATTGCACACTGACAAATCTGAGTCGTAGAGAGACTGTGTTAGCGCATTAGTTGCGCGCTTCAAATCATTTTAAAGAGTATTTTTAGCAAGCAGCTATTTTTTATCCTTCCTCATCGGGCCTTAACATTGATATGAAAAAACTTATGTGATGTATTACTGAGAGTATATTGTACTTGGAGGTGGGTGCGTGGTCAGCACTTCATTGAGTAACTTGGTATGAGGAGTGGGATGTGGACAGATGAGAACGGGCTCACGGTATGATCTGTTTGATATGTGTATGTCCAACACGCGAGGTTGCGTAACAACTTGCTGATGAGTGAATGCAACATTTTGTTGGCCGAATAAGATTTCTAATCGTAACATGGAAATTTTCGCAGAATCTGATTAGCTATAGCTAAGAAAGCGCTGGTGTCAATTTTATTTTATTTTATTTTCCTTTTCTCAATCTCCAGAATAAGCTGACTGTGTTACCGTTTTAATAAAGCTAGTAATTTGATTGAGCTTGATAGTTGACCGTGTGTGTATGCATACATACAAATCAAGACACACGCGTGTATAAGGTCGAATTTATTAGGTGTCGCCCGAGAAGTACAGGTAGGAATGACTTTCCTGGCTGCTAAGTAAGGCGCAGGATTAAAAACACCATCCAACAACAAGAAGGTTAGTTTGTGGTACATTTTGAGGAAGGATAAATCTTGCTGTGAGTTGACCATAACAGAAGCCCAAATATAAAGCTAAACCATAACCTTATGTTGACCCTATCCGTTTCCCTAACATAAAAAAATCTTAGAAGCAGAAAACCATACCTCAAACATTAACGTTCTAAACCCGGCATACAACTTTAATCCTCACCTTAATATTAGCAATGCCTTTTCAGAATTCGGCGCAGAGCTACATTTATTTTTGGTGGTTTATATTCTGTGAATTCTGTGCGTCCATATAAGTCATCGACACAGAAACGTGAAACTGCATGAAATAAGTTTTTCTCAAGTTAATCAACAGATTAACCAATTGGGGTACGGAATCTCACACCCAGCATGTGTTTACATAAAGCCTGTAAAAGCAGCTCTGGTCGCTGGGACAAGAACTTTATGCAACTAAGTGCTGCAGATTCGGTCACGGATTCATCATCAGATAACACTATGCCTATACCACAGACTGTCAGGGTCTCGGTCGGGGCCTAAGGCAGAGAGAGAGAGATATGAGTCCCTTTATCGGTCAGCTGCAAGTTCACCAACAAATTTCAATAGCCCCTGACCAAATTGACTAGACAACGAGCTCGTGGCTCAATGGTTAGGGCATTAAAAACGGATCAAAAGGTTGCGATTTCGAGGCTCGAGTGGGGCACGAGTTAGGTGTGGGCATCGGTGGCCGGCAGCGGCTAATAAGCAAGTAATGGTCATTCTAGTCACTCTTGTATTTGCTGACAGGAGTAAATCGATCATTATACCGTGCGAAGCCACCGCGAGTTTGACCCCCGGGTGGGTTCCATCCTCGGATTGGCTGTGGATTACTGATGCTGATTAATAAAACAGTAATGGCTATTTCAGTCTTCCTTGTTGACAATTTTAATCTATTTATAATATTAACTGTTGTCAGACAGCTAGCGGTGCCGGAGAGTCACGGAAGAGAGCGGTGAACGTTGATCAAGCGAAATAAAATTGGGCTTCAGAACCTAGGGTTATCCAAGTGGAAAACTTTTATTTTAAAATAGGACAGTAAGCGTTCAGGAAAGCTGCAGACATGACGTAATCGTCTTAACACGAGACGCGCTGCATGGCTCACACCTGAAATGGTTGTACCAAAGAAATTATATAAGAAGGTATATTTTGACCGGAAAAAAAATGAGCACATGAAAACCGAAAATGTGAGCCACGACTATAAAAAAACATAATAACTAGATCGCTTAGTGAAATTTTTATTTTCGGACTGAATGTTGAAGAATTATGATGCAAACTATGGTTATACAGTCAAAGGTGCTCCGGGCCATCTCCCATGAACATTAAACACACTATGTACTTCTAAACGTCCATCCTTAATTGACTCTGTCCTTAATAAACGAAGATGATTCACTTGGCATCGCTTCCTAATAAAAAACGAACTAATAGACCTTTGTGACAGTGGGATCCTTATTTAACGAAATTGCTTTTTGAAAAATTCATAGTTACAGGAAGCTCAGAAATGGAAAACAGCTTCGGACAATTAAAACGACACTTTTAAAATAAGTCAGTTCTTGGGGGAAGGTATATCAAGGTTGCACGGCTATTGGTTTAACCGGTTATTTCAGTGCAGCAATGTTAGTAATGGGGGCATTTACTTTAATCACTGAATTGCAGGGTAACAAAAGGGGGAATGGTACATCTCCATTCATCAATCCTTCTGCACAATAAACTTCTCCTACCACTCTGGCCTTCCAACGACTGCTTACTCTTCTGATAAGGAACTGGGCCTGGATGATCGCTAGGATTGGTTCTATTAGCCCTAACACGCCTACATAAGTTCACGTCTGACAAGGTTGCCGCGTTTTTCACAAATGGGTCAAATGGAAATGATGGATCGTCAGGTAAATACTTCACACCCAGTGTAAAAGCCGCCTCCGGACCCAATGCCGTAAAGTGATTAAAAGTGACTAACTAGCGTTCACCTTTTTTATGATCAATATTGTAATTTAGCTTTTGTGAATTAACTGCCCTATAGGTACAAGGGAATAACGGTGGAGGGGGCAATACTTAAATAACCCGAGAATAATTGGGAAGAGGAACGTGAATGAATTTTGTTAGTATTTGTTCGCTGCATGATAACCCTAATAGGGATAATTTTGGCACTGCCGCTTGCGTCAGAGAAGAATGAAAGTATGCACACACAATTACGGGACCGTCGACCGAACGGAAGCCGTACACTAGGTTACACACGTGCAGATCAATGTCTCGAAGGAAAGATAATTGTCGAATTCCAGGTCTTTCTAATGGTAAAGATGATACACAATCGAGCACTGAAACAAATCTTATTTTGTCCTAATCTTTCGGGCTCCTGCAGATGTCCATCGTCAGAGGTGAAAAACAGCAACACATGGGGTAGTTACTTGTGGCGTGTATACAATGACTAAAATTTTGAACGTGTAAAAAATCAATAATTGTGTGTTTGTGCCACCGACTCACCACTGCGTCAGGCAGCGTCAGTAGATAAGCCGTCGCATACGAAATTGCCCGGACTGTCTACTTATCAGAAGATTACTTTCCTGGTTCCCAACTTAGTGTCCAGCTTCCCTTTCTCAATATTAAGGCACACCTTCTTCTCCCTGGCGTCGGCAGCAGCAGCTGAAGAAGCACCCAATAACGACATCACAGCACTGTTAAGTATAAACGAGATTTAAAAACATAATTCTGCTCACAAAAACGTTTTGTATTTCTTTGTGACCTATCGTAGAGCTTGGTCAACTGTCCACTGTCAAAGTGTCGACTGTCACCATCGATCAGATACATAAATGTCTGGTTAAAAATGTCAGAATTCAGTTTATTGATTTTGTTCTCATTCGTTGCCTGGACCTTCGCATGAACGTTTGTGTAGTTTCGCGGCCACTGGTGTAGCGCTTCATTACCATATTTAAGGAGGTTACTGGTAATCCTGCTGCCTCTTTCGGTATGTCCATCGTGGACCATCTTTGTTTGAATTTCCTAAGTTCTATGTGAGTTATCGTCCTGGTTGTCACGATCCCAAACGCGGCAGGATTGCTTAGATGACAGGAAGACCTAGATGCCTCGTTACAGAGTATGTGCCTGAGCACCCTGCATTGTGCGTCAGTTGTTTTAATGTTGACTATCTTTACTACCATAGGTATAGCCAGTCTCTGCAAGTTTGGATAAAGCCTTCAAGCCATCAGTTAGTGTTCATGTGGGCGGGTCCACAAGTTTTGCACAATGTATCCAATTTTATTGCAGTCCACATTGTTCAAAGTATTTCGTTGACAACTGTAGAAGTTCCAATAGGTAACAGTATTTCCTTCGTTAACATCAAATCACATTACATCTAAAATAATGCCTCTAGCGTCAGTTTTTGCACTTTTGAGGTACTTCAGCCTCACATGAACGCTCTTTCAATATCAAAGGTATAGCTAGTGTCTGCAAGTTTGAATAAAGTGTGCAAGGCAATGGTTTGTGCGCACGTTGGATTGTCGGCGATGTGTCGCAGATGTTCTTTTGTGTTCTTGCAAACAACGTTCATGACGAAATTTAACTTGATACTTTAGTATTGATCTGGACAGGTTATTTCAATCAACTTGGTAGATATAATAATAATAAGGGCTTCAGTTTGAAAACTGCCATTTCATTCAAAGTTAAGGAGCGACATAGGCACTAATCGAACAAATTTCCTCTATTATAAGGTAGGAAAGTACCAAAATGTTTACTTATATGCATTTTGCGGGGAAGAAATTGTAGAATAAGTAAAAAAATGTAATAATAATCCCTTCCAGAACTATAAAATGTTGTCCTTAGTTGATCAAATGGAAGTGAAGCCACGTTTAAGGAATCGCATTTACTATCAGAAACAGACAAGAATTAAAGATATAATAATTATGTTGAACTATCCTCCGAAGAGTTTTTGCAAAAAATGCAGATATTACAAAGTTTTGTCAAAAAGTTTGTTTTTCTTCACAGCTGTCTTTGCGCATAAGCAAACTTTGCCTTATATGTACCCATGAAGTGATAGATAGGAGGCATTATTACAAGGAATTCATGTAGAAATATATCTTTTTGTACAGAACACATTCCGTTTGTATGTTACTAAGAAACGAAACAGGCAAAATATTCATAAGTATTTCAAGAAATAGCCATATTTATGGCCAATAGGTAAAACCGCCTTACAAAACAAGTTACCGTTAATGTCAAGCTGTTATTTTATAGTAAGCATTAAATATGTTACCCACGACTAATTCTGCCACATTAAATTCGTAAGCAAATTTTTTTGGTTGTTAAAACTGTAAACAGCATTCTTTTTCGTAGAAAGATTGGCAAGTAAAAAGCTACAGAGTCACGATTGACCTGCAATCTCGATGTTTGAAGAACTTGTAAAATTTCGGCCTCGTAAATTAATATCGATTTAAAGAAAACTTTTATTTTAATAACGAACTGCGGTTGCAACCAGAAGGTTTTAAAGTAAATCCGAAGTACACTTTATTACTTACAGTATGGATTTGCCGCAGTAAATTTGTGAGCACAATAGAAGCATTGACGAGTAGAGGACTGCAGAGTAGCAGTCGTGGTGCGTATTCCCTGATTAAACAGCGTATGAACGTCAGCTCTCGGGATCGGTCTCCACAATGATACTTTTGACAAAAGGGTTCGGCATTGCTATTTTTCATTAATGAACAATGGATCAACCGAATTTGGTATTGTTACCCCGATAATCGAAGCATATTAATTAATGTTCGCAGAAATTATTAGTCCGTTGCGATCCAGCGTCATTAAGCCAGCAACCGAAAGTGTTTTGGCTTACTTCGAAAATAAAATATGGCCTGAAATTCGTGTAATATGTTGACATCTACGAAAGACTGATACTGTCTCACTAACCAGTTTTGTGTCAGGTTTTAATACAGAGTTAAATGCAGTCTATTCTTCAGTCATTTCAAACAAGATAAGATGTCAGCTTATTAAAGAGCTTCGAGCTGACTGGTAACAAAACGTAGGTACTAAAAATAGTCGCTGATTAATAAGCATGCGTTTTTACCATCGATTTTTATTACCTTTATAAATTAAATAAATTTTATATTGATATATTTATTATACTGGTTTGGTAGAAAGCTACGTCTTCTTAACATTTTAAACTTAAAAATGGGTATTTTGCGTTTTAAAGAATTTCCAATTTTGAGGAGTTTGACGGCTCTGTCGTGTTTATTCATAATGGATTCGTTTCATCAGTTTATTAATCTGCCTATAATAAATACAGCATGATCCAGAGAGGTTGTAATATTTTATGAAAACTATGTGAATTCTTCCTCAAACTGTAGCGGAAAGTGGAATTTTCGTCAAACGGGATGTACATAGCGCGCAGTTTGTGAACCTTAAATTCAAGTGTAGCAGTCAGTAGGTTTCAAAAAATTGGCCAATTTAGAAGCTTCTTCGAAACCAAAGATATCCTTGCTTTAAGTATAAAATTTAAAGAAAGCGTCATTTCCTACCAAACAATAACATATAATAATTTTTTTATTTATGCTTGAATTTATAAAGAGAGCAAAATCAAAGATAAAAGTCATTCTAATGAAGAAGCTACTTTCTACAGTACATACCTTTCTACGCGATCAGAACAAATATGGTAAAAAAGCCGAATTATCATCTTGACGGAAATGACTTTGGAATAGACTACATGATTATCATTATTATAAACTTACTCAATGCCAATAAGCTAGAGAGTGTCAACCTTTCGCATATGTCGTCATATTAGACTAAGTTTAAGCACTACTTTAGAATGAAGATTTAAGGTAATTTTATAGCATTTAATCATAGTTTCGTTCCCTTGTACGGGCAGATATCAAAACATTAAGTGCAGAAGATTAAATAAGGGCTACGCAATTTCCAAATGTACATACTTTTGGAAGATAGCTTCTTAGATGGGGATGTTACTCTGATAAAAAATCCATAGCAGCATTCAATTCCAACGCCTAAACGCCTCTAACAGTTTCCCTTGTTCTATATATTCAGCTGTCCCACATATCTGCTGTAAATAGTAAAAAACAGGTTGCCTCTGGCGATCTGATCTTCCATTCATTTAAATAGACATATACCTATAACCTTCTCGAAAGTTTGTGACAATAATTCACTCTAGGAGACCACATTCATGTCTACTATGGTGTTTACTAAACTGCTTGATCGGTGCGTTGAACTGTGCGTCTTAAGTGGGCCACAAGATTCTGATATATGAATCTGCCTTAGTGCTCATTTCAGGAATGGGTTTGTAATCTCCATATTGTTTTCAAGTTAATAAAATTAAACACCATATGCACAGTTATCTCAGCAAACAAACAAGAAAACAGCGGGAAGCCGAAACCAGCTGAAGATTGACAGAATTTTCACTAAAATTAAAATCTGACAGAGGTCCGTTTGACATGCCGTAACGACACAAATTTGACAGGTGCTGAGATCTGAATTAGCTAGCAAGCCCGAAAAGTACTTAAAAATAGTTTTTACAAAATTAAATGACAAGTGCCGACTCAGGCCGAAATTGCTGCGGGCTTAGATAACACTTGCCCTGTAGTAACTACCGTGCCCGTTAGTGCTGTCGCATCGGAATTCCTTTCCTAACATCAAAACGAGCCCGATACTTTTTAGTGGGTTTTCAAAGCGAACAGTCAACCAGGGTTAGAATAGATTAAAAATTATTTGCCCTTTATTTGCCTAGTGGATTATATGCTTAATAATGTGATCCTAAAATCATCTATCAGAGTGTGTATTAATACTTTTTTCGGTAGTTGATCAGCTCTGCATGCTGACATTTATAGACATCGGTGTTGATGAATCACCTTACTAACGACCAGTTATCTTATCGTACCCAGGCGATTTTAGTTGACAGAAGGACTATTTTTAATAATTAATTGGACAACAAGAATCATAGGCAACGGCGAACCACTAAGCTGCACAAAATATTTTGCAAGAAAGCAACTTGGCAATTGCATCAATCCTCACACAGATCAATATTCAATGGTGACCGAAAAGTCGTAGAAAAGAAAACAATCCGAACATCCATTCTAGTAGGGATTTCCTCATGTGTTAATCCCTCCAAAAAGACTTTTTTGCCATTGAGGTCTAGCTGTGCTTGTAAGGAAAACAGATCATTTGTTACTCCCGACAATTTTTACGCCTCATTGAGTGAAATCAGCCGCGAAAAGCTTTAGTTTATTAGAAAATTTTTACGCAAAGCCAAAAATGTATAGGGTAATCTGAAGTGCAACTCCTGACGCCGAACGTTTCGTTGCCGTTTTAAATGCGATTAAACCTTTTTTGTTCGGTACGAGGGTAGAAAGTACCCTTCTTCGTAGTTGGATTGCGAGTAGAAGGTTACAGACTAACGATGATCCTACAAACTCGATGTTTATACAGGTTATGAGATGTTGGCCTCAAGAATGATACTTTCGACAGACTGTTAGGCAGATTCCTTTTTTACTGTCGCACAACCGCCATCCATCTTGTGGTTTCCTACTCCAACAATTGTTACGGACATTTTGTCGCCGTTGCCAGCCTGCGTCAAAAAACTGAAAGCATGTTTCCTTTTCTCGCAAACAAAATGACAAAAAGTCCAAATTCCTGTTGTAGCATATTTAATCATACTGACGTTCATTTATACAGGCACTGTTCAAAAACCAAAAACAGGGTGTTATCAGGTGTGTGTAATGTTAGGCAATAGCGTTATATGCGACAGGTGTCGATTCCCATAAGGTCAATCTCGCAGACAATCAAGAACAGCATTCAGCCTAGACGATTACATATTAAGACGTTGCTGTTTTCAGAGTTTGCAGTTGATTTTGGTAAAGAGGGCGTTATATTTTGATAAAAATGATTCACCATACAGACATATAAGAAATTATGCAAACATATTGTGCACTGCTACTGGTGTTGTTCATGTAAATAGCGATATTAGGCAAGGAATACATATTTCAAGGCATAGAACCTTTTTAACGATAGGTGTCAACAGTGTGACCTCTGTGTCAGTAGTAAGGAAAGCAGCTCGATAAGGCATTTTTTACCATAGGACTTTATTTACATTTAACCCAGAAGATAGATGTAGACGTCATTTTCTGACTATCCTACAGAACGATCGTCCTGATTGCGCAAAGACTGATTGGGCATCGGGGTTGAGCTCGCTTCATGGTCCATCTCCTCGCCAGTGCATGAGAACAAGAGTTGTCTATAATAAAGGTGGCTTTGAACTTAATTCGCAGAAGAGGATGGTGAGGCTAGCGGTTAGGCTTATTATGCGAATGGTAACCCCTCCCAGGAAGGTATCGCCAGACCACCTGCAGAAACGTCTCTTGTTCGATAGTCACCTTTGAGGAAGGTTTGTTGATAAAATTTGAAAAATCAGGCAAATGAACCTCTTGTTCCAGCGATCGTATCTGTAACCTCTAAACGTTCCTGGCGCTCTATCCTACGCGGAGTTATATGGTCAAAGATCTACTCCAATTCGGCTTGTTGGGAACTTATTGCCGGCCAATGTCTAATTACCTATTGGAATTTTTCAGAAAAAGTAATGTGCCGATAATGATTTCGTAAAACACTCTGAGGAATCGTAGAACAGGAAAAAATGTGACAAAATGTGGAGCAACTATGAACTTGATAAATTTGTAGATTTTGTTAGCATTATTTTACTTGCTAACTCTTCCAGTCATTCTTCATCGTGCTTATCTCAAATGTAACCATTTGTTTAAGGGTTGGGCTTGGAATAACCTTAGGCTTTACTTTTTATCTAAGGAATTAAATGGGAAATAAAGCTCAGAACTAGTGTATAAGGTAGGCAGTTTGACTTAGATGTTGATGGTTATGTGTTACGAAGAAAATAACTCAATTGCTGAAAAAAAACGCTTATTCGCCTGACATTTTGAGATCTGTCATGGATTCTTTATCTGAGACATAATCAGATAACATTAGCATACATTCTCTGAACCCGTATCTGCTACTGCTCTCTGATTTGGTCTCTGATGACGAATCCACGACGGATCTCAAAACGTCCCAGCGATAGAGGCGTCTTTTTCTCAATTGCTTCCTGGGGCTCGCATGTTCGCTTATATGGACAGGTTATTTGTGTAAAATTTGACAAGGTTTTAGTATGGTAATCTTCTAAGCCTCAGTTATATTCTACTCTTGAGAGAAGGATTAAACTCTGGAGATTTTGCACATTTTAAGTAATGTGCTTCTTTATAAGGGGGTTTGGTCAGTTTATCTCGAATATACAACCCAAAAACTGAGTTTTAATTTTGAATGCCATCTTTGTATCTTATTTTTTTAATTTTTGTGTGATTATGCTTCATAATAAAAGCTTCCAATTGTATTGCATATCAAAACTTTTCCAAAATTAAGGGAGCCGTTGCCTCTGGGTTTCTTAACAAGTCCACATTTCCGATTTTCAGCCAAATACTTATTATTGATCTGGCGATGAGGATACACTGTCGCTCAGGATTGGTACGCTATTTCTCGTTAGATAACAGCTCCTGTAAAAAAAACAGAACGAACGGTGCCGCATCTAAGCACTTCGCAAAATCCCTGCTCCAGGGTTTCGAATGTGTTTGTAAACCCTACTCTAGGATTAAATGTGGAACCCATTATTTGGAAATTCTGCAGTCTTGTAGATTACACATGTATTAAGCCGTCACAAAACGCAAACTCTGAGCATTGTGACAGCATTGCACTCTTTTCCGTGTTCTTGGTGTTTCACATGAGGCAAGCTTTAGATTCACAGTTTTTACAATCAAAAACAATGTTTCCGAATAGCTTCAAAGGGTTTTGTATAGAAATTATTTTCTTCCAAATAAAGACTGCAGGACTCTGGCCTACATTTCAGTCATTGATCCAGCGCATGCAATGTTAACCAAACTCGATATGTATGCTTTAGATCAGGAATGATTACATCAATAGAATTGCAGTATTACTCAACTCGAGCCTAGTTACGAGATATTTCCGACAAGATAGGACGCCGGTGTTTGATAGAAAGTATTTTTGACCTTCGAAGAAATGGTCGGATGTTTCTGCCTTTCGAGTCCCGTCGGTGGACTCTGCAATCACCAAAGAAGAATCAGGGCACAGTTTCCACACTTGGTGATGATCCTGGGAACCTTTGTCATGCGTGCCCTCCCAACCACTGGATTCCTCCATGATCGGACGTTTTTCCCGTTTTTTCTCCTAAATCTCACATCCCCCTCAAGAGCGACAGTTTTTCTCCTAAAAATCCCTGAGGAGTTTTTTTCACTGTCTACTCCAATTTTTACACCCTATGACTCAGGACAGCTGACCTCGCCAACACCATGAGATACAATTTTTCTTCTACTATGACACACATATGTACAAATAGGGAACTCAAAGGTAATGTACCTTCATATATCCCAATATACTGATACTGATTCTTCTCAATGAAATGCCTTTAATGTACGATTTATGGCGTGCAAATAAAATTCTATAAACGCTAAGTCAATGGCAATTCGAGCAGTTCCGGATATTTGTGTGGCGCACTTTTTGTTGCCCAAATTAGTTTACTCAAATAATTTTTACCATTTTTTACATTTATCCATTTAAAATGTTTACTTAAATTTAAGTTCAAACTAATCTTTATTACTACAGACCCCATATTACAGAAGAATGGGGTTTTGGCGTACTGTGTTCGACATTAAATTAAACTTCTTGGCAAAAATATTTGCGCATAAAGTGTATATTAAATCCATTTAAATTTTGGCACACTGGAAATCAATACAACGTTTAGGTTACGTGGGTGGTATTTCTCTAATTATATCCGTTAAGGAAGGCGAAATAAACATTTTTTCATGATGTCACATATAAACGATTATTTTCATTGCACTAGAGTAATAATAATTCCTCAAATTAAATTCATTTAAAAATCTTAGACAACACCACATGAGCTTGAAAACCGACCGTTAACACACAATTCTCATGCATTTAGACAGTTCTCATTTGATATGAGCTCTTTGAGATTTTCTTCCAGGGAACAATGTGTCTGCATTATTTGAGCGAATTATTTTGCAAGTTGTATATATTTTCATGTAAAGTTTGGCTTTTTGCGCAGTTTAAAAAGCCCTGTGCGATGTTCGTGCTGAATTATATCACCTAAAAAAATCTATGCATAAATGTCCAAAAAACAGCAACCGACATCGTCTTTGCGATTAAAACCGACTTTTATCGTTTGTTGTTGATTATGCCAGACGTCTTCAAAATAATGCCTTTGTCATTATTTCCAAACAGCCAAAAACCACTGATTATTTGCTGATACTTCGTGACCCTCTCGGGCTACACTGCATCTGTCCACCACAGTTCGCAAAGACAGAAAGCATAAAGAACAGACAAGAAGTTGTTTAGCATGGTGTTTAAAGGAAATTATATTTGACCCTTTAAACTGCGGCCGGTCCCTCTACACCTGAACGTGCGAAGACTTATATTTCTGCCGCTTATATTCTCAGCTTATGTGATTTATTAACCTTCGTCTTGTCATTTTTTACGAATTACTTTAAACTGGAAATATAAGTTGCATGTGCTTGTTGCAATATCAATTGGGAATAAATTCACGGCGCATGGCGTGACGACGTACTTTAGATTGGTAGAGGGTTGGCTGCTTAAAAACCTTTTCTACTGTGCATGTTTGACTCCCACGCACGTGGTGAACTATTTTCACAATTGGGTCTACTAAAATAAGCAAATTTGCCAAAATTCCCTAAAAGTGTCGTTTTGAAGAATATTTATTTTATCATTTATTTTACTGACCACTATACAGATGTGGCTGATGGCCTTTTGCCTAAAATGTTCTTTCATCTTTCGTACCAAACATAAGGAGCTATATATAAACCCATTACCTCCAAGTTAGCGATTACTTCCTGATGGGATTAATAAACAACAAATATGGCAGAATTTAAACGATCAAATAAATTTCGTGATGGCTTGTCAGCTGTGGCCCGTCTTTGCATGAATGAATAACAAGTGGGTTACAGCACAATTTGAATATCAACAAAATCGATAAAAACAAGGTCAAATTTACGCGCAAGCGAACATTCATATTGTCAACGTAACTAGGGAAAGGGCGGAAATTTAGGGGGGGGGAAACAACACAAAACAAACAAAAGGTGACTAAATGTAGGCCTATGGACCCCAAGGCAGCTGTAGGTTAGCCACATGTTCTAATTGCTTACAAAGGTCGAGTATCTCCCGCCGTATATAGGCTGCTTCCATGTTGCGTAATATCCGGTTTGTTCGTGCTCGAACAAGAACTCGGAAAGATTTTTTCGGATCGACAGAGTGACCACTGTCCAATAAATGTTTTGTAATAGAGGACCGAGGTACTTTGTTTTCCTGTTTGAAAAGCCAAGAGCCATCACGAAATTTTTTTGATCGAATAAAGTCTGCCATATTTGCTTGCTTCAAATTTCTTCCTGGGAAAAGATGTTTCACATAATAAACAACAGTTTAAAAACGATTCTATATCCCACAAAGCACAATGGGCATGTCTAGGGACATACAGAGGAATCAAAGCACTCAGAGATGTTAGGAAGACGACAATGCAATCATTGGAACAAGGTATGTCTTGCAAAGTTAGAACATTGACAAAAACGTGGCTCGACTTCTTACTGTTAACTATGTCGTCAGTGAACTATCTGTATACTTATTACAACATACATTTGCTAGAGGGATGTCTTAAAGGGATATTTGAGAGTTGGCGCCATTATTCAGTTCGGTTATTACGTTGTTTAGACGCTAAAATCAGCTATTTCCACGACTTACTTCTGAACATTTGAAATGAATGTTCGTCTTGTGGGCTCTCTAATTGTTTTTTAAGCACGGATTTATTTTTTGGAAGTTTCGTAATAATTTCTGGCCCATCCCAGGCACAGCGTTTTGTCTATTTAGGCTAAAGTCACCTTGTAGGATTGCCTCCAATTAGGAAATAATTTTGTTTTGCTCCCATCCCAGGCTATAATCATCAACTGAATAAGGTGTTTTTTTTGTTGCTAGGCCATCCGCGCAAACTTTTACAGGGAAATAAGATTTCTGAGATACTTAATTTTACCTTGGAGAATAAATAACCAGATACCGTTGGGTACAATCTTTGCTGAAGCAGACCTCGACCTGATCAAAGCGTTCTTGCCGGGAGTGTTTCAACTCGCTTGTTACGCCTTTTTCGGTCTATGTACCGTGTCTTTTTTTTTCGCGTCATAAATTAACTCCACGATTAGGAAATGGGATGTTATATTTCCATCAACTGATGTGAGCATTCTCTTGAGGGTCATATCATCGCAATTAAGCCTGCTTTATAGACATGGTTTTTGACCTTATCACAGACATCGCATTTTATTTGTCTACAGACATGTTACGCAGTTTGAAGTTTATTTCCATTAAATCCTAGTTTTAGAGATGTTTTTCGGTCAATCCAATGAAGAGATTTAAAGGTATGGAAACGTATGTATACGAGACAAATTTCACCAGCCATATTAAAGTAATGTATTTTGCTTGATTGGGATTGCATCAGCACACCACGATGCCATATAACGCTGGAGATAAAGAAAAAATCTTACAAGCGGCACCTAAAACAAGAGCAATAATTATTTAATAAAACCGAAAATCAATGGTTTTTTTTAAGACCGCAGCGTGGTGTTTAGATATTGTGCAGCCGAGGTCTTAAAAACCTCAATATATATGCGTGCAATGGATTTGTCAAAGCAAAAGGAAACCGAAATAGCCATTTTTGGCTTATTGGCCATTATCAGCCAGTTATACCCAATCTCAAAGTTTTGAACCCCCGAGATGTGAACCCGGGACATTTGGTCATTGCGCTCAATACTTCACCTCTAGTCCACGGGCTCTTTCCTTTGTCAGTTGAGATCGGAAATATGATGAATGTATGTGTTTACTCGATCTAGTGAGGATTAGAATTGGATATCAGTGGCTGATGACGGCCTATAAGCCGTAAATGGCAATTTCGTTCTCCGTTTGTTTTGTCGGATTCGTTTCATCATATCATCATACTCACTATGTGACGGTCTGGTGGGTTAATGTTGTGAGCTCTTGGGCAAAGCAGAACGTAATTTTCTCTCTACTAGGTCGGCGAAACACATACATTCATATATATATTCCGAATATTCAATTTACAATGGAGGCGGAGAACGATGGGCAGATGGCGTTCCTGGACGTGTTGGTTCATCGCAAGTCCGACGGGAACCTAAAGACGACGGTTTACAGGAAAGCCACCAACACGCGTCAGATACTGAACTGCCAAAGCAACCACCCATTGTCCCACAAACGCAGCTGTGTACGAAGTCTGTACAAAAGAGCTGAAACTCACTGCAGCGAAAGAGCCGACAAAGTGGCCGAACTCCGCTATCTACAGCAGATGTTCACTACCAACGGATACCCCCGGAGCTTCATAGAGCGCAGTAGACGGGTCAACCCAATAAGAAAGCCAACGGACAACCAACCAAAAGTCTGGCGGGCGCTACCGTATATTGCAAACGTGTCCGAAGCAGCCGCTCGACTCCTGCAACCATTAGGTATCGGCATCGCCCATAGACCCGAAGCAACGATCCGTCGATTGATAATGAAACCAAAGGCTCCCCTGCCCCGAGGTGAAACGGCCAACGTCGTGTATCGGATCAAATGTAGTTCCTGTGAAGTGAACTATGTCGGGGAAACGGGCAAGCGATTGCAGACCCGCATGCACGAACACGAAGGAGCGGTGCGCAGACAGGAAGAACGCTCTCTAGTGGCAGAACATTGTGCAGCTACAGATCATTCGTTCGCTTTTCAAGACGCTGAAGTCCTGGGACGAGGATGCGACCAAACAGCTAGGGAGACACTCGAATCCTGGCATACCACATCAAATTCTATCAACCGCTGTGTGACGCTGCCGGCAGCCTACCAAGCTTTACGGCTTAAGTATAAGCAGCACGACCACGGAAGGGAACGCCGGCCAGACGCGCTAACCACACACGAGCGTAACCGACCGCCAGATGCAGTCGCAAACGGAAGGCAAGCCATTACGTCTACAGGCCCGCGGGATCAGCAACAGGATGTGAACGCAGACGAACGCGAGCACGCGCTGAGACCAGACCACAGCGAGGATGATCGCCAGCCCGGCAGCAACCGAGACGGGAGCATGTACCTGGCAACAAGCGTTCGCACTTTTGCAGGAGGCAGTCAACACAGCAGGACGACGGGTGAACCCAACCAACGGGCCATGGTAACCCGATCAATGACCATTATCACCCCGACGCCACCACCGCCTCCGACGGAGACGAGCCCACGGCCGCATGACAAGAAGAGCAATGCAGACAAACACAAACACACGCTGGGACCAGACAGCGATGATCACCAGCCCGGCAGCAGCCGACACGTGAACACGGACATGGCAACCACCGTTCACACGCTGGCGGAAAGTTGTCAACACAGCAGGAGGACAGGTTAACCCTACCAACGTATATATATATATATACGGAGAGCGAACGAGAAGTCAGTTGTAACACCTAAAATAAGACTGTGAGGCGGGTACAAACACCAACCTCCGACGATGCAAGCCTGTACGCTTTCGAAACGTCAGGATATTATACCCATTATTCCCGTGATCGCCTAACCTTCTCATATATATATATATATAGCTAGGCAGGACAATGACAGTTGTTTTCATACTTCCGTGGGCTCGTCTCGGTAAGGGGGGGAGGGAGTGGGGGCGTCAGGATGATAACGGTCATTGATCGGGTTGTCATGGTCCGTTGGTAGGGTTCCCCCGTCCTCCTGCTGTGTTGACAACTTCCCGCCAGCGTGTGAACGGTGGTTGCCATGTCCATGTTCACGTGTCGGCTGCTGCCGGGCTGGTGATCATCGCTGTCTGGTCCCAACGTGTGTTTCTTTTTGTCTGCATTGCTCTTCTTGTCACGTGGCCGTGTGCTCGTCTCCGTTGGAGGCGGTGGTGGCGTCGGGGTGATAATGGTCATTGATCGGGTTGTCATGGTCCGTTGGTAGGGTTCACCCGTCGTCCTGCTGTGTTGACTGCGTCTTCAAAAGTGCGAACGCTTGTTGCCAGGTCCATGCTCCCGTCTGGGTTGCTGCCGGGCTGGCGATCATCCTCGCTGTGGTCTGGTCTCAGCACGTGCTCGCGTTCGTCTGCGTTCACATCATGTTGCTGATCCCGCGGGCCTGTAGACGACATGGCTTGCCTTCCGTTTGCGATTGCATCTGGCGGTCGTTTACGCTCGTGTGTGGTTGGCGCGTCTGGCCGGCGTTCCCTTCCGTGGTCGTGTTGCTTATACTTAAGCCGTAAAGCTTGGTAGGCTGCCGGCAGCGTCTCACTGCGGTTGATAGAATTGGATGTGGTATGCCAGGCTTCGAGTGTCTCCCTAGCTGTTTGGTCGCATCTGCGCATATATAATGGAGCTCCCTTCAAAATACAAGGGCTTCTCGTTATTTTTTATACATATAATATGCAGGTAAGAAGATAATGTGCTTTCGGATTGCAACTATCCTAGCTATACATAATGCAAACCGCACCACTTAGATGACGCAAAAACAACAAATGCTGTCGTTCAGATGATCTATTTTTGGTCTCACTGAAAGTAAGAGAAGACTGTCATTGCAGATGGAGGAATACCTACTCACTGGGAATCTATGCGGGTTATTAAAGTGAGAGCTGAGGCCTAGTACCCAGGAGGTAAAGCAAATGAAATAGGCAGGCTTATTTCATAATCATCAGCCTTTTGCGTCAAATGCACAAAACCATGACTGAACAAGAAGGGCGTTATGATTGATGTTTGAAGAAATAAAGAAAACCAAATGTTTCTTTCTGTAGAAGTATGTGGTAAAAGAACAAAATAATTTGAAATTGGCTACTCTTTCATAACTTTTTGGAGTAGATTGCGTTTGAAAAACGCAAGCACACGACGATTGTGATAGAAAGAAACTATTGATATCAGCTTGCTCATTTCATGATATGCGCATTCGATGCGAAAATATATTTTCATATAGTTGTAGTTTTAAACAAAGAGTGGTTTAATCCAAACGTATTTTATTACTTCCAGGATGCCAACTATTGTAAAAGATGCTATCATCCGTCTTCAGACTGCTACGCGTTAATACGACTACTTAATTCTTACATATTTTCCAAATTATTTAATATGCCCCGCAAAATACAAATATATTTTATAGTGATCTTGACCAACAGTTTTTTCTTGCACACATTTGGTATCAAGGTGCCTTTTTCTTTAACTCTTCGAACTTAAAAATGTTTAAATTGTGGCCTCAAAATAGTCTATGAAGTTTATGATCGTGTATTTTCTCTTCAGCTGCCGGTTAGTCGTATTTAATGGTTTCATTGAGGGGAGGTTCGCACTGAATTTCGTAACTTGAGGCAAATGCAGTTCTTGTACCAGTGATCGCATCTAATTTTCCTCAATGTATTCCTGAGACTTTGAAGTTTTCTTGTCTATGTACAGACCTAAGATGTACTCAATCAAGTATAGGTTTTGAATTAAAGTTAAGGGCAAATTGCAACCATCCGTCATACGGGCGATAATTATGAAATTGATCAACAGCTTTCCACTTCAGAACACTTCAAATGGAGGTGGACCGTTGGCCCTCAGGCGTAAATTTTTGACCGAACTTTTAATGATACTACTATCTTTCCTGATATACATAGATTTAAACATATATTTAACCGGAATTGGAAAAATTTTGCAGATTAAATAGCTCCTTCGTACGTTCTGCGGGTACAACATTAATAAACCAGTTGTTGTGTACATAGGTGCTTCCTCTAGCCACCTGCTAGTTTTTGTAATGATGTTCTCATTTGCCAAGAATAACGTATGGCTTTTTTCCGCTGTCACAGTCACCGCCACCACTCCCTCTTATGAGTGAACTGCAAGGATCGTTGCGTGCCAAAGTACTTCAGACCACCATCGTGGGCGCATAGCGGTTGCTGACGGTTGTCACAGTGAGCGCTGACGTAGGTCACACCATCATCACCGACTCTATCCTAACGCAATTGTACATTGAATCTTTCGCACATCAACTGTCCTTTTCAGTTACTGAAGTTAGCGGCTACTAGCGGCCGCTGCAATCCTTACAATACCACAATATATGCAGGGGGTTGTGCTGGACTTTACTTAATGCACCAAAAACAACTAATGAAACATTCCTAGTGATGATGATGATTTGTCACTCTTTGCAGCAAAAACACCTTGGCACGCGGTATTAACGGTTCTATCTTTGTTTCAAGCCTGCGACGGATTGAACGGCACTTCGGTTAGTAAGGTTGTAAAAATGTTCCAGATTAAATAGTCATTCCAACTTTCTGCAGCTGAATCTTAACTCGAGTATCTGCTGTTCCAGAAAATATTTCTCTAACCTCCTAAAGTTTTGTACTGATGCCCATATTGGTGTAAAACAGCGAAAACCGCCTTCATCTCAAATCACTTCATAAGTGGTCCCACAACCCTGTGCCCTCGGATGAATAGACTGTTCGGGTTTTCCGTGGCGGTGTATTTCAGACCACCATCGTGGCTCATAGCGGTTGTTGAAGAATGTCGTAGAGAACACCGACGTAGATCAATCCATCACCGTCCCTGCTATGCTAGCGTAATTACACATTACGTAAGCCAGGAAGGCACTGTTACAATAAGTTTGTTTATTTGCTGGCTATGACACAAAATACCACAATATGAGAAGTGGGCTGTGCTGAATTCCACTCAATACACGGGCCGCACACAGTTCGCTGGCAGCAGACGAAACGGGCGTTAGAAAAGGTTTAAGGGACACTTGCCTATTAGACAAAGTAACGGCGCAATAATTGAGTTCACTTTTTTGAAAGTACAGTGGAGTCTGGTTAATGCGGACACCTCCGTTCCAGGCCAACTGTCAATATTAACCGGTTGTCCACATTAAGCGAACTGACCCCAAACCAGTCGTTTATAAGCATAAAAAACAGGATTTTGCATCTGAATGAAGTTTTATTGAAAGAAAATGCTCAGTTTTGATTGCTTTGGTCGAAACTTTTCTCTTAAAGCTGCCCTAAAGTTCTTTATCACAGTGTCAAAATTCTCCACATCAAAACCTTGTTGTCGATGCCCCGTTTCGAGTACCGCCAATGCCGCCCTCATTTCTTTTGATGAGACTGGGGGCTCGACTTCTTCGTCTTCCTCTTCAGACTCTTCTTCCTGCTCGTCTGGTACCTCCTTGGCATCTGCAACTGCTTCGGCGAGTTCGCTTGTCACCTCCTCCAGTGTTGCCTCCTCGGCGACTTCGGCATCGTCGTCGATTGAAACCCACTCTAGAAAACTGTCGATCCGGTCCTCTGTCACGTCTTCTGGGATCGGAATCGCGACTTCATTCTCTGCAACTTTCTCTTCAGTGGTGACGAAGCCCCCTTTCCTCCAGCAATTTACGATTGTCTCCGACTGCACCTTTTTCCACAAAGTGCTCAACATCTCCATGGCCTGAAGAACATCAATCTTCTTCACAACGTTGTGAGCCAAACGCATGCCAGTCTCATCGTCTTCCACTAGGTCTTGGATAATCTGCAAAATCTCTCGCCGGATCGCGGTCCGAAAGAAGGCTTTACGAGATCGAATGATGCCCTGATCACAGGGTTGCAGAACCGAAGTTTTGTTGGGTGGCAAAAATCGAAGTGTGATGTTCCTCAGTCCTTCGACTCGAGTGTGAGCACTGCAGTTATCTGCCAAGAGAAGGATCTTGCGCTTCTGCCGCCCCATTTCGAGGTCAAGTTCCCGTAAGAAATTTTCCCACAGCCCAGACGTCATCCATGCGTTCTTCCCGAATTCGAACTGCACCCCCAGTGGAATGTTCGTTCCTTTTAAGCACCTTGGCTGCTTTGATTTCCCGATCACAAGAAGCGGCAGTTTTTCTCCTTCCAGACTGCACGTAACCAGAGCGGTGATTCTGTCCTTCGCCATTTTGAATCTCTTTGCCGACTTCTCTGACTTCTGAGTCAGGTACGTTGAGTCTGGAAGTGCCCGAAAATAAATTGCTGTCTCTTCAGTGTTGAAGACATCCTTGGGTTGAAACTGCTTCAACAGGTCAGGCCAATCTTTCTTGAGGAAAACATCAGCTCTGGAGGTGTCGGCTTCTGCTGCCTCACCACGCAGAGTCGCAAAGGCGAGTCCATTCCTCTTCTTCCACCTCGCAAACCACCCTACGGTGGGAGTGAAGTTGACTCCCGCTACTTCTGCGATTTTCGCAGCCTTCTACATAAGCAGCGGACCATTGAGAGGGATGTTACGATCGTGGGCCCAATGATAAAACTGCAAAAGTGCTGCCTTGATATCCTTGTCCTTTCCATATCTATTGCGTTTCTGTGCAGGGCCTTGTTCATCTTCTGAAGCCTCACGACGAAGTTCCTCCTCTTTTTCACCAATTTTCCCAACATCGACTTGGAAACTCCAAGCTGGTCAGCTGCCTCTCGAAGACCGATTCGGGGTGACTGCTTCTTAAGGTCATGGAACTTGTCCAAAACATCCAGTTTCTCTGTTGGTGTTCGATCCTTTCGCTTCCTTATCTGGAAAGAAGGGAAAGAAAGATTGCAGAAGTCAAAGAACGACAGTCAAAAGCACTTCACTTTCTCGTGATCAGCCTCCACACGTACACAACCACAGGCGAACCAACAGAAAAGCTTCGTGTACTGTTCATCTGAAGCAAAACTTTCAGAACAGGACGCGGGAATTCCCCGCCGCGGGCGATGTGGACTGGATTTTTGACAAAATATGTGGGAAAGCAGATAAGGGAGACAAGAATGAGGATACGGAGGCAGGGCAGGGGGAGTGGGAATAGCCTAGATGACGTATTGGCGGCCTCCTTCGACTACTGCTCCTCCCAACTGTGGCGAACAGGACGCGGGAATTCCCCGCCGCGGGCGATTTGGACTGTATTTTTGACAAAATCTGTTGGTCGACCGACCGGTTGACAGCTTGGTGCTGTCCACATTAAGCGGTGGCTGTCCAGATTAACCGGAGGATTTTACTATGGAGAAATTCCGTTCCTGGCCAACTGTCCACATTAAGCGGTTGTCCACATTAACCGGATTCCACTGCATAACACTTATTCATTATCCAAAGCTAGGTGCCGATGAGCAAACACTTTTGTAACGAACAGAGCCTCAGATGACTAGGAAGCGGGAGACCACTACTAACTCCCATACGCTTTGAAAATTAAATATGTTCCCGACGACATCGAGACCCTCTGCAACGATGAATTATATTCCAAGAACAGATCAAAAAGCATAAAAGCAAGCAGATCAATGAAAAAGTCCTGTTTGGCCTCGAAATCACCCAGGTTACTCAGCTATCCCGATATTTGCGGTCTGATCATCGCAAATACCGGCAGCCACGAATACACTATTGGCATTATACGCTTTAGTTGTCGGGTATGACGGACAACTTCAACTCTAACAATGCCAGAATGTAGCAAGGAAGGCTGTGCCAAACTTCACTTAATACACCGGCCACACCCAATGCGCTTGCAAAAGACGAAGCAGGAGGTCGAAAATTGTTAAGGAAACCTTTGCATATCAGAAAAAGAGCGGCCCAAGAAGATTAAAGATTGTAACGAAGAGAGCCGCAAATAACTAGGAAGGGTATTAATGCAAGAGTAACCTTGGTAGCGCACAAATGTCCTTCCTTATATTAACATGCCTACCCCATGCCTCATGTAAGACAGAAACCCTGTGTAGATTACGTACGATATCACTACCGTACCCTTGCCCTAAACGAAACCCTAACCCTAACTCTAATCGTCACCCTTACCCTTACCCTAACCCTAACCTTAACACTAAACCTGAACCTAACCCTAATACTTATAAAAATTCATTGAGCAGGCATATAAATAAAAATAAGAAAATTTGTGCGCTACCAAGGCGTAAAAAAATCGACTTACTTCCATACGCTGTGAGAAACATGTTCTGGGGAGAAAAAATGAAATATATTCCCAGCGACCGCGCTATTCTTTTCAGAGATGGAAGATGTTCTAAGAAAAAAGGAATAGAACACAAGGGATTAGGAGTTAACTGAAAAAATCCTTGCCAGTTGAAGTAAATGTGTGAGTTCCACGAAGCAGTTTAGAAAAATTAGATGCGACCACTGAAAAGTAAATCAACCTTGTTTCGCTTCTGGACCCAACCGGTTTTTAAACAAAGTTCTGCCGGGTGTATTTCTATTCGGCCTCAGTGCAGTGAGTCTTACCAGACCAATATAGGACTCCCATGTTCGCGGCCACTTGAATGGCTATTGTTAGGGCTGAGTAGATGCATCGTAATAGTCCTTTTCCTAAAGAATGTTGCCCTTAGACCAGCGCAATCATTGGAGTTGCTGAAGACATTAAAAAGTCGGTTGATTGTTATTTTGCGAATTCTTGCCAACTTCCTGTCGAGGAAATCACTGTTGAGACGTTCTTTGAATGCCAGCGCCTAATATCATTCGATGCAAGCAAAGTGAGCCGATGCGCGAAGCTCCTCAAGGCTCTCGCGGGCACATCCTGGGCTGCACGAAAGTGACCACATTCAAAGCGCTGGTCAAGCCACATCTCACCTATGCGGCACCAGTCTGGGCTCCCACAATCAGCTTCTCCAGCCTCCACCGCCTTCAGTCAGCTCAGAATGGTACCCTCCGCACGATCATGGGCTGCTATAAAATGTCACCCATCGATTGCGTTCATGCAGAGGCTTCTGTCCTTCCGGTCGCCCCCCAACAGAAAAACTCTTGGGCCAGCATTTCTGGTGGACCTGTTCACAACCTGGCCATCCAAACCACCATCTTTGCAACGCTCCTGAGCAAGGCCGTTACGTTCGGTTGTCTATTTAAGCTCATCACAAGGCAGCTGTCGCCTCGTCTCTCTCGGATCTGCCCGCCAGAGAGTCGTTGTGATAGCAAAATCCAGCTACAACACCCAGGTTCTTATGGGTTGTCATCCACCTGCGATTGCGGCCTCGGAACGACGTCTCCCGAGGGTCACTCGATGTACCTTGACACAGTTACGCAGTGGCTACTGCATGCTTCTTCGCTACTACCAACACCGGCTCAAGCTGTACATACCCGATTGCTGTTCCGACTGCAGTTCTCGGCCAGGCACCCAACTCACCCCCGTGGACCTTTGACTCAAGCCGGCTGAGGTCGCGGCTTTTCACCGTCTCCCGACTGCACCCAGTTTGGACTGCGGCAGGGACCCTTGATCCAACAAGGGCTATCAACCAACCGCTTGACGCATTATCACTTAATGTTATATTTTTTACCGGGTGATTAGAGAAAACGGTTAGTCGCACAATTCTCTATACCAGTCCAAGAGCGAAAAGATTCAGCTTAGCCTACATTTTGACGAAAGATTCCTTGCGTCACAAACGTCTCAGGGGCTGTCAGCCGACCTGCCAGAGCAAGAAACATTCGAAGAATTTGGTGCATTCGCGAGCAAAACAACTTCAACGTAAAAACTGTAAAATTGCTTCGAACGACAATTGTATATCATGTGGCAGCAATGGCGCCAGTTCGTAAGTCACGGCTTATTTTTGGAAACCTGGACAAACCTTCACGTTCGATGAGGTCCAAATACTTGCAAGGTGGGACAATCGTAAGGGTGCGATTAACAGGAATCACAGGTAACAACAATAAATTAAAAGATCCAAACTTGCAAAACCTTCTGACCCATATTTTCTACTGACGCTCAGCGTGGCCAAAGCAAATGGTCACTTGGTGCGCGGACAGGCGATGACATTTTTTAACGACAATGCCTGTATTCCAGATGGTTGAGCATTTATTTTATTTATCAGCCATTAAGAAGAAAAAATATCCTCAAAATTAAACAACATAACACTCTAGAAACGATAAGTGGACGAGATCTTCAGATTTCGACAACAAAAAGAAAGCCGAAGAATTATTGTATAGAATGAACAGCTTGCATCCCACGAACACATTTATCACGGAAAAGGAACGAGAGTACTAGCTTTTCTTCCTCTACGTTCACTTTTCTAGACAGAAAGATGGCTCCATTACACGAACAGTCTTCCATGAGAATATACAGCAAAAGTTCAGTACCTGCATTACCTTTGTTTTGTTCCCATTCAGGAGAAACGCAACTTCGTATATATTCTCTTCCAAAGGATGAAAAAGATCGTTAAATGGATACAAAGTTAGCCTGTCCCAAATAAACTTTGCTTAAGCGGAAATATCCAGCGCAGTTTACGGACAGGTATAGAAAACTCGAATGAACCAGAATTGCGGAACATTTAGCCCCCAAAAAGCCTGTTTGCATATCATTGCCCATCATGCATGATAGCATTTTAAATACCATCAAGCGACGCCTACAGAACGTTATTGAAAGGGTTTAATATGCTTCTGAATTCATATTTTGCAATCCAACTAAGCCCTGACCAAGTCCTTATGCAAAGGATGCCTTTATATTGCACGCCACTCCCAAATGTGGTTAGGAATTAACATGACCTTGCGGATGCAAGTACATAGGGCGAACGCAACGTCAACTGGCTGCCAGAGACAAAAGGCATTTGTTTAATTGGCTATTCAGGTAATAAAAAAGATCCCCTCGTTGATTGATTACTGAACATCTATTAGATACGGCAATTCTGTGGACCCCAAAACTTCTTTCCGAATACTTTTTCGGGCACCAGAAAATTTTACCGTGTGCTACCTGGAGGTAGCCCATATATGTAAACAGTTGGAGCATGTGGTTAATCTAACTTTGCCTTGGTAACATCTGGTTTCCTGATTTACACACTTCGCTGCTCATGTTTTCGCCCTAACGCTTTTTTCCTCTGTTTTCTTCCGTTTTTGTTTGAACTCACTTACTTTACTAACTCGCCTACTGTTGGAATTCATGGTTTTATTTTCAAATTTATTTTTCCCACTAGGCATTGGCTATTAAGCACTGTTGTGATTAATTTATCCGTTAAATTCTGCTGTTTTTTCCATCTTCAAAGGTTGAGCATTTATCACGCAAGCATGCAAAATTTATTAAGGGAATTTCAAAGGGCAATGAACAGCACGCCAACGGTCAGACAATTAATGTACCACAAGGCAACCATCTTTGATGTAGCGGTGGAAGTCGTTTAGTGCTATAGATATGCAAAGGCAGAGAGACTTCATTCTTTAAATGCTACGAATCCCTGTAAACGAAGTGCCCATGTCTGATTTTGTCTTTGACTTGCGAGTGCATCCAAAATATCGGGCAATGATATTTCTTGTCTCAGTGATCGTGAACTGCTTTTGCCCAGTGAGCCCTTGGAATTACCATTTTGCTTGTATCGGCAGTATTTACCGTCTTCGATTCTATATCTAAAAGTACGAAGAATAACGACCAAAACAGTAGGAATGTGCATGGTATTACGGGCTTTTGAGTAGAATTCAGTCATGCACATCTCAACTTCAGTTCAAATAACTGCACTTTCGACATTTGAGAGAGAAGAACGTTTTATTTTTAAAAGGAGTAATTTTAAACAATTTCAGCAACTTTACAATGTAACATACAGGCCCGCTGTTGAAACCAATGGCCATGAAGAATAGGCAGTGGTTCTATCAGTAATTTAGCTGCAGTGTGGACTCCTACACGGCATGAAGCAAACTCTAGCGTCATGTATATCCAAGTCCGAAGTAAATATGTAGCTGCCTGACGATGACAACCACAGTTGACACAATTGTGTAGAGCGTCGAACCCACACAGCAGGGAAGGCTTTTGCACAACCAATGCTCTACCACTGAGCTACGACGCTCACCTTTAGCCCTGCATAAAATCACACTTGGATCCATGTTATCCGCGTAAATCACTGCTCGTTTAGAATCCACCATTACGGAACAGCAAGCTGACTGCCCAGACAGGATTTCCTAAGTAATCATGTAGAAAACACCAGAATAAATACTGGGCTCAGTAAATTGTAAGGGACGGGGTAGGAGGTGCTTGGAAGATTTACCTAATTTAGTCAAACCAATTGTGAAAAATTTGTGGTCTATTACATCAGAAAAAGTTATCCAGGTTTTCTCTGTTGAGTTCTTATTTATTCTCGATTAACGGTTATATTGGTCATGCGAATGGCTACTGCGGCTAGGAATCACGTGGTCAGACACAGTTGGACGGGCATCATCCTTAATGTTATTATATAAGTCAGCTATAGCCCATTAAACATAAACTTGTCGGCCTGCTTACCGAAAAATTTACCACTCATTTACGTTTTTAGGAGTTTTTTTATCGCAGTCCCTGTAGATGTACCGCTTTGAGAGTACAGCACTAACCTTGAGCACTGATTATGACGAGTGATCCTTAATAATACCTTCAATTTAGGGCAACTCTGAAGAGGCAGCAGAGTTCGGAAGCAAAATCATGCTCCCGTATACAGTTTCAGGAATAAACATGAGCGAATTACTGGCAAATTTTGTTAGGAATTACGGAAACGGACTAAAGCTTCAAGAAAAAATAAAGGGAAAGGAATATATACATCATTGGTAGCGAGGCTGGCTGCAGAATCTGAGCTTGAAAGCAACTAGCCAATCAGTGTGTGTTTACCACCTATAGTAGGTTTGTAACTGATAAACTCAAAGGATTTCTGCAAGGAAATCTCCGGTGCCTAAAAAATAGCCCAAGTTACGTTCCAAAATATCTAAATGTATAAAAGTAAACGTTCTTATAAAAAGAAGACACATTGTGGTTTATCAATGAATATCATGCAATCAAGTAAAAGTTTTTTAGAAAAACAGAAAATTCGAACAATGAAAAATCCGAAATACTCAGAAGACTTACATTTCAAAAGAACAGGTAGTACGTTCATGCAAAAAGCCGAATTAATCAAACAGAACAACTAGCATTACAATTGAAACTAATCGTTTTGTTAAATTTGCGGACACATTTGCGGATTTATGCGCAATGTCATGTAGGGTTGTTACTAACCAGCCCAAAGTTATAGTTCCTAATAGCAGATGATTTTGCAAAATTTTCCATTTGTATTTGTTTTTAAATCCCCTGAGATACGCTGGACTAAGACACCCAGATTTTTCTTTCATTACGCCGATTGGGTCGTTATAGTAGTAAGTTGTTTCCTAAGCTCAGGTGTGGCCGTGTGCGATGATAGTATTTTGTGAACATTGACATAAATGGCGTTCGGTCACATTGCTTTGTAATAATTTAAACAGTTCGAATGCTACGAGCTTCAGATTTTACTGTTTATTCTGCTTAGC
>JAYGXS010000003.1:79591636-79659519 GCA_036362985.1 Ligula intestinalis
CTGGAAGCGGGATCAAGTTCGAATGCAACGAGCTTCAGATTTTTCTTGTAATTCTGCTTAGCATATTATGAATTTCAGTTTCTTTATCCGCTTGTTCATATATACAGATTTTGTTCTCCTTTTTCACCCAAAAACTTCAAACTAAGATAGTTCTTTGAAACATATATACCTTAGCAATGAGTTTTTAAACATAATTCCTTATGCAACTGCCTGTTTGGGTCACGGTTGTAGAATCACTCATAAATGTCAACTTGATACTGAGAAAAATGAACGTCCAAAGCAATCGTTGCAAATGAATACGCCTAAAATAAATTCAAAAATTCTTCTTTAACTAGTTATCTCTTAAAAACGCTTAAATTTGATATTTCAGCGTGCAATATGTGTAAATTATCTTTATTGAAGAATAAGTCAGGATAAAAATTAGAAATTTTGACCAGATTTGACTTCTCTTAGGACAAAAGAGACATTAACTAGTGAACATGAAAGAAGTAACTTTTTATGTTTATCGGAGCAATTTTCATTAAATTTTGTTACTTCTAGGCCCCACTCTTTGAGTTCAAAAGGACAGCAGTGTTACGTAAAATATGCTTTGATTATACTACAACTGATGACCTTCTGCCTGTTCCGTTTCAAGTTTTTATGGTTGAAATTTATGGTACTATGAGTTTATTTCTTATTTTTATTGCACCAACCTTAACAGATTTGCAGACCAGTATTATGCAGCCTGACTTCGATCTTCCTTTCCCAATTTCATATGTACACTTACCGCAACTTCATAAAGGCAAAACAAAATGTTCTGTTCTGTGAATAGATATAATGAAGCTTATAACTGAACACGCACAAGCAAGTGGTTTTGGTCTGCAGTGTTGAATAGCGTAGGAAATCCGTTGTACATCAACAAACGTTGGATTTGAGGCAATTATATCCAGATCTGCCCCAAGTATACTGTTTTAGAGTGAAGTGTTTTCTAGTAAAAAATACTTTGCGCTCCAAGTCACCTTAATTAACAAGATTAACAATGTCTTAACGTGTTTTAACTCCCCCATCCAAATGTTGACATTCACATTTCATCAGATATAAAACTAACTGTACCAAGCGGAGTATCTTTGCTCATGACAGCAATTCCAATGGACTGTCTCACAATCCAACATAATGAATCGTTCCGCGCCGTGCTCCTGATGATATCGAATAAGCTGCCGACGGGATAAGTGATCTGCCTAACCACACGGATGAACCTTAAAGCCAGTCAGCATCCTCATCTCTCAAGGACACTTTTGGATTAGACCGATTGAACTCCGATCTTGTGCATTCCTGTATGCTCATTTTTGGCCTTTTATACGTTATACTCAGAACTTCAAAAAACTTTCAGTCCTCTGTCACTTATTTTTTGAATTCCCCTGGGTGAGTTTTATGGAAGCGTCCCTGGATGGCCAAACAGCGTGGCTCGTTGCATAAAAGTAGCAACGGGGTTTTCCCACGAAGACAACTTTACTCACCAAACAGTCAAACTAAACATTTTAAGTTAGAGCTCAGACAGATAAACAAGTCAAACACATTTGAGCGTTTTGACATGGTCATACTCAGCTTATCTTAGCTGGCTCTCATTTACTGGGTTTAATGCTGTACTCTAAAGAGTCAATTGCCAGAGATTTGCTGAAAAAAATTGGCACTGCTTCTGGCCATTGTTCTGTGCACTGCTGTGCGCCGGACACCCCTTAGATATCTCTCGCCCACATGGCAGTCACAAAGAACAGAATACGTTCTATGCATTTGTTATTTAGCATAAAATAAGGGCATATAACTACGCGGCCGAGTATCTTCTCACTCAAAAAGGAAACAGCTAAACCGTCGATTTTGACTACCGTAGACGCCAAAGATCTTGAAAAATTTCGACATATGTGAAAGACAGATACTCCTTCGCTAATCGGCATTGACTCACTTTGTGATACCGATTGTATTGTTGTCTATTCTGAAGTCATTTCAGTCATGATAGGATGCAAGCTTCTTAATGAGTATCGTTCTAACCACTAGCAAAACGTATTTTTGTAAAAACTAGCTGCTTAAGTAGTATGCCTTTGATCATTTATTTTGACTACCTGTATAAATTCAAAAATATTTTATGGAAAACATGTATGAAACAGTCATTTCTTGTACCTGTTTGATAACAAATTACGCCTTCTCTAAATTTCATACTCAAAGAAATGGAAGTTTAAGGTTATAAAAAAGTTGCTAATTATGAGCTTTTTTAAAATTATGAGGTGTTTTTTGTACATAATACATCGTAGCCGCCAATTTATTAATGCTGCCTATACTGCCTGAAATAAATTGCACATCTATTTCAACATCTTATGAAAAGTTCGTGATTTATTCCTCAAAAAATGAGTGAAAACGTACTTTTCCTTAAACACGAAGTTCACAGTATGTATTGTTTTATCCTTGAATTCGAGTGTGCCGGTCACTAGGTTAGAAGATTATTCAGCTATTGAGCAACTTCTTTATAACCTAAAGTTCCCCTTTTTGTGTATAAAATGGAAAGTAAGCGTGGTCTTCTATCAATCAAGAACAAGAAAGAATTATTTCGTGCATGTTTTCTATAAAAAATATTTGAATTTATGAAGGCAGTCAAAATAAATGATAAAAAAGCTTACTACTTAAGCAGCCAGCTTTTACACTAAAAACGTTTTGCTAGTGGTCAGAACGAAGCTTTTTAAAAAGCCCGCATCATATCATGACTAAAATTATTGCAGAAAAGACTACGCGACAATCAGTACCATAAATTGAGTCAATGCTGATTACCGAAGGAGTATCAGTTTTTCGCATATGTCAAAATGTTGCGTGATCTTTGGCGTGTACTGTATGCCCATTGTATGCTTCAACATAGAATAGAGCAGCGACTGGGAATTGCACATGACTAAGTGTCACGTGACAGTGCAGTTGAGTAGTATTTACCTTACTTCCTAATTTCTCATTGACACGCGTCTGTTGCCAAGGCAGTCGAGAAGACTGGAGGCGAGATCGAGCGCAGGTGGCTGGCGCGACCGATTTCACCAATAGGCGTGACAGTTTGATAAAGGCCACACTGAGAAGTAGCCCTTGCGGCCTGACTCTCAGTCCGCCAGTCAGTCAGCCACGCCATAAAAGGCAATACACACTGCGCTGGTCATGCAACCTTCGTTCACCTTCAGTTGGTACCCTTTAATTACCCAGCGTGATAGTTTCAAGTGTATCTGATTGTTTATACTGAAGAAAATGCGCTTAACAGTCGAACGCTATCTATCTCCTCTACCCTTATCAGCAGGGTATTGGCCCAGGCGGGCATTTGTGCGATGCAGGTTGGGCACAGTGGTCGACAGGGCCGGCGAACCCGTCTGCGCGCGCCACAGCATGACTGAGCCCCTTGACACGCACACAAAAACCGGATTTATACAACCAGGGATTAGAAGATGTTCAGCCTTTTAATCGCACGAGAAGTTAATTTTTGATCGCAGTAGATTAGCCGTGGGTGTGGGTCACTATCGAAGGCTTTTTGAGGTCTGTGCAAACGAAATTGACGTTGGTACTCTCTTCCGATTAACTGGACCGCTGCTCCATTGAATGAAACCTATTGGTCAGGCAAGAGTGGTTTCCTCGAAATCTGTGTTGGGCACATTCAGAAAAACATTCCCTACAAAAACCAGAAAGACTTGAATGTCCAGTTTTTATTCAAAACCATCAGCCAGAAATAACCCCACGTTTTGCAAACCTTGATATAGAGGAGACATCATTCATTAGCTTCAGCGGCCATTTGGCTTTTTGTGAAAATGATCCATTTTAATCGATTTACTCTTCTGGGAGCGCATAACTTAAGACTGTGCGAAAACAAAACGCGGTACTCATTGATTATATAAAGTGAAGCGGACGAGGTTCAGTATTTTGAAACTTCATGGGTTAACACTAAAGAAATATGCAAGATCACTATGCCGCTTTTGGCGACGTTGGGATTATTTTCGCAGTTATTCTGTACAGCATAAAACAATTTTTTTCGAGAGATGTCGCATATTGGGGAATAGTGCAGTCCGTAGGTCAATTTCAGAGGATACCTAATCATTTTATCTATTTTTGCCATTGTTTACTTCGACATGCTGCAGATTGTTTAGATAAGCCCACTCAGAGGCACGTCCTGCTAATGGGTTGTGTGTGGTCGTTAACTGATCCTTATAGGCCATTTGCTCGGACATCTGCTGTTTTTCGTTCATCCTTACAGGTCCCAGCTGGCGTCGCAGCCCAAGAATAAACGACGACTCCACAGAAATAAGTAAGGACCTAGCAGTCATGCAATGCCGTTAACAGCTGAGCGGCAGCTGTTTTCCATTGCCCATGCGTGTTGAACTTGTCCTGCCCTCCCGAAGGGATTTGGGCCTTTATCTACCTGGCATGTTTCTTTGAGGTAGTTTTAGTGTCAACTAATTACCATACGAAAAAAAGCCAATCTGAACTCGTGACGATGGTTTAGCTGGAGGCTTCATCGTTGTGCCCTTTCTTTTATCTTTTGGAAATATTCGCAGACTTTCACTTGAGTAAAAACGTGGAAAAATAAAATTGTATGTGGATAAGTATGCAGAATATGTGACTTATTGACTATCTTTGCGCAGTTGTTGAGCAATGTCAGTCGATTTGCTAAAAATATTCGTAAATCCCATCACGGAAAGGCCAAAAGCTGTATCGTGAATTGCGTAGAATTGGGTTCAAAACTTTACGCGGTTATAAAGCTAGAAAGCATCACCCGCAGAACCTGTTTTGCCATGTTCAAGTCCCTTTGCATGGTCACTCGATGACGTTAACAGTAAAGCACCAAATATTTACCATTGATGTGTGTGTTTTGAAGTTGTCCTAACTGCACGAACAAATTACACCTTTTATTTACGCCTATTGTGTTTTGAGGCAATTGCCTTGCCCACCAGTTACTATACGAACAAAGCCAATCTGAACTCGTAACAATGGTTTAAATGGAGTCCTTGGTGTCATGCTTTTTCCTCCTATGTTTGCACGACACTGGCAGGCTTTGACTTGACTAACGATGCTTACGAAGAAATGGATACAGATGTTTTAACAAAATATACGATCAGGGTGGATGTTGAGTATTTTTTTGTCCCTTTACCAAGATATATTCGTAGAGGCCACTAGCTTGTTACACAATAATGGTCTCAAAAGCTGCCGCTTTTATAAAGGTGGAACGCAGTTTACAAGGTAGCTTTATTTTGCTATGTCTAATTAGCTTTAAGTAACCATTCGATTGGTTGCATTGTGGCAACCGAACACGGAGGGCTAAAGTGGTCAGTTGCGTTTGAAAACTAAAAACTTTAAATAATTCGGTCCTCCAGGCCATAATTCCTTTGTATGTTTCCATAATAGATGACTAAAAGTCATGGGAGCATGCATGTTCACAAAGGCTTGATAGGAATTCAGGTTAGGTTCCTACTGCAGAATTACCCAGATCAGTTAGTTATCGTATTATTTAAGGTTCGATCTGTTCCATTGTTGCAACCAAACACGGAGAAAAGGAGTGGTCAGTTGTGCTTGCAAACTTGAAACTTTAAATGATGCACTCCAACAGGATGTACTTTCTCCGTCAATTTCCATACTAGACGATGAGGGCATGCGGATTACTAAAGCTTGATGGGAATTCAGATTATGGTCCTAATGCGGAATTACCCTGGTCCGTTAGCTATCGCAGTATTAACGGTCTGACCTTCCGATCAAGCCTGTGCAAAGATCGGCAGATTTGTAAAAATGTTTCAGATTAAGTAGTAATTCCTACTTCCTGCAGCTGAAAATTAAATCGACTATTTGTTGTTTCATGAAAGCTACCGCTACCGTTTTACTATCGCCTAAGGCGGTCTGTTGAGAGCTAGTTGCTGTCTCAACTCTAGAAGGATGTCCAAATAACAAGTCTGGCAAGACTGATTGAACTCGAACAACTTTACTGCTCAAAAAGCTGTACAGTGGTGCTGCGTACGATAGCCAGCCGTGCAGGTGCAAAAGTGGGCTGTGAAAAGTTTTCGCTGTGCTATGAGTAATCGATCGGCTGTCGCCAATCAAACGAGGCAGGATTACCGATTAGCTGCAAGCGTTAACGCGGTGAGTTGACATCAAGCGAGCAAATGGGGAAAAGCGCGCAGCGAGCGAAGGTCAGCGCACGAAAGGCAGCATGAGTCAGCGCAGTGGCTCTGGGCGACGGATTCCTGGAGGTCTGCATGGGTGTAAAACAGCGAAAACCCCTTATACTTCAAATAACCCAAGAAGCTGTATCACAACATCTGCCCACCCCACCCTCCTTGTTAGAGTCTACTGTTCGGGTTTTCCTCCTGCCGGGGTATTTTAGACCACCATCGTAGCTCACAGCGGTTGCTGATGGTTTTTGTGAAGCACACCGACGTAGGTCAGTCCATAGCCCTCCATGCTATGCCAAAGCAATTGTAAATTCTGCCAGCCAGTAAGACAATGCAAACATAAGTTTGATTAGTTGTTGGCTATGACGGACAACTTTAACTGTAACAATCTAACAATATAGAAAGAGGGGCTGCGCTACGTTCCACTCAATACACCGGCCACATCCAATTCACTTGCGGTAGACGTCGCATGCGGCAGAAAATGTTTAAGAAACCGTGGAATATTTAACAAGTGGCATATGTGTGTGTTCAGTAACCTGTTTTGAATGTAGCATTTGCTACATTGGGCAACTTATGCATAAACCGCAGTCTCGCGCCGATGATCAGGAACGATTGTGACGAAGACAGCCACAGATCTATGGGAAGTGGTTAAAACTAGGCTTATTGCAATAAGCCGATATGACCTTATTTTGAGGATGCAAACGGAAACGAGCTCCGATCGACCATGCTATTCTTCGCAAAGATGAAACATTATGTGTTAACAGATTTATAAAACATAAAAAGGGTGTTTCATAGAAGGCGTCTTGCTTGGCTGCTGAGACTTACCTACTTTTCTTCTATGTTTCCAAGCTGTGTTCATCTTATGTTCAGTGCAGTGCGTCTTAAAGCGCCGATGTATTAGTCCTATGTGATTTTGGTTCGCTGCTGATTGTGCGGTTCCTATATAGGTATCGTATGTCGGCTTCGTGAACACTTTGATCCCTCACCTGAACAGCCGAACACTTAAATTAGGACCAACTGGCCTTCGTCAATTTTATGCCCATGAAATCACTCTTGAGCCCTCGCTTGAACGTCCGCATCTAATACCGCTTTATGCAATATCCTGTTTTGCAATATCTTCGTAGGATGTTCACATAAAACAGCTACCCACGCAAAACCATAAAACAGTGCATGCGTGAACAGGGCAAACGAGCAAATCCAACCGAGCAGAAATTCCGTGCGGAACAAACGTCTCAAAGGCCGTCAGCCACCTTTGCGTATAACGACCACGGCCAAAATTTTCTCCAGAGGTAGTGAAATCATAGCCTATCCTATATCTAGTCGAGTAAATTCGCCATGTCCGTTTTTGCTGTTGAGGAGCAATTTGGCCCGAGAGCACAGAGCGTATCACATTCTCTATCGCCAACGCCTGAATGATAGATGTTTGGGCATCCCACATGAATTTTGCAATTTCAAAGGCAATGAACAGCATGCCGACCTTTAAACAATTAAGGCTACCAGAAGGCAACCACGCTTGATAAAGTGGGATTCGTTGATTTTTAGATATGCAGCAGTATATATATTTGACTTTGGGTTTAATTATTGGTTTCGAGGTAAGATCCAAAACATTTAGAGATGAAATTTCTTATTGCACGCATGGTGAACTACCCTTTCGATGTTAGTTCTTGGTAATCGAAATGTAGCTTGTGTCGGCAGTACCTGTAGTGTTCGACTGACTTTATCTTGCAACATACGATAAGTGACAACCAAGAGAGTAAGAATGGAATGGTATTGTGGGCTTCAAATTATTATTCAATCACATCAAGAAAGAGATGCCTCAGTTCAAAATTGTCACCCTAACTTTTGATAAAAGAAATGACCTGCATTGAACCGGAATGAGGTAGGCACTTTACAATTAAGCCGTCGCCCATGGACGCAGGTAATAGGCAGTAGTTCTGTCACCGATGGTCATAAAACTGCGGGATTCCTTGACGGTATGAAGACAACTCTAGCACGCTGTTTATTCAAATTCGAAGTGAATAAGAAACTATAAGACGATTATTAATGCACTAAAATTTATAAATATATATATATGTTGCAACTTAATATCGATGTTCTATGGATCTATCCTGTGTAGGGTATTCCGCAAGAAAACCTGGACGGGAGAGTACACCAAATTTCACAGTTTTGTCCCCCTAAATATAAAACAAAATCTAGTACAGGGATAAGCAGCTAGAATACGATAGATCTGCTCCCCTGAAATCGTCCAAGCAGAACTCCAACAGCTGCAGCAGACACTTATTCAAGTGGATACCCGGAGATGTTCATCCTTAGGAATATTGGTGAACGCACCGAAAAGCCCGATACCTTAACCGCAGAAAAGAAAGACGTTTTCATAAGACTGCCTTTCTTTGGCGATGCAACAAGCGAGCTGGTCAGACGACGCTTGAGGACTGCAATCACAAACGTTTTCCAGTGGCAAACTTACGGGTGCTCTTCACGAACTCTCCCCTCCTATGATAAGAAGGAAAATACCGATGCCCTTTGAAGGCCACATCTATGTGCATTTATTCTTTCACTTGCCCCCGTGGAGTAAGATACATAGGCCGAACAACGAGGCGCCTGGAAAAGAAGGTACGTGAGCATATACCGGCCTGGTTTAGTAAAGGTGAAACAAGATCGATTTCGAGTTCTATTCTCGCACATCTCGTCGATGATAATCATCGAGTCGATAATAAAAAAGCCTTTCAGGTTGTCTACCGGACACCAGCTGACTTTTCCAAGGGCCTACACCAACTGGTGTCTTCAATAGCCGTAATGGTGGCTATACGGCTAGTGACTATAGTGCTGTGTTGTCAAAAGAGACTGACACAAGCCCTTGGGCTTCCGTGGTCGACCCCAACGACAGATGGCGATCGCATTTGGACCCACCCTCCAGTGATTTTCGCTCGCTTCGTGCAAATAGCAGCACTTATTACTCCAACTATTACTCCTAACCCGATTCCCCTCTCCCCCAACACAAGAACCTTTACACGTCCATCTCGCCATGCGGGTGACGTGTAAACAATTAATTGTAATCAGACTAGCCATATAAACCCTGCCCAACTTTACAGCTTTCATTACCCCTGCAACTGTTTTCACTTGACGAAGATTTTCTGAAAACATATGTATGACAACATGACTTCTCAACTTAAGCATGAGAATATTTGCAGAACTTCTTCTCGATTAATATAGCTTTAGCAAATGTCTGACTTCTGCGGCTATAGATTGCGCTGCAAGATACAGTACGACGGACGTAGTCCTTATTTAAAATATCTCGCTTAAATATAACTAATTAAAAATAAACCTATAGGGTTGTTTACCGGCAGACATATCGTGACACGATTTTAGGATAACATTGCCTCTAAATGATGTACCAGCGCATGAAAGGCCATTTTAAGAATAAAACACTAACTGTGAGCATTCTACGTGATCAGTTATCCTTTTATTTCTTGAAACTCAGGAGGTACAGCTGATTTCGGGAAAATAATCACGCTCCTCTATAGATTGTCAAAATTGTACAGAGGCAAAGTACTTGCCACTGCCATAATGGGGTACGGGAACCGAATGTAGCCACGGCAAAAGGAATATGCTGCTACACACGTCACAACTAGCCAAACTTTTTGCAAAATTTAACTTAACAAGCAAAAAAGCAATCAACGTCTTCTTTAAAATCGAGCAAGCGTAGCGTTTTTGCTCATGGGAGCAGCTCTAACCAACTCGCTTGCAGGCTGCATTATCGACCGGCTGGTATGCAGTGCGAGTGGTGAGATTACACAAGTTGCCGACGGGATTATTGTTCTGCCTTACCACTAGGATGAATCGTAAAGCCAGTGAGCATGCTACTCCCTGAAGTACATTATTTGATTAATCCGACTGCACTCCGACCTTGTGCATTCGTGCGTGCTCTTTTTTGACTTATATACGTTAGACCAAGTACGTCAATAAACTTACAGTTCACTGTAACTTTTTGTTGAATTCCCCTTTGGGGATTTTTATTCGAAGCGTCGTTGGATGGCCAAAAATCGTGTCTAGTAGAAAATTCGTAACAGCGGGGTTTTCTCATGAGGACAGCTTCACTCACGAAGCAGCCAAACCAACAAATTCAACTGAGAGTTGAGATAGATAAAGAAGCAAGACACATTTTAGAATCCTTGAGATGAGGGAACTCATTTTCTTATTCTAGCTTGCTGAATAATTTAATCTAAAGATTCGATTGTCAGATATTTTTCAAAAGAGTACTTTCTACGAATTTGTTATTTAGCATTTAACAGGGGGCATATAACTGTGTGACTGAGTATATTTGGCCCAAACGAGGAAACATTTGAACCATTGTATGCGTCTACAGTGAGGCTGTTGCTAGCAGTAAATGACATAGACCGTAAGGTAAGGTAGCTGGTAGACAACCAGAAGGATTTCGTTGGGATTGAAACGTTGCTTCGTATTGACTAGGAGAGGGTTGCAGTCAAAAAATACACTGGACTGAAATTTAAAGCGACGTTTCCCTGGTGCAAATTGATTAGCCACTTGGCCACTCCTTATGACCTTGTGTTGATATCGATTTTTCTGTACGAATTCAGTGTGTATCTTCTCTTTTGTGATTCATGTTAAGTAATGAGAGGCGGCAACTGACGAGCTCCCTCGAAAGGATATGGATCCAATAAATCATTTTGCTGCTATTACCATATTTAAATTTACACTGGACTGACTTTCGCTCGCTAAGTAGAAGGCCATTTGCTGATGACCATGCTGAGACCTGGTACAGGCCATCTTTCAGTATTTGGAGATATATCTGACTTTTCGGAAGGATGGCCACCAAGCATGTCATAAGCATATTCAAAAAGCAGATATTCCTTTGGTGATTATAGGATTTCAGTGTGGAGGGATAAGTGGTGAGGAAATAATATAGAACCTGGGAGAAGTTCACAGTTGTTGGGAAGGAAAGTTGATTTTCGCTTGCCGCATTGAAAGAATTGTGCATGGAAGTAAAATAGTCCACAGCTTTTGTGACCCTTTGTGAGACCACATCTTGACTACGGAATGCCAGTTTCGACACCGTGGTTAAAAAAGGATGTGAACCTCCTTCAAAAAGTGCAACGGAGGGCAGAAAATGGTCCATGGTCTCAGGAATTACCATATCAGGAGAGATTGGTCAAGTTTGATCTTTTTCCCCTTTCTTACAGGCACGTTCAGTGCAGCCTGCTCTGGACATTCCGGATAATCCGGGGCCACATTTCCTCCCTAAAATTGGAGGATTTCTTTAAGTTAGTCAACACAACTGACCTGCGTGGTCATCCTTTCAAGGTACTTGCAGCTATTAAAAGTCAGAGTGGACGCTGAATTAAGTCATGTTCAGGCTCATGTCCCCTATATCTCAACTAGGAGGGTGGTGGTTGTTTCGGCTTAGGCACCTTTCGCTTACATGAACACATGACTGGTAGGCTGAAGGTGACGACGTTTGCGACCCCCTGAAATCAAGTGTGAAACCCGGGCCGACCGTTCATTCATGAGGGGGCAGGCTTATGTAAACTGGGGGTAGGTGGGCTGTGGTGTTGTCACTCTCCGGCCCAACGCCAGAGTTCTGTGTGTGTGGGGGCGGGGGGGGGGGTTCACGAACAGACCCCATGCGCATTTGAACTCAGTTTTCGCCCTGGACTGCCAGGCTTTGTTTGCGCGCCCCTCTGTAAGCATCCCCCCTCTCCACCTGCCGGCTATGTTTTGCTACAGCGCCTTAGGATACCTGGAGGGTGGGGGGGGGGGAATATGGTCGTGGTAGCGCGGTAGGCGAAGTGGAAGGGGGGGAGAGAAGGATTTCCACTTTTGCGCTTATCGTTTGCATAAACACACGGATCATCGCTCAAAGGACACCACACGTGGTGTTGTCAACTAGCCGCTGGGTTGCCTTGCCCCCCTGTCTAGGATGGAAACCCCCGCATGCTTGCTGATGTCAGGTAAAACGAGGACGGAGGTCGAACAGTGGCTGCCGTTTAGAGCTTTGAAGCTTGCCTTTCCCTTCACCCTTCACTTAACCTCAGTGCCTGTTGGGGCTAAAAAAACTGCAGCTGAAAGGCCTTATACCCAAGCAGGAGAAGCCAGGTGTCGTCTCAGGTGCAGCTGCGGGTCGGGCAGATATGTTGGAGAAACCGACGGACAGCTCGAAACGTAAGTACATGAGCATAAGCTGGCTGTAAGAAGACTGGAGCCATGATTGGAGGTGTGTGTCATAGCCCGTGGTTGGATCAGGAGTCCCCGCCGGAATCTAAAGTGGTAGTAGTTGGGAAACAAAAAAAGCCGAGATCTGGACCGGCTTGAGCCAGAGCTCCGCGGGGGTGAGGGGGGTGCAGACGAGCAGATTCTGACAGTCATGCGGAGAAGCGCCGCAATGAGGACAGCAGTCAGGTCGAGTTGGTACTGATACTGGCGAAGGGCCATGGAGTAGCCACTGCCTAGTAGTTGAAGGTAGTGGCCCATGCTGCAGAGATGGGGCCTGACTTCAAATTTCACGCGGCTGAAGTTGTCGGCCGAGGTGACGATCACACACCAGGGTCGAATAAAGAAGCTCGGATGTCGACCGACTGTTCAGTACACCGCCACGCATACGTTTACCTGTCTCCTGTGTTGTTTTAAGCAACTTCTTATCAGGGGACAGTCACAGCATGGAACAATTGGGGCCACCAACTAGCTCCATGGCCAAGGAGTATGAGCGTGAATTTACGCAACGTGAGATGCGGGACAACACAAGTCAACAGATGGCCGCCATAGTTAGACGCGAAACAACCAAATTTGCCGCGACAAAACACAAGGCTAATGGCATGGTCGAGCTGTGAACCAAACAAGGCGGGATTAGCAGCATCGACACACAGAAAGAGAGTGCATATAACGAAACCATTTAGCTAGATCATCAATTCTCTGAAGATGTGTGGATTAAACAACTACACGAAACTAACAATTAACTTCTCCCAGTGTCTCAAATTCCTGCCCCAACGGACACGCTTCTTTTTAGCATGAGTAAACACCGTGAAATCCTTGAACAAAGGCTACAGTTTTTGAGCCCGATAATTATACATTTGAGATAATAAACAAAATAGCATTACCAAATAGGACACGGAAGACTGAGATAATAGCTGTCAGCAATCAGCCATGTGTAACCACAGGTTTATTCAGCCTTGCAGGCATGAAACCCATGCTAGTTAGAATTCTAATATCCTCACCATTGACTTATGGGCTCAGTGTATTATTTGTTGCGCTCAGCCTATTGAAGATGATAATTAAATACATGTCACCTTGTACCTTGTGTCCACTCCTTAAACCCCTAGCAATCGTACAGTGGCTCGAAAACATTACCCGCCATTCGGTCGGTCTAAAGAAACTCCACGTTTTGCAACCCTTGACATCCTCAAAAGTGTCAGCTGACAGTTGGCTATTTCTAAAAATGATCTGTTGTGACTGCGCATAACTGAAATCCGTGGAAAAATAAAACATAGTAATTCATATATGGTGAAGGTCGAATTTTTAAAGCTTCATAAGCTAGCACTGAATACTTATTAAGAAATGTACGCTTTAATGAAAGCTCACAGTGGTGTTTTTTGGTTTCGTTTCCGCTATTCACGCACCCTTTACGCCCATACTTAAACAGGGATGTCCGTAGGCCCACTTTAGAGGGTGGGGGCAATATAGCAAAGGCAAATCCTCTCATTGTTTTTTTTACTATTGTTTACATTGAAATACCGAAGATAGTTTAGATAAGCGCACTCAGAGGCCCGTCTCCCTAATGGATTACGCGTGGTCGTAAATTGGTCTTCGTCGGCCATCTGCCTAGCATCTGCTGGTCTTTTTGTGTACCTCTACACCTGGCGACACAACCTAATAATACGCGGTGACTTCACAGAGACAATTAAACGGTGAACATTCACTCCACGGTGTTATCAGCACAACGGACGCTGTTTTCCCTTGAAAATTATTTTTGAACTTATTCTCCCCTTCACAGAGGGATTAAGTGCTTTATGAATGTTCATTGAGTCTTCGAGACACTCACATTTTCTACTATTCACTATGCGAACAAAGCCAAACTGAACGCGTGAACATGGTTTAAATGGAGCAGTCAATGGCATGTCCTATCTCCTTTCTTTGGACTACCATGGCAGGCATTCACTTGACTAAATATGTAAATGCAGTTTTACAAAAGGTACGATTGGGTGGAATTTGAGTATATTTTTCCGACGCTTCGTCCCGATATCTTCATAAAGTTCTTCACAGAATCTCTGGAATTGCACAGTAATGATTCAAAATGTTTCCGCTTTTATGATGGCAGAATACAATTAACGAGAGACCTTTGTTTTGTCATGATCATTTAACTCTGCCTAGATGCACGCTCGGTTCCATTGTAGCAAACAAAGACGGACGGGTAGAATTATTAGATGTACTTGGAAACTTGAGATAATAATAGTACTTAATTCGCTCCTACTGGCCATCATTTCTCCCTCAGTCTCAATAATAAATGACTGAAAGTCATGAAGGCATGCCTGGTCACTTAGGTATGACTGGATTCAGGGTAAAGTCTTAATAATGATTTGCCGGTCTTCGCTGCAGAATCATCCAGGTCACTAAGCTTTCGAGGCATCGGCGGCCCGATCTTTGGAGCAAGCCCGGGACGCAGATTGTAAGGCAATTCTATAAGTAGGATTGTAGAATACTTTCAGCTTAATCAGTCATTCGAACTGTTTGCGGCTGAAACTTTACTCAGGTATTTCCTGTCCCACGAGTGCTTCCCCCACCCTCCTACTATTGTCTAAGAATATCATCCCTTTTGTGAAACTGCGAAAGCACCTTATACCTAAAGTCATCTGAGGAAAGCTGTCGTTAGCACCTCCCCCCCTCGTACAAGTGTGTAGTGGGTCATTGCCTGCTCGATGTCTGGCTTTCCTCTCGTGATCTCAAACTGTCTGGACCTCAAGGTCGTTGCGACTGGTGTGAGACACTGGCCACCCACGATGTTCATCAACGGTGTCGAGCCATACGCTATCCACCCACACACTGTCCACCTGCACGGTGTCCAACCAATCACAGGCAAACCCAGCCAATGGACCCTCTCTCTTTCTCTGCCTTCTGGCCTAACGGCTCTGAAACCTCACTTGGAATTGCGCCTTGCGCGTGGCACTCATGACGACGCCGGCCTGACGGTCGGACACCTTGCAAGACCAATTGGTGACCTTGCCCTTCCTCTCTGTTAACAATATAATGTTCCATCTACTCTCGCTTTTCCACCGTCTTCTCTCCTATCTCCTAAGGAACCAGGGCCTGAATGATTGTAGCTTTGACGGTTAACCGTCTTAACCTTAATTCCCATAAGTGTACTATTCGGGCTATCCTATTGACCATTGGTTCTACCTGCCGGAGTATTCCAGACCACCATCATGGCTCACCGTGGTTGCTGAAAATTGTGGTAGAAAACACAGACGTAGGTCATTCCATCACCATTCCACGTTGTGCTAACTTAATTGCACATTCCGCCAGGCTGAAAGACACTGTTACTGCATTTATGGCTGATCAAGTGGTTCCTATAAATGTTGAGCACTTTCATCCTATTTGTTGCTTTCCTGAACGCAGCGGTCTCTCACCCAAGAATCCGAGTACTCAAGAGAAAGTAATCTAGTTTGTTGCCTCGTCTGCCGTCATCAGTTTTATGCCCAGGAAACCGCTATTGATCCGTCCTTTGAACATCAGCATTTTATACCGTTTTATGCCATATCCCGTTGTGCAATATTTTCTTCGGAAATTCACAGTGAACAAGTACCCACGCAATTTCGTAAAACAATGCATCTGTTGACGGACAAGCGACTAAATCCAACCGAGCACATATGCAGTGCGGCACAAATGTCTCAAAGGCCGTCAGGCAACATTTGGAGTCGTGTGACAATCTTCTGCAGTTTTTGGTAAAAAAAAATACTCCGGAGAAACCGGAGGATTGCTCTGGAGTAGTTTTGTGTAATTGCGGCGGTAGTATGGGAGTTATGACGCCAGTTCTCAAGTCGCGGCTTCTTCGACATGACTCGACCATGCATTTAAATTTTTTGATGGCAAGTGTCACCCGAGGCGACAGCCTCGTGTTCTGCGATTTAGTTAAATGATTGTTTATTAAAAACCGTGTCTATTGCTAGATGCAAAACCTCCCTATCCATTTTCGCTTTTGGGAAACAGTTTGACCAAAATAATCAGATACTCGGTCAGCGCACGGGCTATCACACGGTCTAACGCCAACGCCTGAAATACAGATGGTTGGGCAGTTATCACACCAACATCTAACATCAATTTGGGAACTTTAACGACCGACATACCGACGGTCAAACAATTAGTGTACTAGAAGGCAACCATCGGCCATGAAGGGGGAGTCGTTAATTTTCATAAAAATGCAGATGCACAGAGATCGCATCCCGTAAATACTAAAAATCCCGGTGTTCGAAGTACCTATATCTCATCGTGTCTTTGATAATGGATTTCGAGATTAAATCCAGAATGTGTGGTGATGAAATTTTTTTCTTCATCGGATGGTGAGCTACTTCTTTTCTAGTTTAGTTATTGGGACTCTCATTTGGGCTTGTATCGGCAGTACCTACAGTCTTCGAATATTTATATCTTGAAACATATGATGAGTAACAGCAGAGAGGGTAGGAATGGGGATGGTATTGCGGGTACCTTATTAGTATCCAGTCATACATCTCGAAAAAAATTGCCTTCTTTGAGAAATGAAGTTGGCAAACACAGTGTTTTCAGCAAACCATCATCAGGCTTTAATTTCAAAATACCTTTTCCAAAACGTCCTCTATTCAATATGAATATTTTGAGCATTTTACCATTAAACCAACACCCATGGGCGCTGGAGATAGGCAGTGGTTTTTACGTCGATTTTCGTTACAGTGCCTGACGCTTTAGCGGCGTGAAGACAGCTCTTACACCGTGTTTATCCAAACCCACAGTGACTTGGTTACTGTATGATGATGAATAATAACTAAAAGTGGTTAAAATGTACTTGTTAATAGTCTTTCTCGCCTTATATACCTTTGTTAACTAACTGACTAATGTGGCTATAGGTTGCGGTCTAAGACAGTTTGACGAACTTAGTCCTTACTTTAACTATACCATTCAAATATAACTGTTAAAAAATAAACCTTTAAGCTTGATTACCGGCAGGCGTAGCTTTATAGGAGTTCACGATCACATTTCCTCTAGAAGATATGCCAATAGACGGTAGACCACTTAACTCATATGCTACCTACTGTGAGCACTCTCTATCATCATTAATCCTTAATGACACCGCAGATTCGTTGCAACTCAAAAGATGCATCTGAGTTCCAGAGAAGAATCACACGCCTCTATAGACTGTTAGGACTCGCGTTAATCATCTCCCAAAGGAAAGGAAGAAGAAGAGGGGCGGTTTCATGGACCAAAGTCTATTTTAACTGACGTTTCGAAACTTTCTCGCTTCCATCGTCAGAGTTTTGTTGTAGTTGAGTCTGGTGGTCTTTGGTTAGTCCGCCTTGCCGTTTGCCTCAAATTATATCGGTGTTGGGCGTGTGCACTTTGACCAGCCCGCTCGATGCCGACTGCATTTGGTCTCCCGGAGGTTGGCTGCCGGTGGGCTGGCGTGACCTTCGTCCTCTCTGTGGTCAGCCTAGTTGTAGGTGAGTCAGTATGATTGCCAGCCTCCCCCACGTCACCTGGCGGACTGATCACGCGTTGGAGATGACGAACGCGTTAAAATAGTTGGACCCCGAATATGTCGGCATTTAAATCACTGTAAGGACTGCACAGAGGCGAAATACTCGCTATTGCCGTTATGAAGTACAGGAACGGAGTAGAGCCATGGCAAACTAAGGCGAAAGGAATAAAGGGCTATATGCATCACGGCTAGCCAAGCTGGTTCTGCAAACGTACCTTTTGAAAGGAACTAGATAGTCACCATATGCTGGTAAATCTAGCAAGCGTGGTGTATTTCCTCACGGAAGCAGCCCTTACCGATTCGCTCGCACTATCGATCGACTGATGGGTCAGGCGCGTGATGACATCGTACAAACCGCCAACGAGATTAATGCTCTGCACAACCATTGGATGAGCGAGACAGCTATTCGGCATGCTAACCCCTCAAGGACACTATCGGGTAGGTCCGATTGCAGTCCGACTTTTTGTATGCTCCTTTTTGGCCTTAAATATATTATAATAAGTATGTCATTACACTTCTATTCTTCCATCACTTGTTGTTCAATTCGCCTTTTGGGAGTTGTTTGAAGAGTCGGTATTTGACAGCCGAACATCGTTGCTTTGTGGCAAATGGATACCAACCACAGTCACCTAGTGGCATGCACGTATGCGCACTCTGTCTGTCACCATCCTCTCCCTAGACTACTTTACCAAACCACGCCCTCATACCCAGCCTTCTCTTAACGACCACCCCCCGCCAATTCCCACAATTCCCTTGTACGAACAGAGCAACATATTTTAACATGTACCCTGTTTTCATATAAATATATTTGCCTGACGCCAATTTATCGAAAGTATACGTACAGCCACCAAAATAGTCTTCTAAACTGATAACAACCGTCGTTCTTCCCCTTAGGACACCTTCATCCAGTTAGAAGTCAAATACACTACCAATTTAGAGCTCAGGGTGATAACTAAGCAAGACGAGACCTGGCCACACGTTCAAATTTAAGGAGACCGAAAATCTCTCAAGAGGTGACAATCGGGTGAGCCGAGAACTACTTGAGTCATGGTTTACGGGCCCCCAATCCATAAACAAGTGCAACCATTTGTCCAACCCATATTCAATGCTGAGATTCAATTTGGCCAAAGCTAGTCGTCACTTGAGGAACGGGCAGGCCACCTCCTCATCTTACGCCAATACCGGAGAGCCAGATGGTCGAACAATAATCACGCCCAAGCCCACTGCCCGTGATGAAATTTCAACAGGTCAGAGCTCGCGTGCCGTCCGACAAACTACCCACGCGCAAGAAGGCAGTTAACGCTAATTGTCACTGTATGTTTGCAGTCATGACTGTATAATATAAATACGCAAACTTCTCTGCATGACTTACCCATTTCTGCTACTGTTCATGTCTCTGATGATGAATCCGCGACGGATATCGAAACGTCAGGCGATCAAGTCTCCTTCTTCTTCTTAAGCAGGACATATTTTAGCGACTTGGCATAGTACTGCTTAGTTTATTCTCGCACCTCACCATTCTTTTGTGTTTCTCTCCTCTCGGCGTTGGTAATATAAGCTAAAGCGTACCTGCCAGAAATTTGTCAAACGAATTTGGCCTGTGCTCCACAGTGCAGCTTACTCGATGACGAAGTCAATGGTCCAGCTATCAATCAGCGTATCTGTTATTTTGCATTCAATGGGGGAGAGGGGTGGACAAAGCACTCTGCGGCTGACTGTATTTCCCAAAAAACGGCATTTTTTCCCACAGGCTGACATGCACACAGTTAATTATAACTACTTACCCTTTTACCTTTGACAGAACAGTTAAAAGCCTAGAATAATTGGTCATTTCTGGACGGTACGGTAACAGGATATTCAAAAAGAGTCAGACTATACAGATGGTCGGTTTTGCCAGTACTAACGAACGGCAGCATTTGCCAGCATATGGAGTAGTCCGAACTTGTACGCACGCGTTTGCTACTTTTTGCCCTTAAATGCGTAGTACTAAGTACATCACAAAGCTTCCATTCTTCCGTCCGTCGTTGTTGAATTGCTATTTTTGGATTTGATCGAAGCGTTTTTGAAAGGCCAACTATCGTGGCTTGTAGCAAATTCATAATAACGAAATTTTTCCCCCGAGGATACCCTCCCCATGAAACAGTCAAACAAGGAAGAGTAGTGCAGGGACGGTGATTTGCGCGTGAGTTCGTTTTGGGTGATAGTGAACTTGAGCAACATTTACCGCGCTCTCTCCTCCTTCACTCATTTATGCCCAATTTTGATGCATCTGTAGGAGCCTGCCCTCCAGCGCTGCCATGATCAATCATTCTGCCTGCCCTGTCAACGTGGCCAATCAATCGATTTTTGGCGCATCGCTGATTACTGGTTCACACTGGACTCGCCTAGCCACTTGTGATGACTGATCTACTAAGTGTGAATTGGCAGTTAGGTCAGTCAATCAGTCAATCGATTTTGCGTATCACTGATAACTGGTATGCGCCGGATTTGTGATCATCGCTGGCGCAACCACACTTGACACTGAGCCCATTCAATAGGCAAGAGGGAACTCAATCGGACTTTCGCCCCGGTGCGCGGTGGACGTGAGGCTGCAGCGCTCTCTCCCGCTCCTCATGGTCTAACTCTACCCCAAGCCGAGTCAACCCTTCTGTTAATTCTTCTCTCACTCTGTACAGTATACTATCTCCTTCTACCTTTGCTTCCACGACTTCTATCTTCTTCTTAGGAACCGTACCGGGAAGATCGCAGTACTTAGGTTTTAACCAATTTTAACTAATTTGCGATACATCTTCAAGAACAGTGGAGGTGGCTGGCGCCCCTTTGCCTATCGTCCCACCTGCCTAGGATCCCAGTTGCGTGGGGTTGACATCAAGGGCACATTAAGAAGAAGCCATTGCAGCCTGACCCAAAGTCTTCTGCTCGTCTGCTCTACAGAACACAATAAACAAGGGGTTTGACCATGCAGTCTGAGATTTCCGTTTGGTGGCAACATGCGATTCCATGGCTTTCAGCACACCGTGATTGTTTCAAGTGCATCAGACAGGAGGGAAAATGTGCTTAACCGTTCAACTTACTTTCTTCCCCACCCCTATCAGCAGGCCACTGTCTGAGCCGCTCAGTTTTGTGATTCATGCTGAATTTTGTGGCTTGCAGGGCCGGCGAAGCCGTCTGCGCGCGTCACAACTCGACCTGCGCCTCTCAGCGACGGTTCCCCCGTCGATTTTGACGATGGGCACCACGCGCTCCAACAGCCGCAGCAAACGCTGATGCAAGCCGCAACGGACACTGAGGCGAGCTGGGCAAGCAACACGAAAGCGACAGCAAGCAGGCGCAACGCAGAGACCTAGCGCGAGAGAAAACAGGAGTTTAGGCAGACTCGCGCAGAATCTACCCACTCGCTCGCCTCTCCTACCTACGTTTCCGGTGTAACGACAAAGTTAATAAGACCGGAGATTAGGGAGGATGTAGAAGGCTGGCGCGGTAGTCACTCAACACTCGCACACTGGACACAGCCAGCTCGCTAGTTATGCTCCTGCCTTCACGGAAGAGCCAATAAGGTCACATTAAGAGGGAGCCATTGCAGCCTGACTCTCAGTCCTCCTTCTCCTCCCGTACGCTCACACACAACAAACGCACCCACAACGTAGGGAGCCCGAGTTATCCCGTCAGTTAGCAAACCCTCCAAGCTACAGCTTTTAGTGCACAGTGAAAGATTCAAGCGCATTCAGATTTATAAAAGTGAGGAGAGAAACGCACAGAGGGTCGACCTCACTCTCTCCCCCACCGCATAGTGACCACCTAGCTTTTTGGACACCTGAGGTGGAGCCTGAATCCCACTGGGAGCGCGAACGCAGTCATTAACAGGGAATCAGATTTAAGAGAATGTGCCAGCGCTTACCAGGCCGCAAGGACCGTGGCTGACGGAGGACTGGCATTGCATATGCATACATACACTCGTCTCAGAAGGGTCTGACCAGCCCTACAAGAAGCCTGGGCCTACACCATCCTGAAAGGGGCAACCAATCAGTCATCCACTGAAAAGCTTTGCCTCTTAGCACACACACACACACACCTAGAGTATGACGAGTGCTGCATGAATCCTTCCGCAATTTGAAAAATACCGGTGATCACTCGCAAAGCAACATTGAGTGAGGTGGCAATACTGTTTATCATACAGTCCAATTTCAATTACTTTGAGTCCTGCTAGGATGCCGACAATGTGGTGAGCTTCTTTCTTACCGCTGCGAAACAGTTGATTTTTTAAAATTTGTAAAACGTTTGTAAAACTTGAAGTCAGTTCTAGCAGTTGGTCGCTTTTAAAATAATTCGGCAACTTATGCACTTTAAAATCGAAGGAAACCCCATCTTTAAGAATTTATTTACATAAGGCTTAATTTTCTATGAAATAAGTACAAGAGGGGATTTTTTCATGCATGCTCTCCATAAAATATGTTTGAATTAATAAAAGCAGTCAAAATCAATGATAAAAATGTATACTATTTAAGTAGCCATTTTCACAGAAACAAATTTTTCGCAGCGGTCACAAAGAAGCTCATCACAGAGTTGGTATCTGACCCCGAATACTCTGGATGATACTGTAATAGGACATATAATAGCAAACAGACCGTAGACATGGCCATGTTTTCCCGATATTAACGAAAGGCAGCAGCTGCTATGAATGGGAACCGGTCGTTGGAGCCAGAATTTTATTCTAATCGATATTAAGCGGGCATAGGCGGTCATTATTCTTCTAAACAGGGCCGTAGAGTCAAACGCTCTCGCCAATAATTAACATTGTTGTTGAAACTGCGAAGAAAAACGTCGCAAATTCGGGCGAGCAAAGATTGAAATTAAATGTGGAAGATTTTGATAATTCTAGCTACAGACAGCGACTTTTTTATTTAAACATTCATCAAAATCATGCGTTTCCGAGCAAGAAGGAGAACTAACATGGGATTTTAAAACTTAGTCCTGCGCAGACTAAGTGGTTACTATTTTAGAAATGCCAGGAAACCAGCTATTGAATGCACATAGTTTTGGTCGCTTGTAAGTCCGCACTCATGTAAAATGAATATTTAACTACTTTTGTATTTTTCTAATGATAATCGATTTGCTTTATAGCTCCTAATATACAGAAAATGTTGACAAACAATGTCTTTATAAAATTTGTTTGCAAGAGCATCACGAATATTTCAAATTATTTTCAGCAGGAACGGGCAAGTATGCTTTTAACACTGTTTATCGAATTTTATTTCTCCAAAATGTTCTTGAAAAGTCAAAAAGGAAAGCATACTAATTACATCCATTCTCTGGCACATACAGTTTCACTGCTAATGCAAAAATTATTTATGGACAGGGTTTATACATTAATTGTTAGATGATGGATGGGGGAGGGAAGTAGGTTAGACTGTGAATAATGTTCGTGGCGCGAAGCTGCGGATTGATCAATGTAACGTTAGCGACAGGAACAGCTGTAACCTGAGGTGGTGGGAACGAAATGCGATCGCCACCTTACATTAGCTTCGGCCACGGAAGAGCAAGCGTCCGTCTTCTGAAAGCACAATAGTGCATTCGACAGACGTACAGCCTCTGCCTCAGCTATTAGAAGCACTGTTTGATGTAGCACCCCAGCTAAGTTAGCTGGTCTCCAATAGCCAAACGGAAATGTTTCATTTGGATCGACTTGATGTGCAAGATTGAAACATTAAATCCATCCACTTTCAACGTTAATCAGTCGGGCTGGTACCTTTTCACAAACCCCTTTTCCACGTGAATTGTCTTTTGACGAATGTTGCTCCACTCAACAGGCGGAGGTGGAAAAGTAAATACACATTGTTGTGACCTTGAACGCGAGTCCTGTTTTGTGACTCATTTGGGGCGTTTATATACGGACGCATACAGTGCTCATTGAATGAGCCTATTTTGGCTGACAATTCCATGTGTCAAAAATTCTTGGAGGCTATCAACCACCTTGACACAAGATTTGGCTTTGGAGTCGCTCACAAGCCCAAAACAATCAGAGACCGTCAATGATGAAACCAAAAGAACATTGGCATGGCAGTAAAACGTTTGGAATCGTCTATAGAATCTGGTGCAGTAGCAGATAAAGCGAATACGTCTGAGAAACTGAAAGACTATCCAACAAGGGAAGGCCCTGCAGAAAAATCATGGTATTGAGCTTGCACCTAGGCACCGATTAACAGACCTGGACTATACCGATCATATCGCTTTACAAGCTTCAAGCTTTGGAAACGTACAGTCTCTGGTGTCACGGGCGAACGAGGTCGGGAAATCGGTCGGTTTGTCCATAAACTTGGGAAGACCATAGAGAAGGCACCTCCCCAGATAAATGGTTTCTAACTTGAAGAAGTAAACATCGAGGTTGCTGCCGAATAGACAGAGGAAGGGTGACATTGTCTCCTAAATTGAAGCAATACGATGAGTTTTCTCTAGCCTTAGGCAGTACATATGGAACCGACGCGATATTGCTATCTCCACAAAGATCCACATCTACCTTTGCATCTGCGCGCTCCATTCTTCTATACGGAAGCGAATATTTGGCTTTGCGCATGGAAGGTACACGGAAGCTGGAAGTCTTTCACCACTACTCTTTGAGGAGCATCCTTCGAGTGAAGTACACAAAGTTTGTCTCACACGAGACAGTCCACACTCACTCTGACAAAATCACAAGGATATCCCAAGCCATTCAGGAAAGACAACTGAAATGGTTTGGAGAAGTTCTTCGTCGCCACCCCCAGGAGTTCAGTGCTACCGCTTTTGACTTTAAACCATTTCCCAATTGGAAACGCCGAAGAAGAGGTAAAATCAAAACCTGGCTCAACTCAGTCCGTCAGGACATGAAAGTGGTTCTTAGACCTTTGGTATTTGGTCTCCAGCGCTGAAAAAGAGACTGGGTAGAACTCTCCAGATCTGCTGCCACTAATCGCTATGCACGAAGAGGTACCGTCCGTGACATCATCGAGGCCGGCTAGCTCAGGCATGATCACAGCCGTGACAAGCACAAGTGCAGGATATGACTTTCCGAACACGTGGCAGTATTAGGTTCAAACGACGCCAATGATGAAGACTGAAAAGCAGCACTGAATAATGCCCACAAAAACCAAACATAAAGCTATTGCAAATGTGATCCCGTTTTACGCCATTTATCTTCATTTAGTCATTGCTCTCGAGAATCGTGCATTAGAGAGCATGCATATTAGTAGTGATCTTTAACGGATTTGCTTAATTTAGTTTACCCAATTGTGTAAAATTCAAAGCCTCCATGGAAGTAAAACCCAACCAGCAGTAAAGGCTTTTGCGAAAATAAAGGCCCAGGTGCGATTAAAGTCATGGCTCGCGGTGTGCCTCGTATCTCAATGGTAGATCGCTGGCTGTGCAAAACCCTTTCCTGTTGTGTGGGTTGGATTCCTTACGATGCCGCGAATTTTCCACAGCCAAGTCAATTGAATTTAACAAACCTACCAAAGTCTCCTAGCAATGAAGCGAGCCTAGTAGTCATTATGGTAGATTCTAGATGATTGCATACGACCTGAGCAGTCCGCATGCCGTTCCGTAATGGTGGATTCCGTATAAGCAGTAAGTTAGGCGGGTAAAATCAACCCAAGTGTGATTAAATTGTCGGCCCACGGTGAGCCCCAAGTATGAATATAACTGATAAGACAAAGGAGACTGAAATGATTATGAATAGAAGCGAATATGCGGGCTCCAGTTTCTAGTTGTAAAGAAGACGTAAACGCGATCTCTGGAACAATAGTTGTATTCTGAGCTTTCGGCTCCACACGAGAAGCCATCGTCAGAGTAAGTTAAGACAGTAAAAGTCGGCTACGCATAAATGGGGTTGGTAGGGGGAAGGGGGCGGTACGGGGCGGGGTTTTGGCAATTATTGATTTGTCTCTGTCCATGGTACGTCCGTTCTCACGTTATCGTATCTCCGACGCACGCCCCTGGAGTGACGGCGTGTGGCCTTGAGGTGGTGGCCTGCGGGCTTGTATAGGAATTGTGCCCTGGTTTCTGGTCAAGAGCACCGATGGCAAAATAACAGGGCGGTATACCCACACGACTGCTTATGGAGTTGAGATCTGACATCCAGGCCTCCAGCAGTTCGTGTCCCGTCCTATTAGCGGCTCGTGCCATTATCCGTGTATTCGAGAAGCCGAATTCGTGGCCCTCGTCTAGAGCGTGGATAATGATCTGGGACTTTCCGCACTGCCCGTTTGTGCTCCAGTATTCGCGAGCTTAGACGTCGCCCGGTGTGCCCTGCATAATGGCAAGAACAGTCGCGACATGGCACCTGATAAATGATGCCAGATTGCTCACCTACATCCAGCGGGTCTTTGATTTGCATGATTCGTGCACGCATAGTAGCTATCAGGCGATGAGCAATACCCAGACCAAGCTCTGCAGCAATACGCTCTGTTGCTTCTGACACGTTTTCAATGTACGGTAGAGCGTGCCAGAGCGTTGTTGGTCCCCTTTCGTTTGTTCCCCGTGGGCGCGTTTGGAGGCATCGGTGGATGAAGCTGTTGAGGTATCCATTCCTGGCAAGTTGGTCCCAAAGATGTTGTAATTCTTGCGCTCGTCCCTCCGGTTCACTGCAGTGTGTCTTCACCCGCTGAAATAGTGCTCGAAAACAACCACGTTTATGCGTTAGTGAGTGGTTGCTATGGAAGCTGAGCACCTGGCTTGTGTTAGTGGCCTTTCTATAAACTGTTTTGCTGAGTTCCCCGTTGGGTCTGCGCGTGACGAGGACATCCAGGAACGGTAGTTGTCCGGCACTCTCTTCCTCCTTTGTGAATGGTATGTCAGGGAAGGTATAGTCAAACAGGTTTTGGAAGTCAGATAGCCTGCTCCGTTCGATTATAACGAAAGTGTCGTCCACATATCGGCACCAGAATGCAGGCTCAAACTGGTCGAAGGCGAATTTTTCCATCTCCTGTAAGACCAATTCTGCTATGAGACTGGAAATTGGGGATCCCATCGGTGTCCCTTTGGTCTGTTCGTATGTTTGACCATAAAATGTGAAACAATTTCTTTGGCAGAAGACGAAGAGTTGCATAAGATAACCAATTTTTAGAGGACCCCTCGATTTATCGTATTTCTCTTCGAGTCGTTTGCGTAGGACGTCGCGTGCCAGGTCCGGAGAGATATATGTTAATAGTGAAACGACATCAAAAGATACCATAGTTTGATCCGGTTGAACCGTTTTACCCCGGATAGCGGCTGGAAATTGGGATGTTAATTTGATTGAGGTCGTTGAGCCCTCTCGGAGAAAGTTTAGTTTTCGTGACATCCATTTAGGTAGGTTGTAACTAGGGCTGCCTTTCAATGCCACGATTGGCCAGAGTGAAACGTAGGGCTTGTGGATTTTAGGCAAACCGTAAAATCGAGCCAGTTCCGTGTCAGTTGGTTTGGCTTGTCGGCATTCGTCTTGCAATATCACGTTGCTGCGTCGCAGCCAGCCCAGGAGCCTAGTAAGCTGGCTGATCAGTGATTTGGCCTGTTAGGAATGCGTGGGTTTGTAGGCTTGTTGGTCGTCAAAGGGAGCTTGTGCTTTCGCATTATAATTGCATCGGTTTATCACGACCGTTGCTCTTTTCTTGTCTGCCGGGAGCACTATTATGTCTTTGTTCATTTGCAACCTTTTCAACGCCTCTTCCTCCGCTGTTGACATGTCATTGGTGGGCCTATTCGTCATTTATAAGGAGGTGACTTTTTGGCGTACTGTATGCTTCACCTCGTCGGCTGCGTTGGTTCGCACGAGCATGGCGTCCAGCACCACGATAAATTCGGCTGGCTTAGCATCTGCCGTATTAAATTTGGTTTCATGGCTCAGCAGGCTTAGTTCTATTTCCGTCAACTGCACAGACGATAGGTTGTTTACCACGTGTTCGTTTGTTTTAGATTCCGGTTTCAATTTTTCGAACTTCTGGTCTAAACTCTTGCGCTTTTGTTCCTGTCGCGATTTCGCTAGAGTGATGCAGCGCTTTCGCAGGCAAATGACACGGGTGTTGATCAATGACTGCCACGTACGCCTTTGCAGGTACCGGTCTGTTATTGAACAAAGGAAGGAAGAGTGCACGACACGATTTGGTGGACCCGTTGCCGATTCAATCGAACGAACAATATCGACGTGGCTGTATACGAGCACTACTTCAGCGGGTAAAGACACACTGCAGTGAACCGGAAGGAAGAGCTCAAGAATTACAACATCTTCAGGATCAACTTGCCAGGAATGAATACCCAAACAGCTTCATCCACCGATGCCTCCAAACACGCCCACGGGGAACAAACGAAAGGGGACCACCAACGCTCTGGCACGCTCTACCATACATTAAAAACGTGTCAGAAGCAACCGAGCGTATTGATGAAGAGTGCGGCGTGGGTATTGCTCATCGCTCGATAACGACCATGCGTGCATGAGTCATGCAAATCAAAGACCCACTGGATATATGTGAGCAGTCTGGCATCATTTATCAGGTGACATGTCGCGACTGTTTTTGCCATTATACAGGGCAGACAGGGCGAAGACTTAGCTCGCGAATAAAAGAGCACAAACGGGCAGTGCGGAAAGGCAACCCACAGTCCCAGATCGCTACCCACACTCTGGAAGAGGGCCACGAATTCGACTTCTCGAATACACGGATAATGGCACGAGCCGCTAATAGAACGGGACACGAACTGCTGGAGGCCTGGATGTCAGATCCCAACTCCATATGCAGTCGTGTGGGTATACCGCCCTGTTATTTTGCCATCCGTGCTCTTGACCAGAAACCAGAGCCCAATTCCTCTACAAGCCCGCAGGCCTCCACCTCAAGGTCACACGGCGTCACTCCAGGGGCGTGCGTCGGAGATACGATAACGTGAGAACGGACGTAGCATGGACAGAGACAAATCAATAATTGCCAAAACCCCGCCCCGTACCGCCCCCTTCCCCCTACCAACCCCATTTATGCGTAGCCGACTTTTGCTGTCTTCACTTACTCTGACGATGGCTTCTCGTGTGGAGCCGAAAGCTCAGAATACAACTATTGTTCCAGAGATCGCGTTTACGTCTTCTTTTGAAATGAGTACGTCGAATTTTTAAGCCACTAGCAGTCTGTTCTATGCCACCCTTTGTTAGCTTAACTTTTGAGAGGTGGATTCGCGAGCTGTCTGGTACATTAAAAATGGTAGGTGAACACGTGTCGCCTTTTGCCTTGGGTACACTCTGTAACCCTTTTCAGCAACCGTAAAAAGGCTAATATTGTAGGCCGACGAACATTACCAACAAAGACCAGAAAGTCTGAAATGAGCATTCCTACTTTTTACCTATCATCCATGTTGATCACCAGATTTTTGGTTCATCAGCTTCAAGATAATCAATTAAAACCCAAGCAAAACCAACTCTATGCTGTCATAAGGCGCTGGTAAAAGCGAGCTGCCTCCATTAGCCGACTGCACGTGGAAATCCCACGCCTACTGAAGCCACGTCGTCCGAAAACACACAAAACGAAGCCACAGAGAATAGTCAAGCACACGTTGCGCGGCTGACATACAGACCTTAAACCGCTGACCGTGAGAACATTTCCCCGTCCTCTTTGTGCATCGCAACCAAAATTCTAATCGCGCTGTTGCCCGCATTGAATAGACGGAGGTGAACTTGAATGCTTACTTACAACCAACCAACCAACTAACCAACCAACCAACCAACTAACCAACCAACCAACTAACCAACCAACCAACTAACCAACCAACCACCAACTCTCTTCCTTCCTTCCTGCCTCCCCCACGCTGCAATTAACTGACCATTGTTATTCTCCATGTCATTGTACCGGCCTGATGATAAATGAATGAAGATAATATGAATTTTAAACCGTAAAATGGACATTATCGCAGAATTAAAAAGATAGAGCTTACGTTTGGTTATTTCCGAATATGCTCCATTTGAATCAGTGTACAGTTTTGGCGGCACATAACTTGTAGCTTCGATGAGATACCACTTCGCAATTCCTAATGACGTATGAGTATACGCTAAAAGTTTGTTAACTTAAAGTTTCATGGGCAAAGACTTAGTACTTGTTAAGGAATATGCGCTCTAATGCAATATCACAATGTATGTGAATCCACGGCTTTCGGCGTGCCATCGTGGATCAATTGGTAGAGAGTTGGTTGTACTAAAACCTTACCTGCTGATATGAGTTCTCATCCAACGCATGCTTCGCAGCTGGGTCAGTTCAATTTTCGGTTTCGTTGGCTCTATTCTCACACTCATTGAAGCATTTTCTAGGGAAGTTGTAGCATTCTGGGCATTCATTGCTGCCCGTAAGAAGGGGGCGAAGGCTTTATAGTCCGGGCTTATCGCATTATCTGTTCCAGCAATTATTTACATAAACATACTGCAGATAAGTTAGATAGACGCACTCCAAGGCCATTCCCTTAAATGGGTTTTGTGTGGTTATTAACTGGTTTTTGCATGCCATCTGCCCAACATCTGCTGTTTTTCATTCATCCATGCCCGCTACAGCTGGCGTTCTAGCCTAAGAAACAAGCAAGGGGAGAACATTCCCTGGACAGCGTTAACAGCTGTTGTTGTGTAAGGTGTCCTGCCTTTATGACGAGATTAAGCAATTTATCTACTATCAGTGTGTCTTCCAGGTAACTGCGTTGCCTATCTAAGTTTATGAAGATAGTTTAAATGGAGTCTTAACTATCATATACTTGAATCTATAGTATGGCCGCAAAAATCGTGTCACGAGCATAACTCTGCAACAGTTTTATCAGTGTTAACATACCAACGTAACGTATTTACGAAAACTTAGAAACTATAGTGAACAACATCAGGCAAATTTAAAATTTCAAAGAATTATAACACGTACTAGGCGTTTGTTCAGAAAACAATTCCCGATAATCACCATGTTTTAAGGTTGTGAAAATTCCCATCGCGGAAGTCCAAAGGGTAATCGGCGAGCATACGTATACTTTAAATAAATTCTCATAAGGCCGTTACATTTATATGGAAGGGGGTAAAGTGTGAAAGGTAAAATTTTAGGTAAATTACGATTAACGTTGCAGACAAATTAGTCCAGGGGATAGATGTGGGAGTAGGGTGTAGTAACAAGCGGCTAATTAAGTGAAAATTAGGGAGAGGGAGGGGAAGGGAGAGAGAAGGCGCGGAAAAATGCGGGTAACTAGGTGACCGTTGGCCATGTTAAGCTTGGAGCTTGCAGGAGTTTATTTTGCGCGCACAAAATCGGCTTCCCCAACCAGATAGCAGTTGCTTCTGCTATTGCTTGTAGGCGCTGACCCAGTGACTTAGAATAGTTTGGTGGGGCCTTGAAGATCACCCTGAAGGCTTCGTTGGGGGTCCAACAGACGTCTGGAATCCACTATGTGCACTAGAATAGAGCTGTTAATATTCCTGGTGGTATTGACTTAACCTTTGCTTAGCCACTGCGGGAGGTGTTCCTTTATTCTTTCGCATAGGCGATGACTCGTGCGACCAATATAACCTGTTCAACACGGAGAAGGAACTACGTGGGCGTGCGATAAATTGCAGGAGGAGTGCTTATTCCCGCGTCGAAACATTAATTCTAATACTAAGCCAAAGCTAATTTGTAGCCTTAATCTCAAGCCTATACGTCCCCTCACGCTAAAGCGTATAGGCGAAACGACCACCTACGTTCACTTAACGCAATCCCAAATCTCACCTAACCCTAATATTAAATATGACGCTCACCCTCACCCGAAGACTAGTTTCCCTTGAATTTGACAGAACACTGCATTTAATTCTGGTTCGCGTATCCTGCATCGGCGGCTATACAAGTCCTTCTTACCCAGTTGCTCTGTGGCAGTCATGGGGTCAACCCCTCTGTTTACACCTTTTCTCTGCTGCAAAGCTGTAGGCCAACATGTGACCACGGGCCACAAATGACTCATCGGGCCTCCGCCCGCCAACGTTGGACCTGCGGGGGCTGACGAGCTCCTTTCCGAACTCCCCTAATTTATACCTCGCGGTTGGGTTGATGCCTCACATTCTGGGCAAGCGAGTTTGATGCAAATGACCGAGGAACATTTCCTGATTGGCTGGAGGACGTTCCTTGTTCCTGCAATTCTGCACAGAGCACACACGCATATCTTTACTTTGAGAACGCTGTTTCTTAAGAGCCGTTTGTTAGCTCCTTTCCCTCAGTACACTTTCCAAACTTATTGTTCTTACCTGACTTCTGAGCTTTTGACAGGCCCTCCTTATCAACCTCGAGCCGTCATAGACCTATAGTAGGACTGAGTCTATCGGCTTGGCAATACCGCAAACGCTGATTGATCTTTTGCTCCAAAATGACTGGCTGCAACCGGACACGACTTCGGCGCCACTCCCCGCAGCTTGACAGACGAATGGTTCCGCTTCAGTGGATATTTGCTGGCATCGCTGGTCACACCTCCAGGGCCTACGAATACACTCCTACGGTCTTTTGATTTTTTATGCAGGAAAGTCGCTCTAGGATGTTTGCGAACGCTCAAAAATTTGCTAGAATGTTAACAGAGTGCAGACTGGACGATGGACTACTGCAGAGTAGGCACTAGACAATTAAGAACAAACCTCTGAGTTATGTTAGGAAGGGTGTTAGCTAATGAGCATATGATACTTGATTTTCTCGTTGTGCTTGGTGCTCAACGCGGAGCTCCTGCATGTAGTAGCATAACAACTGGAACCCTATACCAGCAAAGATCAATAAGGCTAGAATGACGACATATTCCCTCACTAGCAAAGAGAAGGTCAACTGGAATCACTATTGATGGCTTATTATCCGTCATCAGTCGGTCATAGCCAACCCGAAGTTCGAACACACGATATGTTGATAAGGAGTGCAGCATTCTAACAGTTGAGTTACGGGCTTTAAATAATGGTTTCAATTAACAGGGTAAAATCCTCGCCACTGTGGCCGGGTTTTCTGTGGGGAGAGAAGAATTGAGTGCGTCACGTCGAAGGAATAGTACACAGTAATGGAGAATAGATTAGGGGAAATTGTTAGCCGGACAAATGTGCATCAGCACCGGAGAGGGTCGGCATCTGCAGTGTTAGAGCGCGACAGTCGTTACCGTGAGGTCCTGTGTGCGGCATTTATGCCGATGATTGGCCAGAGTGGGTTGGGGTGGACAGGCACTGGCTAATGCGCACATGCGAGCAGCCGCATAAGGGAATAGGTTGACAGTGCATGTGGAGGCTGAAGAGTCAGCCTCAAGGCCTAAATGGATGAGTGAGTTCTATGGGTAATCGGTAAGGGTTTATCGACGAAGAGTTGTGGCACATTAGTTGTCATCAGCCAGTCATACCTAAATCCAGGTTTAATATATACAAGAGCTTAACTTTAGGTTCTTTAACTTCAATGGATCTATATAGGAGCAGGTGGAAGGCACGCCCATGGGTTCGTCCATTTCCGAACTCATAGTAGAGGCGGTCATGCAACGGTTGCAGTCACTGCGTTTCCGACATCAGAGATCGAAATTCTGGGCTCTGTATGTGGACGACACCTTCGCCGTTATTGAGCGGGGTCAAGTGCTGACATTCAAGCAACCCCTAAACGCCCCCTCCCCGGGCACTCAAATAACGATGAAGGGAGAAGAAAACAGGCCTCTGGCCTTCCTAGATGTCCTCTTTTGCAGCAACGACGGCGGTGGCCTAAAAAAATAAAGTGTTGAGGCAAGAAATTAACACTATGCAAGTCCTGACGTACAATAGCAACTACCCAACCGGTCACAAACGCAGCTGCCTAAGAGCGCTTTAACGGTGCGTTGAGACGCATTGCAGCGAAGCATAATACATAATTGCTGAATTGCAACATCTTCGACGGGTACTGAGAGCGAATGGTTACCCGCACAATTTTGTCAACCAGTGCATACGCAAATGAGAGAAGAAGCCAAATCCAACTGGCCCAAACATTTGGTGGGCTCTTCCGTACGTGAAGAATGTATCGGAAGCGGTCAGCCGTCTACTCACCCCACTTGGAGTTGCATACAGGCCGGAAGCAACCATCAGGCGCCAGTTCATGAGACCAAAAGACCCACTGCCACGGCAGGAAACGGCTGGAGTTGTTTACCGTACCTGGTTCACTTGTGGACAAAGCAACTTCGTCGGAGAAACCGGAAGGTTAATCTGGAAGCGAATGACTGAACATGCAACGGCGGTGAGGCAGAAAGACGCCAACTCTCAGATTGCAGCTCACTTGACTCAGCCAGATTTTATAGTTTAGTGAGGCCGAAATTCTCGCTTTAGTCATGGTTTTCAGGTCCCCACTCCATCAAAAAATGCAAAGATTTGGCATTCCCATACAGCGTCCTGGGACATTGCCTGAGCAAGAGAATCAGTCACTTGTGAAGGGCCGGGCCCAGCAACAACTCTGACGACAGCAGGCATAATTATCGCGACAATTAATGAGTCGAATTGTCAATCCATTATCGCACCAATGAAGACTCCAAGCGGTGGCTACAAAAGTGGATAATTTTAACAAGCACGCGGATGGCCGCTACCAACTATAAATTTCGTGTAATCTACGCGTGTTTTGCCCTTATCTGTTTATACTATCCTACCATTACCTATGTTTACGGATTCTCGACTGAATCCAAAACGTGAAGAAAATATAACTCTTGGTCCGTTGATCGCATCTTCTTTGAAACGCTAGGTACTTGGTCACTGAACCGAATGCACTGCGACTGAACCACGGGTCCGTTGTCCCGCTGGCTGCGATTGGAGATACTAATCATTACATGAAGGGTGTACATAAATAGGGTTAGTAGACTTGGTTGTAAGCCAGGAATCTACATTCCAGTTTTCGTAGTCTTCACTAGGGTGTGCTAATCATTCCTTATTTGAGAATTTGCCTAAAATAATATCGAAAAAGCATCCGACCTTATAATTTTTACGATCTGTCAATCAGAACATACATCATTTAAAACGCCACAAGCGAAATAAGTAGTTGCAAACGTGGCACATTTATGCAAAATAATATTCATGTGTATTTAAAATGTAACGACTTTGAAGGGGCACATGAGACGCGAGTCCGCGGAGCGCCTTGGAATGCTCGGTTTTGGTTTAGAAAAATGGTAAAATAGTGCATGGAAGCAGATCAGGGTTCATCAGGAGATGGACTGGAGTTCATGGATCTCCGTTATAGTGGAATCAGCGTTTTCAATCATTGACTTCCAGTGTGACAGTCCCGAGCCCTTTGATACCAGTTCGTTTCCGAGAACAACGAAGGCGATGGATTTGTCTGGTTAATTAAACAAAAGATAAAATCTTTAAGTGCTTATGTTAGTGAAAGTGATTACAAAATGTCAGAACAAAACTGCGTAATTAGTATATTCAAAGTCTGAATGGATTAGCGAAGCATTGGTAATTTCCATACCGCAGGGCCTCATTATCATATGATAAACTAATAAGACAGCAATTTCGTTACAACCCCAGTCTCCACCAGCAGTTACTGACTTTTAGATGTTAAGCATCTGTATTATGCAGCTAATGTTCAGTCTCAATTTCTCCATTTCCAGCTGCTAATTTCTAAAAGGCTATAAATTACCTGAAGTGGTTCCACAGCCCGCGTCCTCCTAACGCGAGACGCCACAGACAAGATCACGTAGTGGCAATCTTGGTCGCCCAGTCGTGCTCGACCCAGAGCAATATTCCATGTCTGCTTGCATGCACAAAATTTGCCTTCACGCGACTGGGGCACACAAAAGCACTCGAAACTAGTCGGGCCAATCAGCTTCTTTAGGCTGACTCACACAAAGCAAACTTTGGGACTTTGTGACAATTCCCAAGCGAGGTGGACGCAGACAGCTTAGTTGGCCGCTGTGACGACGCCACGCTCTCATAAGGCCCTCGCGGTCGAACGCCATGCCGGACCGAGTTTCAACTTCCACCTTACTCTTCTGTACCGAAGACATTGTTCCTAGCAATCTGCCTTTTCTAGGAGTTCTCTCATCTACTAAGAAACCGGGTCTGGAAGATCACAATCGTTCGGGTTAACCCTCTTAGCCTTAACACCGCGTGATAGAAGTTTCATGATTGGTCTACTTGACCTGCGAAATTGTGCGTGGCATTCAGTCGTTTGCCATGTTTGCAAAAAACAGTTTGACCATTATGACAGAATGCCAGCTTTTTCTTACGCTCCTTTGTCGCCACTTGTATAAAAACTAAAACTGATAAATACTTGGAATTGTTCATCGGAACTGGTGCAGTTGCTTGCTCATTAACTGAAATGCTCGTAGAGGGAACAGCTCGTAATCCGAGGCTCATATTTAGTTCAATTCTATCAACTTCCAGTGTCGAAATATGTTCTTCTGTGATTTGTCTATTCGATTTATGAATATGCGGGTGGTATACAGTCGGCTGCCAGGCTTACAAACTTGTAGGATGAGAGTCGTGACAGGAGGTTAGTTTTTCGGAATAAGAATATACGATCGCTGGATTTTGTCGAGAATCCTTAATCATAGGTAACCATAGAAAAGTGTGATACATGCACTGATAAGTGTGAACGCTACATGCACTTTTAAAGTAACAGCTCCTAAAACTTTACTTAGTCGCTTGGCACATTCCCCTTTTTTCGCAAACAATTTTTCTCTGTTTCTCCTTTCACCTTGTTAAAACCTTCTTACTTTACCAATCAGCTTTAGTGACAATGACTTGTGACCTTTCTGTACCAATTCAATTTCGTATTCTTTTCATTAGTTATTCTTCAACGCATTGGAGTGACTACAACTGATGAGCACTCCCGAAATGTTATGGATCCATTAAATTTTGCACTAATTAATATCTATAAATTCGCGCCAGTTAAATTATGCTTTGCATTTTTGGTTGACCGAGGTTGACTTCTGCAAACTAATGACATGATAAACAAATATTATGATTTTACGTTTTCAATAAAAACATGTAAATTATAGCACTTCAATATCTGGTTGGCTAGCTTAATGTTATTGCTCCAAAATCACAAACAAGATGCTATAAAGTGATTTGGTATACGGGAAAATGTGGTCCGTAGCGAGTGCTGTGTGATTCGTTTTATTTTTTTAGACATCCTCAAAATCTAAGACTTTAGAGTACCCTCCTTAGAATTGTTTATCGAATGTTCTGACTTGCGTGAAAGGCCTACAATCTTCGGCTGTTTCTTATCCATCCAACAGAACCACAGTTCATTCTCCTGTTTAGCCCAAACACCTAGCAATATTTGCTCGGCAGACGGTATTGGTGAGAAGTGTAAGAGAAAATGCAAGACCCGTTTTGTGAGAATGGACATTCTGAGACATTCTTTGCACACAATATACTTGCAAGACGAGTAGGAGCTATAAAAATTGCAGTGAAAATTTAAAGAAAAGCTATTTCATAAAGTACGGCACATGACCGGCTGAAAAGCATCGTTAACCTATTATTGTTATCACGAATATTCCGGGCAGCAAGCTTTCGACTACTATTGTCAATCAAACCGCTCTTGTGTGGCGAAGGTAAGTTTAGTTTGTAAGCCTAAACAAATTATATGTGCATCTTCTCATTTGCTGGCTCCTGTGAAGCAGAGTTAGTGCCTATCCAAAAGGATAAGGTACGCCTCCCTGTTTGGTTAAATATCAGGAAATCAAACAGCGTCATTTGTGCGCACATTGTTGATTCCTGACATCGTGTTTCCTCCAACGAAAACGTGCGAGGGATTTATCTGGTTGCCTTAAACTACCCTGTGTCCATGGGTAAGCGTTTGCTAGCAATGGGCATAGGCGGCGGTTAAAACATTTAAAAATGGTTCTTGTGTGCAAAAGATAATATAATGTTTCTGCTTCTGTGTCCTTCTCGTGTCTCTGATGATGAATCCGCGACGGATGTCGAAACGTAAGGCGAATAAACGTATTGTCCCAACGATCGAGTCTCCTTCTTCTCAATATTGTAACCTCTAGCGTGCACGGCGAACGGTGGCTTATCTGCATGCACTCACCTTCACCTCCACCCGGAGCGGATTCAACAAAGTCGCACTGTCGCTGAAGCAGCCACTCCTGCCCTATTTGCATGACTCATTTTTTGTAAAGTGAACAGTATTGACCGAATGTGTTAAATTTCACTCCGTTTCTGAATCGACGCGAATTAATCGAGAACACGCCTATGCTCGCTTAATGCTACTTCAAGACTCAATTGACCGAATTGCTAAAAATTCGCGCCCTGGGTGGGAGTCAGGGGAAGGTTTTGCGCAGCCAACGCTCTACTATTGATCTTCGAGGCTCACTATGAGCCGTGAATTTAATCACACCCCCACCTTACCGCTCGTATGGAATCCAATAAAACGGATAGAGTAAGCGAACCGCGCAGACCGGATATCCTAAGCAAACATCTGGAATCCGCCGTGACGACTACTAGCTTACATAATTATAAGAAAAGTTTGGCAGATTTTAATAATTCAGTTAACGAAATTGTGAAAAATTTGCGGCCTCGGTGTAAACTCAATGGTAGGGAATTGGCTGCCCAAAACTCCTCCCCAATGGGTGGGTTCCACTAACACGGAGGACGGGAATTTTCCTCAATTGAGTCCACTTAATCATTATAATCTGCGAAAACTTCCCATCAGAGAATTCTGAAGAATATCTGGCAAGCATGCGCAGCTTCCGATAAATGGTCCTTGGGCCATTATATTTATATACTGAGGGGATAAAAATAAAATGCTGACAATAATGTTAATCGTTACAGCCAAATTATTCATGAGAATAGGGGTGGGGTTGATAGTACTCTGCTGCCAAATCCTACTACGTAGAATGATTTGATGATATTTTTATTACGTTTCTACACTAAATGCATTTTCTACTTAATAAAATTGACAAATTTATGCAAAATCTATCAGGAAACAGATATCTAAAGGGGTATTGGACGCATAACTATGTCACGGTGACTTTCAGAAAGAGCTAACACGCGTTTCACTAACATGCTATCTCATGCAAGTATTCGCTTATCACTGTACTTATGACAGCGTCAAAAGGCACTAGAAAATAAAGAGACATTGTGCCTCCGGAATAGAATGCTGTCCTAAAGCGTTGGCTTGACTCAAAACCTCGTGTGATAAAGTCTCTACCATATTTCTTTCATCATCCCCGGACGAGGAAGAAGAAGATGAGACGATTTCTGGGACTGAGGTCTATTTTAGCTAAGGTTTCAAAAGCGTTCTCGCTTCCATCGTCAGACAGTGGTCTCTGTTCTCTTTTTCGCATCAGATAAATGTGTCCGACCACTTGCCTTGGCTTATGCCTTTGCATCAATCTCCCTCATCCGGGGATGACGAAAGAAATTTTTGATCTGGACCTCGAATTTTCGCGCATATTAGTCTTTACCATAGCGGCATCTTCTACTGAGTATACTCTAGAATTCGATTTTCGACTGCAATAACTGCGTGTTATTGCAGCTGGCAAGGTTGCAACGCCTACAGCCTGTTGAAGGACCATTAAGAGTGGTACAAAATTTCGCAAAACGATGGAAACACAGGGTCGATCATTATTTGCATTGAAATATTTGAGCAATCTGGCTTGATAGTAAGTTTAATTTTTGTTCCTCAACTAAAAGAGTCATTTCTACAAACAAAATATTTAAAGGCGAAAAAATTATCTCGAAATACACGTTACATGTTGAAGATACGAAAAACGAAGTGATGCAGAAATGCGACCGATATAAGTCGTTAAAGCGCCCCTTAACAAAAGCAAGCATAATGTGTTCTTAATTACTATTGATTTCAAGTCCCAATTAAGTTTAAAAGCTCTGTCACCCGCTAAGCAAAAACCTAATTGGGAGCCAAACCCAGTGAAAAATTTCCTGTGAAGACAACTGATTCCAGCACGGTTCGCGTTTTCGGCCCACCGAAGGAACACTAGTGAAAAATACCACTCAGGTGCGTCGTTTTCCTTTGTGGCACTCCCATATGTGGTTGAGCAAAATAAATGTTCGGTCACCGTTATATTCTGACTCTAGACTTAGCAGCAGTAGTAAATAAATAAGATCCCTGCACTTAAGGCCATAATAATCAACGGTACCTTTCAACGTCGTTCCATCCTTAACTTGCTAATAACCTACTCTTTAGACTATGAGGGAGAAAAACGTACTATATCAGAAAATTTGCTCATTATTGTACGACACTGCATAAAAACTATTTCGACTCTGACAGTTATGTCTCCTAACAAAGTATGGGCACTGCTATGGGCTCCCCCCAAAATCATTTTTCACTGGTCAAATAGTCCTTCAAATAAAGTAGCATTTTCTGTTCACCATGCCTTACACAGCTTTCTGGGCTCTTCATGTCAACATCGTGTCCAACATTATCTTAAAAACGGACATTGAGTAGCTCAATGACTTATTGCACTGAGTAGGCTTGGTAATGCAGTTCAAAATAGAGGCAAAGAAAACAGGCAACTCCCTTCATCTGACAGATGGCGTGAACCACTTTATCAAAAAATGCCTTTCGAACAGATGGATAGCCTACATACCAAGCTAACAGACGACTGCGAACGAAGCAGAATCCGGAAATCTGGAGTGTCATTCGCTTAAGAAGGCATAAGCAACTTACCGTAAGCAGCCACCATTCTCACCGTTTTTTTTAAGAATCGAAGGACACGATGCCACCGAAGGAAACCTTGGCAGTTACCCAAAATTATATTGCTACAAGGGGGAATACTTTGGGCGTTTTGAGAAATTTTCAGATCCACTCACAGTAACACAAATTTATAACTCGGAGACTGTAAATTGGCCATATTTTTGCTCCTCAGGGAACTGAAAACGCGTTACATAAGGATGCCAACCACATCAACAGGCGTATTGACCTACCTGTCGATTATACATTCGTGCGTTTTTAAAGTTAACGAGGCGCAGAGCAAAATGCCCACGTTGAACTTAATAAAGCCGCACAGACAGAGCCTGATGACGAAACCATCCGGCCATGCATAGCAAGCACTTTACCGAACAGCGACAGCGACTCAACTGTTTTCCTTCCCTTCCTGCCGTGATAACTGGTAACACAGGCAGATAAACTGATCACTGAAGGACCAAAACAGCGAATAAAAATCGAGCATGCCGAATGAGACAAGCAGGCTTTGACAGGCCACTTTCCGGTCTATTCGATTAACTGTAATTGTCACTTTCGTAAGCGGCAGTGAGCTATATTTCCGGTGAGCTTAGCTTATCCTTACCCCAGATCATTACTTAGTCAGCTACGCCGCAGAAATAAACTTCAACAGGCAAGGTACCTTCGTAGAACACAAAAAAGCCACACAGCTGCAATCCGACGAAGAACTCGCCGGACGAAGAATAAGAGACAACCTTCCCCAATCAAGGGGATGATTCATTAGGCACGCAGCTACACTGACCAGCGAAGGTCCCAGACAGCGAATTTAAATCGAGCACTCAAAATATGACAAGCAGGTTGTGACAGACCACTGCCTGGTCTGTTCGGCTAGCTGCAGTTGTTACTTTTGCAAGCGCCGAAGCACTCCGAAGTGTCCACCTATTAATATCTACGTTCCGGTGCGCTTTTCTTATTCCCCAAATCATTACTCAGTCTGCCTTGCGGACTTAGTAGGAAGCCGGATTAAGTGGCGTCGGCGCTATAAGCTGATTGCTGTGCCTCTTCTCACAACAAATGGCTGTTTAAGTCATTTTTCCTGCCTTAGATGTAGGCAGAGGATCAAACCAGAAAGATGACGGAAGTTGAGCTGGCTTTCTGAGTACTGGGTTTCCGAGCAATCAGATTACTCATTGACGCTAATTTTATTGTTAAGAAAACCGTAAAAATTCAACTCAGTTAAATCAGCGTGTCTGCTTTGCGGCGTTTGTTAGTGATAGCAGAGATTGGAGTATTGCTTTTTCACTTTTCAGGAATTGCTGTTCCGTCTCTAATTGACATTCCGAAAAAAAATCATCTACTCATTATCCATATTTATGTTATGAAATGATCTAAAAATTGTCGTACAACTGAATCCGATGAAGGTGCCTCTGGAATTTCAAAATATTAGCCGATGAGTAGGATATGCGACTGCTGAAAAAAGAATTTTGATGGCGGGATCCTTTTAGATTCCCAGGGTTACACGTAATCGAGATCAATCACGAGAGTCTGAAGTGTGGCTTAACGGTAAATGCGGGTTTCTCTTTAAAGGCGTTTTCAGTTTCAACTAATTACGTAATCGGGCTTGTAAGGTAAAACCAAATGCAGCACTATCGTAGAATGTTTCCGTCATGTCGGAATGCTGGCTTTTAAACGAGTTTCTTCAACTTCCTATGCGTAAACTAAGGTATATAAAAACTGACAACATGCGTAATATGCATGCTCTCATTGACGTTTAACGCATTTTGTGGAAAATATGCAAACACATATTGTTTCGTGTATTCATGTGATAGTGCACTACGACTTCCTTAAATGTTATAATTTTATGAGGTTTTTTTCAGATTTAGAGAATGTGTTAAATTGCTGAATATATTTCAATCCTACCCACTGCTATACTGTTGATCAGAGCGTTCAAATCACAAGCAGAAAACATTTAACCTTATGTAAACGACGCCAATAGAAAGGCGTCGCATAGTACCGACAAAAAGCAGCAATGGATATGGGCAACCTCGAAGACATTTCAAGCAGCAGCATCAAATTAAGTAGTATGAAATTTCGTGGTCTGAAAACATGTGATCATTCGCCACTTTTCGAAGACTGATAAGCCCACTTTCTACAAGCAACGCATTACTAAAAGGATGCCTTTTTGAAGCTCTCTTATAGCTATCCTATTGAAAAACGCTAAAAACGTCACCGCTATCGTTCCTTATTCACGGGAGAGTTACCTGTTTGACCGCACTCGTAGTGTTCATTGCCAAAGGTTAAGAACGTGAGCGCTAGACTAAGTCGCATATAATATGCGTTCATCGGCCTTTATCTTCGACACCCCTGATGATGTCGTAAACAGAGGATCCAAAACGGAAGGTAGATAAGTCCTCTTTTACAACAGACCCAACGGCTCCTGCCCTACTGTTTACGGGAAGTGGTTATTTGTCGTTGCAGCACGAGCATAAACGCTGATATAAATCTAGTAAACGCTCAATGAAAAATGATATCTCATTCTTTTTATTTGTCATAGTTCTGCTAAAAATGGTCATCTCCACGATTAAAAAGTCGCAGCGAGGGGATTTACAAGTAGTCACTGCAGATAATTTATTTTGGTCAAACCGGCATATGATGTAGATGAGCTAGAAATATTCTGCATCAAAAATGGAAAAGAATAAAACATTCAAATAATATTAATTTATCTCAACAATAATGTTTATGATAAAGGCCTGACTAAAAAAACATCAGTTTTTCTTCCTGAAGAATAATTTCCACAGCAGCTGTTATATGGGCACTTGGTAAACTATCTGGTTTTCTTCTATTCAGTTATACTCGGGAGGCCATCTGATCATTCATTTAAGCGGCCATACACTATGGCGAGTGATTCAAGAAACATTCTGCAATTTAAAAAAGACCAGATATCATTCGCAAAACCAACATTGAGTACGGTCGCAATACTGTTCATCATGCAGTCCAGTTTCAATTATTTTCAGTCATGCTAGGATGCCAGCTGTGCTATGAGCTTTTTTCTGACCACTGCAAAAAAACTAGCCCTGTAAAAAATGGCTACTTGAATAGTTTGCATTTTTATCATTGATTTTGACTGCTTCTTAAAATTCAAATACATATATGATGGAAAGCATGCAGCAAAATATCCTTGAGTGTACTTATTTCATAGAAAAGTACGCTTTTTTTAATGTTATTCTTAAAGGAAGAGTTTTCTTTTGTTTTAAAGAATTCTCAAATGCTGAATGATTTTGAAACCTACTGGCTGCTGGATTTGAATTCAAGTTTTTTAAAGTGAATTATGCGTTCATCCTGATTGAGAAAAAGCACGTTCTTGCCTACAGTTTGAGGATGTGGTTGCATAATTCTCGTATAATTCCGCGATAGGCATGGACCATGTTGTATAGGCCACCGGTCTTTTTTCAAATTGTGGAATGTTTCTTGCTGCAATCGCTATACTATACGTCTATAAAGAATGCCGAAGCTCTTCATGAATCCTTCTATATATGCGTTATTCGCGCAGACTCCAACACGAAAACCGAAGCCATTATCGCCTCGATTAGGACCTTAAGCGATGATCACGATAGTTGTTTATCACAGCTCTTATGCGTCGCGTGGTCGAAAATGCGTATCCGCTAGAAAAAACAACACCCCGAAAAATGTTGGCAATGAATGTGCATTTAATAAACTTAAAATAAATAACGAAAAATGTGAACATTTACTAATGCGTTATTTTGATATATTTCTGACGGATGACTGCCTAGTTCACATTTTTGTAAAGTAAGTCCAGATAAAAACCAGAAATGTTTTTGGTCAAATGCAATAATATGGCACGTTTTTCGCGTCACATCTTACCGATAAATCCTTGTCGTACGAGTACAATTCGGACGTTAATGTTCAAAGGATCGTCGATTTTGGAAAAAGTGAAAGACTCGTCAAAGCTCCTCCTCTGTTCGAGTAATTGTGTTCGTTTGTTTTTAAGCAACTTCCCCTGGATGCCCTTGCATACAACTACTTTTGCGTATACAACTAAGGAGTGAAAAGGAAAAGTTTGGCATGTTTTATGTAAGACAATATTGTACCGGATAAATCATGTGTAAATTACCTGCATGTCGTCAATAGTTACTTATTCTAGAAAAGTAGTAAAAACGAATAAAATATATACCTGCATTTATTTCAGGTCGTATGTATTCGGAGTTTTAGACTAACTTGCAAATTATTTTCGTGCTATTTAGAGGATGACGAATAAGATATATTCTTGGAACTTCAAAGCGTAACATATGAGCTGTATGCATGAGATTGAACACCATTTGATTGATGAACATTCACCCGACTGCTAACAAAACACATCTGCCTGCTGTGTCTTGGGTCCCGCCAGAGGTTCTGACAGCCGAAGCAGCTCGTCATATAGGCAGATACTAGTACCGGCAAAGACAGAGGAAACTGAAATGACCTTATGGCTTATAAGTCGTCGTCAGCCAGTCATATCCAGACCCAAGTGGCGTCCCGGCCCAGCTTCGATCTCGCGACCTTCTTGATCAGAGTCAAACGCCAGACAATTGAGTCACAAGCTTGCTGTCTGGCCACTATCTTGGAATGATTTTAATCCCTCCAGCTTGCTCGAATTCTATCCGGAAATATCCATACGCATCCCCTAGTTAAATATATACGCCTGAACGAACAAACTATATCGTATTTATAGTGGCCAGAATTCAGTTCTTGTTTAATGTATTTGAAAAACGTATAGTAAAATTTGCGATATAAATTATATTATATTTTATGTTTACTCCGAGCGCACATCTTTAAGTCAGCAGTTCATTTTCTATATCATATAAGGCTAACAGAAACTGGGGAATGAGTTTTTGATTGGAATAAACTTCTTAATTTGGTTTTTTTAACTTTATCATCGGGAGGCGTAATCTTTAGCGAGTTCGATTGTTTTCGAACATCGATTTTGAAGTAGTATCATTTCGATCGTCTGAAAGAACGGTTGCTTTTTAAAAGTGATTTTTAAATAGGATCCACTTTTTATTGATTTTTGATGCCTTTATAAATTCAAATTCAAGATAACAGTATACCAAAATATCATTGCTTTTACTCATATGGCAGTACATTACGACAACTCCAAAGAGTATAGTCAATGCAAGTTTATCTTTCAGTTTTAGGAACGATTGTAAATTGTCGACTTTTTCTTAAACTTTCATGTGGTTATGCTTTTATTTGAGGTTTATTTCCTACATGCTATACACAGTCCGACCAAAAAAATCGCATAATTCTCCACAATATGAGAATGAGGACACAAAAGGCCAAAAATATTTTGCAATGAATGGGCAAAATGTTGTGCACTTTCAAGGCAACAATAATAAATTGAAGGGTGCATTACTTACTACATAAAGGGGTAGAGTTAGTAAAAGTTTAAGCAGCCAATCAACGGTATTCAAGGGGGGGGGGAGGGGAACTATTAAGAGAGATCAAAGGGGGTAGGGGAAGAAGGAGAGTGTCCCCCAAGTAGTTCATATCAACAATAGTCTCGTCACTTTGCGGCATCGTGACAGTTTTCAGTGTCTGCTCATGATATCGCGGCATACTGGAAGGGGTGCGGATGGAAGTTGAGTTTGTTCTCGGCCACGGGAGCCTTAGGGCCACTACAAAGGCCTTCTGCACACACAAGACCGGGTTGTTAGTCATATTGCCACGGCTTCTGCCGTCGCAAGTATCCGTTGACGCAGGAATTCGGAGTGTTTCGCTAGTACTCTATACAAGACTTGAAACGCTTTGTTTAGGTCAAGTCAATATCTAATGCGATTTCGGCTCACTTAATTGACAGCAGTCACCAATTAGACGTAAACGAAGCGCTTCCTTTAGGTCAAGTCAATATCTAGTGCTATTTTGGCTCACTTGGTTGACAGCGGTCACCGGATAGACGTAAACGAAGCATTTCGAGTCCTGTATAAAGTACCAGCGAAACACTCCAAATTCCTGCGTCAACGGATACTTGCGACGACAGAAGCCATCGCAATACGACTCACAAATCCGGTCTTGTGTGCGCAGAAAGCCTTTGTAGTGGCCCTAATGCTCCCGTAGCCAAGACCAAACTCAACTTCCGTCCGCACCCCTTCCAGAATGCCGCGAGATCATGTGCAGACAGTGACAACTGTCACGATGCCGCAAAATGACGAGACTATTGTTGATATGATCTACTTGGGGGACACTCTTCTCCTACCCCTGCCTCTTTGATCTCTCTAAACAGTTCCCCTCCCCCCTTGAATACTGGTAATTGGCTGCTTAAACTGTTACTAACTCCACCCCTTTATATCATTGTACATGCCTGATGATGAATAAATCGAAAACGTTCGTTCGTCTATCATGACTTCTTGAATGCTTAAATGGGTATCATCGCTGACAACAAAAATTTCCAAAAATTGCAAAACACGAAATATTTAAAAAGATGCCACTTTCTCAAGAGAAAACTCAGAATACGGCGTAATTTTGTATCAAATGAGTACGTAAAGGAGATTTGAGTGCATTTTTTACAAGTTATATTTCAGTTTTTAAAGGGCATCGAAAATCAATGAACAGAATGAAAACGATTTAATTTGCTATTTTTGCAAGTGGCCAGCAAGATCGAAGGTCAAATGCCTGTATTCTGAATTGACTGAAGAGCAGTCTGCATGAGTTTCAAAATAAAAAACCTAGTTAAGTCATTTATTTGAATCGAAAACCCTGTTTACGTACGTCATTCGGCATTTCAAAAAGTGCGACATCTGCTGTATATGGTATTTTCCGGAACGCGCCGCGTGTTGATCCTAATTATATGATGGTGGTTTAGCAAATGACGCCAATTGCTCAGATTTACAAGCCTGACGTAGAATTCTTAATTAAAATATGTTTTTTTAAATAGATGGTTAATATGACAAACAATATCCCTTAGTGTTTTGCACTAGTGATGCACACGTCAGTAGCATACTGCAATCTCCATAGTTGGCAATTAGCAACAAAAAATAGACGTTGTTTGTGGTATACCTGCTGCAAGTTTTGCCCGCCTAATACATCGCATATATACGAATACTCAAAGATGCACCAATCTTACCCAAGGATTTTATAATCCACTTAGATCTCTAATACTATCCAAATTAAAAGCTTATGCCTAATAAAAGCACTCCATATACCCTACTGAATCGTTTCGAAATAATTACTGGAATGCAAATTTAACTTACCAATGCTACATCCATTCGGCTTAAGTGGCAAATTCCGACACTCAAAAACGCCAACTGTGAGACGACTGGTGGCTGGAAAGTAGGTAAGGGCCACCATTAATGTAATGCTCCCGGGAAACTAAAAAATATTAAAATTAGTTTTGTCTTTAGCAGCCTCTTGATGGATACACAGATATGAAGAGTTGGTAAAGTGTGCAAATCAACTGGTTAGAGAGATCTCACATTTTATGTGATAAACACCAGGGCTGATTATGAAGTTGATCCGACAAAGCAAAGGGAGACCGAAATCGCCATTTCTGGCTTATTAGCCGTCATCAGCCATTCATTCCCAATCTCGAGGCTTGGCACTCCCAAGGTTTAAACTCAGGACCTTTGATAATTGAGTTCAAGACTATACCTCTAGTCTATGGGTTCCCTGCACCGTCGGCTGTGATCGGGAATATAATGAATGTATGTGTTTAGCCGATCTAGTAGATAATTAAATTTCGCTTTGCCCAGGAGCTTGCAACGCAAACCCTCCAGACCGTCACATAGTGACTATGATGATATGATGAAGTGGATCCGAAAAAGCAAAGGAAGACCGAAATGGCTATTTCTGGCTTATTAGCCGTCATCAGCCAATCATATCCAATCTGGAGGGTGTGCACCCCCGAGATTTGAAACCGGGGCTTTTGGTCATTGAGTTCAAATGAACTGGTTAGCAAGATCTCACATTTTATGTGATAGACACCAAGGGTTGATCATGGCTAAATGATAATGGGTGGGAATCAGAAAATGGCCATGTTGGTCTCCACTGACTTGTTTGGCATCAACGTAGCTAAACGTGCTTAGTAGGTAGCGGATGTGAAGAACGAACGAGGCTGTTGGTAGGTTTATTCAGCCTGTTTCGGGCTTGCTCTGCTCTTATGCGGGTAATCATAACACCCTGACTATTAGCAAGATGTAGAAATACAAGCATGCCATTTAGGACGGTTACGATAGTCCACACAGCAGGTCTGGCATACTGTTCATATGCCCCCGATCGAAAAAAGTTCCTCAGTCCTTCGCCAGCCATCATCCTCTGTCACTGTGGATGGGAATTTTAATCAAGCAGAAATAAGTGACCGCCGATTTATTAACTTTCCGAAGTAAACAAGCCCCAGATGGGTTGCAAATTTACTGAACATAGTTAAACTAGAGGAAAATGGTTTGGCCCTAGGCTATATGTTGTCCTTTAGGATGTGGAACGGTGTTTGGTTTGGTGGATAGAAGCAAGGTTAGATTTGTTGCTTAATAAAGCACTTAAAATTTTTAAACTTAGGCATATGGATAATAATAGCATAATGATTGGTCACATTGAGATAAGAGCAATTATGGATTAAGATAAGTTCTCGAATTAGCGGTTGATGCGGGACAAGGGATATATTACGTCAGATATTTATCACACATCCGCATGTAGCCTGCAAGTCAACATTCCAGCGTCTAAGGGACAATTAAAGTACTTCTTGTTGTATTCATCACTGTCAAGGAAATAACAAACTACGCAATTCACAGCTTTTTCTGGGGAGGAGCAACTGTTTATCTTTTAATAAATACAACTAATTAGTAATATTCCGCCAGGGGCATATGCGAAGGTTCGGTGTAGTTAACATGATAATTGAAAATTTTATCATTAACTTGGATGTATATTTTTTTCCTGTCACTTACACTTAGGGGGGGGGGATTAATTTTACCATGAGCCGCGAAATGGGAAGATCATAATTTGGAAAACAAATGACCTGCCTATCATTACAGCGGAATTAAAACAATGCAGAAGTATTTCAATCCATTCTAAACACTTCCCTTGCAAAGTCACTTCATTCTGCCTCAGGTGCGCTGGCTAGCACTTGTTCGACTGACTCAATTTCCGAAGTGCGCGCTACGTTGCGATGCAAAACTCACATTAAACCATCAGTTCTTTCAGCCGGCATAACGATGCGGGTGGCTTAAACCCCGACCATTCTACACAAGTTATTTTCTACGAACACGCAAACTCGGCCGAAACCACAGCCTTTTGTTTTCTATCTCACTTAGGCAGGATCTTACGCTTCTTACACACACACTTCAGCGTTCATTGTTGCCAGCCATTTCAATTTCGGGTAAAAAAGAAGTTGGTCTAGCACCCTAAACACCCCAAGCACTTTGTCGTAGTTTTGATTTAGCTTATGTTTAAGTTCATCAAATACCGCTTTACAAAGATAATTATGCTCAAATGACTAGCAATACTAAACTAATTAAAATAACCTAACGTTCATTGAACTATCTAAATTAAAAACGAAACAACACTAAAACCAAAAAACTAATAAACTAAATAATTAACTGAGCATTAAAACATACGCAAACCACCGGTCTTGTAAGACAGAGGTTTTGGAACAGGGGTATTTGAGGTGGGAGTCCAACGGTCTTATTACGCAAGTTGGGCTCCTTTAGGCGAAATTCCTTCTATATCTTTGCCTACAGTGTTTCCCTTCGTAGTGCAATTATTAACTGCAATTGTTTGATCTCGCTTTTTAAAGGAAATATACCAGGTCCATTTTGGGCAATTTTTACTGCTTCCAAACCGAAACAAAACCTACTATTATGCACATTTAACATATGGAGGTAGTGCCTGCGCTCCCCTTTTGCAGCGGCACTCTTTTAACTTGGAAGGGTAAACAAGCACTGATGCTAATATCGCAATTAAGTCCACATCTACTCTTCGTCAAATTTGTATTTAACTATGGTATGTATCCTGTATTGTAATTAGCGCAAGAGCGCGGCAGCTGTGAGTGTTCTATCCTCTCTAGTTGTCCCTGTTTTGGACAAATTTGCATAAATAACAGTGCACTTGTATTTGGACAACAACTTTCACGCGCTTAATGCTTTAATGTACTTTTTGAGATATTGCCCGTAATTATTACATATTTTCGCGGGAAAAACATGGTTTTTGGCTTAATGCCATCAATTTAGCAGGTGATAATTAAGTATTCGGAGGGTAACCCTTACTTAAATGTTTAAAACTGAAGCAAATGCTTTTCATTTTAACATGAGGAAATTGACCTCTCCATCCATTGCCTGAATAGGGCGTAAATAGAATGAAATCTTTGATCATCCAAGTAACTGTCAGTCTATTTAACGTAACTAATATTAACTGCCCTGTTTAACCGTATGTGTCGACCGTTAACAGGCTTCTTTTGCATTCAATGAATTCAGAAAATGGTAGGTGCTGTTTCTATTTTCTCCGAAAATAAATTAACATATTGAGCTTTGCAAGTTCAATTTCATTTTGTGCGTCCATCAGAGCTTGGCTTACTTGAAGATCAGTTCTGTAATGTGTTTATCCATTATCTACTTAAGCATACGGGCAAATGCAGCCTTTAAATAACGCTGTTTGCGGTAGGAGAAGTTACGTAAAGGCAGTAAAAACTACCCAACTGCAAAATAATAAGAGGCTAGTCGTACAAGCTGGCTTACTTCTTCCCGAAAAAAACCTTCACAGCAACGTCACGCAAAACTCAAACGGCAAGTTCTGACGTATTCGTCGCTGCCATCTAGCCACACCCAACACGAGGCTGGAACTCGCAACCAACGTGCCTAGTGGGCTCGTTTTTACCTGATTTCAATCGAAAATATAAACATTGTTGGCTAAAATTCTTGTCGATCGATACACAAAGGGCAATGGTCCCGATGAAGACTAGCAGGTGGCGAGTTTGAGGCTCTGGTGATGACAAACCCGCAGATTTGCTATGAATGGGTGATTTTGGCAGAAAATTTCATTCCAACATACCTAGATTTGCCTGAGGTTATCTTCTGCCTATGAAGCTGCCATATATAAGGTTTCTGTTGGTGCTTTGGGTGAACCCTAATGCAGTTGCGCAACCAATCATTGGGCGTTCAGTCGCCAAGGTCATTTTTCTATTCAACTGCAGACATCGCATGTCTAAACTAGGGGATTATTCTGGGCATTATTTTGTTGACGGCTGTGTTTGTTTGGACCGCGTTTTGGCTTTGAGCATGCTGGTGTTCGGGTCTTAAAGGAAATTTGTGAATACGTGACTTATCTCATGGACGTTTATCACAATTTCTTAAATGTTTTGATGACTATAAAAGTTAAATAAATATATTCACCAAAATTATAAGCTCGTCTAGTGACGTGAGAATGTCCGTTTTCATTGAAATTAATGAAGATGGCTTTAACTTACTGCGTCCGGTAAACAAAGGGCTTCATATTTGCAATAAGTATATAGTTTATATTGAGTCAAATATGTTAAGAAGAAAAGTGACTTTTGGTTGAAAATATTGTGCCTGGACAAATACTATATATTTGAATCAAAATGGCTTTAAATCCCGAAAAAATTCACCCTGTTGCGTTCATGTGTTTTTATTTATTCACATATCTCATAGCCAATGACACGCCAATAATTACGTGTAAACTAGAACATTGCTCCTAGCTCTTAAGAAAACTGCATAAAGGACACGTTAATATATACAATGGATGTGGCCTATGTTGTAACATATGTAAACATTTCGATTGATCTCATTGTAAAAAATTTTGCGGCCTCGAAGGGAGTCGAACCAATCACAGCAGGGAGGCCTTTTACATAATCAACGCTCTATGATTAACCTTCAAATATCAAAAAGAAAACTTGATTATTCCAAATAAATGTGAGGTTTGTGCTGGAAGTCTAAGAGAAGCGACTTCGAGAGCCGGCATCCTCAAGTCACTGAAACATCTTGTGATTTTAATGCAAATAATAGGAACTTAAACTGCACGCTAATAATCATTTGCACAAGAGACTCATTTATTTATTTCGTTTAACATTTCATAATAGTATGCACTGATTGCATATTCTTTTAAACGTAAATGTAACTAGTAAAAATAGGAGCAATATGTCGTCAACTATACAAATGATATTTTGAATGAAAAGAGTTTTAACTTCGCTACCGAAAAATAAAAACACACAGGTCTTTTGTACAGGCATAAGTAAATGCCCAATTATTCCACATGAGAGACTCACAGCATCTTATTAAAATCCCTAAAAGCCATTGTACCGATGGGCTGACTTAGTGATGAATGACACTGTTTAATAAACACATGCATTGCAAAAATGGTGGGTACACATACATTCTTACTGCATGCAATCCACAAAACAATCCGAAACTTAGAAAAAAAGCATTTGCGTTACTCACTCGGTAAGTTTTTATCTGCATTTTTTTAAAGGAAGATTACTTACTCATTAACAGTCGTAGTTATGCTGTGTTTATTTTGTATTGCTGCTAGTACCCTTAACTAACACTTTCGGTGCATATCTCGTGACTGTGTTTGCTTATTTCATGTACGTAGACCGCAGAAAACCCCATCGCACAACTGTATAATTAGCAATCTCAGGAAATAAAGCACAAAAGCTAATTTAAAAAAAACCCGGTGGCTTATGAGAAAAATAACCCTTACTGTTGTTGATTAAACGAAAAATTACTCCATTGTTTCAAATACCCTGACGTATCGCATGCATTCTCCCCCAAATATTTACACCTTTTATAAAAAAAACCACATTTATTGCGATAAAGATTCGATAGCTAGGACGTCTGACGTTTCGACCACCGTCGCAGATTTTTCATCGAAGTCATGAGCTAAAAGCGGTAGCAGAAAAGAGAAACACCTGCAGAGAAAGTTGCAATATCGTAAGGACACGGCCATTACTGCACACGTAATAAAAACAACGACAATAAATGACGGTCGCCGTCTTGTGTGTCGATAGCCTGATATTCAGCATGCAGGCCCTAACTTGCTGAATTTCCATCAAGCGTGGTGGAATAGGATGTGATGATTTCTCTGCTAGCCGGTTACCTTCTGTTGGCGTAGGACAACGCGGTGGGCTTCGTCTTCACAAGTTGCGATTGGGCAGGTGGGTGCAGTGGTTGGGCCTCTGACCCGTGACCCAATTACTGGTCAACTAACACGATTTTCAATGCTTGCTTGAAATGCGATCGCATCGAATGAGCCGCAACTTGAGAACTGGCATCATTTTGCCGCACTGCTACCACCTGTTTGGCAATTCGTGTCTTAAGCAATTGACCAGATTCTCCGACGTATTGGATTGTCCGCAACTGCACTAGATCCCATCGATGACTCCAGATGTTTCTTGCCATGGCATTGGGTCTTTCGGTTTAATTATCTGACGCCTTATCGATGCCTCCGGCCTGTGCGCAACTCCAACTCCTATGAATACTGAAGCTCCATGTGCATGTGTTCCCCATTTCTAATAATGCTTTTATTCATATCTTTGATGAAGAATCTGTGACAGGTGTCGAAACGTCAGGCGAATAAAATTGTTGTCTCACCCATCTGATCTTCGTCTCAATTAATTCCTGAGACCCGTATGTTCGCTCATTTTGATAGCCAAGTTAATGTTTACATTCGATCAACTATCATTTGATGGGTAAAAAGATGAATATCAACTTCCAACTACAATACGTGGGGGAAGATGAGTAATATATGTGTATAAGGCGTAGATAAGGTGCCCGCTCATACAAACTGCAGGTGAATTAAATTATTAAATGGTAAATATGAAACCTGTTATAGATTTTACACGTTTGGGTAACTATTGGATAGAAAACGCAAGCATTTCGACGGTTTAGCTAGCAAAATGCAATATAAGAAAAGCAATATTTCCTTTTTTCGTGTCTGGTTGAGGGCAGCTATCAAGGAGACTTTAATAAGATCGACGTTGGCGTGAATAACACTGATCCGGACCTCGCATTTATTATGGCCAAATTTTAGTTGAAAAATACCTATTTTCTATGATCCAAATTTACCTCAACACATGCTGTAATTCATCTCATAAATAAACTAACCTGCTGGATAATAATTGAACCTAAATAACTGTAATGTCGACAGTATTCTGATTTATTCTATTGGTACTTTTCTTATCACTAGAATTTATGAGTATTGCCTATTTTATGTTCAGCATGATTGCACACTCTACGCTACATGTAGCTTTCTGAAGCAGTGTGTATTCAACCATGAAGACACAAGGAAAGGAAAAGGAGCTCCTACGGTCAACTTAATTTATTCAAACTAGTTCACCTAGCCTGACATGCTCACTTGGCCGAATTCTGCCTAATAGGGTTTTGTTTGTTCGTGAACTCTGGCAAACGTAGGCCACTTGTTTGCTTCGCGAAGCGAATAATTTGGTTTGCGCTCATTCCTGTTTTAATAACTAGACGACATGCAGAGGCTAAACATGCCAGACGGCGAGGCACTGATCAACTTCGGTTAGATGGAGAGCTTATGACCCATTTGTTAGATACATTGTGTAAAGTATTGGCGCCGTACTCAAATGCATACTCGTGTGTACAGTCCTAGCTGATATTCAGGATTATGCTTGGCTAAACGAAGACACAATAAGCCCGGGAGATGCCGTATACCTAGTGAGTAAGAAGAGTCTTCGAAATTATGGAGGTGAATATTCGACAAAATGGTACACTCCCACAACGATAAATTCCGCCTTGATAATATGTTATGATGTGGGTGGAATAGACGGATAATTACATAAAGCACTCGCTCAATTTCGCAAACCTTTAAATGACAAACCATTGCATGAACACGCATAAACCATTAGGCGTTAGCTACAGTACCGGAGAAAATGTGTCCTAACGGATATTAACTTTGATGAATTGGACTAAAGGACTTTGCTGTGTCATCTATTCGTGGGTCAGAAATTTAGACAGACTAGAAAGAAGTCCTGATTAAACACAAGTCACATTCTTTTCCATAGTGACAAAGCGTTTACTAGCCAAAAGACCAAACAACCTTCTTTTGCATATTTCTAGCTGCTGCATTACACTGCTCTGACAAATGTATCTCAAAAATTGATCCCCTGAGTGTGGTGTGAGAAATGCACACTCCATATAAAATTCTCGAACATTAACATAGGACATTGACGTTGTCACTTACCATACTAACAGTCTATGTACTTGCTAAAAAGCCCAAACACATGTTTCACCGGTATTCTGCTGCTGCTTGACAGAGCTGTGAGGGACCCGCCTCATCAGTGGGTCCCCCAGCCTTCCCTGTCTGCTTTCTGGCTGATATATCGATTTTTAAGTTTCAACGCTTTTAACCTCCTGAGAACTTAATTCATGTAAGCATTATGCATCATGATATTAAAGGTCTATATGCGAAGACCAAAATTTCTAGGATATATTTGTGTTAAAATTCGTCAAACCCAGTGAGCTATTCACCTGCTGCCATCAGACAGTCTTAAGTAGTATACATTGACGTTGTTACTTACCATATCAACAGCCTAGGTACTTGCTAAAATGCCCAGACACGGGTTTCATCGGTATTCTGCCACTGCTTGACACAGCTGCGAGGGATCCGGCTCATCAGTGGGTCCTTAAATCTACTGATATATAGAAAAGTAGAAAGCGTTGCGATCACCGGAATCTTCTTTAAATTGTCTGAGATTTTGGGGTCTTTCAAGTGTCCATCGTCATAGAATGAAGGCGCAAACGAAAGACATGGAACAATTATATGACACAGGGGCCAATCAACCGTTATGGGGGGGGGGGGAGTGAAAAGGGGGGAGAGAGCTGTCAACCAACATTGCCATCAGACAAGTAAAAGTATGATTCCACTGATTGCAACGCCTTTTACTTCTCTATCTGCACACATAACTGGAATGCAAACATTTGCCTCAATACTGACATATACTGCGAACAGAAATTAATTCCTTAGGAGATTAAAGAGCTTAACATGCTATCTTTTAATAAAACTTATGCATGTGCGCTATTCAAGATCAGATGACGGATAATGCGAATAGATCCACTGCAAGTAATGAACTTCTGCCGCATAACCGCGAAACATTTTCTTACTGGATTAATAAAAAGGCTATTTTTCGGTAAACGTTTTGACTGTCTGGGTTTTTAACTGCCAAATAAAAGATATTTAAATCTTAAATGTTTCTACCCTTTTCCGATAAAAACAAGTTATTGTTTGGCCTAAATGTATGCATACATTGTTAAAGATGAATGTGCGTGTGTCAATTTATTGGCTTCTTAAAGCATATAAACTACACACGGGAGACAGAAATCACGATCAGGCAACCAACTACTAGGCTCAAGTATGCCAACTTATAGCTGCAGAGAGGAGGGATGAGATGAAATGCGGGTAGATTTAAACCTTCTGTTTTGGGTGTATTCTGCCTTTATTCAGCCAAATATGAGTCTTCCTATTCCTTTCATTACCCCCGTTTCAAAAGCGTGATCGCCTCCATCGTCAGATCGTGGGGTCAGTACTCTTGTTTGCGTCAGATGAATGTGTCTGACCACTTGCCTTGCCTTATGTCCATGTATCAATCGAGCGCACCGATCGATTTTGTGGCTGTTTGAATTGCTCGTGCCGTCACGGGCGTCTTCATGAGCTGTGTCAATTCGTTTTTGTGTATCATGAGACTTTTCACCCTCTCTGCTCGCGGTTGCCGGCTGTCGGTCCTGCTTACCTCTCTCCACCTGACTTACTGCTCCATTCTAATTCAATGTCAGCCTTTTGCGAAGCGCTTGGTGTGTGACCACGCTTTTGAAACGTCAGCCAAAATACACCTAGGACCCAGAAATCATATCTTCTTGTTTCTCTTCCGGGGATGAGGAAAGGAATATTTATCTGGACCTCAAATTTGTTTTTCGCATAATATGTCTAAACTAGGACAGTAAACACAAGCATGCCCTCGAGTGCGGCGCGGATACTCCACGCCGACGGGTCAAAAGTACCTCATCGAACCGAATTGCATCAGTGCCTCGCAACCTGACAACCAGTGAAGACAAACGCAGGCGTACGTCACTCTTTCTTCTCCATAAGTGAATCTCATCGCACGTGTCCTTCAAACTACTATTGTTTTTATTTCAGACAGATTCTGACAAGTGACTATTGTATAGGAAGGGCGTCGGAATAGGAAGTCAAGACGGCATTTCAACATCCACACATCCGCACATCTCCTCTTAAATAAATCTGATGTTTTAGACAATAGCCTGCCGGCAACTGCTGTCTTTAAAAAAAGGAAGAGGGCAGCATAAAGATGTCAGTGCCAACGAAGCAGACGGGGGGGGTTAGTAACTCACACTGGAAAGTTCATAGAGTTGCAGATCACGCGCAACCCTCACTGGCTGCCACTCTAAGTCCGCAGTCTTCAGGGTGGAGAGGGGGAAGGAGACGAAGCCCACAACTTTGCTTCGTTTTGTGCGTTCGACTGACAGAACCTCGAACCGGATAGACTGACTCTGCAGTTCGTGAATTGGTATCTTAAAGGAAGGAGGAGAAGAAGTACTTGCGTGTTTTGCAAAAGTGGTTAATCAATTCGGGGCAAAGGAAGAAATAGCAGCATATGTCGAGGTACTAAGATATCGCTAGCTCTATCCCCCATGTCTTACGGGAGTGGTTTTAATAGACTTTTGATGGTTGAGTCATATCACGGGAAAGAAAAAAATGAAATGTTTATCATTGAAAAGTAGAAAATAATAAGATATGATTATTTTAAGAAGCCGGCGCGAGCCGGCGCTTGTCCCAAAGAGTAAGGGAACACATACCCGCATGGTTAGGGAAGGGCCAACTTAAAGGTGTAAACAGTTCAATCTTAGTGCACCTGGTAGACTCAAACCATCGCGTGGATGCCAAAGAGGCCTTCCGAGTGATTTACAAGGTGCCTTCAAGCTACTCAAAACTCCTCGGAAAGCGTCTGTTGGCGACGGCAGAGGCGGCCGCCATCAGGCTACGCAGACCGCTGCTATGTGCCCAAAAGAATTTCGTCGCGGCACCCCAGTTGCCATCGGCGAAACTAAGTAACATGGCCACCCACAGCGGACCACAGGCCTCGGAAACGGGCCCCCGCAGAGACGACCAAGTCCCAAGTCCAGCCACGCACACCTTATCGGCGGTCTTGGACGCCGGGCCGTCTAGACATTGACACTCTGATCTCAACTCCCCCAACCCCCCCCCCACCCCCCTTTCTCCCCCCTCCTCCCCACAGTGACAACGAGAACACTTCATCTGTCCACCAATCACCATAGTTTATTCATACCATATAAATGTAAAGGCCTGACGAGAATTTATCGAAAACAAACGTATGTTCGCCAATTTATCTTCTGAAATTTTCAATGGGAATTTTCGCAAAGTTAAAAATTTTACGAAGCGTAAAATTTGCGCGTGATAATACAAATACAACCAATAGCCAACCGGATTTGCGAAAACGTTACCTGCAAATGGGGGTTACAAACCGATATCGATTCTATATGGAAATGTAGGAACTCAACTAAAATCTTGACAAATGGGTTTTACCACAATTTTTAAACTCACAGTAGCTGCGCATGAATTGGGATATAAAGTGTAGTATGATAAGTCGATAAATATGCGTATATTGCTTAAAAATAAGTAGATATTTCTGAGTTTTTGGGTTAGGTAACAAGTATTTCAACGCCTACTCAATTGAATATAGTACGTTTATAAGTATGTCTTCACAGAACTGCAATTTACCTGCAAAGAGGCAACAGGAGATACCCTTCCATTCCTGAGCGTGAGATTGCAAATACTCACGGATGGCGAACTCACAGCAAGCGTCTACCGAAAGGACTCCACTGCAGAAGTCATCCTTGACTGTAGGGGTAACCACCCTGCGGCACATAAAAGGAGCTGTACTCTTATCCGACGGGCCCATCGTTATTGCAGTGATGATGGTTTGCTCAAAAGAGAACTTGCTTATTTGTCCAACGTACATCCCACAAGCTTGTTAAAGATTGCCTAGGACGTCGGGGTCAAACACAAAACCGTCCTCCCAATGAAAATAAAGTGCCACGAAAGTTTCATTCTCTACCCTATATGAATGGAATATCTGAAACCATCTCTCGGCAACTAAGTCGTTTCGGTATCTCCGTTGCCCACAAGCCCGCATCCTCACTGCGCGCAAGCCTATGTCGAGTAAAGGAGCCCCTACCCGTAGAATAACTAAGTTACGTCATTTATCGCATACCATGCGCCGACGTCTTGAGGCTCGCACCAAGGAACATAAATTAGCCTTTCGCCGACGAGACCATTTATCACTCGTATTTGCGCACTCCCCTGAGTGTGATCACTGATTCAATAGGTAATCGCCATGGGTAATACGAGGCAAGCGAGAGAATTCCTCGAAGCTTGGCACTGGAGCCCGGCTGGTATTAACAGATCCTAGAGCTTGATTCAGACTCTACTGGTTTTTGGGCATGGTGAACTCACCTGCATCTAGCCTGAAACGATAGCATGCTGTCTGTGCTCGGTCAGATAGAATTTGACAGACTTCGAACCCTCCCCCCCTCCACGGAACACGTGGCCCACAATGGCAACGTTAACACTTACCCACCCTCACCAGCACAACCTATTGCCGCAGGAGTCACGCCAACATAACCCTCCCGCCCAATCTTATTCCGTTCTTTGTAAGCTCTGCCGTAAAAAACTCTAGTGCGACACATCAGTATATGAGAATGTCACTAAATATACCGTGATCAATTAGTGTGATCAGACCTTGGCAACTGGTGCCGACTCCTTTCTAATCCTTGAATAACACAGAGATTCCAAAACGATATTTCTACATAATTTCATAGCGTCATAAGTATGTTGGTTTCCTGATACCTAAACGCCAAAAATGCTATCAAAACCTTAGTATTCTAATGTTGCAGTTACTCGGGTCAGTTTGTATGGGTGCTCATACGCATGACGGTAAGTATATTCTTAGTAAACAAAGGTACAGTTTGTGTGTGATATGTGATCGGGTGGTGAGTTATGCTAAAAAATGTCAAAAACATCGAATGTTGTATAAAGGTTCATTGGCAATTTCAAAAGACAAATTTGTGAATATAGGCTTGCAGTCGATAAATTCCCTTTAGGTATGTATATTTGTCCAAGATAGTACTTGAACATCATCCAGGATGTTTATGAAAGGCAAAATAAATAGAACTAACAGTTCCTTTGTAGCACATACGGAATCGCTTGAATGCAATAGGGGCTTTTACAGTGTGTCCCACAAGGTGCAATCAACCATTCCTCGGGTAGGGTTGTTTTAGTTGCGGTAGAAGCGGCTGCTATCAGGCTACGCAAACCAGGCCTGTGCCTTTGCAATAACTTTAATCTGGCGCCACAAATACCATGCTCAAAAGCTGCCAATTAAGCCTACCTGGAGCTTACCACCTATCTGATGCTAATCAAATTACTGACCCTTATGTTGTCCTCTAACCGACTACAGTATTTTTGTATACCAGTCCGCATAATTAATTTAGCTTGCGATATAAATGTAAACAGCTGAAAAGAAATTACTATAATTGGCGTTGCGAAAATTCCCATCAGAGAATTCAGAAGTCCAGTTTGGCGAATATACGTGTACTTTCGACAAATTCTGGTCAGGCCTTACTTTTATATGGAAACGGGGTGCGAGTTTAAACGTGTTCGTGTTTTCGGACAAGTGAGTCGTGGGAATGGGGTTGGGGATCGATAAGCGAAGGCCGGTTTTGAGGGCAGGGTTTGATGGAGCAGTCTAGGGGAGGGGATAGGGAGACAAACATGGCGTGGATGACTGCATGCCGCTAAGTGACTGTGGGCCAGGCCAACTGTGGGGCTTGTAGGAAGTTCTTTTGTGCACACAACGCGGGCTTCACCAGCCTGATAGCGGTCACATCTGCTGCTGTTAGCAGGCAATCACCCTGGGACTTCAAATAATTTAGTGGGACCCTGTAGATTACTCGGAAGGCTTCGTTGGAGTCCACCCGATGTCCAGAATCGACCATGTGCGCCAAATTAGAGCTGTTTGTGCTCATGACTTCGGATAATTTGGTAGACCCTGTAGATTCCAGACATCGGGTGGACCCCAACGAAGCTTTCTGAGTGATCTACAGGGTCCCACCAAATTATCCGAATTCCCTAGGAGAATTTGTCGAAAGTACACGTATATTCGCCAAACTGTTCTTCCAAAATTATTATAAACAAAGGTATGGTCGATAGTTTACCTTTTCGGTTGGTAAATTTGCTTTAAAAACCAATATGCCACTCTGTGGTTTTCTGCTTAGATGCTATAGAAACCACTGGACTTCTGAGTTTTGACGTTTGGTTTATCTGTATACCACCCAAAAACGTTAGGATTGCAATGTCCACACTCCTTAATAAAATTTAAATATCTGTCTTGTAAACTTAATAATTTTTCTTTGATGCACAGAAAATAAGGGATGTGTGAATTAATGCGAAGACCTCATATCTGCACATTTTGTAGCAAAAATATGCAAAGCTTTTTCTCCGCATCATACCAGGGCACAATAATGGAGTGTGTTGTTGATTCTTTAGTTTCAAAATGCTATGCCTGCGACGAGATGTTTGACTATGAAGGGCGCGCAGTTATCAAACATAATTTAATGCAACAAAGCTTCCAAATAACCTTTTTATTGCTCAGGCGCTTTGAAGCTGCGTTTCTGACAACCGAGGTTAGCTCCTCAAACATTTATTCTAGCGAATGTGGAAAGCCAAGATTGGGACAAAAGCTGCATTATGCAAAAGCCAAATCATCCTCTGCATACTGAACACTCCGATCTTGTTATCTACTAGAATCCATATGGCCAAATTAATAAAAATCCAATGAAAGTATCCCATTGCTTTCTTCTCTAGTGTTACATGACACTGGATTTCTCGCTTGTAGCAAACGCATGCAAAATGTCGATCAGGTTTATTCAAAGTCCACATGTGCAGCTAAATGTATTCCTACGATTACGCGACACTCATGGCTTCTGCATTATATATTAAAGCTACAACTTCGAAAATTCGAAATTTCCAAAATTGATTAATTTCAGCGTTCAGCTTAACCGAACTCGAGTGTGTTTTCTATGTCCGCTAACCTTTTGCGCCTTATTTTGCGAGCTAAAGCGGCCGTTAAAAACGCAGTTGCTTTTGTACTAAATTGATTGTTCTCAAGCTTTCCACATCTTTGCCTTGAAGGCAAGGATAGACTGCATTTTCAGACCACATCAATGTGTATCTACAACTTTATACGCTCCTGTGGGGCAAGTTTCATTGGTTGAACGATTAAGCGTCTATCCAAGCGCATACGACAGCATCTTCCTGTGTGGCTAAACAGAGTCAAAAATAAGTCGATATCAAGCGCAATTCTGGCTCACTTGGTAGACAGCGGTCATCTGTAGACGTCAACCAAGCATTTAGAGTCGTCTATAAAGTTCCGGCCAAACACTCCTGAGTCAGCGGATACTTTCGACGGCAGAAGCAGTCGCCATTCACCTCACAAACCCAATTTTATGTGCGCAGAAAGCATTCGCAGCGTCCCAAAGGCTCCCGTGGCCAAAGGCTTTTTAAACATCTGCCCTCACGCCTCTTAATACGCTGCGAACCAATGATGAGACAGCGGCATCAAGCATCCAGAGGCTACCGACACCGTCTCAAGATATTGACACATTACGTCCTCACATTTCCCAACAAAACCCGAGACGAGGACGATGGGATGGCATTGACTAATTTTCTGACTCCTTCCCCTTCCCCTCTTCCACCACCTTCATTTATCTGGTCCCCAATTAAGACTAGAATCTGATCCCATTGATCCCCCCTAGATATTTTTACACCTCTCTCCCCCTCTTTCCCCTTGTTACTACTGATTGGTTTGCCTAAAACTTTCGTTTAGCTGACCTCCTTTATATTACTGTATTGCCTGATCATGAATTAATTTAAAACGTTCATTCGTTCGCTTAACTTGACTTCCTTAAATTGATTTCATTAGTTAGTTCTTGTAGTTACATGTGGTCATTAGATGAGGCCTGCGATACGACGGAAAGGAAGCTAATTATTAGCTGTTTTACTCAACAAAATCAAGCATGTATGAATAATTGAGGCATGCCTGTTCTTTTAACTGAAGAAAGCATTCGATACAAAGGTACAGTTACCCATGCGTAATCCGCAGGTAATAGGGGTGACCGATTCCTAACAATGGACTGAGCGAATTATTAATAGTATAACATAATTTGGATGACACCCAATACGAAATGCTATTTACGTCACGATTTTAGGATCACCGTTTTGAATACAAAGGTACATTTTGACGCCCGCAGGTGATGATATACGCCCATTTTCAGTTTCGAATATGGAGAATCCGGAAACGGGCAAACTGCATTCATAGTTGAAACATATGCGATCAGAACAAACGCGTGATTCCAGTGCTCTGTGCGGCACAATTCTTATTATCATTCGAACGTGAGACCTTCAAATTAGAAGAAAAATTGCTCTAAACAAACAGAAAACACCCTTGTGACTAAGTGGCAAGGGAACACAAAGTATTCGAATGAATTGCACAGCAATAAATCAATAATGATGCTCACCTGAAACGAAAAGGACTCCTCAAATGTTGGGTTGTTTGTTTGTCGTTTGGTGGAGGATGTCTGGAATTTCTTTTTCGAATTTTCAATATAGAGCCTGGAAAGATGGAACAGAAACACGAAGGTTACGAGAACAGAATCAATCAATGTTCTAGCGATCGAAGCGCGTGACATTTCAAACTTTAGGAGGTATTATAAGCTTGCATAATTTGAGTGCTTAGACTAATGTGAACATTTACGCCGTCAAATATCAAAAAAGTACGCCTTTAGCTATTCACCCCACAGATTTTACATTTTAAACAGGCAAAAAACATTCAGTATTGGACAGAGGATTGAGGGCGTTCAAAGGTCAGAAAAGGTATTCTAGCTTCGTTAGCGTCTAAGATAGTGTATTTATTAGCCGTTTTATGCCCATTTGCTGCTACGCAAGATGGCGGGTGGTATAAACAAACATACTGAGTTCATTCTAGGCCAGCGGGGATGCAAGGCTTAGAAACACGTTCTTTGGCGAGCAAACCGTTAGCTTTTTATCTCTATGATCAATGAAACTGCTTACTATTATATTTTAAAGTCGTAGGATATATGTTATACCTCAACGGTCCGCGAATTGCATGAAATAGTTAAGTTTTAGCATACTGAGTATATATAACTGCTGAAAAGATGTTGGTTCTGTGACATTCGTTGTTGACACACAAAATTAAAAAGATGTCCGCTACGTAGGGATAAACTACAGTATAACTTACATCCTCCACGGAAGAGAAATAAAATGAGACGATTTCTGCGACAAGAAATTATTCTGGCTGACGTTTTAAAAGCTTGCTTGCTTCCCTCGTCAGAGCTTGGTGTCTGTAATCCTGTTCGTGTCAAATAAATATGAACAACACTTTGCCTTGCTCAATGCCAATCTGTCAATCGATCGGTGCGATCGATTGTCATAGCTGTTGAAATGGCTCGCGCTTTCACTGGCGTCTTCTTGAGCTGTGTCAAGTCGTTTTGTGTTTCGTGAGCGTTTCCACCCTCTTTCCTCGTGGTTGCCGGCTGTCGGCCCTGCTTATCTCTCTCCGCCCGACCTATTGCTCCGTTCTGAGCCGATATGAGCCTTTTGCAGAGCGCTTGGTAGGCGGGATGAAGGTCCATGGCTCTGTTTAGTGTTCCTGTCGAGGACCAACTTTCTGGCAGCAATCTGGTCATCTGGTTGTTAGTTTGGCCTAGTACCCTTCCTTTTTTAAAGGTGAATGCGCGTTTCTTCTGCGTCACTTGGTCATAGACCAAATACAGCTACTCCTCGCGGTTGATTACTAGCTGATGCACATGCAACCTTGTACCATGGCGTCTACCCATTTCGCCGACATACCTGGCCGTGCAGTCGTGGCAGGGTATGCTGTGGACCACAGCTGATTCTTCTGTCAAAGGTAGGGGGTTTTGGGCCTCATGAGCTGCTGTCTGATGGATGTCTCCGGCCTATGATCCTATTAGCTAATAATTCGCGCTCACTGAACTTTTATGTTCATTGATATAACCAATGAAACCTATCTATGTCACAGTCTACTGAAGTAAAGTTTCACAGTGAGAGTGTTCTGTAAAGACGACAGCGGTTTGTAGGTCACAGGTTTGTAATTTGTATCATTTCTATTTCGATAATTGACTATTCAAGCATGAGTGCCAACGTCAGAAGCCGTATACTTCCAATGATTTTGCCTATGTGAACATTTATGACGTCAGGTTTCATAAAGTTCAAATTATGACTACAACAAGATTTGAACTAAGTAAACAGTTAAACAGCCAATGGGAGATAGGACTCCGCGATAAGACTACGGGCGTTTGGAGGCCAGGAGTTGTAGTCTACTCCTGTGAGGTTTTAGATGATAGGGGAAACAGGTTTACAATTTGGTACTGTTTGTGCATCGTCGCTGTAATACTTGGTGGAAGATGGTAGGAAAAAATATGCCAAGTTTATTCTAGGCCAGAGGAGATACAGAGCTTAGATAAACGCTTCTTGCTCGCATGATGTTGGTTTGACTAATCATATGATCACTCGAAATAATTAAAAGTAAACTGTACATTTGTAGGTCATTTTTTTCGACGGCCTGATAAGTGCATGAACCAGGAACGTTTGATACAACAAAATTTAAAGCACAGGCAAAATACTTGGTTGTTTTTCTTACACGCTTTGTTGAACGACAAAGAGAAAAAGTTCGATGTGGAGGTAAGGCCTAAACGTGAACGACTGTTTAACGTTAATTATTCGGCTGTGTTCAAAACATGTTTATTTATTTTTAAAGTTCAGCATCCCCTACATATCAGTAAACTAAACTGAAGTCCCACAGAAAAAATGATTTATGAGTAATCGGTTGAAAAGAAACCATTTTGTTGGTTGTGCGCTAGTCATTTGCGCAAGTTTCATTTGCCTAAGAATATGAAAAGTAGACTTTTATAGTTACTAAAAATCTGAGAGTCAGTGAATGCTTTGTAAAATTCCTAACATATTTTCAAGTACCTCTGCGATCACGAGTAAATCGATTCTGTACTTAATCAATGTAGCGTACATACGGTGGAAAAGTACTGACCTATGCAAGCAGCTAGACTATGTGGTCACTTGCCCATTTTTCCATAAATATTGGACCTAGATTAAATACTGACGGTTATCTGTGCTAGAGTATTTTGCGTCGCGTCTCATTTTCCCTTGTTGAGTTAGTTAAGGCAATTAACACGGGTTGGAATTGAGAGGCCATCCCGAAATTTATTGGAATCAAACAATTGTGCTCCTTTCACCTACTTAAAATTCGAACCCGGGCAAAATGCATCACCTTACTTGATCCAAACTCAAGCGCTAGTAATACGTGCATATTTAAAACACACTGCCGAGGCTGACTAGTATGCCGGAGCGTTATGTGTTATCAGACTGGAAAGTTATTAAGTAGGGGAATTCGGAAGGGTACACACATTTCTTCATCCATAAATTTGAAATGATTTTTTCTTAAAACCAGGATATGCCTTTTTGAACAGCATGCTCATTGCCTTTGTTGCCCAAGTGAATAATGAATGTGGACTTTTCCCAAACACTCGCAAGTCTGGATTTTTCCGAAGGAATAAATCTAACTTCAAAAATGCTTGAATCAGAGAAAGAAATTTTAGCTCAAAAACAGATATGTTACTCAGTCAGCTTACGTACTTCAACAGTAGCCTAGCGAAGCGGCCTGTTTTTAAACACCAAAATGCAGCTTTCTGTCATGGTTTATTGTGCCTTTTCATTTAAAGTGGCTAAGTTCTGAATGTGTTCAATAAATTATCCCAGAATTATAATTTTGCGCATTGGCTGACGCAAAAGGTCCATCATTGCCTTCTGATACGCAGAATTATCGATTTTTACATTGACGAATAATCGGTTAGCCATAGCCATCGCGTACGCAAGCGAGCATTCATTTTCACTTGGCCGATCATGCGTAGACATCAGGCAAAAATGCTATTCGGCCACATGTATCCTGTACAATCGTGATAAAAAACATGTTTAAAAGTGCAAAAACTCACTTTACACGGCAGTCTTGAGTTTGAACTGGTGTTAGAATGCTAAGAGCAGTGAGATCCGTGGGCAGGCCAACTGAGAATCGGAGTGAGCGATAGTTTGGGGAGCGAAGATTGCGGGCTTTGTGTACTGTGACATGCAAACGTTCGCTTGCCTGGTCGTAGGAGAGGGTGAACCACAGGCGACCGAGGTGACCCAACGGCACATCATACAGGTCCTCATTCTTCTCACTCACGTAGAGCGCAGGGTCCAGCCGACCAAGTTCTCGACTCCTCGCTTCCATAATACAAA
>JAYGXS010000003.1:79659529-79690118 GCA_036362985.1 Ligula intestinalis
AGCAGGCAATGACCGTTCGCAGATGAATTAGAAGTCACGAAATTGTATGACGTCAATACATTCTGCTCAATTTCTGATCTTCGCCTTATTCAAATTTCTTTCGGGAAAACAATGCTCTAATTCACATAGCCAAATATATTTACAAAAATCAGTATATTTGTTGAGAGAGATCTAATCTCACCTTCTGGATTTCCGTTTCTTTACATGTGAGAAGGTGTGCAAGGAATTGGATTACAGAATGCTCATATGCCAATGTACGGCAGTGCATATACCGGAAGCTTAGAACGAGAAGCCCCAAAAACCATTAATTCAGGAGGGAATGAATACGCAACTTCAGTAAGAGAGCGATCAGCAGGTTGATCGAACTTTGTGAAACGAGACTCCGGATCATCACTGGTTTTCATTTCTAAACAGTGCAGTCAATAAAATACAAAAATGCAATATAATTTAATGTAGGTTTGAATACAAAGTACGGCTACTGGTCCGTCGCAAGAATCGAGCCAATATTTAAAGAAAAAAGCTTTTGGTGTCTTTTGCAATGCACGCTAAATGGTGTACTGCTGGAATACTTACTACCAAAATGGCAGACTAGGTTTTTAAAGTGCATTCTATTCTTTTCCTGGATGAATACCGTCGTGAATTAGAAAAACATTATTTTTTCGATGTGAAGGAGAAAACGTCGTACCCTGGAATGAACTGTGCTTCGTGCCCCCTACTAAGGCCCATTTTCTCTTTTTTAATCAAGTTGGCATAGTTTTGTTGCACAATATACCCTCACTACAGAGATTCTCATAGTCAAAAATACGCATTTCAATCAGTTAAACTCTGCACACTAAGAGGCTGTAATATGTCACATTTAAGGGAAAAAGGGATTTATTTAAAGGCCTGCGTGCTACGTTTTTAGGATGGCAAAGAAAACACACTGTAGAAAAAGTTTTCCATTTAAACAGCGGGAAGCACCATTGACTTACACGACAACGTCTTTTCATCATACTCAAGAGAGATGAAGAGTGAGCCGTTAGTGTGACTAATTGGTAACACGAAAAGCAAAAGAACGTTGGATATTTGACCGTGCAAAACGGCTTTTTTCACCTGTACAGAGGCCTAGCGGAGTTGACTTTTGTGTTTTGCATTCTACCAAACGCTTTTGACTAACCTGTCATTTTGACCGAATGCTTTCATAATTACGGTTATAAATTACAAGGCATGTCACCTTAAGTATAAAAAACTGCAAAACCAAAAAAACTGTAAAATTATCGTCAACTTTCTAAAATAGCATCTTGCCTGACGAAATTGCGAAATGTACAGTATGCGTTGAGCACTTCGCCTTTCTTTATTTCTTGAAAACAGCAAATTGCCGATTTGAGTCTTTTCAATTTTCACCAAAACCTTAAAAAACATATTAAGTTTTGGTGGACTTTCTGTGTCGGTTGCATCTAGCTTCACCAGATAAAACTCATAATCACTTTCGTTTCCTGAGCTATAGACCTGCCCCTTTTTCGTAAGATTTAAAACAAAAACGTCTGTCTCTGTAAACGTTTAGAAAGCAAATTCTGCTCACGTGCCTTTCAGATAAGCTTGATCATATGTGAAAATATTATCTTCAGAAGACTACACCTATTTATTTTGCTGTGTGTATCATTGGATTCATTTTGAAAGCACAGCACCGGAAATTTCAAAGCAAAAGTTCGCATAGGAAAGTGCATCTGCGATAGCTGTTTTTAATCCGAAACTGTAGCCTTATGAAATTTGATGCATGCATTTATGTGCAGCATAGTCATCAGATATTTCAGACTTTGTAGGACGTTGCAGGTTGAAATGGCTTTAAGAAGAAGAAGAAGCTTCGATCGCCGGGATAATATGTTTACTCGCCTGACGTTTCGATATCCGTCGCGGATTCGTCATCAGAGACATGAGTAGCAGAAAGGTTAAGTATGCACAGACGTTTGCAGTATTTATAGGACACAGTCATTGCTGCAAACATACAGCCACAATTAACGTTAATTGCCTTCTTGTGCGTGGACTGCTTGTTGGACGGCACGCGGGCTCTGACCTGTTGAACTTTCATCACGGGCGGTGAGCTCGGTCATGATGATTGCTCGGCCGTCTGGCCCTCCGGTGTTGATGTAAGATCAGGCGGTGGCCTGCTCATTCCCCAGGTGACGACTTGCTTTGGCCAAATTGAATCTCAGCACTGAATTTGGATTAGGCAAATCGTTGCACGTGTTTATGGATTGGGGCCCGTGAACCATGAATGAAGTAGTTCTCGGCTCACTTGATTGTTACCTCTTGCGAGAATTTCAGCCTCATCAAATTTGACCATGTGACCGGGTCTCATCGAATGAGCCGCAACTTGAGAATTGGCATCATTTCGCCGCACTGCTGCCGCGTGTTCGGCAATTCGCGTCCTGAGAAGAACACGTGGCTGCAGTGCGGCAAAATTATGCCAATTCTCAAGTTGCGACTCATTCGACGAGACCCGGTCACATGGTCAAATTTGATGAGGCCGAAATTCTCGCAAGAGGTGACAATCGGGTGAGCCGAGAACTACTTGAGTCATGGTTCATGGGCCCCCAATCCATCAACAAGTGCAACGATTTGCCCAATCCATATTCAATGCTGAGATTCAATTTGGCCAAAGGAAGCTGTCACTTGAGGAATGGGCAGGCCACCGCCTCATCGTACGTCAACACCGGAGGGCCAGACGGCCGAGCAATCATCATGACTGAGCTCACCGCCCGTGATGAAAGTTCAACAGGTCAGAGCCCGCGTGCCGTCCAACAAGCAGTCCACGCACAAGAAGGCAATTAACGCTAATTGTCGCTGTATGCTTGCAGCAATGAGTGTGTCCTGTAAAATAATGCAAACGTCTGTGCATACTTAACCTTTCTGCTAATCATGTCTCTGATGACGAATCCGCGACGGATATTGAAACGTCAGGCGAATAAACATATTATCCCGGCGATCGAGTGTTCTTCTTCTTCTTCGTCTTCTTTTTCTTCTTCTTCTTCTTCTTCTTCTTCTTCTCAATCGCTTCCTGGGACACAGATGTTCGCTTGTATGTAAATGGCTTTTTTCGTCCAGAAGTATGCTGGACAAAGTTATAAATAACCGGAGTTGGTGCACTCACATGACATATGTACAGACGTTAAGGCTCCAGTGGCCGAAGACAGAATTTAGGTGTGTCCGCGGGCCTCCCACCACTTCGCGAGAGGACGACGAGACAGACACAGCACATGTTTCCACGCCGTCCAGGCCGTCGTCAGACCGTGACACCTTGCGTCCTGACATCTCCCAACAAGACGCGAAACATGAACGACGTAGTGACATAAACAAGCCATCGGAGCATCCTTCTCCCTTCTCCCTTTCTGGTTCCTAAGTATGACTAGAAACTGACTCTTTGAACTATAAACACCTATAACCTATAAACAACTATATACATCTTACTCTCCTTAATTACTAAGGATCGTTTGCCCAAACGTTTGTAAACTTTATCCTCACTTGCAGTAAATGTCCTATCGCATGAAATGCCACCCGGAATTCTGAAATGCGTTTTCGCTGCAAACATATTAATTAAATGTGGTTTCAACAATGACAATTGTACAGCCTGATCTCAATAAATTTTGGTCATATATGGATGCCGGCTTTTTAACGAGCTTCTTTCTGAGCGCTTAGTAAGAGTGTGCAATATGAAAAGTTCGTACTTAAGTAGTATGCCTTTTTTTATTGATTTTGACTGCTTTTAAAGATTCAAATATATTTTTTGGTAAACATGCAAGAAAAAATTATTGATGGTACGCGATTGGTAGAAAATTACGCCTTTTGTAAATTTAAAACTTAAAGTACGGGTATCTTTTGGTTTTAAAAAATTCCAATTTTGAGCTATTTTAACAATTTTCAGATGTTCATTCATAAAACATCGTATCCGTAAATTTCTTAATGCTGTCTTTACTGTATAAAGCATGCCCCATATCTTTTGCAACATTAAATGAGAACTATATGAGATCTCTCTCAAACTGTGCGTGAAAACGTACAAAACCTTAAGCATAATGTACAAAGTGCGCAGATTTTTAACCTTGAATTCGAGTTAAGCAGTCAGTAGGTTTTAAAATGATTCGGAAATTTAGAAACTTTTCAAAACCAAAAAATACACTTTCTTTAAGTATAACATTTAAGGAAGGCGTAATTTACTGCCAAATGAGTACAAAACATAATTTTTATCTGCAAATTTTCCAAAAATAAATTCGAATCTATAAGGATATTCAAAATCAATTATTAAAAGCCATACGAATTGAGTAGCTCCTTTTCATAGTACATTCTTTTTCGTGGCGGTCAGAAAGAAGCTCATTTAAAAGCCGGCATCCAGATTTGACTAGCGTGTATTGTGATTAGGCTGTACGATCGTCATTTACAAAACCATACGTTATGGATATTTTTGAACCGAAAACGCATTTCACAATTCCGGGTAACGTTTCATGAGATAGGGAATGTATTGTACATTACTGTACGTGTCTTATGATTAATAATATAAGACGTAGAGTAGCCTAACTTGACTTCCTTAACGCCTACGTGAGTATCATCGGTGAAACCTAATAAGTATGACTTTTGCTAAATGATACTTTATGTCCTAATGAGGTAATATATAGTATAGAAAAGATAGTTCTTTTTGCTATTTGGATAGCACGGTAAGGTGACTTAAAATTTAAAATGCCTTGGCAATTTTAAAAAGGCGTGCAAGTGCACATTATATCTGAACTCTACCTGCTGTTCGTTTGTCTGTCATGAACACTTATAATAATAAATCGTTTATTCTTTTTACGGATTAAGGAAAATTTTTCAATAATGCTTATGCATTTTTAAAATGTATTTAAACGCTGTTCTTTTCGCTACAAGCAGCCTTAATAAATACGCGGATATGATGCCTTATAATTATGCATTTTAAATAATTAAATAATATCAGCGTGCAAAAAAGTTTTGAGAACCTAAATACAACATTCATCGTGTACATTATTTGAAGCCTACATAATTGACTACAAAAATTAGTAAAGAAGTAACATGAATTTGAATGTTTTGGTTTATCTTAATTACATTCAATTGTTATAATGCCCTTAACTGTGACCCTAGGACGGATTTACAAATTCACATGTTAGATGTAGTTTTTGCAGGAATCCTATAAAATTTTCATTTTCAGCTCAGCATTCTTACAAGGTTTACAAGATTTTAATATGTTTGATTATGTCGCGCAATCGTTAATAATTCAACGCCACTTAAGCAATCTTACAACATCGAAACGTAAGCCAGCATTCCATTTAACGCTGTGTAAGCGAGTATATATACAGTATAGTTCAAAACACATGCAAATGCCTACGTTTTCAAACTATTGGAAAGCGGGCGTGAATCAACATTAAAGTATGTACGAAAACTTAGAATAATGAACTTACTTCGGAAAATGTGTTACTTAAAATAAATAGGAGGGCTAATAGTTGGTCAAGGAAAACAAATTCTTCTTAAAAATCCCCAATTTAAGAAGAAGTAAACAGAGACAAATTTGAAAAATAAATTTATATCTTTTCGTCAATTTAAAGACTGACGACGTGAGTTTGATAAGTTCAAAGTAAATTATCTAAGTTTATTATTTTCTATGAAAATTTGTAGCTTTTTATTAAGAATTAACTTACACATGGGCATTTAATGCTGAAATATTTTCCAACACTTCCAATGACTTCAAGCTGTAGTGTGTATATCAAGATTTATTTTAACGTTAATATGAAAAACTTTAAAATAAAATACATCTTACATAGACTTGCCAAAGATATGGGTTTCTGGATATTACTTTGCACGAGGATTGACATGTGGGCCTATTAAGAAAGTCCTGCAAATATCAAAACGCGTCGAGCAAAAACGACGTCCGAAACAAAAGTCGGTAAAAGTAGCTTATGTTGTCTTAGCATTTTTTTCTATGAAAATGGTGGTTTCAGGATTTTGGGGGCTGCGGAAACAGGATAAGCAGAGAAAGTAATTTTTAGAAGTAGGTCGTAAGTGGAAAAATGTAGTCGAAGTTATTTCCCGCGGCTGTTGATATTAAGTTGTGCTGCATGTAAATTAAAGGTATTGGCGGTGCTCCTAATGACAAATTGGACCTCTGATAATTTGGAGTAGATAATTTCCTAACCACCAGTTCGATTTTATTGAATTTCAAAAAAACCTACAATTTGGTAATCAGGTTTTTTGAAAAAATTTCAATGTTAATATAAATAAGGAAAACCTACCTCAATACAATAAAATTAAAATTCATATCGTAGTTATTAAAGTATATTCCACTGCGTATCCTAATTTTCCACCCATAACACCCTATAAATACAGACCTTGTGAGACAAAATGCTGGTAATAGAGATAAATTGGCGGTAATGCCTAACCTGCTGTTGCCAAAAAGTCTCATATTTGTTCTCTGATGAATAAAAACACATTTTAAAATAAGTAACCCCTCTAAAAATTACTTATTTTCTTAACTGCATCTTACGAAATTCTGAATATATTACGAATTTTTAATTTTCATGATGATAAATGATACAGTTTGACTGCAAATGACGGAACGTGCTTTTCCACTTATCGTTAAATTTTTTCTGTCAAAGGGGACTATGTCATAGCTCTGTTGTACGCTTGCGAAGGTAAAAAGGGTGACTATGTTGATGATATTTTCTGGACATGTTTATTACTTTTCTATCTCTTCAGTTTATAAGTTACGCATTAGTGGAAATGTTTGTGTACAACAATTATATTCGTTCATAATTAATACTTAATAAGATAAGCTTTTACTTAAATGCTTGCGATAATGGATGAGCAGCTTTGCTTACGACCTTCTTTAAATTGATGCGATAAAGCGAAATGCGCTCAACATTTTTTTCACTTCTTTTCCAAAAGCTGAATAGGTGGGCGAAACTGTTGAAAAATAAACTGTTCCTTGTTTCTGGAAACATAAGCGATTCCTTTGAATTGGCTTCACAAACATTTGAGTGAATTCGGACTTTATCTTGTGTTTCTGGAGTTGATCTATTTTAAACTTCCCTTACTTCTTTTGGGGCCCTTTCATAGCACAATTCATATTAATAAACAGTTTGGTTCTGACGTGCATAAACATTTTTTTCAATATTAAAAAAACTCTCAATTTCGTTAAATTTAATGTGCATTACCCTTACTTTATCTAAGTAAAGGAGCGATCCACTTAATTTAATACCTTTCTGAGGATGAAATCCACTGAGAAGATTGAAAAAAACGTAACCAAATATATGCTTAACAACCAATTTAATTTTCCCTTGGAAATTGCACCGTTTCTGGCCAATAGTTTATACTGTATGCTCATTTTTAATTGAATTCAACAACCCTGTTGCCGGGTCGAAATTAAGTGGTGTCTACTTGAACGGTCATCATACGGCAACTTTTCCACTGTGAGTCTCCGCTTTGTAGCCAAGTGCGCTTTCTTGTCTAGACAGCATTTGCCTTTTACCGGAAGCATCAAAAATGTGAAAAAACGGCCTGTGAATGGCAAAGTCCTTTGGAAAATCCGCTGTGCCGCATAAGACGTGATAACAAAAAAACGACAGTGAAGGTCTCACGCTAAACACCTATTTACTCACAAGGGTTAAACCCAAATTATCCACTTCTGCAATGCAATCATCGCACGCGTTCACATCAGTCTAAACTTCTGCCGTAAATCTACATCAAGTCTTTAGGGTAGCACAGTGTCTAGCGGGTTTCCTGTCGAGTTGCTCTTAAACGCACGATTGCTCTTAACCGCATCCGTATACTTTAATGATGTCACAACTTTTAGACCTATGTCTCACCGCAGCCTCGCCCACAAACCAGATCTCTGCTAATGGTCCAGTCGCTGCGTAAACCTCTTGATATCGTGCGCAGAAGATGACGCAAATTAGGAAGTTTTCTTCTGAATTTTTGTCTTGTGTACATTTTTAATGAATTTGCGCTAAGAAAAGCATGAGTTAATTATCACAAATCAAATGATGTTTACGCTTTATCTGCTCTAAATACGCGTTAATAGAAAGAAGGGCCATATATGATACGAACGGAGAGGCATACAAAAGTCAAGAGAAATTGGAGTTGGTGGGTTACCATATAAGTTTTCAAGCTATTTTGATCCAATGCGTAGATTTATCTCCAAATTAAGGAAAACTGGCTGTTTAGTCCTGAAAAGTTAAGGGTAGTGGAAATTAGTTTGGGCCAAATCGGAATTAACCTGGCATCGAAAAGTATTTCTTTGCTGTTAAATGAGACAGCACAAAAACTTTTAATTTTATACGTTGGGCTGTGGGGGAAACTAACATGAGTAAGACAAACAGAAGCTTTGCGTAAGTTTATGGTTATAAGTTTAATTCATTTTTGAGGAATAATTTTATTTTAAAAACGAGGAACGTATTGATTTTTACATCTGCCTATTTTCCAATGTCTGAGTTTTTTGTCAAAAGTGCATTAAAAAAATCTATTTTTACATTGACGTTACTTGGACAAAATTGATTACACTCACAGGTTTTCGAAGGATGAATGTCCAATTAAAATGCCTTCTAAAGAGACAGCCTATTATAGAAACTGTTTTCTTAATCTAAGGGAAAACACTATTGGACTTCTATTTTTAACGTTCTTTTTGACAATGTGTTTTTTTTGGTTTTAGAAACGGATGGATGTACAAATAAATGTTTATTTATAACTTTCGATATAAAACTCAGGCGAAATCTGGATGTATGGAACGAAGCTTGAACTACCGAAAACATCTGAAAATTCACTGGAATTTTAAAGGCGATCTTAAACGTCTTGTTATCCAAAAGGGGAATAGGTATGAAAAATTGAGCAAAAGGGTTATTTTAATATAAAGGAATATGGCATTTTTATGCATTCACATGGCAATTATATTTACATTCAGTGGTCTCAGTTGTAGCTGCATGTGAGTTAATTGCTTTGAGAGCGTTATGGACGTCCACTTTAATAGAACGCCAGATGCAACAATTCGTAAAAGTATATTTTGTAAGCAAACAGGGACGTACCAATGGACAGATTGCGGTGGATTTTCGCTATTTTAGTCAAAGGAAATGCGTAGGCTGGTGCCTCACCAAGACAGCTAGGCGCATATATACTCAACATACCCTGGAGGCCAAATTCACCTTCATAATAAAACTTCTGCAAGAAAAAGCCCTCAACGAAACTGTTAGTATTTACCTACATGCAGGAAAGTCCACGAATATTTAATAGGTAAATGGCTGAGAAGGAGGAGGATTTTTTATACAGTGGCAGCAACGACAAGCAAATTTCTTCATCCCAGCTTTAACTCTGTTATCTCGCGTACAAAGGTTACCGTAAAGACAATGCTAGTTTTCACAAGCAATCAATATCTGCGCTTTGGAAGTGAGGAAAGACTGCCCATTCGTAATTCACTATGTGTGCCCGCGGTTCACAGACTAGAGGACAATTTGAGGGGAGACAAGAACGCATTCTTCTTAGATAAATCAATACACAGACAGTACAATGTTTGGTAATTAAGTTTATAACGGCACTGGGCAGACGTCAAGCCACATTTCTGAATCATCTTCAAATTCCTATCAAGCTAATTCAAGTTCCTGCCTTGCCGTAAATGTTCTACTGCGAGGGTACTTTAAAAACGGTTAGCCCGTCCAACTTTCTGCGCGCCAGGATCGTCACTACAGGCCCTACGGCTTCCTTGTCCTAATATTGATCCAGCATCCGTGTAGACTTCTGAAGTGATGGAATAGAAACACCGTCATACCTACTTTTTCCACTCCTAAGGTTCTGGTGTAACTATAACGTAACTGCTGATATCATTATGCCCCCCAGTCTTCACTCCACACGTACTACTTCCTTGGTGGGTAGTTTTCTTCAGTTTTCCGTATATGATGGAAAGTAATGTGAGCACAGTTGAATCCCCTCATCGTTTACAGGTTAATTGAGTATTTCGAAAAATGAGAAAATAGAACAGTAAACAACTGCACGTTAAAAATAAAAGGCTTAAAGTGGTCACATTATGCCTGATACTGACCGCAAGAGCATATATAAACATAAAATTACTCAAAATATGGAGATTTTAAGGCACCTCTTCCGCTACCTAACCTGCCATATAAGCAAGTAGAATGCTATTTTTCGAGAGAACAATCTCTTTCTGACCTCTGTGCTTGTATATAGCTTTGTAGTCATGTCTGTGCAAAGAACTTTCATAGAACTCATGCCAACATTGCTCTTTATTCGAAGCTTGTATATCATTTAGAAACATTTAATAGTACAATTTTTTGTGCTTTTCATGAAGAACAGCTGCTATTGAAGCCTTTGTCAAGCTGACATCAGCATTGCATGCGCTGCTTAGGCATGCAAGTAGAGCATTTAAAAACAGCGCATTGTTCACATGTAAAAAGGTTTTCAGTTTTCTTTGATTCTGCTAACTGTAGCTGGTGAATTCCGTTTTTTGTTTTAATAACTCATATTTTCTCTAAAAGTTCAACTTTTTCATAAAACAGTAAAACTAAAAGGTTAATTTAAAATGTTGCATGCTTAACCATATGATGGAACTGTGGAAACCATTTCGAATTATTCAACAGAAGCTGGAAAATAATTTCTTTCCCGAGACATAAGGACACTTTCATGCGTTAATAGACAGAACTCGAATGCATTCTCAATCGTTTACACAGCTTAATATTTAACCTTTCCGGGCGCGATCTCCGTGCAAGTTGGCTTAATAAGTATCAACTTTGGGGGCACATGCTGAACTAAACGAAATAAAATTGTCTTTTTGGCATCTTATACTTCAAAATTGCGGGGATTTAAGTGAGCCGCATTGAGTAATATTTTCCATTTTGTAAATTGCAGCCAGTTAGCAAGAGAATTAAAATCCGTAGACAACTAAATGACTCATTGATGCTCCCATTTATCTGTCAGGGTCAGTACAGTTTGTTCCTCCGCATCTAGCTTTTTTGTTCGGATTAAGCAAATGCATCATTAGGTATGAGGTGATTGCATTCTTGTAGTAAGCTATGATGCACCAATTGAACTTTGTCTCTGCCTTACTTGTAATAAGAATAAGCGATCAAACATGCATAACGTGCAAATATGTGGTTAAAAATCACTTACGTTTGAGGCGTTCGTTGGTGTTGGTATTATTGATGTCCCTAAATAGCAAAATATAGTATAGAATTCAAGACACGAGTTTCGTTTTCTAATCACCGAATGGACATCGTATGATTATGTCCTAACTTACCTTGAACGAACCTATTGAATAGGAGGTGAACTATGTTGTCATACTTTGACGGTCCGAGGATGTCGAAGTTTGCACACACACGGAAATTTAAGAGATTTGAAGGTCTGTCTATCAGCGGAAGGTCTGAATTGGATCGATAAGCCTCACTGAGAATATATTGAGACTACTCCAATAGTAATAAACGTATACGTACAGAGTATGAAAATAAAATGAGATAGGGAATAGTACATATAGATACACGTCCCGTTTGAAGTGGGGGTGTGTTATTTTATTTCGGTTCGATTACCGGTGGGGAGCGCAGCACTGTGGGCAGCTGAAGCGATGGAACGTGGGATCGCTGACATAAAGCGAGGGAAAACGATACAAACGGCAATATGTTGCGGGGAGTCAGCGGTTGTGAATGGAAACGGGCACTGGGTTCACGCCAAAAGTTCCGACCTTGGTGTCCTGAAACCAGCATTCAGTCTCTTTTGTCGTTTAATATATCCTAACACTAAGACTGATGAATGACATCTTGTCGATCTAGCTTCAGACTGAGTTTGCAGACCATGCCTTCGTTTCCATCACGCATTCAAAAGAAGAACCAAGTTTATGCATTCATCTTTTGCAAATTCACTTAAGTTCTTTTCAACCGTCTTTCTTTAATTTCTCTCGAGTTCTTTTATTGCACAAAATTGTGTGTCACTGCACTTTTTATCAATATGTTTAAAAGAAGCCATGTTACTGTTTTGGCTAAAAGTAGTAGAAGATGCATATATGAGTCACACTCTACGCGTGGTATTATAAAAGAGCTTTGACGACCATGACTGCCACAATTTTTACGCAAATCGCGTGAAATATTTTAGAATTTACCGTGAGCAGCGAACATTATAAAGCCATACCAATTTAGTTTCAGCTTTTCATTTTTAACAATCTTCTTCTCGAAAATTTCTAATATGAATAAATTCCGACGACATTGAACAAGCATTATAACATATATATTTTGTTCTGTTGAAAGGAGATAGTACGGATTAAGCGTCAATTCTTTTCCTGACGTAGAAAATATACGCTATTGGTAAACTGGAAGATGCGAGACAGTTAAAATTTACTTTGTACTTGTCAACTAGTGTTGTCCGATAGGAAACCGAACAAGCTATCGAAAACATCAGCAGCACAGTGAAATTTTACCGATGATTTCACGCTTCTATTTCTAATTTTTATTAAATTTCTTTTTTTCCTTTTTTGTTTATGCATAAAACTACTCAAGGTGCTGTTTTGGTGCAAAGGTGTTTTGATATAAACAATAGCCAGAAGTGCAGTTACTTCCTGCTCGAGAGTTGTTATCATCTTGTTGTTAGGTTTGGAGTCAATGTGGCTTCTTTAGGGGGCATCTAGTCAAATAATTCCGTTTTGAGTTAAAAAGCCTTTTTTATGATGAACTGAGTATGTCAATTTGGTAATAATTTAATATAATAATAAGAATAGTTTCAGATGGTGGGTGAGCGTAATGGTTGCCACCTCCAGTCATGTTTACCAAAAACTGACTCCTAAAAATAATTTTTATCCATCGAGTAAGCAGATTTGAGTCTGCCTGTTTGAACTACTGCTTTTTACTGTACATTTGTCAAAAGCAAAGTAACTCAATGAATGTTTTGTTTCTCATTTGCGCTTTGGCTTATTTCTATTTCAGTAGGTTATTGTTGCAAATTGCCCAACGCCGGCTAGCAGGCTTTGAAGATCACCGCTCCACTTGGCACAGCTTCTTTATAACGGCCCAGTTTTCCTTTTATGTCCTCTAGGAAATTCACGGCTAAATGTAACGATGCTCTTCAGTTGATTCTGAGGTATATATATTATATAATACCATCTTCATTAGCAGTATAATCACTTACGACTAAATATGAGGCGTTTTAACAGAACGCGGGTTTGACACGTTTCTGGCCGTTGATTGAGACCAAAAATACATTAAATCATATAAACCGATCAGATGTTTGTTAGCTAAACTGTACGACTGGTGCGCTCTGGATAAGAAACAGACTGCATTTCTTGCCATCATACCCATTATCCCATCGTTTTTCTTTGCAAGGCTTTGCGAAGAGTGTCACTTTCGCGAACTCACAGCCCAAAAAGTAACGTTTGCTTCTGGCTTGATAAATCAGAATTAACGTTATTACTAATACCATTCTAGTTATTCCTTTCACTAAATATATAAGGAATAGCTACACCAGTTGTCAAAACATATGCTTAAGAATGAACGCAGTCGCTCAGAAAGTGTTTGTTGATGTAGGTCTGTCATTTGACTGTCGAAAGCAAGGCTGTTCGCTTTGCAGTTTGATCTATTAACTCTCCCTAAGGAAATTGATCACGAAAAGTGCAATCTTGCTAGATTTTCGGGGTTGACTAGCATGACAGTTGACGTAGCAGATGAAAACCGCTCGTAACCTCGGTCAACCATGGGGGTAGCTTGAATGTCTTGTAAGTGCACTACGTTTGGCGTCAACGACGTATTTCAACTGCTGGAATAAAAATGGAGTTTCTATTTGCATAAGGAAAATTGTGATGGTTTTTTTCAACGTTTACAAAGGTCTTACCTTCAAAATAAAATTAAGGCGAATTTCAATATAGTGAAGAAGAAATCATTGTATTTTCGATATTTTAGCCTTTTGGCAAAAAGTGCTACGTTTTAAGAACAGCTTGTTGCCTTTCTGATGGAGAATTAAGGAAGAGACCCTCAAATGCAAGCGCCATGCCCAGCAATACCACGCCATACGCAAAACACCATGGTAATTATAATTACAGATCATTATCTTAAGATTTTCCACAGTCTTCGTAAGTCTGTTCTCATGCGCTCTATGGTGGTAACAGTTTCTTGCATTTCAGAAGGGTATTTGGCGAGCATGCGTGGCTTCCGATAAAATCTCTGCAGGTAATTACATTTATAAGGGATGAAGGTAAAAGGTAACATGCGGGCAATTGTGTTCATAATTGCAGGCCAATTTGACATGGGAATACTGAAAGGGGTTGGGGGTTGATATTCTTCGGCTAGTTACGATGCAATGGGAGTTTTTTTGAAGTATTTGTTACCCGGTACATATTGAAAGCAGGCATAAACAGCAGAATTTATTTATATCAACAAATTTCGCGAGAGATTCTTAGCTGCTACCTTTTCGCTGCATAAGAAAGATAACAAGGACGCATAGAGCAGTTTTTAATTTCGCAGTATTACTGGCAAAAGTAAGGAACGTGGATCGGTAAAAAAGAATCGATAAAGAACAGGGCGTTCAGTCAACATATGAGGAGTAGTGGGTAAGGGAAGTAAACGAAAAACACTTGGAATTAAATTAAATGAGCAATTACCAGGGAAATTGGAGGGTGACAACCTAATCGAGCTTCTTGCATATGTCAGCTTTCTCCCACAGTATGTATACAGCTTCAAAATAGCGCAGGGTTCGGTGTACTGGCACGCGATCAAGTACTCGAAATGCTGTTTTAACGTCAACAGAATGCACGCTGTCCTGTACATGTTTCGTAATAGAGGACCAATGTATTCTGACTTTTTGCTGTTGCCAGTAATTCTGTGAATTTCACAACTGCTCTATGTGTCCTTGTTATCTTTCTTATGCAGCGGCAAGTATCAGTTGAGAAGCTGTCGCACAATTTGTTGATATCCATAAATCCTGCTGTTTATGCCCGCTGTCAATAAGGATTAGTTGAATCAGGACAGGGTAGGGTGGAATGAAGAAAATGAATAAGTATGGAACATAGAAAGTAATCAGACCGTTGGATGTGCCAAGTTCAGAACTTGCAGAAGGTTCTTTTGCGCGCAGAAAAATGGCTTCCTAAACTGCATCGTGGGTACTTCTGCTGTTGCTAGCAAACGCTGACCCACAGCCAGGAAATTTTGCTCGGCAAACACTATCGAAAAAGAGCTCCAGAAAATCCAAGACTCACTTTGAGAGAATGGATATCCGGAAAGCTTCATCATAAAGAATATGATGGCGGGAGAAACAAGGCCCAGCACACCCAGTATAGAAAAGACTACGCTTTTCCTCAAAGTCTCCGTTCAAACGTATGCAGCAAGCTACCTCCTAAGCAGAGCCCTTACTTAAGCCATATCATGAACCTTTCCAACAGCAAACGTCCGGGTGTTATTCTCAACTGAACAGGTCCTGCACGGTGAAGGTAAGGATAGGCTGCCAGTTAAGACTACTTCTATGTGCATCTATTCATTTACGTGCTCCTGTGGAGCAGGTCATATTGGTCGCAAGAATCGGCGCTCATCCAAAGGAATACGGAAGAACCTGCTAGTTAATTCAGAAGCATAAACGGTGCCATCTTTGCCCACACTGTTGACTCCGAACATCTTGCGGGCCCCAAAAAAGCCCTGATCGGTTAACGTTTACTATCAAACATCAGAGACAAACGCGATCCGGTTGAGAAAGTCGGTTTTTTGCGTGCGAAAGGACCATTTGCGAGCTTTGAGCTCGGCGTGGTCAATGGCTACAAAACTGCCTATATCGTTCCGCGCTATCGCTCTCTTTCACCCTCCTCCTCCCGGATTCAGCAAACCCTCATTACCTCTTAAGCAGCTGAATGCTATCAAATCCTAACCCCAATTGCGCTATTCCAATGACTAATTTGCCTAAAATTATTAACACAATTGCCCGTTCGTCTACTTCTACCCATACACAAGAGATTTCCTAACTGATGAAACGCCTTACATAACGTACTGCAAGTCTTTTTTGCCTGGAATCAGCACAAACTATTATAGCTGTAAAGCAAGGAACATAAGTAAAAAAAATTGGTAAACAGCTCACTGTTTACTAGCATAGGAATATTAAAGTTATAAAAAATAACTCGAAATTTACGAGATGGCGATATGGCAAGTCGCTTGTCCAATGTTTAATCTAAATATGCTTAAGATAAGGAGTGGAATAGAACGGCAATTTAATACAGAATAAATATAAATACAAAATTTTTATAACTTAAATCGTTTCCATTAACGTTTGCACTTACATTTAATGTGTCAGATATGCATGCGATCACCATGACTAAATTTGTCTTCCCAATAGGGATATTTCCAAAAAATGTCCGTTTTAACGAACAAAAAGATGCTTTCGTGCTTTATATTAATTTATTTTGACAATTGCAAGAGAATATCTGTAGTAATCGTATCCCACCTGTTAAGCAGAAAAAAATAGATTGAAGGCCTTACACGCATAGGCTGGCTGTTTACTAAAAAGTTAGATTACAGTTGTACTTGTAATCAAATTCATTCTTTCTTATGCATATTGAAAGATATTCCCGTTTGTCACAATAATTTTTAATTATATCAAGTGTTCGAGTGCGAAAAGCAGCAGATTGTTTTTGAAGTTCTGCTGAACACAACGAATTTCACTGTTTTGTAAACTGTATTCATCTGTCTTTTCTGGAAAAAATGTTTTATCTGATGCGTACACTTACCTCAATTTCATGGAAACCAAACGAAATTTGCCATTTTGTGAACATATATGATTGAAAAGTTCCAGCTCTTCATAAATACTCTTTTATAGTGCAACATCCATAATCATAAAAATTCTTTTCCGCAACGTTTAATAGCGTAGGAAATTCCTCGGACGCTGGATTTCACCTACTTTTGCCTCTGTTTTCTCCCACTATACTGACATGGATGGAATTCAATTCTAATAAACAGCATTTTGCGCCTCAAGTCAACTCAATAAAATACGTCAAATTTATGTAAAATCACCCAATCTCGAAACCTTCATTAGACATGTTACCTACTGTAAAAGTAATGGCCTGAGGAAAATTTATCAAAAACCTACATATGCTCGCTTAATACCCTTCTGAATTTTCTGATGGGATATTTTGCTTTCGTTACCTTCATAATGAGGAACGCAAGCAGCATACCGAGTAATTTCACGCTCTACGCAATACATCACGGTAATTGAAACTGCAAAGCATACTCTTAAATTTATTTAAAGATGCTTAATCTACGTCCTCCTGCACTTAATGCTGGTAACAGTTGCTGGCATTTCACTGCACTGCTTATGCTTTATGCTCTTTTACTAAATTAATGTTGGCGGAGCCTTTCTCAGTATGTTGTAGGATACTACTGACAGAGTAGGCTGGTCTCGTTAGAGGTCAACTACTCATAAAACGGGGTCTGACCGAACTGCGTGGATGTCGATGTAAAAAACAATGACAACTGTCCTATTGGTTGATGGTGTTGTATGACTATCGATTTAGATTAAGTCCACCATGTGCTCAAGAGCAGAAGTGGTAAGTGGAGCGCGAGTATAGTGAAATAGACGCGCAACTGCATACCTCAATCAAACCCTCCACCGCATTAAACCGGTGACAAGACCGAGCAGGTGTTGGGCGGAAGCCGCGTTCTCCAATGCAGCCTGAAACACCGCCTAAACTTAGCCTTTGCTGACAGTACACTTTGCGTGGGTACTACTGCACTGTCTACCCTCACTTACCTATAGAAGGTGTCTAGCCAGACTATTGGAAGCCTCGGCCGATACTTTAACCACTACTGTTATTTATTATACTACTAACTTGGGTGTTGCCGGGTGATAGTATTTGCTGGTACTATTACTAACTGTATTTTAAGTCGAAATTGACGCGGATTTAAGTCAAAACTGGGTTCATATCCCCTCAATGTCAGCATGGAGTGAAGTAGTATTTGTGCTAGTACTGGCGCGTTCAATAGTCCGAGGCGACGCTGAGTTAGCCGACGCTAGGGCTTCTACTCATTGAGCTCAGCAAACACGGTGAATCTTGGTTTCAACTTTTCCGAGTAAGTACATGTTTGGGGAATAACAGAGCTTGCCTTGGTTTTCATCAGCTCAACTCTATCCGTCGTGCTGTGTACGTGTCTACTAGGTTTGATTAAGATACTGCTGACTACGGCTGATACATAATTTACTTTAATAAAGCCTGTTTGCTTTTTAAGAATACAGCACGCAGTATGCGCTCCCAGTCTGTGTGAGATCAAGTGATTAATATTTGGAGAGCAGTAATAATAATAAATATAATTGCCAAAGGTCAGACCAAAAGCTTTCTAAATAGGTGCTCTACAAGTACGATACTCGAGGAAATCAGTGTTGTGGAGACCGCAATAGGCTAAAAGCTTTGACAAGGCTTTGAGGAGAAGTCTACACTAGCAAAACTAAGCAAATCTAAACTGAGCGATACAGTTGTGTCTAAATTTTATAATTGAGCTACATCCAGATGGAGTTCAAAGTAAGTAAGATTATAATTATTTATAGAGTAAATTATAGAGTAAATTAACTGCTGCTGCTACATTTTGCGAAGTTTGGCTAGGATACTGCTACTAAAGGTAACATATCACTTCTAAGAGTGCTTACTCTAGAATTTCTACTTACTAAGACCAGCGGACAGTATATTCGTGCAATAAATTCCTATAAATATATAAATGGCTGACATGCACCCCATTTTTTGCAAAAAGCATAGACAATGGGGACCTTAAGCGTGCCATAAACTTCAACCGAGTGGATTTGTAAGACACCTGGCAAGCGTTTAGGTGTGGTTGGCTGAGGGTACACACCACACGGCTGGACTGTCACCTCTCGTTGTCTGCTGGCACCATTAGGGCACCCAGCCTCTTAACACCATTCCCCAACCCCACAACGTGTCAGGGCTTTTAATTTGTAAGTATGTTTTTTTTAAATCCTGAAATGCAGTATAATTTCGAAAAAGGTTTATTAAAATATTCACGCAATAATTTATAAAACAAATAATCAAAGGTGTACAGTTGTTAATTTCCCAAAATTACATCAGGGTATCGCAAATACAAAGTTATACGAGAACGCAACGTGTAAAAACTAATTGATAAATACCACACAATGAAAAATAAAGTCCTTGGAAATGTTTTGGTAAGATTCTTATTTGTATGGGATCTTGCAGGTTTTTAAAGAGACGAAAAACGGTCTTTAAGGGGATGAAAAAGTACGCGTGAAATAGGACCTTCGCACTGATAATGAGAGCGTACGAAGATCCATCATTGGACAAAGCATGTAAAGTTGGGGGCTGAATTTTGCCATATCCTGCAAGATGAACCTCTAGGGGGGCAATATTTAGGAACGCATAGCTGTCAGCATCAGTTTGCGGAAGAAATGCGGTCACGAAAATCATTATCGAAGTGTCGAATTTTGAGAGATGCATAGACATGGGATTTATTTCCAAAATACCTTTCAAATTTGTTCAGCGAAAATTTCATTAAGCCACCATGAATAATATAAGGCACAGAAGCCACAGTTGTCAAAAAATGGAGAAAAATACTTCAAAATGCCACAAAATGTAGACCAAACTGAACCCCTCTCAAATTGCTACTAGTGTTGTAAGCTGATGACCTCCTTGTAGAATTACAGATAAACAATATGGCAAGCCCTTTCTGCTACTGCGTTCTGATTATGTCTTTGATGAAGAAGTCACGATGGATATCGCAAATTCAGGCTAATAAGTGGTGGCCCAACGACTAAATTTACTTCATTGTCAGCAATGAGGAGTTAAATCTGTTTTTAATGGGCGTATTTGGCCGACCGATTGAAAATATAGATTCAAATATAAGGAAGGAAAAGTGGCGGCCGAATGTTAAAAACCCGCATAAATGTGATAATTATGCACAGTTTTTCGTTATGGATTCCTCCACGTAGGTGTCGAATACAAAGAAATCCACCATCATCGTCAGCGGTCGTTCGCTGGTTAAAAAAGAGATTCCATTAAAGGCAACAAGGCACAGTTAGGGTATTGGCCATCGACATCGTCGCAGATCGCGTAGACTCAAGCGTAGAAAATTCTGATGGCCCTCGTCTGACCATGAGTACTCAAATTTGACTGATAATAACGTCCTATTGTCACAAACGTATTGCTCCAATGGAGTTTACTGCTTTTTCGAAATTATGATCAAAATAGGGAGAGCCTGAAACAATTTGTAAGGTCATCTTTTTATGGGACAATATATTTTTTGCATATCTTCTTCAAATGGTCCTTTCACGCTTTTTCCGGTCATAGGCCGCTAAACGATTTCGATTCCCTTAGTCCCATCCTAATTTGATGAACACTGACAGATAAGGAGGCACGCAACAAATTTTTACAGTTTAACTTCCTGATAACGAGCGACGTTTGCCTTAAATTTAGATAATTCGCTTTCATCTTGACATGTGATAACCAATATCCCCAGTAAAACGGAAAAGGCAAATGCACTTTTACAATTCAACAACCACCAGGCCTACTACGTTAAGGTTGATGGCGCCTTTCTAAATCTGTTGTAGGATATTACTGACGGGAAACATTGTTCTCGTTGGTTCAGGGCGAGAAGATCAAATACTTATAAAATGAGTGTTGCTCAAGCTGCGTGGGCGTCGATGTCAAAAACAATAACCGCTGTCACATTGGCTGATGGCACAGACCACACAGTCTGACTTTCATTGGCTAGATTGTTATCTGTCGTCTCCCATTTGTTGTTTGCTGTTAACATCAGAGCACTCAGCGCCCCAAGTCCACAAAGTGTCACGAGTTTTATTTTGTAAATATACATTTATAAAACATTCGAATATTCTTTGATTAAAAAAAACGATAAGAAAATTATCATGAAAAAAGTCCTGAGCAAATGGGTAAACCTGTGCAGTTTTAAAGTTCTGAATAGTACTGCAGCTTACTGACGATAAAAAATCATCAGGAATACTGACTTGTATAAATATCACCGATAATTAGCAAACAGTGAAATATTTAAAATATTGTGGAAATATATATATGTTGCCTGGAAATTGCGTGTTTTATAGGGGAAAAAACTCTTGTTCACTGGATAAGAATATACCTTTGAGATAGGAGTTTCATGCTGATGATAAGAGCGTATACGTTTTGCTTATGGTCAAAATGATGCAATGGCCGTAATAATCACGAAGATAAATGTCGAAGTTTTGGAAATTGAGATAGATAGATGGAAAGATACGCGTTATTTTAAAAAAAGTGTCCTCCATTACCCATGAATAAAAAGACGCAGAAACCGCATTGAGCAACATAGTCGAAAAATGTCCTTGAACGTCTCAAAATATGTAGAACAAATTGAAATTCCTTCAGATCGCCGCTAGCGTCGTGCGCTGATGACCTCATTGTTGTAGTTGCGATAAACAATGAGGGATAAAAATCGGTTTTTAATGGGCGTACTGGGCCAACCAAAGTATACACTGGAAAATCTGCATGTAAATGAAGGGAAGAAAAAATGGCGGCTCAATTTAATGATGGAGTATACCGCTATGTGACAAAAGCAAAGAAGCCCGGCACCATCGTCAGCAGTCGTTACTCTTCGACACAAGGGCGAACGTTAAAGGCCACATGGTGTGGTAAATGCAGTGACTGACGAGATCGTCCCAGGTCGCATAGGCTTAAGCGAAGGAAACCGTGACGCCCCTTGCCTGAGCATGAGGATTCAAAGTTGACGGACAATACCATGTTAATGGTCGTAAAAATGGAGATCCCTTTGTGGTCGTTAAATTTTCCCAATTACAGTCGAAATATGCAGGAGCCGAAAGCCGCTTCGACGATCATATTTAAAAGTGGACTATGTGCCTTTACGTCTAACCTTCGACTAGTATTTTCACGCCTTTTCTGGTTCTATTGCCGTTTAACATTTTCTTTGCCAATTTTCTCGTTCAAATTTGGCGAGGGTCTCATATATGTTTTTGATGAGCGAACGCAAAACCATGACTCCAACTCAAACAGGACCAGTTTTGTTAAGACCTTCCACGGGTGATGCAAACAGTGAATGTGGACCTTTGGTGGGCGTTAGCGCCCCCAGATATCCTTCCTGACCTAGCCAGTCTTGCGGATAGGCCTGCACCTCTTTCCATCTGTACAAAAATTAAGCACACCTACTAATCTGGCCTTCCTTAGACTTCTGTCTCATCTCCTAAGGAACCGAGCCTGGAAGATCACAGCCATCTTAGCCTTATCACGCCTCGATTTACCAATGAATTTGAAGATGGAAAGCTAATAACAGCATTGTAACCGCTGCCATTGTTTAAATATAAATGGCAACCTTCATGTGATACATGGTATAATTTTCTGTAAAAAATCCCACATTTATGCAAAGTTGTGATATAATGTCCACAAAAACATAAAATGCTTCTTATGACAGCAAATAAGAGCACGGAAATGCAGCGAGCGACAGATTACTCTTTGTATGGCGATACACATTGAAATTGCTAAGATTACCCCAGTCTTAAATCTAAAGCGATGTTCAAACACTTATCTTAAACCCTATCGCCATAGCCTATCTCTGCGTTCTTTACGTAACCCTTAACATTACTGAATAACCTTAACCTCAACCCTTGAACCCTTAATAAACCGCCAAGCCCTTAAGACATTTCTATAAACTCTACCCCAAATCTAAAACTATAGTTCTTAGCAATGATTTCTAGAGATAAGTTATGATTCTTAAACTCATTTTCTAACCGCAGCCTTAGCCTAAAAAGCCATCGCTTATTCGTTTTGGCACAAACCTGGTTAAAGTATATTTACAGTATCTCGCGTTATAGTTCAACGTTGCCTGAAGTATGTTTTAAATAGTCGGTCGATGTGAACCCTTATATTCTGAAATCGGAATATTACCCGGATTTTCCCTGAGAATCTGGGGAGGCAGATAAGGTAAACGGTTACCTTCAAAATACAAAAAGAATTGCTGTTGAATGTTATTTCAAACTGACATCGGCTTGCATTAAATCTTAGTGGTATGCCATCTTCGCACCTAAAAAAAGTGCCGTTCACACGCAAACAAATATGCGCAGTATATCTTGATGATGACGAAAGACGTTTGCTCAAAATCTTTTCAGGTAACTATTTCGGTTTTATCTTGAAATTTGACAATTATTATTGCAGGCAAAGACAGCCGGATTTATTGGATCAGATAAATTTTGCGACAGTTTTCCAAGTGCATTCCTTCTTTGCATGATGTACATGAGAAAAGGAAGCATACAATGATTTAGTTTTTTTTAAAATGTCAATGCATAACAGCAAGAGAACTCTCGTTTTCTTCAAAAAGCGAAATACATTTGCTCTACTGACACCCTACATGGCGATATTTCCCGCATAAAAACAGTCCTACTTAGGCGTGGCTATCCTGCACTCTTTATTTAAAAGCATTGGAACTATTTTCTGCCGAAATGGATTAGCTTCTACCCCTTATAAATACTATTTGTTCTTCGTGGGCGCTTTTATCTCTGACGATGAACTAACGCGAGAGCCCCAAGGCTCAAACAATAAACAAATTTACCCGCCGCTTAACAACTCTTCTTCCTTTTCAACGTCGTAATATTTTTATCATCAAAAAAAGCAGGAGCTACATATGCGACCTTGTAGAAAAGGTACCGAACATCGTGAAGACCTGCAGTGTCATGAGGAAGAGAATCGTCCAAAAACCTTTTTTCCTCACTAAATTTAAAGTAATTTGCCGATGGTCCAGAACAAAAGTGATTTTACTTTTGGCCTAAAGAAGTAGGTTTTTCATTCCGTCACTATCTCCGCCCACGCTTACTTGACTAGGGTCACTTTTAGGGTCCAGCGCTGAATTAAAATGACTTATTTTATCTGATGTATATGATTGCTGCTCAATGTTTCGAGAAGAGGAGCGGACCGTTTACTTGCTCAAAAAGAAAAATTGACCAGTATCAATCAATATGGAGGTTTCACTTGCTGCGAACTTGATACACTGAAACTATTCTATGCATTTATTAAAACGGCTATAGAGACGGTAAACACCAGGTTACTAGGAAACGGTCAGCCTTAAATAAATTGGCATTAGATAAAGGGTAGAGACGAAATTGATCCGTTGGTGACTGGGTAGCATTTAATCGATTTTCAGTTATCAGTACTCATGATATTTGATCCTTCGTCACGCCTGACAGCACGCCATCAAGGAAGTAGTGAATGGTGGAACTATATGCATCCCGCTTACAAAATTTACATTAGCGTCAGTGGATCATTCTTCGTCGCCCTTGACAAACGCTTGCATAAGTAATTGTTTCAGCAAGGAACACAGCAGTCTCAGTTCAAAGCCCAGGGGATCCGTCTCCCTATAATCTGAAACGCCTTGTCTACCCACGCCTAGGCATAGACGTCTGCAAAAGTCGGAACAAAGTAATTTTTCCTAACACACCAGTAACCTTATGTCGCAACATTTTAAGAATACACATCTGTCCCGCCAATGAAGATGGTGGGTTCATGGCTGATGCCAAACGTTAAGGTATTTAAAAATGGATGTTTTTTAAGTATATTCATCTTTCTAGGACCTCGTTGGCATATCTTGAGTTATATCAACTGCCATACAATCACAATAACCATTCTACCCGGAAAACAATATATGCTTGACTCATGTAAAGTAAAATAATGTTTTGTGCCAGTATCCCTAATAATAATGTTTCTAGCGTACAGAATTGAAAATGTTTACAAAAATTGGGGCTATGATTACACTCGCAAGCAAAGCGCAGTAGAAAAGACTTTGTTTAAGGTATGCCTTAAACAATTCAGTCAGAATTCGTCCGCGAATGCTGAGCTTTGATTACATGAGATCCTGGGCCTGCATGTTAGTTAAATCAACTATTGCATTAAAAGGAGAGTCGTTACAAAGTTACCTCGAACTCGGTTCGGCTTGGAGTAAGCCTCTTTGGCTTGTAATCTATGCATTAAAAGCTTGTTGTTAACAGGTGGAAATATGTTCTCTATATTTTGGTGCCATTGAATTAAGTTTGCCTGAAAGTTTTTTTCCGTTAAGCAATTCGGGTTTATTTTGAAATTCGTTAATTATCAAAATCAATGAAATGCAGTAAATCATGTTTGCAACCAAATGGCAAAACAAAACACATAAATCTTACAGGCACGCAACAGATAGGGGCTGTATATCTTCCTGATAACCTGGGCGTTTGCCTCAAAGTTAGATGAATCGCTTAAAAATTGATACTTAATATCACCAGTAAACAACAAAACCCAAATTCACAAACTTATCACGAAATTACCGAAAATTGTGAAGCCTCAGCATAACATGGATAAAGGTATTTTTATTTAACATTTTTTCGCATTAACCTTAAATTAATCTGCTAATGGGCTAGAGCAAAATTAATTTCAGTTGTTTTGCGCAGATAACTTGCGTTCCATTAGTCCAACAGGTCGAGACACGCTGGATAGATTAACGCCGATTATGGTGTTAGGGGCTAGATCAAAGCAACACTATCTATCTCATTAAGATGCCTGCAAATTTAGAATTTGAGTGTGGTGATTGGACCGTTTGACGGAAAAGTGATGTCTGCCGATCTCTATGGCAGAATCACTTTTTTGCAAACTGGATACGCTAATATTGTACTACGCAGTTATCAAAGAGGAGATTCTGGTGGTCAAATTCAGGTAATTTGGGAACGGACGACATCAGCGAAAACGTCATTCACCATACAAAAAGTAATTGATTATTTGGTGAGTAAGCAGCCTGTTTGGGGAGTTCTCAAGTCTGATTCCTCACGATTTCGGACCCTTCGTATACGTCTGGCTGGCTGGAAGGTGACATGAAAATAAAAATGCAGCGATCGATCAAATGCTATGAATTCCGCTTACCAATTTTTAAGTTAGCCCTTGGTAAGGAAGATGATATGATCATCAAAAAAACGGCGCTAACAATGAATATATATGGCAAGCGTCATTGGACAGCCCTTCGTTGCCCTGGGTAGATGTTTGGACGTGTAACCGTCGTGGCAAGATGAATTTCAATGCCCATGCATATCTTCCTTGGCATTAAAAATGACGATAAAATAAATATCCTAGGCATGGGGGTCCGTGAAATTCAAAAATGAAGTGTCATTTACTTACAACTCCGTACCCTTAGTTCTCCAAATTTTCAAGAGCAAAATATTATTCGCTCATAACTAAAAGGAAGTGCTCCAGTGATTTTACACTTCCACTATTTATGAATGGGTTTTTAAGTGCAATAAATTTACCTTTCTAAAAGATCCTTGGTATGGATTCGGTTTCATCAACTGTTGTATAGTCACAGTAAAAATATAGCCGGAATGCCATAACTGACTAAGTCTTGTTAATGGAAATAATGTGCCAAGTAGCCAATGTTCCATTACTTCTAATGACCAAATATTCATTGTAATAAAGCAAAACTGATTGAAAAATTTGCTCAGTTTTTTTTAATTTTGCAATCAAAAATGGTAAATATCTTTGAAGGCTTTATGCGCTGCAGTTCCACTATGTTTGAAGAATGTTTTAGAAAATTCGGGCAGCATTCTTCCGTGAATGCTTTCGTTGTGACTTCCCCTGACGAAACATGCAAATGTAGGTTCACCAACTTTATTAAAAAAATCAAAAGAAGGCCCGTTATCAAATAACTTTAAACTTCTATCGGTTTGCATTAAATAATTTTGACACAAAAAAAAGTGTTGTTCACATGCAAAAAATAGTTGCAGTCGTTTTTGCAGCTACAGAATTGAACTTGTTCCGAAGTTATTTTTTTGGTTAAGTAAGTCTGTTTCATCTTGAAGTTTGATCATGACTATAACCACTTAAAATCAGGAAACAAGTTGGTAACCTGATGAAAAAAATACCAAAATGGTTAGAAACAAAAAAAAACACAGGCGAAAGTACTCTTTTGTAGGCTTTGTCTGCATTAACTTTGATGCAAAGTGCTTAGGGTCCGGAACGAAAGCAATTTTATTTTTTCTGCGCAGAAACGTGGTAGCCCATTAGATCGACATAGGCGGGAAGGCTGATTAAATGAAAACCAGTGCTACGGTTATGCGCATAAAATACGTGGTTTGAGCGACCTCAACTTTAAAGTTTGGACGAGGCAAGTGCAACACACACCATCGCATCCGCCAATCGATAAATTTCTGGTTAGTAAGTGATACAGTAAGAGCGCGAATAACCAAGAGCGGAGCATTGTCGTGTCCTTAATGGTAAACAATATACTCCCAGATGTTTGTAGAACCTAACAAACAGCTAGCAGGCGGCTAGCATGTCGGCAGCGAGCCGCACTCACGACAGGTTATCGATAGGCTTATACACGGCGAACGTATACATGCAGTCAATCAATCGATAATTTAACATTTTAGCTGCAGCCGGGACAGAAGCTGATTGGCCCGATGTATATGGTTTACACTCGTTTATTACCCTTATTATGCTGTACTAGTTACGCTCAAAGACTTATGATCCTGCCCTCTCCATTCTATGTTCTTCTTTGGGGAACTCACACAAGCGTACGTAGGCGGGGACATCTTGGCCTTGGAAACAGTTCCGAAACCACTTAAAAGCCACAAACAAGTTTGTAAAATTATTAAAAAAACACCTAAATAGTTGAAAGCCAAATATACAGGCAGAAGGGCCTTTTTTGAAGACTTTCTCTGAATTAACTTTGAAGCAATATGCTTAGAGTTCAGAGCAAAAGAAATGTCAAATGTTTTGCTCAGAAATGCGGTATCCCATTATTTCGACACATGCATGAAGACTGATTAGATGAAAACCCATAGTAGTATCATGCGCATAATAAATGTTATTTTAGCGACGGTCTCTTTTAAGTTTGGACGACGCAGGTGCAGCACATGCCGTTGACTCCGCCATTTGATACTTTTCTCATTAATCAGTGATACAATCAGAACACAACTAGACATGAGCGGCACATTGCGTTGTTCTTCATGTTAAACATGCTCCCAGATGTTAATCGTGCATAAGACATGGGGAGAAAAAATATGCCTGGCATATCTCAGTCCCTTTAGACACAATGATGACACTGCTTCTCGTTTGGACTAAAACGAATCCACTTTGATCACTGGAATCATATTTCTATTAGTTTGAGCTTTTGAACTCTTGCGGGAATTCATATTTAAAGATAAAATCGTCAACGAAAACAAGCACAATAAATACAGCAAAGGGACCAATTAATCATCATAGGGCAGGGGGGAGGTGATGGGATGAAATGTTTGCATTAAATGTTTAACCTGTCCCACAGATTATACTAGACAGAGCAGACGCGTGCTGGGTTTGTGCATACACGAGCATAAGCTGGTTGTTCGACGGGGCGACACAGTATCGCAAGTGGTGGCCAACCCCTACAGGGCGGGTCACGAGTTCAATTTTGCAGCTGCGAGGATAATATCCCACGCCAGCAGCAAGATGGTCTGAGAACTGATTGAAGGCTGGGCGTCGGAGGACATCTCAGTTAAGCGATATATCGATCTGGTGCCGTATGTCTTGCCCTGCGCAGATATCTTCAGGCTCATGGTACTGGTGGGTAACTAATCCTGTCCCTCCCCTCTCCTGTTCTATGATGGTTAAGTGGCCACTTCCCCATTAATGTTGTGTGATTTCGTTGAAGATGTATGCCTGACGATAAACTCCCGCAAGAGTTTAAAAGCTCTGATTAATAACACTATTTTGGTTGACCGATTGTGAAAAAGCACGCGGCATTCGGCGGGGTTGGAACCCACACAAGAGGGAGGCCTTTTACGCAAGCCAATGCGTTTCACAATAAGGTCAACCAAATTAACCAAATCTGCCAAACAAACTTAATAAAAATTTGATTCAGGTGATCGAATCAGCTTCTTTTCAGTCCATACACATACCTGGGATGCGAAACTTTGCCTCAATGCATCTTATGTGTTTAAGACGCATCGAAAGTCTACATTTACTATCATGAAGGTCGCTTGCAAGCCACGAGATCAGCTTCCAACCTGTTGCAAAGCCTTTGATCAACATCGTCAAAACCTATGTTTGCACTCTATGTACTATAGAAGCAAACCCAAATTAGGCGAAATACTTTATTTATCTACCTACGCATTTGTCAAGCAGTTCGAAAAATTAAGGTTCGAAAAGACCTTCCACTCAGCCCTTACAAAAGACTTTGTAAAGGACCAATTGGTTGAGTTTCTTCATCCTGACGTCGAGGGTAGTTTATTGTGTCAACAAGTGAAGGAACAAAAGCAAAAGTCAGGTAAGACATTTTAGAGAAAGGTATTTTACCGCGCAAAACAAAGTTTCTAGCCGGCTATCCCTAACAATTGTACCTGCTGTGACCTGAAGTCAGTTCACTGAGCATGTGTATGTGAGAAGCCTTGACTGCAAGATGATTACTCAGTCGGCTGCAGCCAATCAAATGATGCGGGGCGTATCGATTGGCTTCGAGCGTTTGGCAAGCGACAAATAGTTGAGCGCATGGAAAAGGCCGACAGGACATGTGTAGTAGATGATTACGCTTCAATGCATCTCGTAGCATACGGAAAGCAGAATGATTCAGAGCGGTGGTACTGTGCTCGCAACTCCTACACTCGCACTGATTAAAGGTACTCCGTGCATGTGAAAAGAAAAGGTTTTGGTACGCAGGCTATGCATTTAAATGCATGTCAATTTTGCATTAAATATGAATATTAATCAATGATATATTTGTATGATATAAATGAATATAAATTTGCACTTCATGTGAATTAGCCATTGCCCAATAAACCCAGTTAGCATTGAATATGAATATATGATATATATATATATATATATATATATATATATATTGCTGATTGAAGCGAAAATGCGTGTCGTCGGACATACAAGAGACGAAGAGGCGATCTCGGGAATAATGGGTATAATATCCTGACGTTTCGAAAGCGTACAGGCTTGCATCGTCGGAGGTTGGTGTTTGTACACGCCTCACAGTCTTTTATAGGTGTTACAACTGACGTCTCGTTCGCTCTCCGTCTATTGGCGCTCGATCCCCTTGCGGGGGCGGGGCTGGAGCTCCGTCATCGTCCTGCTGACCAGGGTTTCTCGCCGTCACCTCGTCGGAGGGGGAGGGCAGTATTCGTCTGCCAGCGGTCATTGCTCGCGTCTGCATCGATCGCGTCGGTGCCGCATGTCCTGCTGGCTTCCCCCGTTGGCACTTTCCCGTGTTCATCCCGCCGGCGGAATATCGAAATCCACCATCAGTGTTTATGCAGAGACCGTTGTCATGTGCAACTGCGTTCAAGCCCGACAGGAGGTCTTGTTGGTTCACGTTGCCCGTGGCGTCGCTGACGGCTGCATTGGTGTCTGGGGTAGATTCCCGGACGCCTGTATTCTGGCCCGGTGTGGGTTTGCTAGTCGTCGCGACCCGTCTGACTTCCTGCCGGCGATTTCGTTGATCGAGCCGCACGCGTAACGCCTGGTAAGCCGCCGGGAGAATCGTACAGCGGTTGATGGAATTTTGTGCAGTGTGCCATGCTTCAAGCGTTTCTCTGGTTGTCCGATCACTACCTCAGGGTAGGATTTCAGCGTCATTAAAAGCGAAGGTGTGTCCAGGAGCCGAAC
>JAYGXS010000003.1:79692963-79704072 GCA_036362985.1 Ligula intestinalis
TTCAACGACACTAGTGCGCAATGGGACAAACACCTCTATTGGCAGGCTTGTAGACTCTGTTCAAAGTTCTTGCTCGTGAAAATGGTAAATATTTCCTCAGTTTGGTCGAAAGGCAAGATCCATAAGGCTCATCAGGCGAAAAGTGACAGTCATCCCAATGCATCAGACAACATGCTGCTGTTGTTTGAAGAGCTCTTCATCAGAAGAAAATGGAGTGTTCGCCGAAAGAGGTTTATTATAAGCCGGACTTTTTGGAAAGGTGTCTCGCCTATCCATCTTCAGAAAAGGGATTCTCTGGCTCATGTTCTTGTCTCTATGCCACTTGCCTCGCCACCGGTCTACTCGTTTATGCTGTCTGTCACCACGTCGCGTGTGTTGTTTTAGCCTCCATGTGCGTCCGTTTTCTCGTCCTCCGTTTTGCCCCGACTTATTTCAGGTCCATACGCGTTGACCGTGCAGCTAGTTAGTGGCCCCAGTTGGTCCATGCCATATCTGTCCCTGGATGAAGAAGTTCTTAAAACAACGAAGAAGATTGGTATATTTATGGGCGGTTTGCTGAACGGATGGTCAACATACAGGCTCCTTTAATCTGCCTTGATTTGTGATCATCACCACGGCGCACAATTTCAACCACGTCAAAGATGAAATTGTGTCCCATCTCTGCATCATGAGCCGCTACCTCAAACTTTAGTTCCGGCATTTTCAGAGCCAGATAATGCTCATGTATTCGCGTTTGTAGTTTTCTGCTGGTTTCTCCGACATAATTGCACATCCTGCATCTGCACCGGAATAGAAATGGCATAAAAACACCGAGATCGTCAGCCAGTACCGTGATCAACGTGGATATGCCTAAAGCACGTTAGAGCGCGCCGGTGGCCAATGAAACGAACCCACATGACGGCAGAATAACACACGCGGCACGGTGATAGGCAGGGTTAACGAGGAGGCCGATGGTGAGGCACGAGTTACACACAGTGAATCAACCATGATTGGTAGAACACGCACACAGAGAAAAGAGTGGCAAAAAGACGAGGACCATGGGTCCTAGTGTCCATTCTCTGAAAATGGATAGACGAGACACCTACACGTGAATGCTCCTCTTTCTTGTGGTTTACCACCTAAGAATCACAATTTCAACCCTAATACAACTCTTCATGAAACGTGGTTCAGTTTAGTTGTATTAGGGGAAGGACAATACGAACGTCTTTGAACTAATACGGCTTGATAATTATCTTAGCTAAAAGTGATTACGACTGCCTAAGGAGCCGATACAATAGACCATTAGACTATTTCACTATACTCCAGAGGTCAGTTTGACACAAATATATTTTCAATAAATCTTCCTCGATTCTACACAATAACATGAGTACTCAAAATAAGAGAATCGGACGGGGTTATAGTTATGTTCTTAGGGTTAGTGCTCGTCGCCCGCATAGCAAAGTCAGCGTGTTAATGTCATTGCTATTTGGGGTGGGGAGGGTTAAGTTGGATAGACTGTGAGCAATATTAATAGGTCAAGAAAGGGGAGTGAAAAACAGTCATCGGAGGATTGGGGCAAGATACTTTATATTTGATTCCCTCTTTTACTGTCATGAACGATGACGGATGTCATTATCATCGAAAATTAACAAGTTTCCGAAGAAAAAATCCATGAGTTGGACAGTTTTGTTAACCACCTTATGGGTTAAAGTCGCCTAGGATGATATCAATATCTCATTTGTGGTAAAATTGTGATGAATAACGTCTATGATGCGCGCAGGCTAAAGGAAATATCTCATGCCTACAAATCACTTCAAACTAATCGCTCGACTATCGGAAGGCCTGAAGAAGCTGTTGAGGCATGTGAGGGGTAAGTTAAAATGAGGCCGATAGCAACGAGTTCATTTTTGTCCGCACATGCATTATAAATGATGGTTCAGAAGTGAATGTGATATCACACTTTTATTGCAAATAAATTCAGAAAAACTTCCTACAAAAAATAATGTTTAAACCCGACCGATAGCAGTGAGAAAATAGCAAATGTGAAACAGGAAACAGCTAAGTTGAAAATTAAAAGAAAATTTTAGAAGGCTTCCTTGTGAAAAAAAATCAAACTGTATTGTTTCCAAAATTAAGGCCGTATCAACAATTCAAATTATTTTTTAAACAAACTTTTTTTTCAATAAACCGTAATATTTCTGCATAGCTTCATTTGAACCGTTATGAAAAGAAAAGCATTTGCTTAGTCTGACTTTGAGAAAGAATTTCAGTTAAAATATAACCGACGAATAGAGACTGTATATATAAGCTCTCTACTAAGTGGATTGGTATTCACAAATTGAGCTTTATTTCCATCTGTAGCGGCGTTGGCAGTTTTATTGTTTTTATATTACTCATCGATCTGTGGTATCGGCGCTGCCGTAATTTTTTCGAAACTGAAGGTAATATATCATGACAGAGCTTGAAATTATTTACTTATTTAATTTGTCCTAAAGGAATGAAATACTTCATTTGTTAAGGACAGTTCTTGCATACTCACGTAAGCATAAAGTCTGGCCGTGTGGGGACATTTAATTCCAAAGTTAAATCGTGTAGTTCGCTGAATTTACCACTTTGTTCGTGCCTGATGGCTGGTGGCTTGTTTTTTTCAAATGTACATACACCGAAGAAATGGATAAATTTTACTCAAACACAAATTACCTAGACAGATAACTGGCCGCTTTTTATATTGGATTCAGAAGAACGTGGAATAATTAGCTTAAAGATTTTGGACTGTTTCACACAAAATGCATAGCAAGGACTATTTGTCTGAGCGTAATCTTGCGCCGATAATAATAAGCTGTAATAACGTATGCAAAATGGCATTTAAATATTCATATGGAGTTGAAGGGCTTCATGATAAATCCATGTCTGAGAAATAACCATTTTGGTAAATAATTTACTTTTCTGTGAAAATTAATCTAAATTTAAGTAGAAAGCCTACTCACAAGTATTCTTTTTTGAATCAAAAATTGAACCTCTATTATAAAAAATAAGTCCCAGGTTTTTGCATTAACTTGGTATGAAAATGCTCAGTGCATTTGCATTTGTCTCGAGCCTGATTGTACGTAAGGTTGCATGCGTATGTGAACTATTCAAAAACCATTGGTATCAAATATGCAAGCCCCAAGTTCTTGTTGCAAAGAAGAAAGAACCACGATCACTGGGAATGCATATGGAGAATCAAAAGGCGTTTTAGTCACCGAGATTGTAATTTTACTTGTCTGACATTTCGTTCTCCATCTTCACTATATCGACAGAGATAAAAGTCGTCAAAGAAAGAAACGAAACAGTTATATACGGCAGGGTCAATCAACTATTTTGCAGAGGGGAGGGGGGGAGAGGGGGAAGTGACCACCAGTGCCATCAGTCCGAAGGCGCCTGCGCAGGTCGATGTATGCCGGTGCCAGATCGATTAATCGATTTGTGGCCTGTTTTGTTTCCGGCGTGCACGATTACACTCCCAGCTGCGAAATAAGTATCCTGACCGGTCTCGTAGGTATGCGCAGCCACTTGTGATAATGTGTTACCCCGTGATACCACCAGCTTATTTCGTGAATGCGAGAACCAAGCATTCGCTCCGTCTGTCCTGTTTAATATCAGGGACAGCTTGGACGTGGTATGCAATAGACTACGCCTAACTGCTCACTGGTATTTTAATGGTCCTTAATTTGTGAGGTTGGCTGTGCATGGCAGCCTTTGTCGGTGAGCGATTCCGACGCCTAGCCTGAGCCTGGATGAAAACGCCGTCAATTGGTTAATCGATCTGGTACTGGCGTACATCACCCCGCGCAAACATCTTCAGACTGATGGAACTGGTGGTTGTTTGTCTCCCCTCCTCCCTCGCCGTTACGGTTGTTGGGCCCCTGCCTCATATAACTGTTGCCTGTCCTTTGTTGACGTCTTTTATCTCTGTCGATGGACTGCAAAATGAGCCCGAGAGTTCAAACAAGTACAATTACAATGTCAATGTAAGAAACGCCTTTAATTCTCTATCCGCACGCATATCTGAGATGCGAACATTTTTCTAAACGCTGGGAGAGCAGTTGAATAAGCCTGAGATTTCGGTTCCTTACAATAGGCCATCATCAGAGAAAAAAAGAGTACAGCAATAATTGACATATTGTGAAGTCCAGCTTCGAGAAAATGGAAATTGGGGAGATGGTAGAACTCACCATTGGTAAAGTCCACGCTCACTGGGTCCTCCTGGCGTGCATCTTTGAACTCATGGCGTGCGTCCTTGGACATTAATTGGGCAGTGCTACTGGGTAGCACGAACGAAGTGAAAAATAACTGGGTGGTATATCCACTTGCGTTGGCAACCATGCCTCTAGCAGTTTTTCCCTGTCCTATTAGCGGTCCGTACCGATTTTCGCAGGCCCATTAAGTCGAATCTTTAACCTTCCTTCAAAATGTGGGAAGTGAGTTGGGACAGTAGATCGCCTTTTTTGCACTCCCCGTTTGTGCTACGTTATTTGCGAACATAGTCTTCCCCCGGCCATGAATTCAACTTCACGCTAGCAAGAAGTATGGTAAAATACAGTTTCCAGGGCGCACCCATAGGCAATCCATTTAGTTCGATAAAACACTTTCAAGAAGTGAGGTAGCATTTTACGAGATGCATTAGACAAAATACAATTATATTGTTTTGTTTTCGAGAGTTCGTTCTGAAATAGTATGAACTCTGTAGTTTTATCTCGCACAACGGTCGACTAGGGTCAGCGCAGCTATTGGCAAAATATTTTCCCGTGTGTAACTATTTCGGAAGTCAATGGGTTGATATACAAAGTACCAAAGGATGTAGCCAAAGGCGGTCTTCTTCTCCTGTCCAAAAATAGTTCATGCAGCAAAACAAATTTATAAAACCTTTGGTCAAACGCCTGAGACAACGATGGATTTTCGAAAATAGATTTTCAGCTAAATTGCATTTTTATAACTGCATTGCAATACTTACTGGTATGTCTGAATCCTGAAATTAGATCGTAATCTGTTCAGCAATATAAAATGTTGCAAAATGCATGTGCATGTATCAGCAGTTCAATTTGGTTTGATTAGTTGTCACATTTTGGCTCAAGTCATTTGGGTCCTTTGCAAATCATGCAAACATAATTAACTTCAAGACTTATGCAGGTGAAATGGTTGTGCAGTCATCAAAAAAGTGTCTTTAGTATTCAGTAAATTATTCTTTCCATATATACATGTACTTTATGATTTTATGCATATGTTGAGTCTGTGAAAGATTATAGAAAGTATTTTCAAGCTCTGCCTTACTTCTCAATTTCACATTAGGCTTAAAATCCTGATTCTCTTTAGCTGAAATAGACGATTTTTGAATAAGGAAGGAGATCCGCGATACGAACGGTCAAGAAGCCGTCCACCAAGGTACTGCTTTTTGGTAATACAACTTTTTCCTCTCTGGTGATTAGTATGGAAGAGAACACATATTTTTCGGCAAACTGTCGGCCAATTATGGCTTTCTTTTTTCACATCTGAGCACGAACCGTCCTAAAGCAATATTAATTTAGGAGCTTTTCTTTGAGTTGAGCACAAAACGGTCCTAAATCACTTGCATCAACTTGAATTTATCCATAAGTAACCCCAGGAAAAGCCGCAAGAAGCAAAAATAACCGAGGCTTTCCTGTTTGTTGCCAATTGTTGCAAAAATTTTTGATGGCTTGATTCTAAAAGAGCAGTTTGACATCTAATGCAAAATGGGTCCGAAATACCCTGCGCATAATTTGGATGAAGTCGTTTAGAATGAGCACACATGCTTCATTATCTGCTATGTTCAGATACATTTCCTTATGAAGAAAATGCTGTTCTGTACCATCACATCCAAGGCGGATGCATTTATCAGACTGATGAATGGCTTCCATTTAGGCTAGACTCAAGTGCGACCGAGACTTGAACAGGAGACAGCGGAAAAGAATGGATGACAAACAGTGCTTGTTCAGAAATGTCTGACCGCCTCTTCCTTGACTCTTCTGTTGGTCTTAAAACCTTACGGCTGTAAATGGCATCGTATATCCACCCCTGGTTGCAGTGTCATGTAAATGAACACTAAACTAAATCAATTTACAGATTAAGCCTTTATGAATTTTTATAGGCATTATAACACTTAACTGCAAGTAAACGTTTGCTCAGACTGACCTTGTTGATGTTGTTTTTGTTGAATATGGGACAGTGTCAACGTCAGGCTAACTATAGCTGTTCTTACTCGACTTATTAACAGCAGATGACATATTCCGTGAGGCATCAAATTTTCTCAGGAAATGTTCTCTCAATGAAATTTAATTGCTGGTTCTGATTTCCAGTCTAGGTTAACCTGCAGCATGACCAATCATATATTTGGCAGGCAAAGATGCCGCCTTTGAAAACATACACACTCGGTTGCTCGAAAACAACATGTGCTTTCTGTAGCATGCTTTATTTTCATTTTTTTGATTTAGTAAAACAGTAGCTTGGACACAAACATTAAGTACTCCTTACAGTGGAAGTCATATCTTCAGATAATATTCGACGGGACGTGCCATGTGCAGGAGAAAACTATCTTTTTATAATGAAAAGCATAAACAAACACTTCTTTTCTTGTTATTCGCATTGCTTTTATATTCTACTTACATAATCTTTTAAACACAACAGTTCGTTGAGTAGTGCACTTCATATACACCTAGTACCAGCATTTTTTCCTACAGAAAGTGTGGTTATACGAGTTTATGGGTGTGGAATTAAGGAAGGTAATACAATATATTTTAAAAACTTCTATATGCATTTTATTTTAACGCATTCAGAAATTTTGTTGATTGATATCTCTTTTATCATTCAACCTATTGTGCAAACCCTGATTGTCATAAATCCATTTTTTTAATTTCTGAAAAAATGGAAATGATATTTGGAAGGTTGTCTACCTCAACTAAGAGGATGTTCAAATTACTGTTTTGGCGTTAAATGATTATAGACCACTGCGCAAAGCGCCTTGAATACCTTCAATTTAAACGCCAAACATCTTACTCCCAGCGGCCGCGGGAGACTAATTCAACTAAATTTTTGCAATTTACAATTATAACTACAAAGACTCTTCCCTATCTTCCCTATTTTCCCACCCCAAGCCCTTTATAACCACTGTTACCGCAGTGCAAAATGCTGAGACTAAGGTATGGAGGTGCACTACTTAAGCCATCCTTATACCTTTTAATATGCCATATTCCTTGGTCTTCCTCCGGATTCTTGGTATCTGCTTCGTCTGTAGCAGTAATTCTACATGTTGCTTCGAAAAATTTGGTTTTCTGCCTACTGTGTTTTCCCACTTAAACAAACCATAGTGCCATCGGTCGAGTAAGGCTGACTCTCGAGTCAGGGGTTATCTAAGGTCGGCGACTAACTTACTTTTTACCAATTAAGGTTTCTTTATCAACCTAAATGATCAATACATTTAATTTTTAAATCTTCAGGAACATGCAAAGACGCGTTTAAGATCAGAAAAATAAGTAACTGATGCATAAATCCCCGCAGTAGTATCCTGTGTTAATAAAATCATGTCAGGCAACCGGATTTTTAATAAAACACAATACTTTTATTCGCAGAAACCGCAATTTAACCAGTGACTGTTTATTAAGTATAAATAGTTTGTGTTGCTTCCCGATAGCCATATCTATCTTTATATATCTTCGTGTAAACTTGCAACAAAATATGTTTTTTTTTCACAGTTATCGTAGAGAATTACATATGGCTTAAAATTGGTGTTACATGCCAACATATGCAAAGATTGATATTCGGCATTGAGTAGGGATGTTATACTGATTACCATTTACACTTTTCTAAAGTCATTTTATTCAGGATGCCGACTTTTCACTGAGATTTTTTCTGATCGTTAAAACGTCTCTACTTCATTAATGTAAATGTTTTTCAATGATTACGGCTGCCTTCAAAAATTTCAATATATTTTTATGAAAAACACAACCACAAAAATAATTATTTGTACTAGTTTGATAGAAAATTACGTCTTTTTAAATTTTAAACTTAATGAAAGCGTATTTTGGTTTTTATTTTGTTTTAATTTTGAGCCATGTAGAGCTTCATTTATTTTTCTGTAAGCGTGCACCAACATATATTGTCTTCTCAGTTTTGGTAAACAATCACATTTAAGCTTAATTTACAATTCAAGAAATGATAAAGTTAGGATTTTTAAATTGTTTTATACCCCACTCTTACGATACCATTACATTCTAGGTAAGGAAAACCATGCATTTTACTACGTCATTATCGAAAACGCGTATTAGGTATATAAGTTTTAACCAGGGACGTGGGCCACCATGCGTATTCTAATGGCAGCATATGTAAGTAATCACGTGTGATTCTATTTAACTTTACAGTTCACAGTTTTGAAAACTTTACAGTTAGGACACTTTTTTAATTTACTTTAGGTTACATAGACGTCACGTGTTAAGGGCAGGACATGTATTTGAGTATACTTTTAATAAATTTAAATAAAAACTGACTTTGACAATTGATCACAAATAAACATCTACTCATCTTTGTTTTTATAAGTGCTCCAAAAGCAGTCCCTTTTAAAGCCACATCCCAGCGTTGGTAACAGTTTAATGTACCTTACTGCACGCTAACCAATGTTAAATCCTCATATAATTGCCACTTTCGGGCCAAAATATTTTGCAGTTTTTATTTAAATACCATGGTGTTGGCTAGCTAGTTAATTGTTGAAACCCTTTTTAAAATTTATGAGCTAAATTTTGTGAAACGTTTGTCCAAAGCTAAGGGACATTTTTTGGCTGCACTGCTTAGGATCTCATTCGAGAGCACCGCCAACAGCCGCAGAGTGGCTAGTTGTCTAGGTAGGCAGTATTTCTGGCAATTACCAAAGAGAATGGAGTGACCTTTTTGATGATTAGCCGCCAGCAGTGTCAATATCTTCCGACATAAACCGGCCATATGACGAGCATCTGGTTCACCAAGTAGAACGTTACACTTCTGACAAAAAGTTCCCGAATTGAAGCCTCGGGGTGGTGCACCACTTAAACTTGATATGACTGGCTGATGACGGCCAATTAGCCAGAAATGGCCATTTTAATTTCTCTCGTCTTTGCCTGTAGTGCTATCTGGCAGCTGTTTTCTTTAGTGGAGGGGTTTGGCGCATTTCCTTAATTGTGCACCCTACTTGACATCGCTTTTGCGTTTTGGGTCTCCAAATTACAACTTGAATCTATTGCGTTTAGCAGAAAGCGTGCACCCATCTATGTTATCGATGGGGATATATCTATTGGCTTATTTTTAGAAGCCGAAAGCTCAGACCCCTAACAACGTTGCGTTAGTGATCGCCTTTTATCATTGCCGGTAAAGATGCTGGCATGAGACATTTTCTTTATAAGTCTATGCTATAAAGGTGATCAATCTAGCAGTTACATAAATTTGCAGTGTTTGGGTCTTAATTTATATGTCTCACAAGGGACATAATAAGCACTTAACGCCGACGTTATCTCAAAAGACGCCACGACAAATGCATGTGTTAACCAAAAGTGTCATATTTCTAGCAAAATACTTTGAGAAAACATACTTTTCTTGCATGATTTGGAAAAACAATCTTTGCAAGAAGGCATAACCTCTATTCAAGCAGCAAATACTTTAAACTGATATAATCTTTTCAATCGGCGTGAGGACTACGCAGTTCAAAAACTTGTATTCTTGGGTATGTTTGCATTTTAAAAAGAATAAGAATGAGACTTTAAAAAAAACTTTGCTCACCAAAATCAAAACTTAGTTGATATTTAATGAGGTTTGTCCTCTTATAAATTATGCCACATCGGTTTTAGAGAAACTGCTTGATTGGGGAATTTTATATAAAATTGTGTAAATTGCTGGGCTTTACCGAATCTAGGTGTTTTTACTGGTGGGAATGTAAATAAAATCGACTCAAATCAAACTGCCTTTCTTCTTTAAAAAGCGTACGTATCACACATTTTTGATGGTAGAAATAGTTTTCGTTCTCAGTTGACTGATATCTTGATTAAACATCAAAGCGAAAGCTCATTAATGCGTATTTCAAAACGGGACCATTGTGTAAAATTGTATGTCACAGTTAGTCGTAATTAAGTGTTTTAGGCTGCGAAGAAATTTCTCAGCAAAGGAAGCACAACTATTTTCATACTCATCGTCTAGCAAAAATTATCTTTTTGGATCGAGCAATCCAAAAAGTATGCATCAAACAGGTATCAAAATGACGCAATTACTTTTTTCAATCTAGACGTTCCTACTAAACGTAAAATCTAATCTTTATGCTACGAATGCATAGCAGTTAATTTAAGTCGAACAAAGACAAGATTGTATGTAGAGTTCGTAGTTTAGCGTGTCTTTGATTCCAATGTGTTCATCTGATGCCCTAAAACGATCTTCAGAAAGGAATCTGCATGGAAAGTTCAGTTTATTTAAGGGAAACAGGCAGAAATTTGCCAAAATCAGGGGCTAGAAAATCGAAGACATTTCGTATGCTGTTAAATCTGACAGAATCTGACCTTTGCTTTTTAGCGTTTATTAGCGAAGAACATCGAAAAAAGCAGGAACGTTTTGAATATATCCCAACCAGTATCGGAAAATACAGTCTTCAGTTAATTAAAATCAGGTGAATGTTGATTTAGATAATTGCACGATTGCAATTTTTTTTTAAATAACTGAAGTATATAACGTAACCGACAAAGACAAGGAAGATTAAAAGGATTATTTTTTGGCTTATAAGCCAGAGGATATTGACACTCGTTGACGAACTAACCCCGATGACTGACGAAACTTACTTGTCCCACTCTATTTTCGGTTTCCTTGTTGGACCCCCACAGCAGCCGCACAGTGTCTAATAGTCTAGGCAGACAGTGATATCGAATAAAATAGCCGAATTATCGTCAAGCCCAGAATAAGCAACGGTACTGAAGGTTTATAAACGAGTATCAATATTTCCTGATCTAAACCGAGGAAGAGCGAGCCCCTGGCCCGATGGTTAGAGCATTAGACGTCTGATCAAAAAGGTCCTGAGCTCATGCCTCAGGCGGTACATCACTGGGGGTTCTGTATAACTGGGTAACAACGCCT
>JAYGXS010000003.1:79704172-79715587 GCA_036362985.1 Ligula intestinalis
CAGGCGGTACATCACTGGGGGTTCTGTATAACTGGGTAACAACGCCTAATAAGCCAGAAATGGCCATTCAAATCTCCCTTGTCTTTGCCAGCAGTTCTGTCCGTATAGAACGTGAGCTGCTGCCAAGGCCCACGAATGAGACGCGCGAGTAAGTGGAACAAGCACGTTTGTTGAAGAAGAGCACGGCAAATGCTGCAAGAAAAATTGCGCAATTTGAAAAAGACCGATAATCACTCGCAAACCAACATTGAGTAGGGTTGCAATACTGTTTATCTTGGAGACTAATTTCAATTATATCCAGTCATACTAGGATGCCGATTTGTGATGAGTTCCTATCTGACTGCAGCGAAAAAGTTTATTCTCTAAAACATGCTTACTTAAATAGAATGCATTTAAATAAATTTTATGGGAAGTGCGCACGAAAAACAGTCACTTCTTCTTAGTTGATAGCAAATAACACCTTCTTAATTCTTAAGGGAAGCATTTTCATCGGATTTTTAAAAGATTTTTAAATTGCCGAATGAGTTTGAAACCTACCAAATTGAATTCAAGTTTTTAAACTGAATCCTATGTTTATCCTATTTAAGGAAAAGTACGTTCTTGTCTCTGGTTTGAGGAAAAGGATGCATCGCTCTCATAGAATTTCTCAATAGACATGAAACATGTTGCATATATCAGTGGCAGCACAAATAAAGTGACCAAAACGATGTATTATGAATGAACACAGCAAAATCGAAAAGAACTCAAAATTTCAAATTTTTTAAAAACCGCAGAAAACCCTTCCTTCCTTTAAGGAAGGCGTAATTTTCTATCAAATAAGTACAAGAGAGGACTTTTTCGTGCATGCTTTCCACAAAATATATTTGAATGCATAAAGGCATTCAAAATCAATTATAAAAATGCAAACTATTTTAGTAGCCATTTTTTAAAGGATGAATTTTTCGCAGCGGTCAGAAAGAAACTTATCACAGAGTCGGCATCCTAGCGTGACTGAAAATAATTGAAATTGGACTGCATGCTTAATAGTATTGCAACCATACTCAATGTTTTTTTGCGAGTGATTACCGGTATTTTTCAAGTTGCTGAATGTTGCTTGCAGCACTCGCCATACGATATTCACATTTCTAGTTCAAACTATTTATCCCTCATTGCTGGTCTGCGAGAGATAATAAATCTTTTGCAAACTGCGACATTTGCTGAACAATAAACACAATGCTTAAACAATATGCGATGTCAACCCAGCTAATTTAACTTATAATAGCCATCTTATGAATGATTTGAATAAAAAAAAACTTAAATAATGTAGCTCTTATTATTTGGATAAATTTACCCTTGGAGGTCAAATGTCGACAGTACAATTTCTCAAGAGCCACCTGGTCAGCATTGCAAAATCAACACGAACGGAAGTGATTCATTAGATCTGAGAAATATTACGTTCTTTCAACTTCTTTTATCTTAGAAGGAGCACATTAGTCCGGCTTGCAGAGGAGTCGGATAAATAAGCCAACATATACCGTAGCCTATTAATGTGATACTACTTCTGTCTAAATTCTCTGAGATTTTTCACGTAAGTCAAAGTTTTTTTCGCTCTTTGAAAAGTGGGGTATATTTTCGCATAAATTGAAGCGGCGACTCTATTAATCTCCTGACGTTGTGGTTGCTCGGCATTCGTTATCGGTGTTTTATGGCTTTGTGTCTGACATGAATTTGTTTTGCCAAGAACTAAAATCAAAGAACTCACATCAAAAGGCGCATATGCTCACAAGAAATTTCCATTTGAAAACAAATTTTATTCGGAAAAATACATAACTTCTCGTCCAGGCCGTAATTTTGAAGTTTTATGAGGGCGGCAACTAAAACATATTTTATTTGGCAACACAGTTAACGTTTATCTGCAGTGTAATAAGCTAGTAAGTGTTTTGAACAGAAATTTTATGCTTTGACTAACAATCAAATTTGAAATCCATGTCCACATGGCGCGAACCACACGTGCAAGCGACATGCATAAAGATTTTTACTGGCGTCTTTATGTAGTGTTTAAAATATATAGGTAATTTTTGAATACTATCGAACGGCATGCTTTCGAAATGTTTTTTCCCAAATGAAAAACCGAAACATTTAATAGATTTAGACACGATTGAACAGAAAGTCCACTAACTGATGCCAGAGTATTTATTTTGCCAAGACAAGCGAACATGCGAATCCAGGAAGTAATTGAGAAGTAGACGACCCGATCACTGGAAAATACTTTTTTTCCGCTGAAGTTTCGATATCCGTTGGAGATTTATTAAATAAATAATACTAAAAAGTAACTGCCCCTTTTATTTTTAACATTAAATAGTTGTCAGCTGACCAGTTTAAACATGCAAGCGAATACTCAGACTCCCATCAAAATGAATGTACACTAGGGATATGATTAATTGCAAGTATTTATAAAGTAGGGCTTAAAATTCGTGTAATATGCCAACATGTGCAAAAGATTGATACCCTCTCGATAAAAGGCATCGGATCAGCTTGCAATACTGATTATTCTGTAGCCTACGTTGATGCGTTTTCAGTCACAATAGGATACCGGCTTTTTACCGAGCATCGATCTGACCGCTTACGACTTGTAGGCACTGTAAAAAGTTGCTACATAAGTAGTGTGCCATTTCATTATGGATTCTGACTGCGTTATAAATTCAAATATATTTTATGGCAAAAAATATGAAACCATTATTTCTACTACTCGCTAAGTGCGAAACTACGCATCCTTTAAATATTATGCTTCAAGAAAGGATATTTTTCAGCTTTAAAAAGTTTCTCCTTTGCAGAATAATTTTCTAACCTTTTGACTGCTACACTTGAATTCAAGCTTTACAGCCTGCGCGCTCTGTACTTGCTGTTAAAAGAGAAGTACGTTTTCGCCTACGGTTTGAGAAGAATTCATATACTTCTCATAAATTGTGTGAGATGTGGATCATGCCATATGCATTATAGGCAGCATTAATAAATTGATGCATACGATGTATCATGAATGAACACCTCAGAATCGTAAAAAAGGGCATAATTTGAAATGTCTCTTCATCCAAAAGATACGCTTACTTAACGTTTGATATTTTAAAAGGCATAATCCACTTATAAAATGAGTCAAAAAAAATTTTTTTGTTTATTTTCACCATAAAATATATTTGAATTTGTAAAAAAGTGTCAAAGTCAATAATAAAATGTATAGCACATAAGCAGCTGCTATTTTTACTACGTAAATTTTGTAAGCGGTCAGAAAGAAGCTTATGAAAAAGCCGGTATCCTATCGTGACTGAAACGGCTTCAGTGTAGAATGTACGATACTTAGCAATGCAACCCTAATTAATGCCGATTAGCGAAATTGTATCAATATCTGGCAAATATGACATGTTACATGAATTTTAGGCCGCACTGTAATGACCACCAAATTGATTTTTCCCCACGAAAGGATTCTTACTTTAAATGGGAGAAATGCGGTCGCATACATGTGCAAATGATGCCACGGAAATCAGTGAATGCAAAGGCGATGAGTAAAGGCTCGTATAGTACCAAAATTTATATTAGACTGTTTAAACGAACTCCAGACATAAAAAGCAGAGGGCTTATAATGACAGTATAATTTGGGAGTTAAAGCGCAGTTGTCTAGCTAGTAAGACTCGTGATTGAATTCAACGTCAGGAAATTAAATGGTAGGTGATTTTTAATCGCGGTTAATTGGCTCTGGCGTTAGACGCACCTACGTTGCAATTGGACATGTTTGTGTTCAGTAAGCTATGGATAGGAAAGTTGCCCAACCTTAAAGCAAGGCAGCTGATTCAGAGCAAATTCCCACCTTTTAATACCTCGAGAATCTGCAGCAGCTGTGCTCTCTCTCTCTCTCCTGAAATTCTGAAATGTGTAGACTTTTTTTAAAATAGTATATAAGTATGCTTTAAACAGTTATTATCGCCCGAATACTCCTTAGCTATGTGTTGTCATCCAGGATGCTAGTTTTTGAAGTAAACCGTTTCTACATCTTCATAAATTCTTAATGAGTATTTTTTGTCCATTTTTTATTTAATATTTCCCTCTAACATATGCCTGCTAGCGCTAGGCTGGTAAAAACATACGTCTCATCCCAATTTTAGATAAGATCAGATAAAAACTTTTGGTCTAAGAAAAAGGTTCTTATTGTTACACTTTTTAAGATTGTGAAATGTCCATTCATTAAGTATCATCTGTGTAGCATTATTGTTACTGCTTGCAAAGTACACAACATTGTTTACATTCGTTGCAAAGATTTAAGACCTCAAATGACGTCACTGGAAGTTAAGAGGCGATGGATTTGGCGCCATCATGTCTCTTTGCCGTGTTCGTAAGCATCTATGAGGTGAACGTTTGACAGACCCTAGATTTTGCAGGCAGCGTAAGGGGCTCATTAAAAAGGTGAAATGCTAAACTAAATGAAATCTCTTGGGATTACACTGCAAGATAATTACTAATGCATCCTTATTCAAGCAATATTTTTGAACTAAAATGAAACTGCAGCATTTGGACCTGCATTTCCCTAAGAGTAAACCTGTGGTAGTTTCTTATGCCTAAAAGGCAATGTGTAAAATATAAGGAGGTTGTATTAAAATATCGGCATCTCAAGCGATATATATATATACTGTTAACGATAAAATCCTTTGGAAAAAATGATGCTTATTGCGTGCATTGTTGAGTCTGGTCTCGCAGCTCGTTGTCACACAAATGAAAATATTGCGAAAATAGTCAATTGTAAACGATGCTTAACACAAGATCCTACGGCGGGAGAGCGTGTGACAAAATAATTGTCATTCTCATTGAATTATGCGCTCAGTGGAAAAACAAAGTCGTCATCCACATGCAATTGTGTGATTACGGGTCCTACCCGCTGACCCACCGTGGGAACTTTAGTTAGTCATCCCCTAGGGTTAACTGTTTTTGCAACAATCTCATCTGTCTGACGACGAGCTGGGGAACCAGACACGAATGTTTACACTGTAAACGTTATTCTTTCCCAAAGGACGTTATCGTTAACAATAAGACCGTTTTTTACAATACACTACTTCCTTGCAACAAGAACGCCCTAGGTATGCGAAAGATGGTGAAAAATGAGGCCAATCTAGCCTTTTTCTGTGTCAATATAATAAATTTAAGCGAATCTGTGATTAAAGCTGTAAGCGTTTCCAGCTGACACACCAGACAGGTCTTTAACCGGACAGGTTGTAGCGGCTACCTGTTAATGTGATCTTCCTGGCAACTCCACCTGTTGGGGACGACTACGCCTCATTACGTCAGCCGTCTTCTGTCGGCTTGAAAGGGGTAGAAAGGCACAAGGTTCATCCAGTATCGGAAGAAATGTAAGTTTTCTGACGCCACTTTGTAGGCTAACTCACGCCGTCCCTGAATGAATGTTTTGGGCAAAACGTTAACCTTCAGAAGGTCGGGTGTAATTTGATTGATCTGTTAATCACCTGTATAATTCACACTCTTAGGGAGACACTTTTTCCTCACGATGCAATCCTACGTTGGCCGTTAAAGGCGTATAAATTGCTCATTCTGAGTTATGAAAATATGCAGATTTTTGTGTCCGGCGATAGGAAGTTTGCAATTTTCAACATGTTTTTAATTTTTACGGTTCAGGAACGCAATTATGTTTAATCCTTAACTGTTACAAACCGCGCCCAGTACTTTTTATTAGCCCAAACGCTTAGCAAGCCCAGCTGTTGTCCCCAAGGCCCAGTATGAGAGAAAAAGAGGTGTCAATCGGCCAGGAGGAAAGGTGTATTAACGCAAAATTAGTCAGAGCAAGTCACTGCACAAAAGGCCGCATGTGTTTGAATCCATCCGCTTGAAGACGAAGCGACGACTTTACTGGACCAATCAGCGATTACGAAAAATCGATATCAAATTTGAAGAAGTCAGAATTCAGGGATATGGATTATAATTTATCTTCTGCTCACCGAAATAAATTTGATGATTGGCTAACCTTTTAGACAGCTGGGCTGGCGTCCTTTGTCGGAGCAAATACTGACTATTATAGATCAGCAAGTTTCAAGTTGTGGCTGTAAATGTTGGCCTTGGGTTGATGGAATTTCCGGCTTTTGCTGTCTGGCCATGCGTGTGGATTTTGACTTGGCGTGACAGCAATTGGTGGTTTGTTCTGTCCCAACGGTAGAGGAGGTTAACAATCCTGCTCCACGATGGCTCAGATATAAGGCACCAGTGAATATGGCTATGGGGAGAGAAGTTGCCAAAAGGTTCATCAAACAGATGGTAAGAGTCCTTATTGATGACTGCCACCGACGCATAAGAAAGTACAAGGCCAAGATTGAGGAGAATAAAACAGAGTGTTTCCAGATCTTCGGAGATTTTATTGCCAAGAGTCTTGGAAAAACGATCTCAGCTTTAACATGAAACTGGCAGGCCAAGAAAAGGGAGATTTTGGACAGAAAGCTGAATAAATTGAAACCTGCGGACACTACGAATTCTGACTTCGTCCACAAGTTTTCGTCGAAACAATTAACATAGCAGCAATTACACGTGCTACGGCACGAAGCCTGTCTTAATACTGCAGATGCCAACCCACTTGACTTCATTCCTACAGTGGAAGCGATGTTGGTGAGAACGGAGTAAACTGACGACACTAAACATTCAATACGACAACGTGTGACCTCCTTGCTTATGGCTCATAAACCAGCCAGCTACATCTCGCAAAGTGAGTCAAAAGCCTTGAGAGAACTGAAGAAAGATGATAGTATTATCATCTTACCTGCTAATAAGGGACGGTCGACTGTCATGATGAACCGACAAGATTATAACGACAAAGCTAAGACTCTTCTTGACGCAGAGCATTTTACCAACAAACACCCAATTCGCAAGCCAAAGCATTATCCAACCGATTGACTAAACTTCTCAGAGAATACCGGTGCAAGAATGTGATCACTATGAATGAGTGGTGCCAAATGAAAGCAACGGATAAAGCTGTGGCGCTATTTTATGGACTTCCAAAAATCCACAAACCGAATGTCCCACTTCGGCCAATCGTTGCCCTTAAAGGCAGCCCAACCTAAAACTTGGCAAAGTGGATGTATAGAAAACTTAAATTCCTCCAAGGCAACTCGATTACCTCAGTTCAATCAGCCTCTCGATTCCTCGAGAACCTCCGAGGTCTGACGATTCAATCAAACGAAATCATGGTCTCTTTCGACGTGACTTCATTGTTTACATCCATACCGCCAAAACTGGCGCACAATATCTTACAGAAGAGACTTGAAGAGGCATATGATGAGGCCCAAAGCCCATTAAAAATTGAACACCTTATGAGGTTATTCGAATTCTGCCAGAAAACTTACTTTACCTTTGCTGGAGAAACGTACAAACAGATCAAAGGAACTCCGATGGGCTCCCCGATCTCTGGCTTAGTGGCAGAACTGGTTCTACAGGAACTAGAAAACATCGCCTTCGCCCAACATGAGCCTGTCTTCTGGCGCCGCTACGTCGACGACACGTTTGTCATCATCAAGAGAAATATGCTGCAAAACTTCCATGACTTGCTCAATTGAATATTTCCTGGCATACAGTTTACACGGGAAGAAGAAAAAGAGAAGCAGCTGCCTTTCCTTGATGTCCTCGTCAAGTGAACACCCAATGGTGAATTCTAGACGATGGTTTACAGGAAGGCGACGACACAAGACAACTCCTTAGTTTTCACAGTAGCCATCCAGTTGCTCACAAACGGAGCTGTGTTAAAACACTCTTCAAACGGATCCAGACCCACTGCAGTAAACCAGAGGAAAAGGCATGCGAGGCCAGATATCTCCGTGACCAGTTCATGCGGAACTGTTATCCAAAAGCAGTTATAAACCGATGCCTACGCGTTCAGCCCCGGAGGACCCAAACAGAAGAACCAACGAAGATATGGCACGCTCTGCCATACATAGAAGACGTCTCAGAAGCCACTGAGCGCATCGCTGCGGGACTAGGTGTTAGAATTGCACACAGACCCAAAGATACAATGCGCAGCAGAGTGATGAAAATAAAAGACCGACTTACGCAGAATGAACAATCTGGTGTAGTACATCACACTCCATGCCTAAACTGTCCCTGTAATTATACACAACAAACGGAACGCATGCTCGGATCGCGTATACGTGAACACAAGCAGGCCGTGCGACTAGGCGACGAATCATCACAAGTTGCAACTCACACCTACGGAACAGGCCATGAGTTCAACTTCGCTGCCATCAAGGTACTCGCCCACGCGGGAAACAAGACGAGCAGATAAATTATCGAAGCCTGGTCCACGGATGAGAATTCAGTCAACAGATGTGTCGAATTGGCGCCAGCGTGCAGGGCCTTACGCTATTTCAAACGATCACATCCAGACGCCCGACGTAATCAATTTGCCCAAAATCCTCCATAATCATCTCACTTTCGATGCTGACGTGGCCATTTGGCGCCCAAGCCTACATAATCCCTCGCTTCTCATCCACCTTCCTTTCTCCTATGACTTTTGTAACTGCCCATCCCTCACACCATAACTATTACTTGTTTTGTTGACGATTCTATTCCTGTAAATATTTCCACCCAACTTGTTGATCTTGCCTACTGGCACAGGCCAGCACAGCCCTCAGTGGCAAGTCGGCAGCACACACAATTGTTGATTTTCTGCACGTTACAAATTTTAGTTATTGTACACACGCCCCAAGTAGCTTCCACATTTGTTACTCTTTCTCCACCTCTGACGATAGGCTCTTGTAAGAGCTCGAAAGCTAAGGAAAAAATAAATTTTGTTCCAGTGATCGACCAGATGTCTCCTTTACAAATAGAAATTCCTGGAATACGAGTATTCTCTCGCATTCGTGAAATCCTGCTCCATTTTCCGGTGGTTTCGTCAAAATGCCGTCTTCATCTGCAAATCCTGACTTCGGTTTAACAATGCCCTGTCCTTTACTTACGAAATGGCGCAGGACTTTGTAGGTTACAGGGAGGTCCAGATGCCTGTTGACATAATATAAACCTGACTGCCATGCCTCAAGCGTCCATCTTTCAGCTTTAAGGCTCTTCGGCCTACGATGGTGGTTCCCTGAATATCGAAGTTGTGGCCGGTCTCTCCAGTATGTGTGGCAAGCTGTGAGTTAGGGTCTTGTGTCCGAGCCGCTTCTTTGTGTTCCTGTAGACAGGTCTGCAATTTGCGCACTGTTTCTCCAACTTTATTACAGTAGCCGTCATCGCAAAGTTTTTTGTTGATAACTGCGGAGGTTTCAGTACGGAGCAGTCTGTCTTTAGATTGCATCACTCGGCGGCGTATTATCGCCTGATATCAATGGGATATACCTACTTCAGTGGGTTGTAACAATCGGGAGACTGCTTCGGAGACCCCTCTCATGTACGGAATTGCCCTCCAGAATTCGGGTTGCTGATTTGCTGCCCATCGTCTGTTCATTCGTTGCTTGTTTTGGTTTATAAATGAATTCGGGTACCCATTAGCTCGAAAGTGATCACGTACGTTTTACTGTTTCACTTTATTCCCAGCCTCTGTTCTGCAATGTTTTTCAACTCTTTGTAAAAAAGTACAATCACAGTTATGTTTTTGAGACAGAATGTGATTGCTGTTTAAGTGGAGCATTTGCTTTTTGCTGGGGCTTTTCTGAATACTGTGGTTTGCAGTAGTCCAGTAGACATCGAGAAAGGGAAGTTGGTTATTTCTTTCCGCTTTCATTGTAAATTGGATGCACGGTGCTCGCTCTCAGTACCCAGCCGCAAAAGCTGTGCTCCGATGCATTTCTGTGCTGTGAACCCTCGTCCGAACGGCCGCATTCCCAACATTTACACTGGTAATTTCTGAATAAAACTGCCCAATGTTCTGTGACTTTCCAGATGTTTATGAAAATAATTGCACTGTTTGAAAATCAGCAGGAAAATATACTCATGTGCGCATATTCTATGGGAAAGTATAAATTCTTCCAGTAAGTTTACGCCGATAATCAAAGCATTTGCTTGGAAGTGCAACCAGTTTTTCACCTCCTCCACACAATTAATTGCGTGGAAGACTGTGATGCACATCGATGGCTGTCCTGCAATTCTTAGCTTTTTTCGGACCTCAAACAACGGCCCTTTTGTTACCTTTTAACAGCTGGAATTCCCCCGAGTATATGCCGGCGTTGAGCGCGTTCAGGAGCTGTCGATCCTTAAACTCACTGGTGCCCCCCACCTTCCACCAAATTTCATCCTCGGTTCCGCGATCGAGGGGATAGGCGTCCGCTATTAGGGCCCCAACCTCGGTTCGCCAAGCCGCTGACTGCTGCCAATGAAAAAGCAGTGTACCGTTACAGATCCTGGATAAACGTTAAAAAATATATGCTATGCGAATAAGTTGTTAACAGTGGCAACCGCGTGTGCAGTTTTTTTTGTCCCGGGAGGAAAGACGGTAGAAGTTAAGTTGGTCGTCCACATTAGACACCCCCTTGTCCTGTGATGTCTGTAACTTTTGGTATTTTTGGAAAAGTTTAACTTGAGTTAAAATTTTAGTTTGGTTGGATACTTATACTGACAGTTTTAATTTGAGAAATTTAAGAACATAAAGTGGCAAATATATGTTTGCTTTTGATAAACTATTGTCAGGCTTTTTACACTTATATGGTAATTAACTGAATAAACATTGCGGTTTGGTAGAAAATGAGGGTGGCTCTACGGGCAGATGGGTGAGAATCAGGTCAAAATATCTGATCAGCGTTGCGGGAGAGTGGTAGCAGGTAAAGGTAATAAGCTGCTGTGTATACGTTTATGGCTTCTTATGCAATCTGCCGTAGGTGAGAGGAAACGTAGTAGGCTGCCAAGCCTTGGAAAACCCAAAACAACGGCAGAAAAAGCTCTCATTTTTTTTCAATATTATATTCCCTTTCAGGCTTCCTGTTTGGCGACAAGTAAACACTGTATAGCCACGGATGGCAGCAGATGGAGATGAGGGGTATTAAATACGCTCAAAGACTTCTGCTTTTGCGCTCCGCTTGTCGTGTTCTTCCTTCGGGACTCACACAAGACGTCGGCGTGTTATGCAGTACGTGACTTAACTCATTAAGCATGACAACGCACATTGAGGCCATTGTCGGCCAATTTCCAGCTGCGCATTTATTTATTAGCGTTATTTATTCCAGAAAAACGTCCCTGTTCTATGCAGGATATGTTCGTTAACAGTTGCAGTGGTCAAATTATTTAAAACATGGACTGGAAAATTGGCATCCCAAGGAGTATAATTCGGTACAAGAAATACTTTGGAAAAATGTTGTTTATTGAGTGAATATAGTAGGTCAGGTAAAAATTGGTACTTGTCACCCGCATGTGATTATGCGGTCACCAGGGAAGAAAATAGTCGTTACCCGCACGTAATTATGCGGTCGGTTG
>JAYGXS010000003.1:79715687-79756743 GCA_036362985.1 Ligula intestinalis
CAGGCGGTACATCACTGGGGGTTCTGTATAACTGGGTAACAACGCCTGATAAGCCAGAAATGGCCATTCAAATCTCCCCTGTCTTTGCCAGCAGTTCTGTCCGTATAGAACGTGAGCTGCTGCCAAGGCCCGCGAATTTGACACGAGAGTAAGTGGAACAAGCACGTTTGTTGAAGAAGAGCAGGGCAAATGCTGCAAGAAAAATTGCGCAATTTGAAAAAGACCGGTAATCACTCGCAAACCAACATTGAGTAGGGTTGCAATACTGTTTATCATGGAGATCAATTTCAATTATATCCAGTCATACTAGGATGCTGATTTTTGATGAGTTCCTATCTGACTGCAGCGAAAAAGTTTATTCTCTAAAACATGCTTACTTAAATAGAGTGCATTTAAATAAATTTTATGGGAAGTGCGCATGAAATAAGTCTCTTCTTCTTAGTTGAAAGCAAATAACACCTTCTTTATTCTTAAGGGAAGCATTTTCATCGGATTTGAAAAGGTTTTTAAATTTCCGAATGAGTTTGAAACCTACCAAATTGAATTCAAGTTTTAAAACTGAATCCTATGTTAATACTATTTGAGGAAAAGTACGTTCTTGTCTCTATTTGGGGAAAAGGATGCATTGCTCTCATAGAATTTCTCAATAGACATGAATTATTTTGCATACATCAGTGGCAGCAAAAATAAAGTGACCGATACGATGCATTAAAAATGAACACAGCAAAATCAAAAAAACTCAAAATTTGGAATTTTTTAAAAACCGCTAAAAACCCTTCCTTTCTTAAAGGAAGGCGTAATTTTCTATCAAATAAGTACAAGAGAGGACTTTTTCGTGCATTCTTTCCACAAAATATATTTGAATTTATGAAGGCATTCAAAATCAATTATAAAAATGCATACTATTTTAGTAGCCATTTTTTACAGAATGAATTTTTCGCAGCGGTCAGAAAGAAACTTATCACAGAGTCGGCGTGACTGAAAATAATTGAATTTGGACTGCATGCTTAATAGTATTGCAAACATACTCAATGTTTTTTTGCGAGTGATAACCGGCATTTTTCAAATTGTTGAATGTTGCTTGCAGCACTCGCCATACGGTATTCACATTTCTATTTCAAACTATTTATCCCTCATTGCTGGTCTGCGAGAGATAATAAATCTTTTGCAAACTGCGACATTTGCTGAACAATAAACACAATGTTTAAACAATTTGCGATGTCAACCCAGCTAACTGAACTTATAATAGCCATCTTATGAATGATTTTAATGTAGAAAAACTCAAATAATGTAGCTCCTTTTATTTGGATAAATTTACCCTTGGAGGTCAAATGTCGACAGTACAATTTCTCAAGAGCCATCTGGTCAGCATTGCAAAATCAACACGAACGGAATTGTTGAATTAGACCTGAGAAATATTACGTTCGTTCAACTTCTTTCATCTTAGAAGGAGCTCATGAGTCCGGCTTGCAGAGGAGTCGGATAAATTGGCCAACCTATACTGTAGCTTATTAATGTGATACTACTTCTGCCTAAATTCTCTGAGATTTTGTCACGTAAGTCGAAGTTTTTTTTCGCTCTTCGAAAAGTGGGGTGTATTTTCGCATAAATTGAAGCGGCGACTTTATTAATCTCCTGACGTTGTGGTTACTTGGCCTTCGTTATCGGTGTTTTATGGCTTTGTGTCTGACATTAATTTGTTTTGCCAAGAACTAAAATCAAAGAATTCACATCAAAAGGCGCATATGCTCACAAGAAATTTCCATTGGAAAACAAATTTTATTCGGCAAAATACATAACTTCTTATCCAGGCCTTAATTTTAAGTTTTATGATGGCGGCAACTAAAACATATTTTATTTGGCAACACAGTTAACGTTTACCTGCAGTGTAATGAGCTAGTAAGTGCTTTGAAAAGAGATGTTATGCTATGACTAACAATCAAATTTGAAAGTCACGTCCACATGGCGCGAACCACACGTGCAAGCGACATGCATAAAGATTTCCACTGGCATCCTTATGTTATCTTTAAAATATACAGATAATTTTTGAATACTATCCAACGGCATGCTTGAGAAATATTTTTTCCCAAATGAAAAACCGAAACATTTAATATATTTAGGCACGATTAAACTGAAAGTCCACTAACTGATGCCAGAGTATTTATTTTGCCAAGACAAGCGAACATGTGAATCCAGGAAGTAATTGAGAAGAAGACGACCCGATCACTGGAAAATACTTTTTTTCCGCTGACGTTTCGATATCCATTGGAGATTTATTCAATAAATAATAAAAAGTAAAGGCCCCTTTATTTGTAACATTAAAAAGGTGTCAGCTGAGCAGTTTAAACATGCAAGCGAATACTCAGACTCCCATCAAAAATGACTGTGCACTATGGATATGAGTAATTGCAAGTATTTATAAAGAACAGCTTAAAATTCGTGTAATATGCCGACATATGCAAAAGATTGATACCCTCCCGATAAATGGCATCAGATCAACTTGCAATAATGGTTATTCTGTAGCCTACATTGATGCCATTTCAGTCACAATAGGATGCCATCTTTTTATCGAGCATTGATCTGACCGCTTACGTTTTGTAGGTACTGTAAAAAGTGGCTACATAATTAGAATGCCATTTCATCATGGATTCTAACTGCGTTATAAATTCAAATATATTTTGTGGCAAAAAAATAGGAAACCATTATTTCTACTACTCGTTTAGTGCAAAACTACGCATTCTTTAAATATAATGCTTCAAGAAAGGGTATTTTTCAGCTTTAAAAAAGTTTCTTCTTTGCAGAATGATTTTCTAAACTTCTGACTGCTAAAATTGAATTAAAGGTTTACAGCCTGCGCGCTCTTTACTTCCTGTTTAAAGAGAAGTACGTTTTCGCCTACGGTTTGAGGAAGAATTCATATACTTCTCATAAATTGTGTGAGATGTGGATCATGTTATATGCATTTTAGGCAGCATTAATAAATTGATGCATACGATGTATCGTGAATGAACACCTCAGAATCGTAAAAAAGGTTATAATTTGAAATGTCTCTACATCCGAAAGATACGCTTACATAACTTTTAACATTTTAAAAGGCATTATCCACTTATAAAGTGAGTCCAAGAGAACATTGTTGTTTATTTTTACCATAAAATATATTTGAATTTGCAATAAAAGTTTCAAAGTCAATAATAAAATGTATAACACAAAAGCAGCTGCTGTTTTTACTTCATACATTTTGTAAGCGGTCGGAAAGAAGCTTATTAAAAAGCTGGTATCCTATTGTGACTGAAAAGGCTTCAGTGTACAATGTACGATAATTAGCAATAAAACCTTAATTAATGCCGAGTAGCGAACGAGTATCAATATCTGGCAAATGCTGACATGTTACATGAATTTTAGGCCGTACTGTAAGTACCACCAAATGTATTTTCCCCACCGAAAGGATTCTTACCTTAAATGGGAGAAATGCGGTCGCATACATGTGCAAATGATGCCACGGAAATCAGTGAATACAAAGGCGATGAGTAAAGGCTCGTATAGTACCAAAAATTATATTAGACTCTATAAACGAACTGCAGACATAAAAAGCAGAGTGGTTATAATGACAGTATAATTTGGGAGTTTAAGCGCAGTTGTCTAGCTAGTAAGACTCGTGATTGAATTCAACGTCGGAAAATTAAATGGTAGGTGATTTTTAATCGGGGTTAATTGGCTCTGGCGTTAGACGCACCTACATTGCAATTGGACATGTTTGTGTACAGTAAGCTATGAAAAGGAAAGTTACCCAACCTTAAAGCAAGGCAGCTGATTCAGAGCAAATCCCCACCTTTTTATCCCTCGAGAATATGCAGCAGCTGTGCTCTCTCTCTCCTGAAATTCTGAAATGCGTAGACTATTTTTAAATAGCATTTAAGTATGCTTCCAACAGTTATTATCGCCGAATACTCCTTAGCTATGTGTTGTCATGCCAGGATGCTAGTTTTTGAAGTAACCCGTTTCTACATCTTTATAAATTCTTAATGAGTATTTTTTGTCCATTTTTTTAAAATATTTCCCTCTAACATGTGCCTGCTAGCGCTAGGCTGGTAAAAAATATGCCTTATCCCAATTTTAGATAAGATCAGATAAAAACTTTTGGTCTAACAAAAAGCTTCTTAACGTTACACTTTTTAAGATTTTAAAATGTCCATTCATTAAGTATCATCTGTGTAGCATTATCGTAACTGCTTGCAAAGTACGAAACGTTGTTTACATTCGTTGCAAGGATTTAAGACCTCAAATGACGTCACTGGAAGTTAAGAGGCGATGGATTTGGCGCCATCATGTCTCTTTGCCATGTACGTAAGCATCTATGAGGTGAACGTTTAACAGACCCTAGATTTTGCAGGCAGCGTAAGGGGCTCATTAAAATGGTGAAATCCTAAACTAAATGAAATCTCTTGGGATTACATTGCACGATAATTACTAATGCATCCTTATTAATGCAATATTTTTGAACTGAAATGAAACTGCAGCATTTGGACCTGCATTTCCCTAAGAGTAAACCTGTGGTAGTTTATTATGCCTAAAAGAGAATATGTAAAATATAAGGAGGTTTTATTCAAATATCGGCATCTCAAGCGATATATATATATAATGTTAACGATAAAGTCCTTTGGAAAAAAATGATGTTTATTGCGTGCATTGTTGAGTCTGGTCTCCCAGCTCATTTTCACACAAATGAAAATATTGCGAAAATAGTCAATTCTAAACGATGCTTATCACAAGATCCTACGGCGGGACAGCGTGTGAGAAAATAATTGTCATTCTCGTTTAATTATGCGCTCAGTGGAAAAACAAAGTCGTCATCCACATGCAATTGTGTAATTACGGGTCCTACCCACTGACTTACTGTGGGAACTTGTGTAAGTCATCCCCTAGGGTTAACTGTTTTTGCAACAATCTCATCTGTCTGACGACGAGCTGGGGAACCAGACACGAATATTTACACTGTAAACGTTATTCTTCCCCAAAGGATGTTATCGTTAACAATAAGACCGTTTTTTACACTACACCACTTCCTTGCAACTAGAACGCTCTAGGTATGCGAAAGATGGTGGAAAATGAGGCCAATCTAGCCTTTTTCTTTGTCAATATAATAAATTTAAGCGAAGCTGTGATTAAAGCTGCGAACGGTACCAGCTGACGCACCAGTCAGGTCTTTAACCGGACAGGTTGTAGCGGCTACCTGTTAATGTGATCTACCTGGCAACTCCACCTGTTGGGGACACCTACGCCTCATTACGTCATCCGTCTTCTGTCAGCTCGCAAGGGGTAGAAAAGCACAAGGTTCATCCGGTATTGGAAGAAATATAAGTTTTCTGACGCCACTTTGTAGGCTAACTCGCGCCGTCCCTGAATGAGTGTTTTGGGCAAAACGTTAACCTTCAGAAGGTCGGGTGTAATTCGATTGATCTGTTAATCACCTGTATAATTCACACTCTTAGGGAGACACATTTTCCTCACGATGCAATCCTTCGTTGGCCGTTAAAGGCGTATAAATCGCTCATTCTGGGTTATGTAAATATGCAGATTTTTGTGTCCGGCGATAGGAAGTTTGCAATTTTCAACAGGTTTTTAATTTTTACGGTTCAGGAACGCAATTATGTTTAATCCTTAACTGTTACAAACCGCACCCAGTACTTGTTATTAGCCCGAACGCTTAGCAAGCCCAGCTGTTGTCCTCAAGGCCCAGTATGAGAGAAAAAGAGGCGTCAATCGGCCGGGAGGAAAGGTGTATTAACGCAAAATTAGTCAGAACAAGTCACTACACAAAAGGCCGCATGTGTTTGAATCCGTCCGCTTGACGACGAAGCGACGACTTTACTGGACCAATCAGCGATGACGAAAAATCGATATCAAATTTTAAGAAGTCAGAATTCCGGGATATAGATTATGATTTATCTTCTGCTCACCGAAATAAATTTAATGATTGGCTAACCTTTTAGACAGCTGGGTTGGCGTCCTTTGTCAGAGCAAATACTGACTATTATAGATCAGCAAGTTTCAAGTTGTGGCTGAAAGTGTTGGCCTTGGGTTGATGGAATTTTCCGCGTTCGCTGTCTGGCCTTGCGTGCGGATTTTGACTTGGCGTGACAGCAATTGGTGGTCTGTTCTGTACCAACGGTAGAGGAGGTTGGGAATCCTGCTCCACGATGCCTCAGATATAAGGCACCAGTGAATATGGCTATGGGGAGAGAAGTTGTTAAAAGGTTCATCAAACAGATGGTGAGAGTCCTCATTGATGACTGCCACCGACGCATAAGAAAGTACAAGGCCAAGATTGAGGAGGATAAAAGAGAGTGTTTCCAGATCTTCGGAGATTTTATTGCCAAGAATCGTGAAAAAACGATCTCAGCTTTAACACGAAATCGGCAGGCCACGAAAAAGGAGATTTTGGACAGAAAGCTGAATAAATTGAAACCTGCGGACACAACGTATTCTGACTAAGTCCTCAATTTTTCGTCAAAACAATTAACAGAGCAGCAATTACACGTGCTTCGGCATGAAGCCTGTTTTAATACTGCAGATGCCAACCCACTTGACTTCATTGCTACAGTGGAAGCGATGTTGGTGAGAACGGAGGCAACTGATGACACTAAACATTCAATACGACAACGTGTGACCTCCTTGCTTATGGCCCATAAACCAGCCAGCTACATCTCGCAAAGTGAGTCAAAAGCCTTGAGAGAACTGAAGAAAGATGATAGTATTATCATCTTACCTGCTGATAAGGGACGGTCGACTGTCGTGATGAACCGACAAGATTATAGCGACCAAGCTAAGACTCTTATTTACGACAGAGCATTTTACCAACAAACACCCAATTCGCAAGCCAGAGCATTATCCAACCGATTGACTAAACTTCTCAGAGAATACCGGAGCAAGAATGTGATCACTATGAATGAGTGGCACCAAATGAAAGCAACGGATACAGCTCTGGCGCGATTTTATGGACTACCAAAAATCCACAAACCAAATGTCCGACTTCAGCCAATCGTTGCCCTTAAAGGCAGCCCAACCTATAACTTGGCAAAGTGGATGCATAGAAAACTTAAATTTCTCAAAGGCAACTTGATTCCCTCAGTTCAATCCGCCTCTCGATTCCTCGAGGACCTCCGAGGTCGGACGATTCAATCAGACAAAATCATGGTCTCTTTGGACGTGACTTCATTGTTCACATCCATACCGCCAAAACTGGCGCACAATGTTTTGCTGAAAAGACTTAAAGAGGCATATGATGAGGCCCAAAGCCCATTAAAAATTGAAAACCTTATGAGGTTATTCGAATTCTGCCAAAAAACTATACCTTTGCTGGAGAAACGTACGAACAGATCAAAGGAACTCCAATGTGCTTCCCGATCTCTGGCTTAGTGGCAGAACTGGTTCTACAGGAACTAGAAAACATCGCCTTCGCCCAACATGAGCCTGTCTTCTGGTGCCGCTACGTCTACGACACGTTTTTCATCTTCAAGAGAAATATGCTGCAAAACTTCCATGACTTGCTCAATGGAGTATTTCCTGGCATACAATTTACACGGGAAGAAGAAAAAGAGCAGCAGCTGCTTTTCCTTGATGTCCTCTTCAAGAGAACACCCAATGGTGAATTCAAGACGACGGTTTACAGGAAGGCGACGAGCACAACACAACTCCTAAGTTTTCACAGTAACCATTCAGTTGCTCACAAACGAAGCTGTGTAAAAACACTCCTCAAACGGATCCAGACCTACTGCAGTAAACCAGAGGAAAAGGCACGCGAGGCCAGATATCTCCGTGACCAGTTCATGTGGAACGGTTATCCAAAAGCATTTAAAAACCGATGCCTACGCGTTCAGCCCCGGATGACCCAAACAGAAAAACCACCGAAGATATGGCACGCTCAGCCATACATAAAAGAGGTCACAGAAGCCACTGAGCGCATCGCTGCGGGACTAGGTGTTGGAATTGCACACAGACCCAAAGCTACAATGCGCAGCAGATTGATGAAAATAAAAGACCGACTAACGCAGAATGAACAACCTGGTGTAGTATATCACATCCCATGCCTAAACTGTCCCTGTAATTATGCAGGTCCAACGGAACGCATGCTCGGAACGCGTATACGTGAACACAAGCAGGCCGTGCGACTAGGCGACGAATCATCACAAGTTGCAACTCACACCTACGAAACAGGCCATGAGTTCAACTTCGCTGCCGTCAAGGTACGCGCCCATGCGGGAAACAAGACGAGCAGAGAATTTATCGAAGCCTGGTCCACGGATGAGTATTCGGTCAACAGATGTGTCGAATTAGCGCAAGCGTACAGGGCCTTACGCTATTGCAAACGATCACATCCAGACGCCCGCCGTAATCAATTGGCCCAAAATCCTCCATAATCATCTCACTTTTGATGCTGACGTTGCCATTTGGCGCCCAAGCCTACATAATCCCTCGCTTCTCATCCTCTTTCCTTTCTCCTATGACTTTTTTAATTGCCCATCTTCCCACCGTAACTATTACTTGTTTTGTTGACGATTCTATTTCTGTATATATTTTCACCCAACTTGTCGATCTTGCCTACTGGCACAGGCCAGCACAGCCCTCAGTGGCAAGGCGGCAGCACACACAATTATTGATTTTCTGCAAGTTCAAAATTTTAGTTATTGTACACACGGCCCATGTAGCTTCCAAATTTGTTACTGTTTCTTCATTTCTGACGATGGGCTCTTGTAAGAGCTCGAAAGCTCAGGAAAAAATAAATTTTGTTCCAGTGATCGACCACATGTCTCCTTTACAAATAGAAATTCCTGGAATCCGAGTATTCTCTCGCATTCGTGAAATCCTGCTCCATTTTCCAGTGGTTTTGTCAAAATGTCGTCTTCATCTGCAAATCCTGACTTCGGTTTAACAATGCCCTGTCCTTTCCTTACGAAATGGTGCAGGACTTTGTAGGTTGCAGGGAGGTCCAGATGCCTGTTGATCTAATTGAAACCTGAGTACCATGCCTCAAGCGTCAATCTTTCAGCTTTAAGGCTCTTCGGCTTACGATGGTGGTTCCCTGAATATCGAAGTTGTGGCTCGTCTCTCCAGTATGTGTGGCAAGCTTTGAGTTAGGGTCTTGTGTCCAAGCCGCCTCTTTGTGTTCCTGTAGACAGGTCTGCAGTTTGCGCACTGCTTCTCCAACTTTATTACAGTAGCCGACATTGCAAAGTTTTTTGTCGATAACTGCGGAGGTTTCAGTACGGAGCAGTCTGTCTTTAGATTGCATCACTCGGCGGCGTATTATTGTCTGATGTCAATGGGATATACCTACTTCAGTGGGTTGTAACAATCGGGAGACTGCTTCGGAGACCCCTCTCATGTACGGAATGGCCCTTCAGAATTCATGTAGCTGATTTGCTGCCATCGTCTGTTCATTCGGCGCTTGTTTTGGTTAATAAATGAATTCGGGTACCCATTAGCTCGAAAGTGGTCACGTACGTTTTACTGTTCCACTTTTTTCCCAGCCTCTGTTCTGCAATGTTTTTCAACTCTTTGTAAAAAGTACAATCACAGATATGTTTTTGAGACAGAATGTGATTGCTGTTGAAGTGGAGCATTTGCTTTTTGCTGGGGCTTTTCTGAATATTGTGGTTTGCAGTAGTCCAGTAGACATCGAGAAAGGGAAGTTGGTTATTTCTTTCCGCTTTCATTGTAAATTGGATGCACGGTGCACGCTCTCAGTACCCAGCCGCAAAAGCTGTGCTCCGATGCATTTCTGTACTGTGAACCCTCGTCCGAACGGCCGCATTCCCAACATTTACACTGGTAATTTCTGAATAAAACTGCCCAACGTTCTGTGACTTTCCAGATGTTTATGAAAATAATTGCACTGTTTGAAAATCAGCGGGAAAATATACTCATGTGCGCGTATTCTATGGGAGATATGAATTCTTCCAGTTACACCCATAATCAAGGAATTTGCTTGGAAGTGCAACCAGTTTTTCACCTCCTCCACACAATTAATTGCGTGGAAGACTGTGAGGCACATCGATAGCTGTCATGCAATTCTCCGCTTTTTTCGGGCCTCAAAAAACCGCCCGTTTTTCACTTTGTAACAGCTGGAATTCCCCCGAGAATATGCCGGCGTTGAGTGCGTTCAGGAGTTGTCGATCCTTAAACTTACTGGTGCCCCCCACCTTCCCCCGAATTTCATCCTCGGTTCCGCAATCGAGGGGATAGGCGTTCGCTATTAGGGCCCCAACCTCGTTTCGCCAAGCCGCTGACTGCTGCCAATGAAAAAGCAGTGTACCGTTTCAGATCCTGGATAAACGTTAAAAAGTATATGCTATGCGAATAAGTGGTTTACAGTGGCAATCGCGTGTAGTTTTTTTTGTCCCGGGAGGAAAGACGGTTGAAATTAAGTTGGTCGTCCACATTAGACACCCCCTTGTCCAGTGATGTCTGTAACATTTGGTATTTGTGGTAAAGTTTAAGTTAAGTTAAATTTTTAGTTTAGTTGGATACATATACTGACAGTTTAAATTTGCGAAATTTCAGAACGTAAAGTGGCAAATATTTGTTTGTTTTTGGTTAACTATTGTCAGGCTTTTTACACTTATATGGTAATTAACTCAATAAACTATGCGGTTTGGTAGAAAATGAGGGTGGCTCTCAGGGCAGATGGGTGAGAATTGAGTCAAAATATCTGATCAGCGTTGTGGGAGAGTGGAAGCAGATAAAGGTAATAAGCTACTGTATATACATTTATGGTTTCTTATGCAATCTGCCGTGGGTGAGAGGAAACGTAGTAGGCTGCCAAGCCTTAGAAAACCCAAAACACCGGCAGATAAAGCTCTCATTTTTATTCAATATTATATTCCCTGTCAGGCTTCCTGTTTCGAGACAAGTCAACACTGTATAGCCACGGATGGCAGCAGACGGAGATTAGGGGTATTTAATACGCTCAAAGACTTCTGCGTTTGCGCTCCGCTTGTCGTGTTCTTCCTTGGGGACTCACACAAGACGTCGGCGTGTTATGCAGTACGTGACTTAACTCATTAAGCATGACAATACACATTGAGGCGATCACTTGTCGGCCAATTTCCAGCTGCGCATTTATTTATTAGCGTAATTTATTCCAGAAAAACGTCCCTGTTCTATGCAGGATATGTTCGTTAACAGTTGCAGTGGTCAAATTATTTAAAACATGGACTGGAAAATTGGCATCCCAAGAAGTGCAATTCGGTACAAGAAATACTTTGGAAAAATGTTGTTTATTGAGTGAATATAGTAGGTCAGGTAAAAATTGGTACTTGTCACCCGCATGTGATTATGCGGTCAGCAGGGAAGAAAATAGTCGTTACCCGCACGTAATTATGCGGTCGGTTGGGAATTAATTGTCAACCGCATCTAATTGTGCGGTCGGTCATGGCTGGTTTTAGCTTCCTGGTAGGCTGTCGTCACTTCCTTGCTTCTCTGAGGTTGGTGTACATCGCGTACAATTCGACGTGCCTGTTGATGCACGAGTCGACAGAGTTGATGGCTTCTGAGAATTCGCGGCCTTTCTTGCATGGAAAAATGCCAGCAATGCGAGTTTTGTCCCATGCAAATTGGTGTCTAGTTTCTGGTATGTACATCCTTTGATGTCGTCTCTCTCTTCACGTTGATACCATTGGATTTGGCAAGTTAATAAACAGAAGAACTGCTAAAATCCTACGATTAAGACTTTTCTGTATTCGCCCTGCTTGAACTCTTGGATCTCTGCCTGGAAACAAATTTTTCGTTTGCAAAGCAACATTACCAACAAATTAAAGGACCCCCGATGGGACCAGCCATTTCGGGCTTCTTAGCTAAAGTAACAATGCAAAAATTAGAAGCAATGGCCCTACCACAAGTTCACCCCATGTTGTGGGTACGATATGTTGATGACACGTTTGACATTGTTCAAAGGGACCAGCTCGAAACACTGCACCACACTATTAGCTCAAAGATGCCAGGCATTACGTTCGCGAATTCTTAGAAGACATCATCTCAACGACTCGTGCATTAATAGGCACGTCAAATTGGACGTGATATACACCAACCTCAGAGAAGCATGGAAGAGACGAAAGCCTAACAGGACTAGAGGACGCCAGAACAAGCCACCACCGACCGCACATTAAGATGCCGTCGATAATTAGTTCCCGACCGACCGCATGCTTACATGCGAGTAACAACTATTTTCTTCCACGCTGACCACAAAATCACATGCGGGTGACAATTACCCATTTTTACCCCGACCCGCTATATTAGCCTCTGTTAGGCATCATTTTGGATTAACTGTTTCGTACGATTCCCATCCGTCTGATGACAATTTGATGTCGAATATTCACTCAATAAATAACATTTGCCCAAAAGTTTTCCTCTAATTAAAACATTTGTGAATGATAGTTTTACCCTGACCAAAGGACGTTTACATCCCGATCTGGCAATGCGGAGCGTGGAAGGGTTGAGGTTTAATTAAAAGACAATTATAAACCCTCTTCAACTCTCCTATTTGGATTATTAATGCCGATGATAAATTGTCAGAAATGTGTTTGCCAAATAGACTTTTTTGAATTTAAATATTTTTTCGTGACCTACATGCAATATGTAGGGGTCTAATTACTGATTGTGCCTAGATCACTAAAATCATCAGGTCGAGTCCCAGGTTGGAAGAAAAAGGCAAGAGTCCCCAGAGTGAGGGTTTTACTATGTACATAACCCTGAGTTGCTGTCTCAGGTAGCAGTGGCCATTGGCGAAGCCAGGGCTGGTCCTGACTGCGTCCAGCCAGGCCTGAGAGAGTCGACTGTGTGTTGTGTGTGGTAATGACAGTTGCCTTTGCATGACTGTGAAGCGAGTGTAAGTGTTTCGTCATTGGTGTGTGGCAATAGCTCGAGCGGATGCCGCCTACAGAGGTCATAGTCGCATTGGCCGAGGTGCGGTGTTTTTCAAGTATCCCTTAGACAGGCGCGCTTAGTTGGACGCAAGCGTATACGCGGATGTATGCGTAGATGTGTACGGACTGAGTAAGCTGAGGCTAGATGTCGGGTCCGCCAGCACGCCGAAGAACAGGGGACGCTGACGCAGCTGCTATCGGTTAGCCAGAAGTAGCTGCCAGGTCGTGCCTCGGGGGTGGGGGCGCCAGTGAAATAAAGCATTAGAAGAGTTGTTTGTGACGACACGACTTCGGGACCGCGAGACTTGGAGAACGAAGGGGAAAACAGGACATATGGCTGTCCGCTACAAATATATATCTAGAGCGCTCGCCGGACAATTCAACCAGTTTGGCATCTCCATCGCTCATAACCTAGTAGTAGTAGTGGCATGGCCTCTACTCCAATATGCGTTACATTAACGGTTTGCTAGGCTTCCGCTTGCGTGGGAGCACCACAGAGGCCGCATTAAGAAGGAGCTACTGCAGCCTGACTATCGGCCGCTCCACGCAGCAACACACACTCTGAATTTGCCGAAGGCAGTGATATTCGACTACAGAAAGTCCTCCAAGGCAGAAGTCAGAAAGACCAACTAGGAACGACAGCGTTCTCTAAAAAGGAGCTTACAAAGTGCCCTGCAGAAACAAGCCAATTGACGTTTGTGTATTCTGTGCCTACGCGCCCTCCAGCCAATCAGGAGGAGGACCAAAGCTGGCGAGACGAAAGGCAAGTCATCAAAATCACCTTGAGGCATCACGCGACCGCACGCCTGCATGGTTCGCGGGCAAAGGCATGATGAGTCACGCAGGGCGCTCCAGGAAATTAGCCGTGAGCGCGCGGGTGACAGCGCACGGCTTGACAGCGAAAAAGAAACGTGTCAACGCAGGGAGTGATCTCCGGACCGCCACAGATTGACTGCGCGGACCGAGTTATCCCGTCAGTTGGCAACCCTCCCAGCGCACTGTGGTAGCTGCAAGCGCGTCAGTTTGTGTAACCAATATATTACCGGCAAAAGTTAGGACTGTACTATACGCGTATTTCTAGCTTATTAGCTGTCGTCAGCTGCAGATAGCCAACTCCAGTATAGTCACAGAAACTGCCGCTACCCTCGAGTTTCAAACCCGCGACCAGTGAGCTAGAGACGAACGTCCTATCAACTCAGCCATCGGGTCGACGTCTTGCCGATTGTCAATCGAGATGTAGATTAGTACATAGGTGTAAGCCGATCTGGTCCAGGATACACCAACCCAGTTTTTAGTGAGGAAAGACGTGCGCTGAAGGTCAACCTCACTTTCTACCCCAACCAGCATCAAACCCTCGCCTAGCTGATCGTTCGCCTGTTGTAGAATGGGCGCTGCAGCTGATAGGCCCATTAACCGGTCTGCATGCCCTGCAGCACGACTTGGCCCCCTGGATTCATGCACACCACGATTTACACACCAGGGGATTAGAAGGAGCCTGCCAGTTCACTCATCAGGCACTTCAAACACAGCACACACACTGATGGTGTATCCGGTAAATGCATCAGTTGGTAGTGTGAAAAAGGAAGAACTGCAACACCATGCATGACTCGCTTGCAATGTCCTCCACCTACATCTCTACCTGCGTCCTAAAACACCGGTGTTAGTTCTTTTCCCTACTCTCACGTTTCATGGCCTCTAACAACGATGCGGTGTAGCCAGCCTAAACAAACGAATCGAACTTACTCTATGCCATTCCATTTCCTGCTCCTCGCATACTTTCCACCATTCGATAGATATAAAGGGTGTCTTAAAAACATGTAAACACATTTTTAACAATTGTAAACTTGGTGTTTATCATCATTTTATTTATTTAAAAACTTAAAAATACTAAAAAGTAGTATTTTATTGTTTTTTACACAATTTTGACTATTGCAACAATGGCTGAATTGAGAGAAGCCACTGAACATGAATGCATCGAAATACCAAGGGAACTGTTTTATAGTATATAAGCTTCCACTGCTTCGATTTTTCAGCAGTGTCATGAACAAAATGGACGTAAGTTTGAGAACATTCAGTTATAAACAACGATGTGATGCTTGTTAATATATTTACATTTATTTACTCATAAAATCATGATAAACACCAATTTTACAATAAGGTAAAATGTGAATATATATTTGGGACACCCTGTATGCAAACAACTAGGGCTGTTTTTCCCTTTAAAGCCGTATTCAGTCATGCGTAACCCTTTAAAAATACTAACTGCTATTTAAATTAAGATGCACCTTCTGCTTTTTAATTAACTCCGGGGAGGTTCTTAATTTATTAAGGATCACAGACATTCCGTTCATTAAACTCACCATCATTCAAGGTCTAGCATGTTTTCCCACATGCGCTTTCCTTCAGCCTATGCCTTTCTTGATCTTTCTGTCTTCCGGTTAATCGACCAAAACATCTGCAAAAAAGCCTTCGAAAAACGTAAGCTACAAAAAACTCTCAGAGTCGTAAATCCTCCCTTTTAAATCATTTAAGTGCATAACGTGTGTTTGAAATGAGACTGGGGCCTTTAGAAGTCGGCCGACAAATTAATAATCCAAAGTGACCATTCTAACGTTTTGAATAATACTTCGTCCCTGCGCTTACCAATCGGAGGCTGAAGGTTCACTTTAAGCCACGTATATGCTTAAAAATTGAGGTTTTATACAGATTGCCTCAAGTCGCCTGGAGCGATGGTGACAGAAAAGCGGAAGTTCTTCTATTCCTGCCTTGGGAATCTGAGGCATTCTGGGCCATCTCGTCAAACCAGTTCTGAGACATACGAGTAACACACTAAAAGTGTCTCCATTCTCCTCCGCGTGTTTATAATTTTGTAGTTACAATTGTCAGTGATGTATTGCTCATCATTACTGAATGACCTTGATGCACACGGAAAACGAATGCGGCAGGGAATATATTCTGCTCCTTTCTGTAGTTATGATATTTCGCCTAAGGGCAGGTTCCTGTAAGTTCTGTCTTTTTTAATTTTAGCCTTCTTAAAAGTACTGGTTCTCCCGAGTAAGGGCCTTTCTCTGACTGATAGCCTTGCAACCGTGCACGCATGCTCATTCCTTGCGGACAGTGTTCCCATCAGGAAAATTAAGTAAGTGCAAGAAAATAGCAGCCCCTAATGGTCACTTATGCTTACTCTAAAGATAAATAGGAGAAAATATTATTTTTTATCACAAGCGGAAACAAGTTCCCAGGGGAAGGTTTACAAATAATGGTGTCTTTTACCTTATTTAAATGGAAAAACAACTTCTCCTTCTCGTCATTGGATAATAATCATTATCAGTGAAATTTCTTCATCTGTTGAGACAATTTTTGACAGAGTCTATTATTTTATAGACAATAACCCAGAAATATCGAGCAGAAATGCTTAAATAACTGTAACTTTCTATAATTCTGCTTTTTTTTCGGGCAGAGCTATAAGGCATTTGAGTAGGAGACTACAGTTGACGACTTTACCGCATGTCTTATAGTACATTCGGGGTGGATGCTAGCACCTTTCAGCTAAAGCGCTCATTATGACTTGTTGACCCCCGTATACACTGTGTAAATATTCCTCTGACCACGGAACAGCCAAATGGACTGCCATAAATCAGTTCCGCTTTAGCAGGTTACTTCGACTTTAATTGGCGACTGAAGGAGTACAGCGCTCCTTTAAGTCACCGACGACCATTCAAATTGCATTTTTCGCTCCCAAAATTGTGAACTGCAAACGCGTTCCTATCCATCCTCCAGACTTAAAAATGGTTGGTTATTGGTATCGCATAAACTACTAATCGATAGGATAAAATGGATTTTCAGATGCTATGAATTTGCTTGGTAGGCTTATAGTATTGGGTGACTACGATTCCATTCAATCCACAGCTTTGTCAGTCAGTTCGAAATGAGGACTTTTAAATGGGATTCTTACATGTGGTCTGCAGAAACCAAACTGAACGAAAAGTGCCCAATATTTTAGAGGTACACTTATTCACATCAGTTTTAATACTTTTGTGGTAACAGTAGCTTATATGGTGCACCTCATTTATCACTAATTTAAGTCTCCTAACCTACGAAAATGGCGATTATTGGGCTTTATGGATGGGAAGTTAACAAAGGCAGAGAAATGCTAAGTGCATTTTTATTTTATTGTACACAGAAATGATGTTGATTTATATTTGTATATTCGCCCAATCCCGGTTATTAAATTGCAGCTTTCTGGAAATTCCTGAAAAATAGCAATCCTGATTAGGAGTTCGCCTACTGCAACTTACCTGATGTCCAGCTTACCGTTCTGGAGTTAGACTAGTGGAATTCTCGGCGCGGAGCACCTCTTACACCTTCAATTTTCATGCGGAATACCCTACTCCCAGCGACCGCGGGAAACAAATTCGACTACATTTTTTCACTTGACACGTACTTCTAAAATTTTCCTTTCCTCCCTACCCTATTTTCCCCTCCCAAAAAAACCCTATAACAACCGTTTCCGTAGGGCAAAATGCTGAAACTAGGGATACATGATGTGCACTACATAACTACTATTACTGTTAATTAAAACATATCTCTTAGAAAATACGGATAAGACTTTTCTTGGGTAAACGTCGTTGGTAACATAAAATCACTTCATCCTTAAATTGAAGCCTGGGTATACGTTAAGTTGCTCCCCTAACAGTGGTATCCCTAGCCACCAGTCCCCCGGATATTCTTGATTGTATTAGTTAAACTTTATGATTAGTTCACTTGTTAGTCTCTTATTTAGTTTATAAGTTTAATTTATGTTAAGTTTATTTTATTTTTGATTAAGATAAATATCGTCAATGTTAAAGACCCTGCATAACTATTTTATATCAAAAAAGCCTCACTATCCTCAGCTTAACTTAACAAAATTAACAAAATTACAAAATGAACTACAAAAAATACACTCAAAAAACTTAGAACAAATAATGATAGCGCCAGTCCCGTAAGACAGAATTCGAAGTCTACGTACATCTGAGGTGGGTTATTAACATAAAATTCACAGAATCCTCAAAGTATTCTGTATTTAGTTTCGTTATTTTTAGAATTACGAGACGGTAAAGAATTCACTTAACCAGTATCAAAGATGTACGTTTCCGAATGCTCTTCACAACATAGTCAATAGATTATGAGACCTTTACCCTAAGAATTCGACCGTTGCCTTCGAAAAGGTTTATCATGTGCTTCAAAGGAGAGTGTTACAGAGACGGTACCTCTCCCAATACAATGAGGCAAACTGCCGAGATAAACGCGTAGCAACAGTGTCCGTGTTAACTACAAGATGAGATGGTTCTCGCACATGCCTCTCCACGACCTGATAATCTCTGGCCCTTTAAATTCAAACACCGGCCTTTGTATGTCATTAATACGTTTTTTTCTATTGCATTTAAGCGGTGTTTTTGCTTTTGCTTTTCTGAACAAATTATAATGACTGCGTGCATATCGTTTAAACACAGTTGATGGCCGTTTCTAAATGTTATCGTATTTATGCTGTTTAGGTTCGTTTCAAAGTCGCATGCATGGAGCTTCATGTTATGGCTTAGAGTATGTTATAGCATATTATTAGCAAATATGGTTGGGTGTTTTTTAGTCTGCAGATGCCTACGTGGACCCCAGAATACGGGCTGAAAATAGCTAGGCTGCATGACATTTTTATTCTGCAATCTTAATTATTTCACTCGTTCAACGACCCTGAAGACCTGAACGTTGCAAGAACAGTAGGCCATCGGAAAGGGATAACGTCTGGTTTTCTGTACGCTCAACACAGACCTGCATGCTTCGACTGCTTAATCTTCCTTAATGTTTTCTTTCGCCAATATTTTCTTCTTCCTGGCTTAATTTCTTTGTAATGTTCTAATAAACATAGCAGTCTACTTACAGTTAGTCCATATGAGCAGCTTAAGTGTTTCTTTGTTCTTAAATACGCTGATGATATGGGTGTTTGTCATCCTCTTAAAAGTCAAATGCACCTCCAAGCACTGAAAAATGGCCTGAAGAGCATCTCAGCGTAGTCGTTAGGAAATGGCTATCAAATAAAGGACCAGAAGTCAGTCCAGTAAGTTTTTTGATTGCGACCCTCTTCCGGTTCTAAATCCATAAGTATTCTGCCCAGCGCAATATCCCCTCTCAGGTTAGTAGGTGCTACTCCGGGATCTAATCTCTAAATTACATTTCGCATTGAAGGCCTCTTTTATTAAAACGTAAACTTTTATATTAAATGCGTCGTTTGCGTTCAAATTACACACCGCATATCCTAATCTAGCGATTTATATATGCCTGCACCCCCCCCCCCGTAGGCTTCACTGCTCTCCGGTCAATTTTGCAGCCTTACCCTAAAAAGACCTGGTCATTTTTAAATGTATCCTCCCAATGTTTTCTTCAGCTGCCGGTAGTTTCTATGCTCTTTAGCTGACTTTATAATACAACGACAGTTTAAAAATGTCAAGCAATTTGTTGATCGTATCCTTAGTGAAGTCGCACACCTTCTTCACTCTGAATTAATGGCTGCAAAGTCTTTTCGTACTACACACTGAAGTTTCCATCATATGGCTTGCCATACACCGGCATATGAGCACTTTATACTCCCATTTTTCGCACGCTACATCGCGTGTGATAAAACGGAAATTAAAAATCTGGAATCAGACGTGAATTTCTTTTAAACTATTAGATTTTGAGTATTCTATGATCTTTTACCAAGTCTTAGCTCTTGCTCTCAGTGAATGGAGCCATTTATTCCAAATATCTTGGATATTTTATTATCTTTCTCAAATTTTTTTATAAGAATCCTAGGCAAAAGCAGCTTTTGCAGGCCCAGTCATATACCCCTATTCCCAGCATTTTATCCTGCAAAAACGGTGGTCATAAGTTTTTGCGGGGTGGGGAATTAGGAAAAGCCGAAAAGGAAATTTTTAGAAGTAGGTGTCGCGTGAAAAAAATTTAGTCGAAGTTGCTTCCCGCTGCCGCTGGAAGTAAGTTGTTCCACATGTAAATTGAAGGTGTACGTGGCGCTTTGCGCAGCGTACGATACTCATCTAACTCCAGAACGGTAAGTTGGACATCAGGTACGTTAAGGCAGATGATTTCTTAACCACCATTTGAATTTTTCGGGAAATTCAAGAAGCCTGCAATTTGATAATTGGGTGTTTCCGCAATAACTTAAGCGATAATACAGATTACGAAAATCTTCAGATATAATTCGATAACGCTTCTAAATACACTAAAATAAAAATGCATTTAGCATTAACTAAAGAATATTCTACTGCATGTCTTAAGTTTTAACCCATTTAAGCCGATGAACACCGTTTTCGTAGGAAAACATGCAGGTTGTAGGTGTTGTAATGGAGGCCCAGGCCGAGATATCACCTTGCCAAATTGTTGTAACGGTGGTTAGGCGAAAATATTCGCCGTCTAACTACGCCTCATAAGAGCCCCCAAAGAGATAACACGACGGGAAGTGTGCAGAAAGCGGAAATCAGAAGTCTCTTAGTATTAGCGGTACACCAAATTTCGGGAAACAAACGTGAGTAAGTGATGGCCCTTGAGCCACTCAAATTATCTTCTGAAATAATGGCCGGTCCCATTGGCTCTTAGCTCAGTGAGTGACTGTAGTTTGAATTCTGAATTATTGATTGATTTTCGAAAATGACGAGTTAGCTCGCGCATAGGCCGATTGATAACCTATTGTGGACGCGGTTACTTGTTGCTTCTATGCTAGCCGTTGGGTCTCTACTAACGGTAGGGATTAATGAGTGGGCCTACGTAAGCTATTGTTGCCTCCTAGGTACTGCAATTTGGAGAGTCAATGTCATAAAAGCAGCCGTCGTTAGGCCGTTTGGAGACAGATTTTCAAATTTACTGCATAACAGGCTTCCACAAGCCACAAACCATCCTGTTCGCTTCATCGCACGGGAGCAAGTGTCAGCGGACGTAATTTTGTGATGATTTATACGACTTTGGCAACTGGCTCTCAGTTGCTGAGGCACGACTGTAGTTTTCCATCGTCAGTACGTCACGTGTACTGTCTCCTCTGGAATTTAGTAAAACCCTCGCCCTTGCTTTGTTATTCGGAAGACGGGGGTTTTATGACAGTACAAGGAGACTGTTCCTTACAAAATGTTCCAAATAAGGTAAGTTGCACTGGGATGGACGACGGCGGTTACCTGACTGAGAATCGGATTCCAGGTGATTGCTTGGTCAGCCAGCTTGCTGTTCTGTAATTGTGGATTCAATACGAGTGGTAAGTTAGGCGAGTAAATCGATCAAATAGTGATTAAATTCAGGGCGCACGACGTGCCTCCTAGTTCAATCGGTAGAGCGTTGGCTGCGCGAAAGCCTTCCCTGTTGTGTGCGGATTCGACTCTTATCGAGGCCGCAAATCTTTCACAGTTAGGTCAACTAAATTGAGCAAATCTGCCAAAACCCCCTCACAACAATCAGATATGCTGAAGGGAAGATTCGATCAACCGGCTTTTTGGCTTGGCGTTTCGCATCCTCGCTCAAACCCATCATCAGAGACAACCGAAATCAGTTGCTCCTCAGGCTGAATTGAGGAAAGACCTGAAGCTTGAAAACGGAATCCAGTGGGCCAATATGTCTTTATTTCCCACAGTGAGCACGCGATTATGCGAAATCCACTTTCCGTGGAAGACGGCGATTAAGAGTTTTTATTTTCTTTTTTAGGTCCACGAGCTTCGAGACTGATTTGCATAGGGACAAAACCACTGTCGTCAGTATTTGTAAACGATTATGGTAATGCACGTCATTCGCATGCGAGGTTTGTCTGTTTTAATTATGGACTTCTTGGAATTACTGTGTCTCCTTTGAGTAAAGGCTTTTATTTGACTGACGGTTAGGCCTATTCTCACTCATGACGTAAATCTCCTCAAGGATACTGCCATCAGGACGGGGAAGGAAGTTAATGCAAATAACAACAGCTAATGGCCAAATATTTTTAAGCTGAAAATAAATTGCAAAAAAGCACTTTTTACTAGGCATACAAGTTGGTTTCAAAGAAAGTTTAAGGAATGAATTTTTAACTTGAATTTGGCGTATGCCTCCTTCCCCTTTGCCTGTTTATTTCTTTAGGAATTGGGAAAGCTGAGATACTGTTTATCAAACCCATTACTGGATAGTCCATGACAAAAGACTCATTGAGTAGTAATGCTTGAATAACTGCATATCTTGTGATTTTAATGTTAACACAAGTCGTCCCCTGCTTCGATGGGTGCGCCATCACGACTCTTTGCAGACGATTGTACATTGATTCACAATCAAAAACCAAGAACTATTATTGCATGTGGGGTTATTCGACTAGCCTAGGAGCAGTTTTCTCAAAGGAAATCACTCGACTCATTTACCGTATCTGCAACAGTTTTGGGCAAAGCAACTGCGTCCGAAAAGTACTTCAGACGCGAATGGCCGAGCACGCAGCAGCGGTAGAGATGAGGAAAGATGCTAGCCCCAGGTTGCAGCTCACTCAACGGGACCCGGTAATGGTCCCCAGTCCCGCAGTCAATAAAGAAGCGCACTAGCCTGCCGCTACCAGATTCCGTACCCAGACTTTGTCTACACTGGGGAATTAGTCAGCGAGCTTAATTGTCGCGTAATTTTTACGCCATAAGTCAACCAGGATGATGAACTCGTGGTAATTTCTGACTGGGACGCGAACTGCCAGACCATGATCAGATTAATTACGACCACAAGCGAAGATCTTTTAATTCGCACGTGGTCAGGTGACCGCTATGGGCTGTAACTACTGCATAACCTGTGCATTTATCAACGTTTTCTCTGGTTATCTCTGATGATGGCTTCAGAACAGAATGCAAAACGTCGGGCAAATACATTTCTTGTCCCAGCGATAACATCTTCTTCTGACTACTTTTCATCACATTGATGAACATTTATTTGACCAACAGCGGAACTCATCTGTCCCGCTCCACCTTAGACTTCGACGGAGACCCCGACAGCCGTAACAGCTGTAAGTAGGTGGATAATATTGCCGGCAAAGACAAGGAAGACTAGAATGGCCATTTCTGGCTCATTGGCCGTAATCAACCAGTCATACCTCGACTCAATTGGTGTCCAACCCGAGCCTCGAACTCGAGACCATTTTTCTCAGAGTCAAACGCCCTAACCACTGAGCCATGAGCTCGTTGTCTTACCGGCTGAGGTTGGGGGATATTGGCGGCTGAGTTTCGTTAGTGGTCAGATGAAAGTCCACAAATTATTGCCGGTATTCCCTGACCACAACCGTTGAGAAAACGATCCCCTGGGTTAATGGTTAGACCGTTTGACTCTGTTTAAAAAGGTTGCGAGTTCGTGTCTCGGATGGGACACCACTTGAGTCTGGGTATGACTGGCTGACGATGCCTAATAAGCCAGAAATGGCCATTTCAGTTTCCATTGTCTTCACCGGCAATGCTATCTGCCTATGCATAATCTCCCATGAGACGTCTGTTGTTCGGTTCCTTTTGAAGAATTTCTTCTAGTTTAGGTTTTTTAGTGTTCTTCATAACAAAACAAGTTATTGTAGCCTTTCAAACTGCACGCCTAACGAGAGTCTTTTAAAAGACCTTTTGCGTTAAGACTCGGTTTCTCGAAGTTGATGGCTACTTTTAGTAGGATAGCGCTATGTTCCGTACGTCCAGCCATAGAAAGACCTTAAGCTTCCTTGTTTTTGCACGCACAAATAAACTAAAGAACCACTTTAACAAGTCTATTGCGACAATCAAATGCTTGAAGTCTATATAGCACTAAACCCGTAAAGAGAATCCTTGTGACAAGCTTAGTTTATTTTATTTCGGATAATGTCCTTCACCTTGGCAACCAAAAATGTGGGGATTGAGAGCAAACAAACGCCGTATTTATGAATACAGAAACATTTGGACAAAAGGTCTCCAAAATAATACTGCCCGGCGTAATCAATTAGCGCAAGTAAAAAAAACAATCCATTTCAGAGGACGTGAGTGAGTTAGTGGGTTTCCTATGTTAAGACAAAGTAAAAGAAGAAAGCTAAACGCACACCTTATAAACGTTAATTTGGATAAAAAAGACTTTTGCTAGTGACGTTTACGTGAGGCGGGAACGTTTGCCATAGTCGCATAGTTGGACAAATAATTTGGGAGAAGGAAAATGTTATTGCAAAAGAACCTGAAGGAGTAGCGGATGCAGCCTTATATATTGCCGATGGATTCACATGCACCTTAAATCTGTTGTCTCGAAAAGCTTGCTAAATCCTCATGGCAAAGACGTCTAATGTAACAGATGCAAACCTAAATTCCACTGACACACCGATTAAATTATACCTCACTTAACAGGCTTCTTCTTTACCTTTCACTCTTTCGAATCGCAGTAATTTCCTGATCTGAATATTAGAGCTGGTGGCAAAATTAGCTTACGTAAGCCCACTCATATACCACTAGCCCAAGCATTTGGTCCTGAAAATAACGATGGTTGTAGACATTTGAGGGGGTGGGAAAATAAGATAGGCAGCGTAAAACATTTTTGGACATAAGTGTTAAGCGAAAAAATGTAGTCAAAGTTGTTTACCGCGGCCACTGGAAGTAATTTTTTTCGCATGTAATTTACAGATGTGCGCCGCGGACTCTGCTAATCTAACTCAACAACGTTAAGTTTTGCCTTAGGTAAATTAAAGAAGACGACCTCCTACCCACCATTTCAATTTTTAGGAAAATTCAAGGAACCTGCAATTTGCTAACCGGGTTTTTCCTTAATAAGTTAAACGATAATACAGATTGGGAAAAGCTACAGATATAAATCAACAACATTTCCAAATACAATAAAATAAAATGCGTTTTGCATTTATCTAAGTATATTCCACTACGTGTCCTAATTTCCTACCCATTAAACCCTATATCCACCGTTTTCGTAGGAAAATTTGCAGGGAGTAGGGATTACTTAGTGGGCCTACATAAGCTACCGTTGAGAAGCTGGTTTGCATTTTTAAAGCATATTTCCCTCAAACAATTTTAAGGATTATGTAAATGGCAGAATTTTTTGGATCCGTCGATAATGCTCATCAGCTGTTTCCTTTCGTTGCATAAGGTGAATAACGTAAGAGAAACTACAAAAATGAATTTATACAAGGCGAAGATGGCAAGATTAGCAGCATTTAATGATGTCATAAAATTTCGTGACCTCTTATTTAGTTGCAGATGGCCGTTGCATATTAATCCGATAATTTACTGTCCACGTTATTGTCCGCCTCGAAGGGCAGAACTTGATAGGTAAAGGGAGTAGAAACAATAATGCATACAGAAAATTTGATACAAACAGCAATTTCATAGAAAATGCCCAATAAACCTATTCAATAACGCAGGAATATTAAAAGGCTGTGTTCAGAAAAATTAGGGAAGGGGATGTGTAATCAGGGAGCCGGCGTGACCATGGCAAAGTTAGGCACATCACTTACTCCAGCTGTTGAGAAAGGTTGGATTTAAACAGCCATATGTAGGCTGTTTCTGGGTTATTGACTAGTTTTCTTGGCCATTTTTTATGACCTTGCTGTTTTTATCAATTTTTCTGTATGTATTCCATTTTTTTATTTTATTTTCCGTTATTCACGTTGTGCAACGAGAAGAAGCAGCTGATGAGCACTCTCGAAACTTATGGACCCAATAAATTCTGAGGTTCACATGTTATTATTTAATGTATCTGATAAATTACGATGATTATTCGGTCTGGCACTTATTTGGTAAGTCTCCTGATATACTCCACCGCTTAAACTCTGATTTTTACCTGTTCCGTATAATAGAAGGATGTGTTTTTGACTCAATTAACATCCCGCTTCTATAATTCTGCGAGCAGTCTTGAGTAACGAATTGGATGCGTGCAATAATGGGGTCCGTCACTTATTTTCATGGTCAATAGGGTTAAGGTGACACATGCTAAGGCGCCAGCTTCAGAAACATAGTTGGCCAATGCAACCCACGCATTTAAGGAGCAGCTACATCCCCCTCTGAGGATGCTTAGGCAAAATCGCTGATAGCAACGAGAGATTTCAATTCAACATTTATTTAAAGGCTCATTTTAGTTTAAGGTGGATGTGTGGCGGGCTTTTTGCTCTCCAATGCCGCATATTCTCCTTGTCCCACAAGAACAAGGAGAAAATGTATTGCGTACATAAAGCCATACTACCATGCAATTGTTTAAAGTCATTTATAATCAGGCCGGTAGAGTTATATGGAAGATTAAAATGCTCAGTTAACTTCAGCGGGGATATAATTAAGCATCTGCCTTTTCCTAGTCTCCTAAACGATGCTTGTTCAGCCTGGCGCTTTATCTGTTTCCACTTTGCATGGCTATTTCTAGTCGGTCCCATTGGGCTTCAATGTAATTATTCCATTGTGGTCTCAGGACAGCGTCGCGCCGAATAGGCCCGGCGAGGTAGCATACCGTTTGGAGAAGAAGGTGCCTCAAACTGCCTAATGTTCTGTCAGTTGGTCTGTTTGTGAATCTTCGCAATCAAATATTTGAGCATCCTTTCCACATTATCACCGAAATTAACAACAATCATAGTTAATTAAGCGATATACCCATTTAAGCGTTCAAGAAGTGAAATAAGGTGAACGATTATGCGCCATCAGGTTAGTACAGTAGTCACTGGTTATTAAGCCCACGGTTGATAGGCCCAGCCGCGTACTTAGTCCAAATCAGCTTGGGACGGAATTTTACATAGCAAAATCCGCCGGCTAATAAGCCCAGTCGCCGGCTACAAAGCCCAGTTTGCTAGCAGGATAGAGTGAGATTATCATCTTTCTGCGTGCGCAACGCGGTCTCCAGGCATCAGATTTCACAAAATTTGACGATTTCTGGTGCCTGGAGAAGGACATCAAAGAGCACTTGCGAGTGAAATTTCCTCCACAACAACTGACACCAGACCGATTTTTTAAACATGTCGCAAATAATTTTTTTTGCTTTTGCTATTGCTTAAAATACAGACAAGCAACATTTCTTTCTTGTACATAACCGAGCTCTACACATAATACAGTACGTATGTAGTATAAAGTGCTCATCCTGCGTTCGCTTATCAAGAACTACGACTTTCCGGTTATTGCGCCCGCCGCTTATTAAGCCCAATTTGGTCTGGGCCCGAGGTGGGCTTAATAGCCGGCGACTACTGTACAAGGCATGGTAGAGCTAATAAACAATATAAGCAACCAACCATTAATAATAAGAAAGAGAGGGGCGGACGGAATTCAAGGGATCAGATGGGTCAGTTTCTTGTCATAAATTGGGATCGGGGATGTGGGCGTGAGGTAGTCTCTGACAATTTGTTCATGTCGCCCCTTCGTTTGTTTCACATTATTTTGGGAGGATTCAGGACGCAAGGTCTCACGGTCTCACGACAGGGGCATACGGTTAACTCACGTTAATTTATGCGTGCAGAAGACGTGTTTACAGACACTAAGGCTCCCATGGCCGAAAACCGAATACTCAACGGGCGCTTACATGCTTTTTACCACGCCAAGAGACGAAGACGAACCAAAGACGACGCAGCGACGGCATGCATCCCCACGCTATCCAGGCCTTTGCTGGACCGTCAAACTTTGCGTCTTGACACCCCTCAATAAGACACGAGACAAGAACGACGGGGTAACATCAACTAACTGTCGGAGAACCCTCCCCCTTCTCCCTCCCTGGAACCTTAATATGACTAGAATCTGACTCTTTGATCTGCAAACACCTATTATCTCAGTCCCCTTAATTACTAGGGTTGGTTGCCTAAGCGTTTGCTTACTATAATCTCACTTATATAACTCTACTAGTCTTATGATGAATAATCTAAAACGTTGGTTAGCCTAACTTGACTTTCTGAATGCCTACGTGGGTATCATCGGTGAAACCTAGTAACTATGAATTTTGCTCGTTGACATTATATATCCTTATAAATTAATATATAGCATAGAAAATATACTTATTTTTTCTGTTTGGTTTCAAATTTGCTATGCCTTGCCGACTTCAAAAAGTCCTGTAAGTGCAGATTATATGTGAACCCTACCTACTGTTCCATTTTATGCCGTAAATAAATGTGCAGCATAATCATAAGATATTTCAGACTTTTTAGGACGCCGCAGGTTGTAATGGCTTTTTTGTCAAAAAAAATATTGGACAAAGTTATAAATAACCGGTGTTGATGCGTTCAGATAAAGTTTGTACAGGCGTTGAAGCTCCGATGGCCGAAGACTAAATTAAGGTGTGTCCACGCGCCTCCCACCACGTCTTGAGATGACGACAAGACAGACACAGCACATGTCCCCACGCCGCCCACGCCGTCGTTAGAACGTGACACATTGCGGCCTGACACTTCCCAACAGGACGTGAGAAAGGAACTAGGGGGCAACATTAACTAATTGTCAGCGCCCGTCCCTCTACTCCCCGGTCCTAAATTATGACAAGAGTCTGACCCTATGAACCCTTAATGGCACTGCCCCTCTCCTTTTAGTTCTGACTAATTGGATTCTTACACGTTTGTCAACTCTTCTCTCCCTTATGTTATTTTACTAGCCCAATAACAAATAATCAAAAGCGTTTGCTTGCTTTCTTGATTTCTTGCATGCTAAATTCATCGACTTATATTTTCATTCAAGCTAACCCGTTGTATCTCTTACTACGCTCTAACCCCTCCCCCTCATTAGCTGGTGGTAGGGTCTATAAACCGGTTTTGGTTTGAGTTTACAGTGTAGACCAAGTGACGCGAGGCCTCAATCATCCTTTCAGAAGACAGAGAGTCAGGCGGCGTTGGTTCTCTCGCTCAGTGTGGCCTTTGTAACCAGCACATCCAACTGGAAATCCACTGCCTCTGTGGAACATGCTCCACCATGCGCGGAACGTGCTCCTGTGTAAGGCATGGGTTAACGTGTTGTTTCACTTTGTCAGTCATTACGCTCCCCAACATCTCCTGTTTTCTTTCCATTGAGGTAATATGAGTGAGAAAGAGAACGAGAATGCGGTGAAAGCGTGCCTCCCGAGAGACTGGTACTCATTCAGTTCGTGTAATTTCACTGTTCGGAACAATCAGACTATCGCAGGGGTTTGAGTGAGTTTAACCCTGGCAACTGCAACCTTCAGACCATGGTTACTTAGTGCGAAGATAAGTCGATAAAGGCCGGAGAGCAAGGAGAAAATGTATTGCGTACATAAGGGAGAGGAGAAAAGATGACAGTAGATTGACTCATGAGAGCCCGTACGCTCAGGAGATCGACCTGGTTCCAAGTGAGGTCTGAGAGTAGTCGGGCCAGAAGACAGAGAGAGAGCTTTCATTGGCTAGGTCGGCCTGGAGATTTTCGGCAGAGGCAGTTTTCGTCGGGAACGCGTGCAAGCTTACCATTTAACGTTTGCCTCAAACCGTGTGGATGCCGGAACTATTATTGGCTGATCTAAACTTCGAAAAACCGCATCGGTGAGCCTTTGAGAAAATGCACTTCGACGCGAGCTAGTCGGTCAGGCACAACCCACTACAAGACTACCGTCCAGAGGGGACTTTACTTTTGTGGTGATCTAAGAGTACTTGCTGCAGACGAGGACCATATAGTGTTTATCATCGTGGGGCAAACATGACCAGGTGTTGTGGTAATTTTACAAAAGCCGGGATGTCACTGTCTAATTATCCTTGGTTAAATCCCTCTAGGAAAAAAACAACTATTACACCGATCTAATGTTCCGGTTGAATTTTGCTCGTAAACTATCAAACTTAGGTAGGTTTAGCGGTAGACATAGGACTTATGTGTTATTTTTTGAGTTGACCCAATTGTGAAAAAACTTCAGGCGTTTGGCGGGATTTTAAGCCACAAAGTAGGGGAGGCCTTTACCGGAAGCCAAAGCTCTTGCCATTTAAGCTACAAACTCCACACCACGCGCCATGAATTTCATCACACTTGGGTCGATTTTACCCACCAAACTTTACCGCTCGTATGTCTCAGCAAATTGACTGCCCACGCAGGATTTCCTAAGCAATCATCTAGAATCCACCAAAATGACTACTAGGCTGACTTAGTTATTAGGAGGTTTGGCAGATTTGCATAAGATGAGTTGGCCGATTTGTGAAAAATCTCGAGTCGCTCTGGTCGATCCTGGATGATTGCTTAGGAAATCTTGCGTGGGCAGTCGGCTTGCTGTGCCGCAGTGGTGGATTTCATATGAGCAGTAAGTTAAGCGGGCAAAATTCATCCAAGGGGGATTAAATTCACGGCTCACGGTGAACCTCTTAGCTCAATGGTAGAGCGTTTGCTACGTAAAAGCCTTCCTTGCTGTGTGGGTTCGACTCCTACCGACACCGCGAATTTTTTAAAATTGTGTCAACTGAATGAAGCAAATCTGCCAAACCATCCTGGCAATTTCCCGTTTTCTTTGCATTTGGACAATTTGAGTGAGAGAGATCCATTAAAGAGTGCCTTCCTAAAGGCTGGTACACATTCAGTTCGCTGGATTTCACTGTTTGGAACAGTTCAACTGACGTTCAGAAGGTACGTTATTCTCTATGAATTGCTTGAAAGGAATCAACACATAAATACAGACCTTAACAGTCAGTGGCTTCGCCGTCAACCAGAAACGCAAAGATTCTCGAACTCATGTCATTGTGCAGTTGAAAACGACCAGTCGCACTTCGGAAAATTAACAAAAATGTAATTTAAAAGTCATATTGGCAAACAATCTTTTTCAGTCATACAGCATCAGGCTGATACAGTGAAATAAGAATAAAACGGTCAGTCAATTGCGGCGTTAATATGGTTGTCAGGTTGGATGGCAGGGAGAGGGTTTCTGAGTGGGTGTTATGAAGCCCCTTTGTTTTTCCTCGTCTCCTGAATGCGGGCACCAGCTCGTGTAGGTAGTTGTTTGTGATGTGCAGAGAAGACGGGGGGGGCTGTTTTCGTGGTCCGTGGGTTGAGATCTGTATGGCAGCCGCACAGCGTGCGCCTGACTACTATCTGTGTTTTCTTTTTGTGTTTTCGAACGACGTGGTTTCGGAAAGGCGTACGATTTTCACGTGCAGTCGGCCAAGGGAGGCAGATTGCTTGTACCAGTGCCTTCTGAAAGCATAGAGTGCGTTCTAAAAACCGGATTACCACTGCCTCTGCTGTGGCTAACACCCGTTTGCACAGGCCTATAGAGTAAGTTGTCGGTGTGTGGTATATGACCCAAAAATCTTCTCTCGCGTTCACTTGGTGGTTCGTATCAATTGGATGGGTGAGGATTGACCTTGAGATTGATCTAATCTCTCATTCGCTGAGCCAGTCTGGCACGTGCTCGCGTATTCTCTTGTCTAGACGTCGCATTTTTTTTCGGCCAATATATCCCACTCTACAGGAGCAGGTGACAGAATAGATGCACATAGATGTGGCCTGCAACGATAGTTTGTCTTCACCTCCCATTCGAAGAAGGGGAGAGATAGTAAAGAATTCTCGTTAGTTTGCCGCCGGAAAGTCACTCCTGACTGCTGTCCTCAGCTGTGGTCTTACCAGTTCACTTGCTGTGTCTCCCATAAAAGATGGGCTTATGAATTAATCTAAAATGTAATTGAGAAGCTTGGCTAGGGGGATTCTTCTGTATCTGCTTCATCCTGAGGACCTTGCTGCATGACATTTCCATTTTTTTTCAGTTAATCTAAAATTATTTAGTCAAGTAAATAATAATGTGGATGTTCCCAGTCGGATCAATTATTTATTCCGTCCAAATACACGGATTTCCTCCATCGCGGGATCATTAACCTGAGTGAGGTTGGAAGGAGTTTCAAAACAAAGCAGCAGGATAAATAATTGACTTGTTCGATGCATGCTTTCAACCAGCATGATAAACAATTTGTATGAATTGAAACTTGCAAGAACTTACAGGACAAATTGACAGGATAAGACTGCAGTTTATCGTTGCGTTATAAAATCAAAGGCTTTACCGCCGTTCTTTGAAACCTGCCGCCGACTGCAATTGCCCCAGAAAACTCGGAAAAAATTGCGGAGTTATGGTTGGCGGCAGCGCAGTTTTGTCAACTCAACATTTTCAAATCGCGAGAGACTGGACGAAAGGAGCTCGCAAACCAATGAAATTTTTGCTAGTACATGTAGTATTGATGTAATAATAGATCTCGTATACATCGGTGTACAGTGGAGCTCCGAAAGACGACCTACGTTCGTTTCAGGTTACAAGCAAGCCATTCGATTGCCGATCTTCCGCTCTGTTAACGAGTTGTCGCTGTGTGTTTGAATGCTTGTGGTCGCCGATCTGTTTTTCTTTTTAACACTATGCTTATCCCACCTCTGGCGACGGATAAGCTAGACGGTGACCTGTTGCTGGCTGTGGGGGACAGAGTAAGGCCGACGCTTGGACACCGCAGACGGTCCAGTGTGTCTTGTTGTGTGTAGTGGCTCTCTGCGTGCTAAGAGTCAGACGTAGCCTGTATGGCACTCCCTGTCAGAAGCCTACCTAGCGAGACATTTTGTTTGGTCCGCGTGTTGAATATTTGGCGCGCCAGCCATCTGTGCCTTACCGCATTTCTGGCCTTTTTGACTCTTTCTTGACAACTGGGTTCCGTTGTGGGAGTGTTTAGAGAGCAACGTAGATACGAAGCGTCTACCTTCACTGTAATCCAGCAAGAGTCGCCACGTGCTTCAACTCGTTGAAGCTGGTAGTGGATATCATCGAAACTGACGGTTGAACTGCCATGGCTGCCGTTGAGTCTCAGTCCCAGTCGCTTGCAGCCAATCAGCGAAAGGATGCAGTTTGACCGGTCGTGATCTATCGCGACGGAAGGAACACTTTAATATCCTGGGTGCCTTAAGCGTGATCGATAAGGCCTGGGCTAGGAGCGACACGGAGGGCCTTAAACTGTGCAAAGCGAAACTCGTGGCCTGCTAGTGTCCCCAACCCCCCACCTTCACCCTCTAGAGAGTAATGCCCCTTTATACGGCAAAGTACAACTCAAAACAGTAAAAAGGTAAGAATAATAAGACATAGTATAAAGTTGCAAAAATTCCCAACAGAGAATTCAGCAGAGTATTTGACGAGTATACGTAGCTTTCGATAAATTCTTTTAGGGCCATCGCATTTATATAGGAAGGAAGTAAAAAAGTAACATGCAATTATTTCTGTTCATCATTACAGACAAGTTATTCATGAGAATAGGGGAAGGAGTGAGGTTGATAGACCGCGGCTGGTTGTGAGGCAATGCGGGTTTTTTTTATCCGGGCAGAGGGGGGAATGGAAGGAAAGAGAGCGCGGAAATATGCAGGCCGTTATGCATGGCCATGCTAAGCTGGGGGCTTGCAGGAAGTTCTTTTGCGCGCCGATCGGTCCCACCAGTCGACGCTTATTCAAAAAGAATACGGGATCACCTCCCGGCATGACCGGCCAGGGGTAAAGTCAGCAGCACCAACAGCGCCATCCTTGCCTACAGGGTTAACTCCGGACATCGCATGGGCCCCCGCGAAGAGTTTAAGGTAATTTACAAGGTCTCGCTCAACGACTCAAAGCCCAACTGTCAGCGTTTGCTAGCAACAGCAGAAACAACCGCGATCCGTTTGAGGAAGCCGGTTTTGTGCGCGCAAAAAGAACATCCTGCAAGCCCCGAGCTTGGCGTGGCCTAGGGTAACATAAATGTCTGCATCTTTCCGTGCCTCATAGCTAGCCTAACACTAGCTTCTGCGTCTCCTATCTGACTATGTTTCTGATGACGAATCCGCGACGGATCTCGAAACTTCAGGCGAGTAAATGTATAGTCTCAGTGATCTAGTCATCTTCTGCTTTCCTATTTCCATGACTTATTTACCTGTAATGATGAAGAAGAAAGGAGCCCTGACGAGAAGGGAGGCGGTGGCTGCATAGTCCACGGATGATACAATGCCACGTGTCTACGACCTACCAAAGGTGCACAAGCCAAGGGTGCCCTTACGCCCCATGGTATCTCTACGTGGCACTCCAAATTTTGGTTTTTCAAAGTGAATGTACCAGCAGCTGTGCTTACTCAACAGGGATTCATAGTAGACGGTGAAGTCTACTTAGGAATTTTTGACCCGCTTTCAACACTTTGAATTGAAGGCAGATGAGGTGATGGTGTCGTTTGACGTGATCTCGTTGTTTACATCTATTCCACTCAGTCTGACCATCGACGTGATTTGTGTTTTTCTCCAAGAGAAATACGATAAAACCGACCAAAAACTCAAGCGAGTGGATATCGTCGAGCTCCTAGGACATTGTGCATAAACATCCTTCACGTTCACTGGACAAGTTTACCAACAAAAGAAGAGTACACCGATGGGCTTGCGTCTTTCTGGCCTTATTCCTGAAGCTGTTTTGCAGAGGCTCGAGTGGCTGGTCTTCAGCTCGTCTCCCACGAAGTTCTGGGTCAGACACTTCGATGACACGTTCGTCGTCATCAGAAGGAACAAAGTGCAGGAGTTCAAGACACTGTTAAATTCCATCTTTCCTGACATCCAGTTCACTATGGAAGAAGAGGACAACAATCAGTTACCATTCTTCGACGTACAGGTGACGAAGCTGGAAGACGGGAAGATAAGGACAACGGTTTATTGTAATGCAACCAACACCATACGCATCCTTCACTTCAGAAGCAACCACCCTGTTGGCCACTGACGCAGTTGTGTTAGGACCACCTTCCAACGCGATCAGACCCACTGCAGCGACGACAGTAGGAAGAAAAAGGAGGTTAAATACTTGCATGCTATCTGACGTCAATGGTTATCCGGAGTCTTCATACGCAAGTGCGTTAAGAAGCCTCAGCTTGAACGGTCAAAAAGCGAAAGTCCCAAGTTTTGGGTCACTACCCCTTATATGATGAACGTATCCAATGTGACTGCAAGAATCCTGAAGCCATTCTGGACCGGTGTGGCTTGCAAGATGGGATCAATCATCAGACAGCAGATAATGAGGCCCAAAGACCAGCTACCGTCGACAGAACAGTCAGCCGTGGTATACAGCATACTATGTCAAGACTGCAATGCAAATTATGTCGGTAAAACGGCCAGACGCCTTAACACCAGGTAGCATGAGCATCAGCTCGAAATCAACCGCAAGGATAAGATGTTTATGGTATATGAACACGTACAGCAGAAGAACCACACCTTTGCCTTCGACAATGCAAGGGTAATAGACCGAGCCAATGACTAGATGGCTAGACTTCTGCTGGAAATTCGGTCTTTTACTAGCACAATTAACAGAATTATAGACGTTCATCCTGCCTAGCAGACGGTACGCAAATGGCCTGAGTCAGTTCGAACAAGGCCAACAGGACGGGAGCAGACGCAAGCATGGAGTACTATTGAGACCAGAGAAAGATAGGAGAGGGGTCTATCAGGGACCACGTGACCAGCGTGGAACGCTACCTCAACACTACCGTGTACATGAGGTTAACATGAACTCATGCGGTCAGCAACAAGTGATTAGTCCGCCAGTGGACGAGGGATAGGCCAATTAGCGCACTGACTAGCCAACAATTACGACGGCGGCAAAGCGGACACAGGTCACACAAACCCCCAGCGGTCAATCTCACGGACAGTCAGCGGCGAACAAACAGGTCAAAGTTTGTGCGCCGAGCACGGATATGATAACAGGCATGCAGCGAGGCTGAAGTGGTCCTGGTAAGGAGGAACAACCACCACGTTACTCTGACGATGGAAATAAGTGAAGGTTCGAAACGTCAGTCCCAATATAATTCGGTCCATGTCCTTGAACCTTCTCATTCGTCTTCTTTGCGGGATGATGAAAACAATACGATATCTGGACCGCAAATATTTGCGCATATTATAACCAGTTTTTCAAGGTGAGCGTTTTAAATGATCAGTTCGATCGCAGAACGTATTAAATTCTTTAACCAAGGCTACAGTATATTACTGACGGTCTGTTGACAGCTTGTGACTTTCAAATGCTTTTTCTTAAATAATCAGTTAATTTTGCCCGAGTTCAACTTTCGAAACGAGCCTGCAAAATCTTTTCCTGAACTATTCACTCCAATTACGCTTAATTTGGAGTTTATCGATGCTGTTTACACCGAACGGTATCTTGACATTCCTCCAGCTTACTCTGTCGGTGGTCACTACCCATTTAAAATGTTACGCTGGCCTGTTACAGCGAATTGAATGAGACTGCTCCATAATTTTCGGACAACTGGCCTGTCCGGCATAGGGGCAGGTGGACCAAAAGGTCAGATACCCGCCGCAGAGGCCCAAACTATTTTTAGTCAAAATAGTAACATAGAAAGCGCGTAATGGTTGGTCTAGAACTATTCCTGCAACTATTAAAGTTTAAAACAATGAAAGCACAGTATAAGGCTGATTGAATCAATAGCAAGCTGCACTGAAAACTTTCTCCCTTTCTTTACAAGTAAGTTTAAGGAAACAAACTCTCAACTCAACGCTCAGATATTTTCTTCTTTTTTGCATATATTGTGCTGCATTTATTTGCATTCATTTGAGTGGCCAATGGGGTTTTGGTATCTGTATGTCATTTGGGGTCTCAATTTACTAATGGATTTCCGTCCACTGTAAAGCCAATGAGCGATTCTTGCTCATTCCAGCGGTTGTCTTCTGCCCATTTATTTTCTGGTTAATAGTGGCGTTATCTGATAAGAGGTCTCAAGGCTAACCAACTGCTCCTAACAAGGATCTTAGACTAAATTCTGTTTTTTATTCATCTGTACAACCTTTTGGCAATCAGAGGCACATTTTAAAGATTTTTTAGATATGATAGCACAACTCATCTCTCTGGTTAAAGTAATCAATGGGACGTGTGCGTTCCGATAGCGATTGGCAGAAGTTCGCCAATAAGGGTCAATACCTCTCAATGGTTAGCGCGTTAGACGTCTGACCAAAGAGGTCGCGAGTTCAAGCCTTGGGCGGTGCGCCACTTGTGGCTGAGTGTGACTGACTGATTATGGCTAATTAACCAGAAACTGCCACTTCAGTCTCCTTGTCTTGTGGCTGCTGGTGGAGATCAAGAATGAATCTCAAAGCAGAGCGGGATGAGCGAGTTCCGTTTGCGATCGGTGAACGTTTATCAATGAGTATCAATGTCTCCCAATCTTGACTCTGGCATGACAACGAGCTCGTGGCTTGATGGTTGTAACTTTAGACATCTGATCAAATGTTCGCACGTTCGAGCCTCAGATGACTGTCTGATAAGAGCTAATGGGCCAGAAATTGCCGCTATAGTCCCCTTGTATTTGCCGGCTGTGCTATCTGCATAATCTACTAGCTGCTCTGAGTCCCAATTCAGAGCCGGGTGAGTGGGTTCTGTTGGCGATCTGTGGACGTCAGTCAATGAGTTTCAGTATATCTTGGTCCATGCTAGGAAGTTAAAGGCCCATGGCTTAAAGCTTAGAACGTTAGGCATCTGATCAAAAAGGCATGGATTTGAGCCTCGAATAGGGGTTGTGTATGACTGGCTAATAACGGCTAATGGGCCAAAAATGGCCCTCAAGTCTCTTCTGCCTTTTTGCCATCAATGTTATTAACCTGGAATAGATTTTAGTTAAATCTGCCTCTCCGCGTTACAATAACATTCCAATTCCAGCTATTTGTAGCCTGTATCAACTTATAGTCCAGCCACCAGATGTAGGGTATTCATTTTCTCAAAACAGGTCCATATAGCTTATCAAGTGTACGGCAAAGTTAAGCTGGTAGTTTTTGCGACAATATTCTAAAAACTGCAAGGAAGGTTTTTGTAAATAATAATTGTATCGTTTTCTAGACAGAAATTGTTCAACCCGTATTCCGTCCCGTCAATAAAGTCCGAGTTTTTTTCCAACGAAGCAAAGAGAAATGTTACCTACAAACTGGATTGGCACAACACCTCTACAAGCCAAATGGGTAAATCATCTCCTGTCGATGTGAAGAATAAAAATACTACCGTAAAGCATTTCAGCGGTAGTTTTGTATCTGAAATACTCTTTTGTATATTTTTTTTCAATTTAGATTGTATATCCGAAAAATGAATCACGCGTTCTCAAAGAATTCTTGCCGCATGACCGTAAAAAAGTGGGGAATAGATGGAGCAATGTCCTTTACTTTGTTTGCAATGCTACGGCAAATAGGAATTAATCTGGTCTTTGGAATAGCGCTATCTTTCTTGATCGTTCGTTTTCGATGCCTTTCATGTTTTCAAAATTCATATTCCTCCAATTGATCATAAAGTTGACAATAGAAGCGCATATGCGGGTTCCGGGAAGCAGTTTCCAACAATTTAAACAATCGACAGATCGTCTTCCTTCCAAACGGGACCCAATCAGAGCACAAAATGATGCGGGAAGTTACGTAACGGTTGACCATGCCGAAATCGGGGCTTGTCGGAGGTACTTTTGTGCGCACAAAATCGACTTCTTCAACCGGATCGCGGTTGCTTCTGCTGTTGCAAGCAAATTGACCCTGGGACTTTGGGTAGTTTAAAGGCTACTTGTATATTAACTTAATGGCTTCAGTGAGGTCCACATGATGTCCAGAGTCAACCGATGCTTTGGATTTCGTCTTTGGCTATTCATGTAAGGTGTTCCCGGATTATTTTGAATAACGCTGACTCGTGCGACCAATAAAACCTGCTCCACAGGAGCAAGTAAATGAGTAGATACACATAGAAGTGGTCTGAGCTGCCAGTCTATCCTTACCTTCTCCGTGCAGTACCTGATGTAAATGCGCTTCTTCATTTTGGTAAGCAAGCACATTCCTCCATTAAGTTCACCTTGGAGGTAGAGATAGCAGGTTCGCTTCCTTCTTGGATGTCATCCTAAGTCGAAGACCTGATGTTAGCATCCGAAGGAGCGTTTACTGATCGAAAATCTGGTTCGGACAGCATGCAAATTTTAACAGTTTTGTACCTATTTAACAGAAGTGTAACTTGGTCCTTTGCTTAATGCAAAGAGCCAGAAACATCTACTTGGCAGACACTATTGAAATAGAGCTCCAGAAAGTCCACGACTTCCTTTTGAATAGTGGATATCTGGACAGATTTATCTTAAAGAATATGATGTCGAAAGAAACAAAGCCGACCGCACCCACTGTGTAAAAGAAGACCCTATTCCTCAAAGTCCCCTTTCAATGGAATGTAGCAGGCGAGCTCCTGAGCAGATGCCTCAAACAAGCCATAGCACAAACCTTGCCAGCAGTGAAACTTCGGGTGTTATTCTCAACCAATCCAGTCCTGCATGGTCAAGAAAAGCATAGGCTGCCAGCTCAGGCTACTTCTATATGCATATACTCATTCTCTTGCTCCTGTGGAGCAGGTTTATCGGTCGCACGAGTCGGTGTTTATCAACAAGAATACGGGAGCACCTCCCGGCATGGCTGGGAAAAGGCGAATTCAAAAGCATCAATAGCTCTGTCGTTGCCCACATGGTTGACTCAGTACATCGTGAGGACCCCACTGAAGCCTTTAAGGTAATTTACAAGGCCCCTTTAAACTTCCCAAAGTCCCTGGGTCAATGTTTGTTAGCAATAGCAGAAGCAACCGCAATGCGGTTGAGGAAGCCAATTTTATGCGCGCAAAAGAACCTCCGGCAAGCCCTGATTTTGGCATGGCCACGGTTTACGTAACTGTCTGCATCTTTCCGCGCTCTGACTGACTCCCGCTTGTAAAGAAAGAAGACCAGTAGATTGCTTCAATTTAACCCTCCCGTGTAAAAATATGGCTTAAGGAGGATAAACCGAAGGTGAACATTTGCCAAATACTGTCCTGAGTTCCCAAGAAGATGCGATCACTGGAACGAGAATTTGCTTTTCCTGACGTTTCGGATTCTGTTCTAAAGCCTTAGGGATTTTTGATAGAATTTGAAACGGCAAGAAAGATATTCTTATTCTTATGTTCACAGATGGCTTTTTAGAGCGCACAGGGTTTATGCAAGTGAAGTTTGCGTTTTTCATGAACAATCGATAATTAAGCAGTGAACTACAAGATAGCCTGGTGTTGAGGCAAATGTTCCTATTCCAGGAACATGTATATTTTGAAAATAAGAAGATTCTTCGAACACTGGAATCAAGATTTTATTGGTCTGAGATTTCGTGATCCTGCAGAAGCCCATTATTATGGGAGAACAGCAACAAATTGGGTGGCTACTTGCGCCATGTGTACAAAACAACTAAAATTTGAACGTTAAGAAAATCAATAATTGTGTGTTTTGGACACCACCTCGCCAGTGCGGAGTATGTCAGTCTGTGCCAATAGGCGAGATTGCCAAGTCGGATGGGAATATTTACAGAAATAAAATCAACGAAAGGCAAGCAACATTTGTAGGAAGAAGTGTCAATTAAAAGTCATAGGAGAGGGTGGAAAGGGATGGAGGGCTCTCCAATCTCCGTTTATATAGCGGAATTGGTCCTGGAAGAGTTGGAAAAGGCCGGCTGCACCCAAAAGCCCCCACTTTTTGGCACCGTTACATTGATGACACGTTCTTTATTGTCAAAAAGAATATGCTGAAAAGTTTCTATGATCTTCTTAACGTGATCTTTCCAGATATACAATTCACTAAGGAAGAAGAAAATAAACAGCAACTACTCTTCCTCAACGTACTCGTCAGGCGAACACCCGACGGCTTCATAGAAACGGAGTCTATGGGTAGGTGAAGAACACAACACAGCTTCTCAGTTTTCATAGCCACCACCTGGTGTCTCACAAACGAAGCTCTGTGAGGACGCTGTTCAAAATGATCCAGACTCACAAAGTAACCCGGGAAAAAAAGCAAGTAAGGCCCGACATCTCCGAGACCAGTTCAAGCGGAATGGCTATCCCAAGGCCTTCATAAGCCAATGCCTACGTGCTCACCCTCCGAAGACTCAAAAAGAAACAACCCCTAGGATTTGGCGTGCACTGCCATATATCAAGGATCTTGCGAAAGTGACCGAACGTATTGTCGCGAGACTAGGCGTTGGAATTGCAAACCGCCAAAAAGGCTACAATGCGCAGCAGTGTCGAGAGGATCAAGGCTCGGTTGAATACCAGTGAGCAGTTAGACGCAGTGTATCGCATACCATGTCTAAACTGTACTGTAAGTTACACGGGATGAACTGGACGCAAGCTGGATTCGCGCATACACGAACCGATTTATTGAGCTTGCGCCCGCATATGTTGCCCTGCGCAGGTACTCCAGC
>JAYGXS010000003.1:79780997-79825395 GCA_036362985.1 Ligula intestinalis
GTAGTAGTAGTAGTAGTTGTAGTAGTAGTAGTAGTAGTAGTAGTAGTAGTAGTAGCAGTAGTAGTAGTAGTAGTAGTAGAAGCGGTATTCAATGATTGACCGCATGTCAAACAATCTCCTGCCCATCGCCTTTACTAATGGATGTTCGCTTTTGTCTTACTTAACACCTCAAAGGAGGTACCCATTGACGAAGGTTCGGTAGTATTCCTCACGCCTGAACATACTCCACAAGCTTCTGCCTTTCCAAAAGCCTCTTCTGATCAAGGACCTACCAGGATTCTAGCCCTAGTGACAATACGGGAGCAGGAGGCTCGCTGTGCCTAATTTTATGAACCACCCATTTTGAGTTGGTAGATCACAGGATGTGGGATTGCCGTAGTAACTGAAAAGGCTGGCAAAATTCGTGTGCGTGCACCACAACATGACCTCCCCCCTTGGCACACACAAACAGCCGAATTTTAACAACCAAGGAGTCAAGAAAGAACTATCACCGTCTGACTTTCGGTCCACTGTTCAGCCCCTTCCACACAACTAACACGGGGCTGATGGCAAGGTGTGACATAGGCGTCAAATGGTTGGGTAAACAAAAGAGTCTCTAACACAGATTGTCCCAATTTCAACGCTCACTTAGTCTTCGTGACGTCACAGCGACTGTTCGCCAAAGTAAGGTCTGATAATGCTGGCTTCTGAATCACGGGTAAACTCCACTCTACGGTTGAGACTACTCTATAGAAACATTGTCTTTTACGTTGGCTGTTCGCTATTGCCCTTGCCAAATTTCCTAGTAAGCCGATTTTCTCCCTGGGGCTAGAATTAATAGCGTCATTAACAGCATATCGGGTCTTTCTCAATTTACTTACCCGTCTGCTGTGGGTTAGATTTATGCTAAAAGATAGCTGCCTTCTTCGTTAAAATCAACTGTATATCGTAAACGCGGCATTCTGAAACAAAACAAACGTTGATAGCCTGCGAGAGCGGCACCATCGGAAACGACTTCCAGAATCTCTCTACTCTGTAGTTCTTATATAAACCATATATTTCCTTGTTTTTGCTATCTCCGATGATGTACTCAAGAACGAGCGTGAAATGTTAGACGATTAATATACCATCCTCCATTTTATATACATATACATATATATTTATATTGCGTTCATCATCTCCCAAAGATTAGGAAGAAGAAGAAGGGCGCGTTCATGGAAACTGACGTTTCAAAAACCTCCACGCTTCCATCGTCAGATTTAAGTGGTGGTTGAGTCTGGTGGTCACGACCACCAAATAGCATATCTGGACCCCGAATCTTTCGGAATTTAAATATAGATTGCTGATTGAAGCAAAAATGCGCGTACTGGACATAAATGACAAGAAGAAGAGACGATCTCGGGAATAGTGGTAAAATATCCTGACGTTTCGAAAGCGTGCAGGCTGGCATCGTCGGAGGTTGGTGTTTGCAGGACGATGACGGAGCTCCATCCCCGCCCGCGTAGGGGATCTAGCACCAATAGACGGAGAGCGAACGAGAAGTCAGTTCTTACATCTATAAGGACTGTGAGGCGTGTACAAATACCAACCTCCGACGATGCAAGCCTGCACGCTTTCGAAGCGTCAGAATATTATACCCACTATTCCCGAGATCGCCTTGTCTTCTCATATATATATCGATATATATACATCAGTTAGAATATTGTGCCCATTACAAACTAATGCTTAGCCTCCTTTGCCTTTTTGGACTTCAACAATGAGACGATAAGCGCGCGACGCAAGCACCATTTTGAAAGACCTCTAATTTTTCCTACATTTCAAAACCTATTCAAAGAAGTTAGACATGATGCTGGCATTTGCAGTGTTAACTCATGACGCGTTGTTGGTGATCTCCCGGTTTTATGAATTTCGTGTGCCTTATTCTATTTTCAGTGAATGGACTATGATTTCCTAAAAATTGTTGCATTATGCTTTCCAAGAAAAAGAGTGTCTCTGTATACAGTGTGTCCCAAAAAAATGTATCGGAATTTTAAATTATTGTAAACTTGTTGTTTATGATAATTTTATTAATTCAGAAATGCAGAAACATTAACGATTATTATTTTATTGTTCTCTGCAGAGCAATTTGACTATTTTTTTAATAATTGGATTGACAGAAGCCACTGAACATGAATGCGCCCCAAAAGCAAGGAAATTGTTATATACTGTGTGCAATTTCATTGCTTCGCGTTGTCTGCAATGTTTGGATTGATATGAACGTCAGTTTGAGAACATTCAGTGCAAAAATAATAAACTGAGACCTGTGAATTTTTTTAAATTTTAAAATTATAAAATTATAATAAACATTTAGTTTGCAATCAGTCAAAATATGCATGCATTTTTTCAGGACACCTCGTATATAACCTGTTAAAATTGCGTACAGCTGAGTTAACTGTGAATCATTCGTGTTGAGCCTTGCCTGTATAATTATACACAAGTACGATAAAATACCCTAGTGATATAAGTTAATCTTCAGAATATTTTTGGTGAAATCCAACGCGCTTAATTTGTTGTGCCTTCATAACGGCACTTTTAGGGGGCGACTCCAGCCGCGCTAGCTACCTATACCTTCCTCCCCCCTTCGATCGTCCTGAGTTGGTTAGTGACACCTGCCCCAGGTGAAAGGTTAGCTAGAAGTGCGGTAGATGCAATGCAAGCCTACCTTCGCCATTATCTAAAGCATGGAGAAGTCATCAAATTTACTCTTCGTTTGCTGATACACGTAATGGACGTCCTCTTGCTCTAACGTCTTCTGCCTGAATACACGCACGGGCTCGTGCTCGGCCGTCTTGTCTTCGTCTCTCTCTCGTACCGGGCTTTGGGAGCCGGGGTCGGTTATTCACCGTTCGTGCTTATTAGAAGTATCAAGCACGGGTCATAAAGTGCCAATACTCCTCCTACTAAAAGCTACCAACGCAGGTGGACGATTAGGCAAAAACTTTTGCTTTGACTGAGGACAACCTACGGATGGACCGATCGTCGCCTCGTCATCACCAAAACGGGGCTCCACCTTCAACCACGCAAGAGAACTCAAGCCAATTACTTCGTGCTGTCTCTTCCTCCCTCTGCAAATTGCAATGATCGCGTCGCCAGTCGCCACTACCGCAAATGTGGTCGTAGGCTACATGGGCATTGTCACGTTCTTCTTCATATCGATCTAAAAACCGACTGCTGATAACCTAAGCGGATTCTTTATTTTTTGTCACAGCAAGGGCGCATCATGGTCGCATCTTCTGTTTTTGGGGATGTTTTGATGACTCAAAGGTCTCCTCCTTGTTTGACCCTTTTGATAAAGATATTAATCGCGATGGGCCCCTTGACTTGCCACCAACATTCACAGCAGTATGCAGATCCTATCTTTTACATACTTTAGCCTACAAGTGACAGTTTGTCTCCTAAAAAACTAAAAATAACATTCAATTTTTTGAAAGCTGGGCCATGCCTTAGGATTTTTCTGGATATCTACTCTTTTTGCTCAGTTACACCTGCTGGCTCGTGTTAACTGGCATCAACACACGTGCTTTAATTACGTGGAACAATTCAGTATTCGCCTAAAATTTTGTAAACAACTTGCTTTGAACTGTTCGGCTTTGCCAATGCATTTCTTAAATACTCTGTACTAATAGGGAGTTCAAAGTCATTTGCTTATATAAGCGAAGCAAGTAATATTATGCGAAATAATCAGTCAGTATCAGTCAGTATATTTGGAGTAAATGACCGAAGCCCTTAAAAATTCCATTGAAATGGTATAGGAATGCATAAGCTTTTGTGAAATATGCAAACATTGTTACAGATCGCTTTTTTGTGCAAAAGTACACAGAAATAATTTGGAAAAATGAATTGTTGAAGAGATGAGGCGTTTGCGGAATGGCAGCGTACAAATGTTCACTGAATATGCAGTCGCTGTGATCTTCTAGTGTAAATAAATACGCTGTTGAAATCAACCGAGTAGTGTGATTGTTTGTAATGTTATGTCAAATAGGTGTAAGGTGTTAACACAGGGTTATCCAAACGTCACTTGAAGACGTTCACAGTGGGTGAATGCACAATAGACTCGGGCTAGGAGTTCCACTGTCGAATGACTTTTTGAGAGAAGAAGGATGAACGTTGGTTTGTTCGGCTTAGTTCCTTCTTCAACTGGCAGTCATGTCTTCGGAGGTTCCTTCTTGGGGCCATTTGAAAGAGATCCTCCCATTTGACATCCAGACCAGCTCCCCTTAGTAAGTGAAAAGTTGCTATAAGGTCCCCTCTGTCTTGTCTATAATGGAGGGGAAAGAGGTCTAAAGCAGTCAGTCGCTGTTCATAGTTGGACTGCTTAAGTTCAGGGACCACCTCTGTAAAACGTCTTTGAACACCTTCGAGAATCCGCATGTCTTTCTGAAGCCAGGGTCGCCAAGCCTGTATCGCATATTCCAGATGCGGCCGCACGAAAGTTCCATATATTTTTCCGAAGACATCGGTATTCATTGCTCTCGCTGCGGCTTTGGAACTCTGTGCGTTGACACTAAATCGTCTTTAATAAGAACATAGGCCTCTTTGCAAACTTACGGTTTCAAGTGGTTGGCTTCCCAAGAAATAATGTCACAAGAGTGCAGTTCTGCGTCGCCTTGCTGATAGTATGTGCATATCTACACCTTTATTGTGGTTGAAATTCATACACCAACTGTCGCTCCAACAGTGCAGTCGGTCTATATCCTCTTGTAATATTTGGAAGTCCCTTTCGTCTTTTACCTCTCTCCACAGTTTGAGATCATCAGCAAAAAGTACTATGTCAGATTTAATTTTTCGCACGATGTCATTTACGTAGATGATGAAAAGGAGTGGCCCAAGAACTGGCCCTTGTGGAACTCCACTTTTGACAGGTGCCCATTCTGAACAGTAGCCACCTGCAGTAACGTTTTAACTACGGTCTCCAAGGAAGTCTTTAATCCAGGTCAGGAGATTCCCTGTTATCCCAAAGTCGGTCAATTTTTGGATGAGTCGCTGATGTGGAACCCGATCAAACGCCTTGGTGAAGTCAAAATAAATAACATCTACTGGATGTCCTTCATCCATGGATTTTGTCCAGTGTTCTAGCGTTGTGATAAGATTTGTAAGACAAGACCTCTTCTCATAGAAACCATACTGGACTGAGCTGATTTGGCGGCGAAATGAATCGAGTGATATAATCGATTTGTTGATTATCCGTTCCAGCAGCTTACAGCAGATGCACGTCAAACTAACCGGTCGATAGTTGGTGGGATAGAGTCGTGATCCTCCCTTATGGATGGGTACGACATTTGCAAACTTCCATGTTTCAGGTAGTTTACCAGCTTCGAGCGATTTTCGAAAAATTATACTGAGTGGTTCCGCTAGTTCCTCAGAAAGTTCGCTTAGAAGTACCCCTGGGATCTCATCTGGTCCAGGTGACTTGGCCGGATCCAACTTCTTTAACTCTGTCAAAACTGTCTGCGGTATAAATAATACAGTGTTTATAATCAAGTTGTGGACGGCTTGTGACAAAGGACGTGGCTGGAGAGGTGGCTCCGTGTTATAGACACCTTCGAAGAATTCTGAAGAAAGTTCGGCATTTTGAGGGCCACTGTCTTTTTAAGTTGCGAGATGGTCACGGTTCTTTGTAGAACTTCTAATGTAGGAGTAGAAGGCTTTGGATTTTTAGCAGCGCCTCTTCCAGAAGTCGTAGTTCATACGAGGCTCGTGTTGCACTGATGATTTTCTTGCAGGAATTGCGTTGTTGTCTATACTCATGGAGCTTGTTTTGATCCTTCGTCTATTGAAAAAAAATTATCCAAGCGTTGTTTGTGCATCTGAAGGGAAGTGGCCTCCACGACTGACTGTGGAAGGTTGCTCCACTCTTGTATGACATTTTGCGTGAAGAATTCAGAGCGGAGGTTTAGCTTGGACATTTTCGTGCGCAGCTTCATTGTGTGCCCACAAAGATGAGGCGAGATGTGCCACTGAAACATGTCTTCAAAGCGTAATCCTTTCTCAAGACCGTTTATTATCATGTAAACTAGGAATAGATCCCCTCTTTGTTGCCTGTAATGCAGAGGGAATAAATTTAGGCATGCCAGTCTATCTATGTAAGTGTGGTTCTTTAGACCTCTTACTAGCTTTGTTGCCCGACGCTGCACTTTCTCCAGACATGCTGTGTCCTTTGCTAGCCATGGCCGCCACGCCTGTATGCCATACTCTAGGTGTGGTCGAACAAATGTGCCGTACACTCTGCCAAAGAGATCTTTATCGAAGGGTATAAAAGCCCTTTTGATAGCATGCAGCACTCCCGTGGCTTTATCTGCAGCTTTGACAGATTTTAATAAGGGATTCAGATTACTCGGTATCCAAATGCCGAGGTCTTTTTGCGTAGATGCTACGGGAATTTTGATTTTTTTTCAGGTTATATGTCCTGCTGCTCTGGGGGATAGGGTAGTTTGTTGGACGCAGGTGGAGGACGGCACACTTTTGCACATTAAAATCCAGCAGCCATCTTTCGGACCACGTCTGCAGTTTGCAAAGATTATTTTGCAGAGCATCTCGGTCGCTTGGGCGCTTAATGACCTGCCAGAGCTTAACGTTATCTGCGAACATTATTTTACCGCAGTCCAGTTCTTGAAGTCTGTCATTTAAATAGAGAATGAAGAGTAGAGGACCGAGAACGGAGCCTTGAGGAACCCCACTAACTACGTCAACCCAGTCCGATTTATCCTCCCCAAAGCAAACGCGTTGTTTTCTACTGACTAAAAATGACCTGATCTAGTCCAAAATTTTCCCCTTGATGCCAAGAACGCTCAGTTTATGTAAAAGGCCTTGATGGGGCACGCTGTCAAAGGCTTTGCGGAAATCGATGTACACTACGTCCACTTCGAAGCCCTCTTCTAAAGCACTTGTCCAGGTCTCAATTGAAGTCAGTAAATTTGAAAGGCAGGAGCGGCCTCGCCGAAAGCCATGTTGAAAATTTTGTATGATGTCACTTTCATCGCAAAATCTTAGCATGGCCTGCTTGACAAGGACCTCCATCATTTTGCAGGAAGGCAAGTCAAGCTTATGGGCCGAAAGCTGTTTGCAGACATCTTGCTACCTCCCTCGTATAACGGTACGATGTTGGCCATCTTCCACTGCAAACGCAAGTCCCCTGTTCTCATTGAAGGCTCGAACAGAATTGAAAGAGGCACCGATAGCTCGGTCGACAGTTCTTTAAGTATCAGTCCAGGGATCCCAATTGGTCCAGGAGACTTGTCTGGTTTGACGTGACTAAGGACATGTCTTACGTATGCGTCAGAAATGGTAACAGTTTCAAGAATGGCTGTACCTTCGCCCACTTCTACTCCCGAATTATCGTCGGGGGATTCCATCATAAACGCTGAGCAAGAAGAACGTCCACAACAGAACTCTGATATTTATATTCTTAAAATTATTAAAAAGCTTTTCTGTAGTTCGTCACCTCTTCGAAAAGCACTTTAATGACGAATATTTCTGTATTTTATTTTTCCAAGATAATGGCAAAATGAAACTGGAGATTCTTTACAAGACCTCAAGGAGAACGTGCAAACAAATGCAGTGTAGCAAAGGGGTTTTGCAGGTCAGTAGCTACATGCCGTACTTACCTAAAGCATTCTGTGCTGCACCAGTAGATGGCTTATTTACTGATGGGTATTGGCCTGCAATGTCTTAAGTGTGATCATGTACAATGACACTATCGCAGGTGGCTTACCTAAATGGGTGAAACCCCGGCTGCTGCAATTTTCAGCCCCGTTTCCCTGGGAGGGGAGGAGAGTGTTTGGACGCCAGATGAGAGGACTAATATACGGTTTACAGAAGTAGGAGTATTAAGAGCTAGTTGCTGTCTCAACACCAAAAGGATCCCCAAATAACAAGTCTGGCAAAACTGATTAAACTCGAAAAACTTAACTGCTCATAAAGCTGTACAGTTGTGCAGCGTACGATAGCCAGCCATGTAGGTGCAAAAGTGAGGATGTGACAAGTTTAAACCCTGCAATGAATAATCAATTGGCTGGCGCTAATCGAACGAGACAGGATTATTGATTAGCTACAACCGTAAACGCGGTGAGTCGGCATCAAGCGTGCAAAAGGGCAATAGCGGGCAGCGAGCGAAGCTCAGCGCGCGAAAGGCAGCATGAGTCAGCGCAGTGGCTCTGGGCGAGAGATTCCTACAGGAGGAATTTGACAGCCAGAAGAGCGCACGACCACCCCCGAATAAGTCGGGTCTGAAATGTGTGAGCGTCACAGTCATCATAGTGTCTACTGTGTGAGTCAGCTACAGGACGATGACTGGCCGGACCAGGTTGACGGCAGAGAGCAATGGTGCGTGCAGCCTTGTTAACCATCGTGACAGGTTTAGCTTTCGCGCGGGGTGAGGTTGCAAAACACTTTTGCGTTCTCGTAGTTTAACAAATGACGGTTATCTGTCAACGGGCAGTTGCATTTGAAAAAAAACAAGACGTTTTAAATGTCGGCAGATCCCTGCCGGATCACCCTATTCGGCTGGTCCTTTGTAGGTCAGCATTGACTAGCAACCTGTGCAAAAAAAAGAATTAGGTTACCGAGCTGTTGGTTTGCACTCCCACTTTAGGATCTTCGTGGTTCGCTTCGTCCAGAGCTGTAGTTTTGTAATTAATAACCAATGCGTTTAATTAGTTCGCTGGAAACGGAACATTAACTGAGCCCCCTTAATCATCGCTAACCCCCAGAATCGTGTATAACGGATATGATGGTAATGAGAATTTTCAGGGTAGAATCTTGCCACACTTAAGCAGCAAAATCAGTTTCAGGAAAAAAAATATCAATAAATTTCCGTCATATTTATTCTTCTAAGCCGTTGTTTAGCATAGTGGTTGACTTTGATTTTAAAGACATATAAAGAAAAAGGAAATCATAATAAATAAAAGGAAATTAAATACGAGAAAAATGCAATAAAACAATGTCGTGGCTTGTGATGTCTTATGCGAGGAACTTATCCGAGGCAACTGCAAGATTCCTGAAGCCATTTGGGATCGGTGTGGCTGATAAGCCGGAATCATTCATCAGACAGCAGATAATGAGGCCCAAAGACCAGCTACCACCGACAGAACAGTCAGTCGTGGTCCACAGCATACCATGTCAAGACTGCGATGCAAGGTATGTTAGTCAATAGGGCAGACGCCTTGGCACCAGGTTGCGTGAGCATCAGTTCGCAATCAACTGCAAGGATAAGCTATCTGCGGTCTATGAGCACATTCAGCTGAAGAACCACATCTTCGCCTTCGAAGAAGCAAGAGTAATAGGCTGAGCCAATGACAAGATGGCTTGACTCCTGCTGGAAATTCGGTCTTCGACTAGCACACTTAACAGAGTTATAGACCTTCATCCTGCCTACCAAGTGGTGCGCAAACGGCCCAAGTTAGTTCGCATAAAGCCAAAAGGACGGAAAAACAGGCCCCAGCGTGGAATACAACTGACATCAGAGGAAAGTAGGAGAGAGAGGTCGGCCAGGAACCAAATGATATGCGTCAAACGCTACATCACCATCGCGCCCACGAGGTTGACATGAACTCAAGCGGGCAGATACAAGTGTACGAGGGACAGGCCAGTAAGCACACTGACTTACATACAATTATGACAGCCGCAAACGGGACAAAGCTCAGACTGGCCCCCAGCCGTCAATCTCACGGACGGTAAGAAACGGAAAAGCAGGTCAAAGTTCATGTACCGACCACGGATATGATAACAGGCATGCAGCGAGGCTAAAACAGCCCTTGCAAACTAAAACAAACACCACGTTGCTCTGACAATGAATACAAGTGAGTGTCCAAAACGTCAGTCTCATTATAACTTGATCCATGTCCTTGTACCTTCTTCGTCTTTTTTGGGGGGAGGATGAACATGATAAGATATCTGGACCCCAAATCTTTGCGCATATTATAGATGTTGTAGTGCGCACACAGAAGGTTACTACGCATAACCTAACCTTACTAGAAGCGCATACTTACACAACTTTTAGTAGTTGTTACTTTTTCTTAAAGATAACCACCCGATGGACTGATTGAATTCCTCAGAATATGCTACCAATACACATGTTCCTGCATTGTGAACCATTTATATATTCAGTGCGTTTCCTGTTATTATAAGCAGACCGGTGCCTGAGGCCTATGAATAGGATGAAAATGTCAGGTCGACGTCAGCGTATGACAAGCCATGACCTGGAAGGTTTTCAACCGATGAGATAACTCGAACCGTGCATTTAGTTTGTGCGGACTGGCAAACTGGTGGGCTGAGCCATGGTTCCATGGCAAATAAAACTCTTGTTCCAGTGATCGCATCTTCGTCTTCTGAACTGCTTCCTGGGACTCGAATATTCGCTTCTATCGGTTCCTTCTATATGTGGCCTTCATGGTTCTTTTCGACAATGGGATCGGAGCCAGATGTGACGACTTGCTTAAGAGCGGCTCCAGCCACACCAACCGGCTGACACCGGGCCCAGGTACGGGAGGGTGAGTGAGTGCGGTATATGCGATGCAAGTCTACGTTATTTATAATCTAATTAATAGAAGGCTGGAAGATGCTCTCTGTGACCAGTTTTTTATTTGTTCGACATTTCGGACTCTCACCCGAGGCCATTATCAAATAATGAAAACGTGCAGCTCACTGCGTGATTAAGTCAGCTCTGCCGTGGGTGACCTTGATTTCCCATTGTTCGCTCTGCTGCGAACTCAAGGTCACCCACAGTAGAGCTGACTTAATCACGCAGTGAGCTGCACGCTTTCATTCTTTGATAATGGCCTCGGGTGAGAGTCCGAAACGTCGGAAAAAAATAAAATACTGGTCCCAGAGAGCGGCTTCCAGCCTTCTATTCAAGTACCTGGGCCTCCCATATTTTCAATTATTCAGAATCTAATTGGTGTGCAAGTCATTGCATCTGCCTTAAGCTTGCTGAAGCAAGCGGTAGACCTCGTCACGTGTGATGTTCGATTTGCAAAATTGATGATTAATCATTATACCATAGCAATAAGAGTCACTCTTCATCATATTTACAAAGAAAGCAAACACGTTTCCTTTTTCTGTGGCTTTCTGAAGCCTAGGGGCAACAGGCAAACAAGTTATGTGCACATATATTCAAAAATGGTATTTTACCTTCTACTCCAATCTGTTTCAGATTCATTTACCTGAATAGAAAAAAATAACGGTTTTACTAGTGTATTTCGCGGCTAAGAATGGGATGAACATACAGTATGGCGGAGAAGTCAGTAAAAAATGTCAAATTTTGCGAAAAATTGCGTATTCTTTGCAAACCGACATCAAAACAACGTTTAAAAAGAGTAACGAAGAACCTTTGGCAAGTTAGTTAGTTACAAGAAACGTAAAAAGTAATTGAAAACATCCAAATTGGGGTTCCAATTAGCTCGTTTACTAGACATCAACCAGGATGAATACATCCTAAAACACATCGGTGTACAATTAATCACTATCAAGGTGCTAATTGTTTCGTACGGAAAATCTAATGGTCTTCATAACACTCAAGATCCGCAGACTTAAAAATAGCTACTAATTACAGCAAAAAATTTAAATATTTTCATAAAATGAAACAGTAAACTAGCTACTTGCTTTATATCAGAAGATATTTTTCTTAGTCAGCATAATGTAAACATATTGCCGTTATTTAATTAAAACTATTTACAGGTGGACCTTTAAATGACGATAGAGTTGCGAGTGTCTTTAGTGCTGCCAAGCTTTCGTCCATTTAAACAGAATTTGTCAGACATTCATTTCAAAACTTTAAAATAAGATATCTATTTAAAGCATTTACCATAAAATGAGTTTTTGGATATAATTTATTTTGAAGATGTCCATGTGGACCATATTAAGAAATAACTTCAAACAACAACACATATTTTAGAGCAAAAGAACATCTGTGACAGAAATCAGATCTTGTGATACTTATGATTAAAAAATCGTTCTTCAATAAGTTAGCTCTTAAGAAGCACTTTCATTAGATATACAGCTGAGGAATATGTGTAAATGTTACCTATTTCCAAGTTGTTGTCAAAAAGAAACTGACACTTTTCAGTTTACCAAAAAGGAAGTGATACAGTTTGTTTGGAACTGAAAAAACTCCCTTTTCTCTTTATGCTGGAGTTCTTTCTGCCATTGTTGATAAGTTTGAGGCTCTGTGCTAAGCCTGTGGATGCAAAAAAGAGTTGCTCAATTTCTACTAAGGTTTTGCAATAATTATTAAGCTTCTGTTTCTTCCGTTTCTAAATTACACATCAGCGGAAATTTTGGTATACAAAAAAGCCTATTTCTAAGGGATTCGGATTAAAAAGATCTGCTTTTACCTTCTTTTTTTGAAAATAAATGGTCACCTTTGGGTACGTCTTAAATGTTTGATGCGGTAAAACAAAATGTGGTCAAAATATTTTGACTGGATTTTGTGGCAAAACCTTCGCATATTAGCAAATAATAATGAAAACTTAAATCGCTTCTTGTGTCTGAAAGTAAATGCGATTTCCTAAACTTGGTTGCACCTGTATTTGAGCAATTTCAGACTGAAATTTCCGTATCGGGAAGAGATATATTTTAAACTGTACTGCTTGTATTTGCATCCTCTCATAGCATTATGCACTTAGATAAAAAAGTTAGTTTTGTCGTAAGCCATAGCATGGAAAATATTTTTGATATCGGGTTACCAATGATTTTGCAAAAGCTAATGCCTATTAGCGTCAATAATCTAAACTAGAAAGACAGTTTCCTCATTTGGGTCTTTCTCAGGATTAAATGTACTCAGTGGATCAAAATAAATTGACTAAATCTTGACTAAACTACCGAGTCAACCTTCGTCATAACCTTTGCACTAATTCATGGCCATACTCTTCTTTTGAAGGTAGTATTTTTGAGATCGATACGCAAATACAGGCATTTACGGGATGAAAGGTGCAACCATGTACACTGGATTGCTTATCGCATGAAATCTCATAAATTTTACTTGCAAATTTCTGTTACGCGAAATCAGCAATAGTGAAACGGCTGTTCTTAAAAAAGATATTGGCAAGCATGTAAATTAATACTTACTGCCATAACAATCGTAAATTTGCACTAGAATTTCTCACCCAAATAGGGTTAACTAAGTAGCGCGGACGCATAAAAAGGTAACAAAATTGCAGAATAACCGCAAATAAAATAACAAGCAATACTGAATATACTATGGAGGGAGGAGGTTCTTTGGGAAACAAGGATAGTTTATTCAGTAAATTTTCGACGCTGGATCGCCAGGTCATCGTCAAGCTTGGGTAGCTGTACAACGAACAATTAAAGTCTCAAAAGTGCTAAATAGGCAATTGTCATTGTTGTGATTGCTGGTTGGCAGCTGCCATTTGCATCAGTGTGTATCGATCGGCTCGCGTCTCTTAAATCCTTCTTTTTAAGTTTTGTACATTCCATCCCGGTCGATATGTCGGTTGATGCATGAACCATCGGATTGCATGGCCTCAATAAATTTTCGGCCCTTTTAAATTAGTAAGTATATTCCGTTTAGTTTAATTTTATTAGTGACATGCGGTTACATTTCAGTTTGAAAAATGGGGAAAAAACCTTTCTTTTATAATTTTAGTTTGACTTTGAAATTTGTTGCATTGGTTGTAGTTATCATTTTAATTATCTCACGCGTTTATTTGCAAAAAATGGTTATTTCAATAATTATTGGTATTGTAGATGAGAAAGGCTATGCACTCCGAGCGATATAATCAAGAAAAGACGAGGTTTTTCGGAAAAATCAAGATGCACTTGTGACTCCTGGGTACCTGTATCAAGGAACATCATTTAGCTGTCGGTTGTATGGACCGCCTATCCCTCGTCTTTGCACACGTAATTGATTACGACCATCGATTCAGTTGCGATGACACATAAATCGTCACCGTGGCCAATACAAAACCAGCATCTGAATTGCTCGAGACTTGGTACTCTACGGCGGGCAGTACCAAACAGCACGTCGATTTGAATGAGCAATACGGTGCCTTGAGATCCAAACTTACCGTTCCCCGTCCTATTCAAACACCGACGGCCGCTGACCTAATCACATCCACATCCCCCTCCAACAGCACGCCCGCCACAAACACGCAGCTTCACCATCACATCCACCGACCCACTATCAACCACCCCCCTTTCATCCGCAAGCTGCCCACAAACACGCGCTTGCACAAACTATGAGTCACTCCACACGCCATTGGTCTAACTTTCTTGATCGCTTAAACTGTCTACTGTAATTCTTTTCCCTCACTCCTCGTTATTTCTTCTGATGAAGAGCACGTGTTACGAGCTCGAAAATTCACAAATACATCCTGATGTTTCCGAAGAACTTCTTCTTTTCGTAATAAGTGATATTATTGTTAAGACGGCACAGAATATAAGTCAATAATATAGCCGTCCTCGGTTCATGAGGACTGAGGGAGAACAACACGTGATTGCACCATCGCACAAAGGGCCAGGTTACGGACAGCCTTCAAGTGCCCAGACCACAGGAAAACACAAAAATTTACGCACACACGAAACAGTGCTGCCGGGTTGTGTCATCTCGAGGTCACTAACTTCACAGGACGGCTGCCAGGATTAGTAATTCGTGCAGAAACCAATATGAAGAGACCTAGAGGACATGGAATGCTACGGACAGAAGGCAGGATCTGCTGCTCACGAAGAGGAAAAGCTAGAGACGAGACGACTGCTGCCCAAAGTGCAGGGACATACAAACAGACACTGCAGAGCTAATGTACACACAAAGACTGTTGCAGTAAACTGTTTTCTTCTATCCTGCCTGCCTTCTATTCCACACATAAAACTGGGGAACTCTGAGTTTCAGTCGCAGGTAGCAGTGGCCACTAGCGAAGCCAGGGCTAGCGTTGACTGCGCCCAGTCATGTCTGAGAGAGTGGTGGCCTCTTCTTTTACAGGGTTGTGAAGCAATTTCAAGTAGAGTGCGATTGGTGTGTTGCACGGTCCAAGGGGGTGTCGCGTATACAGGCAAATGCTGCGTTGGCCGAAACCTGGCGTGTTCAAGTGGCCCTGAGGCAGTCATGACTACCTGGACGCGCGTGGAAGTCTGTCAATGGTCTTTAGGTCAGCGAATCGGAAACGGCTGCTTGTGAAGTCGTATGTCGTTGGGGCAGCGGGTATCGAACACAGAAATTAGCGAGCATTGTTGGCTGTCCGCCCAAAGTTGCTACCAAATGATTGAAATAGGCAATACCTAATTGTGTCGGGAATTGAAGCAAATATGCGTGGCCCAGGTTCTTGTTGTAAAGAGGAAGCCACGATCTCTAGAACGACTACTTTATTTTTCTGAGCTTTCGACTCCACACGAGAAGCCATCATCAGAGAAAATGAGAAAACAGCAAACGTTGGCTACGCGTATGCGGGGGCGGAAGAGGGTTCGCACTTATGGTTTGTCCATAGCTATGCCACACCCATTCTCACGCCATCTTATCGTGTGTCCCCTACGCGCGTCCCTGGAGTTGTGGAGTGCGCCCTTGACGTGGCTGCCTGCATGTTTGTACAGAAACTGGGCCGTAGTTTCAGGTCATAAGTACGGATGGCATAGTAACAGGATGGTATATTCGCATGCATGTTGATGGAGTTGGGATCTGACACCCAGGCCTCCAGCAGTTCGCGTCTCATCCTATTACTGGCTCGTGCCATTATCCGTGTGCCCGAGAAGTCGAATTCGTAGCCTTCTTCCAGGGTGTGGGTAGCGATCTGGGACAGTGGGTCGCCTCTCCGTTTTGTCCATTTGTGGTCCGTTATTCGCGAGCCAAGTTATCGCCCGGTCTGCCCTGCATAATGGTTAGAACAGTCGCAAAATGGCACCTGGTAAACGACACCAGACTGCTCAACTACATCTAGTGGGTCGTTTATTTGCATGGTTCGTGCACGCATAGTAGCAATCGGGTGATAAGCAATACCTATGCCGAGCTCTGCGGCGATGCGCTCGGTTGCTTCTGACACGTTTTTAATGTATGGTAGAGGATGCCAGAGCGTTGGTGATCCCACTTCGTTTGTTCCCCGTGGGCGCGTTCGGAGGCATCGGTGGATGAAGCTGTTGGGGTATCCGTTCATGGCAAGTTGGTCCCGAAGATGTCACAATTCTTGCGCTCGTCCTTCCGGTTCAATGCAGTGTGTTTTCACCCTCTGAAATAGTGCTCGAATACAGCCACGTTTATGCGTTAGTGGGTGGTTGCTATGGGAGCTGAGAACCTGGGTTGTGTTAGTTGTCTGTCTATAAACTGCGATGCTCACTTCCCCGTTGGATCTGCGTGTGACAAGGTCATCCAGGAATGGTAGTTGTCCGGCATTGTCTTCTTCCTTTGCGATGTCGCAGGTTTTGGAAATCTGCTAACCTACTCCGTTCGATTCTACCGAAAGTATCGTTCACGTATTGGCACCAAAACGCAGTTTCAAACTGTTCAAAGGAGACTTTTTTCCAGCTCCTGTAAGACCATTTCTGCGATGAGACTGGAAATTGGGGATCCTATCGGCGTCTTTTTTGCCTGTGTGTGTGCGTTTTCTATAAGGTCGTGGAAATTTTCTGAGTAAAAGGCATACTACGTACGTAGTTTTTTTTACAGAATTTTTTTTTTCAGACGGTCGGTATGAATCCCGTTCCAAAACCCACTGAAATACTTGGGCATTATGCAGCATGATGAATAATATTCGAACGTTAAGCACTCTTTTCAAAACGAAAACCTATTGCATAATTTTGATTAACATTTCACGACTGACAGACAGGGAGGCAGGCAACTTATTTGAATAAGTGCTCCTTCAGGACATTCAATGTCATCTGATTCAAATGCAAAGACAAGAGCTCATACTGTTCAGAAGATGAAGATGCGATCACTGGAACAAAAGTTATATTTTCCTGACGTTTCGGATTCCCTCTGGAATCCTTGATCATAGGTAATCGAAGAACAGTCTGAAACATGCGCAGGTAGGGTGATACATGCACAGATAACACGGTATTTATAGTTCGTAGCGGTCAACCCCATGCGTACTATAATTGTCAGTTCCTTTAGCCACCGCTTGATGTCGTAATTGGTGCGATGATGGCTCATTAATTATCAAGGCATTCTTGTCCGCTTCAGATGCGGGGTTGATAATTACGCGACAATTATGCCCGCTGTCGTCAGAGTTGTCGTTGCGCCCAGTCCTTCCCACGTGACTGATTCTCTCGCTCAGGAAATGTCTCAGTACACCGTATGGGAACGCCAAATCGTTGCGATTGTTGATAGACTGGGGCCGGAAAACCATGACTCGAGCCGCTCGCGACTCACGCGGTTATCACCTCTTGTTCCAGTGATCGCATCTTCGTCTTCTGAACTGCTTCTTGGGACTCGAATATTCGCTATGATTGGCAACTCACACTGTGTCCTTAAGTCTCGGGCAGGCTATCGTCTTAAATGGTTTCAAATTAGATGCACTTATGTGACATGACAATTCCCAGATCTGTCTTACTTCCGTCCTTTCAAACTAACGTTCATCCGCCCATTGGTTCAATGAATTAACCATCCGGTAGAGTTAAACGCAGACCTTATGAACATCGTGAGGGATTAAGTGCATGACAGAAACTGTCAATTCACCTCCGGCCATATAAAATACATGGATTCTTTAGAAAGATGCAGCTGAACGAGCCAGTGATAGGTTGTTTTAGCGTCTAAGACTCTGTCGTTTAAGTTCCTACTTGAAACACAGTTTGGTGTTCTATCGAGGTGGCTTAAGTTAGTAGAGAGAGCTCGTGCCACTGCGATCTTCAAGTCCAGTTCCGTGGGCGGAACGAAGTGATTGTGTCAACAGCAAAACGTTTTCCAAATCACTAGTGAGGCAAGACAGAATAAACTGGAACAGCTCTTCTGTGAGGATAAATAACTGCTCAAAGGCTTAGTCACCAACCAGCTGTCAGCTGTGTATGCGAGTCAAGTGTATCCGTGGGGCGTTGTGCGTGTTCTGGAGCTTCGCCTGACCGATTTTTGTGCTCTCTCGTCTGCACAGCCAATCAGGTGAAGTGGGTGTATTGATTGACATGGAGAGTACGCGCGTTCGAAGCAACGACTCAATCGATAGTGTTAGAAAGGGCGATAACGCGCGGAATGGATAATTGCTCATGAGTGCGAGGCTTGGCAGAGCGAATGCAAGATGAGTCAGCGTGGTGGCATTGTGCGCACAGACACCCACAAGGACGCCACGTGGGAGATATTTTTGTATTCTACAGTAGACGCCAAAGATCACGCAAAATGTCGACATATGCCAAAGATTAATACTATTTCGCTTATCGGTATTGACTCAGGTTGTGATACTAATTATCGTGTAGTCTATTCTGAGGTCATTTCATTCATTATAGAATGCGGGCTTTTTAACGAGCTTCGTTCTGACCGCTAGCAAAACGTATCGATTGTAAAAAGTAACGACTTAAATAGCATGCGTTTTATCATTTATTTTGACTGCTTTTATAAATTCAAATATATTCTATGGAAAACATGCACGAAAAAATATTTCTTGTATTTGGTTGATAAACAATTGCGTCTTCTTTGAATTTTGTACTCAAAGAAAGGGTAGCTTTCGGTATTTAAAAAGTTGCTAATTATGACCTTTTATACAACTGTGAGGTGTTTATTTACAATGCATCGTATCCGTCAATTCATAAATGCTGCCTGCACTGCATAAAATATGTTCCCCATCTACTTCAATATTTTATGACAACTATGTGACTACTTCCTCAAACTGTAGGCGAAGACGTACTTTTCCTTAAACCGGATGTACACAGTGCGCAGTTTGTAAACTTGACTTCCAGTATAGCAGTCAGTAGGTTTCAAAATTATTCGGTAATTTGGAAAATTTTTAAAAACCGAAAGCTACCTTCTCTTTGAGTATAACACTTAAAGAAGGTGTACTTTTCTACCAAACCAGTACAAAAAATAATTTTTTGTGCATGTTTTCCTAAAAATATATTGAAATTTACAAAGGCAGTGAAAATCAGCGACAAAAAATCATACTAATTAAGTAGCCATTTTTTATGATTTACACTTTTACTTAGCGGTCAGAGCGAGGCTCAGTAAAAACCCGGCATCCTGAGGTACTCAAATGTGCTGAGATTAGGCTGTACGATCGCCATTTTTAAGGCCATTCGTAATCTATATATTAAAATCGAAAGCGCATATCAGAATTTCGGGTGACATTTCATGAGATAGGGAATCTACTGCAGACGTTTTGGAGAAAAGGTCAGCAAAAGTTGACTTTCAGACGAGCATTAGTCATCAGCCCAGAGAGCCAGCGTCCGAAGTGTGAGAGCGGGGCAGTTTGTACCATAAGGTCCTGTGTGTGTCAGCCTTGAAGGTGATTGGTCAAACAGAGGTATGCAAACGCTGTTGTGTGTACTTGCTAGCTGCCGCCCGAGACTAACTTCCGCATGAAATGGGGCCCCTACAGTTCCTCTCAAACCTGCATTTTTTTAAAAGCTGACCACGATATTTTTTGCAATTTATAGGAGTGCATCGAGAGTGTTATTGCATTACCCAACTTGATATGTTTTCGCAAAAGAAAGTAGGCAAAACGACTCAACTGGGATAGAGATATTCTTCCTCTAAGCAATTTACTGTTTCGAAGTGATCCCTCTGCCACCCTACAAAATGCCCCGTAGTTGCATCCGCTCGTTCAACTTTTAAAAAGCGTGGCACACCAAGTTACTGCCATTCTGCAAACCGAAATCCTTGCTGAACTGATTTATGACTGAAGGAAAATCAAAAAGAAGTATAAAGACTTAGTACTAGGCAGAACTTCGGTGCTATGCACGTTCGTCTCAACATATGAACTTCTTCGCAATGCAACTCAGCGGAGTCTATTACAAACACGCCAATTAACACGTTCAGATGCACGTAACTGAACAGGTCCCATTAAGTGTGGTTCTCTCAATAATACTTTGCCTTTTTCTCAGGTCTGCAAAAATCTCATTGGCCAGGACATGTGCATTTACTTCCTCGCACGATAAAAAATTCCTTCGATGCAACAATTTGTAGTTTACCATGCATAATTATCAACTTATTTCATTAAAGTAAACATGCTCTGTTTCATAATTTCATATAATCGTGGATTGCAGTGTTTTTATATATGACTTTACTTGCGTACGGTTCTTTTTTATGTTTATTATTTTATTTTTAAATTTTAGTTTATTTTACTTTCCTTCGGGTTCAGTTAGTTGGCTTTAGTTTATCTTACTTTAGTAAATTTACTCTGCTTTTCAGTTACGTTTAAGTTAGGTCTTTAATTTGTTATTTATTCTTATTAGGTTATGTTTCGTTTTTACTTCAATCACTCTAGTTCACTTCCCTTTGAATTTTTTACTGAAGTTTACTATTTAGTATCCGAGTTTTGATAGAAGAGCTTGCATGCTTGTGGCTGGAACATCTGTGGTTTTAAAATTCGCTTAATTTAAGCTGGAACTCAGTATGTGGATGATGCTTTCTTCGGCATCGAAGCAGATTAGGTGTCAAAATTCAAAGGATATCTTACTGTCATTTTCTCGGGCATACAGCTCACGATGGTTGAGAAAAAAGTAAACGGTAGGGCTTTCTTGTGAGGCCGCCTAACTTTTAAAGGATTTGTTCGATAGTTTTTTTCGGTGAGTGGGCTTTCTTTTTCGTCTTTGGCACCTATTCCTCAACTTTTTAACCTACATTTTCAATTAAATAAAACAATAAGAAGCTTCTTTATTGCGCATTTTGCCGCACCAAAGAGACGCTGGTTTACCTTCATCCCTTTAATCCCCTTTTACCCCTTATTTTGCAGAAATTCGCGACGGGAGAATTTTCTTTTCCAGGTGGCCTCACAAGAACATCCTACCACAAAAAGAACTCACCGGCTTTTCTCGACGTTCTCGTCTACCACAAAGGTTGCGGTGATCTAAAAAGTAAACTTTTCAGGAAAGTGGCCAAAAGGACATTAGTACTGGGATTTAGCAGCCACCTCCCACTCATTCACAAACGAAGTTCAGCGATGATACCCATATAAGCATTAAGGAAGTCAAGTTAAGCGAAGGAACGTTTTCGATTAATTCATCATCAGGCAATACAGTAATATAAGGGAGGGTAGATTTAACGAAAGTTTTAGGCAAACCAACCAGTAGTAACAACGGAACAGATGGGGGAGAGAGGTGTAAAAGGATCAAGGGGGATCACGGGGATCAGCTTTTAGTCTTAATTGGGGACAGATAAATGGGGGTGGGGGGAGAGGGGAAGGGAAAATAGTCAGACAACTAGTTAATGTCATCCAGTGGTACTCGTCTCGGGTTTTGTTGGGAGGTGTGAGGACGCAAGGTTTCAACGTCTTGAGACGGTTTCGGTGGCCTTTGGATGCTTGATGCCGCTGTCTTACCATTGTTTCGCGGCGTAGTAAGAGGCGTGAGGGCGGATTTTGAAAAGGCCTTTGTCCACGGGAGCCTTAGGGCCGCTACGAATGCTTTCTGCGCACATAAAATTGGGTTTGTGCGGCGAATGGCGACTGCTTCTGTCGTCGCAAGTATCCGCTGACGCAGGAACTTAGAGTGTTAGCCGAAACTTTATAGACGACTCTAAATGTATGGTTGACATCTACCCGATGACCGCTGTCTACCAAGTGAGCCAGAATTGCGCTTGACATCGACTTAGTTTCGCCTCTGTTTAGCCATGCAGGGTGGTGCTCTCGCATGCGCTTGGATAGACGTCTAATCGTTCGACCACTGTAACTTGTCCCACAGGAGCATGTAAAGTTTTAGATACACATTGATGTGGTCTGGAATGGCAGTCTATCCTTGCCTTCAAGGCGAAGAAGTGGAGTGCTTGAGAACAATAATCTTAACTTTGCTGCTGGATATGTACGCGCGATTGCAGCGTTCAGACGAAGCTGTAGAAGTTCGCTTGCTTTATCACCTTGAAAAGGCAATGTAAGAAATATGGTTTTCTTCTCAGCCGTCGGTACCTCCGGTCTTGGTGGACGTTCCTCCATAAACTTATCGATGAACTTATCGGGGAACCCATTTTCTTATAAGGTATTTTTAAGCAGTACGAGTTCGTTCTCCAGTGTGTCTGGAGAACATATTCTACTATCTTGGTTCGTGAGGCAGCGGACTAGGCCTCGTTTCTGACTTAGTGGCACAAAACTGTAGAAGTTCGTATATTGCCCTGTCCAGATCTTCTTACGAAATACACTTCTAATTATTGATCCATCAGATCTTCTACTAAGGAGGACGTCCAGAAAGGGGAGGCACTGTCTGTCCCTTTTTTCCAAAGTGAAGGTTAACGCTGAGTGCACCTGATTCACGTTATCTAAGAATGCGTCAAGCTCAAGTCTTCCGTCTGCTATTATAAATATATCATCCACATAGCGATCATAGGCTGGAAGGTCTTTTATAATAGGAGAAAGTTTGTTGCTCGCCATTTTGCTCATGAAAGTATCCGCTAAAAGAGGTCTTAGCGGTGATCCCATCGCTACCCCATCGATTTGGCGGTAAAATTGGCCATTAAAGCTGAATTGCACGTTTAAAGTGCAGCTTAAGAGTAATTTCTTCATGTCTATGATCGGCATGCCGATTGGGAACTCTTTTTTTAACAATCTCGTCACACGAAAATTCGATGGTTTCTGTGAGGGGGATATTGGTGAACAGTGACGCGACATCTAGGGATAACATCGTTTTACCGTTGATAGTAGTGTTTCTTATGGATTCGACGAATTCAAACGTATCCCGTAGGCTATGCGGTGCTATTTGGTGCCGAATCGGTTTCAACTTTTCTGCCAGCCACTTTGCAATTGCATGATATGGTGAGTTGCATATTTCAATTATTGGCCGTATTGGAAGGTCCGGTTTGTGAATCTTTCGCAAACCATAAAGCCTTAGGGGAGCTGTGCCTGTGGGTTTCAGCGCTTCTAACTCTTCTTCACTAAGAAAACCTCGGCCTTTCAGTTTCCGAAGACAAGTAGTGAGTTGAATTTCTATGTTCTCCGTTTGATCCTTATTTTGTCTTTCCCTTTTTGAACTTAGTTTCGTCAGCCAGGATTGATTCAATTTTTGAGACGTAAATACTTTTACTCATAAGAACGAGACCATAACCTTTGTCCGGTTTTGTTATGAATATATCAGTATTTTGGCGCAAAACTTTGAGCTTAACCAACTGCTCTTTCGTAATGTGTCCAATACTTAAAGGTTTAGTTCAAAGATATTGATAGCAACAATTCACGAGTGTAGATTTGAAATACTCTGCCTCTTCTGGCGTTGTAGGTACTAAGTCATTTGTCTAACTCAAAAGATTTTCGAATTGCACTTCTGCCCCTTATCTGTTCAGCCTTCTATTAGGAAAACAAAATTTGTGGCCTAGAGATAGTACTTAAAGCAGGTGTTTGTCAAGGGTCATGTTGGTAAAATTATGTACGTACCGCTCCTGATCATTTGGGAATGAGGATTGAGCATTCTTCGGATTGATACTGCGGATGAGTTTTGTCCGTTTTACTTCAATACGTATTTGATTCACAGTCTGTACGTAGCTGCTGAAGTTCATTCTTTCTTCATCGTTTAAGTCATTCAGGACTGCCATTCGTTGATGTAGATTTCGGTTTAGCTCATTGATCTTCATTGCGAAACCTTTTAGTCGATTCTCGGCATATCTCTTTTAAGTTGTGTTCGAGATTATCATTCGACTACTTCGAAGAGACTTCCAGTAATCGTGAGGATATTCACATTTGACTGTGCAGTTTGTGATAAAATCAGAAACTATATTCGCTTCGGCAAGGCGGGTGTTGAAACGCAGGTACTCATTAAGTACCCCATGATCCTTTTACACCTCTCTCCTTCATCTTCCCCTTGTTACTACTGATTGGTTTGCCTAAAACTTTCGTTAACTCTACCCTCCCTTATATTACTGTATTGCCTGATGATGAATTAATCGAAAACGTTCGTTCGCTTAACTTGACTAACGAAGTTTTCTAAAGAGCGCTAAATCGGCGTGCCAAGAGGCATGGCAATGAACCGGAAGGCGCAGTTGATGAACTAGAGTACATTTTTTTCGCAAATATTCCCATGTTAGATTATAAAAGTCGGTTTCGAAAACATACGTTTCCAGTAACTCTTGTTCCCATGTATAGGTTTGGATACGTTGATAAGGTCACAGAATCAGTTAGGGGTTGGGTTCGCATGCAGTCTGAAGGCAATCATCCGACTGAAAGGCCCACTGCCACAGTGCGAAACGTATCGAATCTGGTGGAGAGGATGGCAGAGCAACTACGTCGACAAAACTTGGAAACTACTCCACACGCAAATGACGCACCATGCATCATCGGTGAATGGGAGTAACGTTAACGCTTAGATCGTGGCTCGTTTGGCGGTACATGGTCATACCTGGAAACTTGTGGTGAGGGGAGAGTTGACAGTGGCGCTTGCCAACAGTTGTCTGAGTCATGGTTCTCCGACCTGCATTCAGTTAAGAATTTTCCAAGGGAAAGACTCACTGCCACAGCACGAACCATAACGAATCTCAAGCAGTTTTTGACAGAGCAACTACGTCGGCCAAACTTGGAAACTGCCCGCACGTTTATCATGATTTTCCAGCCCGCATTCAGTTTAACATTTGCCGGGAAAAGTATAACTAGCCACGTGGGAAGGATCCTGAAGAGCATCAGTCCCGGTGACAGCGAGCCAACTGGTCAAATAATCGTCATTCCAGAAAAACATGGCGATTCACGACTCGATTTTGGGCCAAAAAGCAAACATCTCGTCAATTACAACTCTCAGTAATGAACACGAGTACTTCCAAATCTAGAAGACGTGTAGTTGCTAGCGTGAGTACGCACCAGTATCTGTCAACTGGTCGATCACCTTCAAGGCTGACTCGCACAGGACATCACTGCGATGAATCACCCGCTCTCATACTTCGTATACCAGTCCTCTCGCAGGTAATTGTGCGCTCGTCCGATAGTCAGGTTCCTCCCAAATATTATCCACGACCTCTGTACAGATTTAATCATTCCTTCCACCTGGCATTTCACTTTCTCTTTTCCCACACGGAAATGGTTCTGAAAATCTCGACGGCAAGGGTTTTTCGGCAAAGTTAGTTTGAATAATGCACCTCATGTACCCCTAGACCTAGCGTTTTGTCCCACGGAAACGGTGGTTATAGTGCATTTGTGGGTGGGTAAATAGGAAAAGCAGTGAGAAAAATTTGTATAAGTGAGTGGAAACTACACGAATCTAACTCCAGAAAAGTTAGTCGGATCTCAGGTAAGTTTAAGTAGACGACCTTTTTACTACTATTGCTATTTTTCCAGGAATTTCAAGAAACCTACATTTTGATAATCGGTTTTTTTCCGCAATATGTTAAACGTTAGTACAAATGCGGAAAATCTACAGATACAAATCAACAAGATTTCTAAATAAAATAAAATTGCATATAGCAGTTATCAAAGTATATTTCATTGCGTTTCCATATGTTCCACCCCTCAGCCCCTATAACCATCGTTTCAGTAGGACAAATGCTGGAACTAGGGGTACATGAGGTGCACTGCTTAAACCACTGTTGTCGGTTTGTCTTATTAACTTAAGTTACTGCGATACAACCAGCTACTTCAGTCATGTTCCGCATTTAGTTAAATAGCGTGATAACCTTCTGCCTCTATTTTCTGTGCTGTGATTTGGCCTGGACATAAAAATAATAGTCACGCGGGAAGGATCCGGGTGAGCATCAGTGCCGGTGACAGCGAATCAACTATCCGAATTAGCGTCACATCAGAAATTAGCAAAGATAATAAAATCGCGGCGATCAACTACTTAAATAAGCACAAATCGTATCAACAATGACTCTCAGTCCTGAACACGAGTACTTCCAAATATAGAAGGCGTGTGGTGGCCTGACAACCACGCCTTGTAAATTCTGTGCACCGTTTCTGTGAGTGAGAATCCGAAAGGTCAGGCTCTTTTTCTAGTGCTCGTGCTTCCTTCTACATGGAGTTGCAAGATAATCTGAATATGCTAAAGTGGCCAACGCGGTGATTCTCAGAACTTTCCTTTGACTTTTGTTCAATGCTTGTATTTATCATTTGACCAGCATCCAATGTCTTGGTTAGTACCCCTGCATCCCTGCAGGTAGTCGTTTAGCGACTAGGAGGACCGAAAAGGACAAGGAAAGCTATAATAACCATTTCTGGCCTATAAGCCATCATCGATCAGCCACATTTTGTTGTTGTCGACAGCTGAAATTGTTACCGGGTGGGGTTGTGAAATCAAAAAAGGTGAAGTAAGAAGCATCAACAGTGCTATCTTTGCCCACATGCTTTACTCCGGACATCGAGTGGACCCCAACGAAGCTTTCAAGGTAATTTATAAGGTCCCATCAAAATACCCGGGTCAGTATTTCCTAGCAACAGCAGACACAACCGCGATCCCCTTGAGGAAGTCGGGGTTCGGGCGCACAAAAGAACCTCCTGTGAGCTCCGAGCTTGGGATGCTCAATGGCTACATAACTGTCTGCCCCTTTCCGTGCTTTCTCTCCTTTTCACTCTGCCTCGTTTTCAGATTCAACAACCCCCATCGTCTCGTAACCAGCCGAATACTATCAACCCCAACCCCCCACCCCTATTTTCAAGACAAATTTGCCTGTATTTATGAACATACTTGCTCATATGCAATCTTTTACCCCCTTCCCATATAAATGTAATAACTCGACGAGAATTAAACAAAAGCTTACTTATGCTCGCCAAATACTCTTCTAAACTCAGCCAGTATTCGCATTCTATTGACCATCTTGCAGCAAATAATCACTTCCCGCTAACTACGTTGAGTGTGAGAGAAATCAGCTCGTCTCGAAGACCTAGATCAACGTTCACGCATAACTTTCTCGAAGTGCCAGCTGCAAAACTGTTCTTTATTTCTTTGTAGAGATCGTCTTAATCCATGCTGTTTGAACGCTAACACACATATACATACGCACATCTCGTAGATACTTGCGCAATATGAGATGCTGCCGCCCTGTCTTCCAAGTGGAGCATGCTCTTATTCTGGCTCTGTTTACGCCCAGTGAATTTATTCTGGAATAGGTTGTCCTCCCCCCTTCTGCTCTTTTGAGACAACGGCATTGTCGGTCGACGTGACATATTTCATGCAGCAGCTAAGCCGCTCATTAGCGTAGCTGACGGGTTTGATCCAAGCAATCACCACGGCTAAGTCGGTTTTTTAGTGGCTTAATTTCTCCTCACGCCTCGCCTCGCCTCCCCCCTCTCAATTCAAGATCTGGACCATCGGTTTTGTCCCCTTCTAGCCCACGCCCTTTTAGCCTTCCTTCCTTTCAAGCCAGCGACTCAGAAGGCTTAACGCTTATGCAAATGCGCCCGTTGGCTCGTATCGTTGTAGTTCTCGCTCGGGCAGATCAGGGCACATAGCTGTTTTCGATGGGACAGTCTTCAAAGCAAAAATCGCGTGTAGAAAGGGAAATTTTGGGGAAAGAGCAGATGTGATCACAGAGACAAGAAATAGAGTTGCCTGACGTTTCGAAATCCGTGGCGAAACCATCATCGGGGACAATATCAAAAACGGGTAATTTATATACAGGGATTTACAGTGTTTATATAGGATACAGAAACTAGGCTAATGCATCCATATCACAATTAACGAACCCCCCCCTTTCAAGGATAGTTGCCCACTTGTTGGCTAATTGCTTGATTATTAGGAGTTTGGTAGATTTGCTTGATTTCAGTTGACCGAATTGTGAAAAACTCGAGGCATTCGGTGGGATTTGAACCCGCGTATTAGAAGCAGCCTTTACTGGAAGCCAACGCTCGAACCGTTAAGCAACTCAAATTAAGTAAATCTGCCAAACGACCTAATAATTAAGTCATCCTAGTTGTCGTTCTGCTGGGTTCTAGATGATTACTTAGGAAATCCTGCTTGGGAAGTCAGCTTGCTGTTCCGCATTGGTGGATTCCATGCGAGCGGTAAAGTTGGGCGGGTAATATCGACCCAAGTGTGATTAAATTCATGGCGCGAGGTGGGGCGTTTGTAGCTTAGTGGTTAGAGCATTGGCTTCCGGTAAAGGTCTGCTCTAATACGTGGCTTCAAATCCCGCCGAATGCCTCGAGTTTTTCACAATCGGGTCAACTAAAATTGCTTGATTGTTGGCGCGCGGATCGTGACCTGCTAAAAATGCATCACTAGTGCTGGATTTTGGCGTGATGATTGCTCAGACGACTGGCTCCCTGGGACAGGCATAAAGTGACGCGTTCCATTCTGCGTTCTCCGAGTGGCGACCTGCTTTGGCCAAACCTATCCTCAGCACCGAATATGGGTTGGGTAGGTCGTTGCACTTCTTTGTAGACTGGGGGCCCGTGAACCATGACTCAGGTAACTCGCCACTCACACGACTGTCACCTCTCGTGAGGATGTCAGCCTTATAATATTTGAATGTATGACCGTGCCTCGTCAAATGAGCCGTGACTTTAGAAGTAGCATAATTTCTCCACACTGCTGCCGCATATTCAGTAATTCGGGTCTTGCGAAGTCTTACAGTTTCTCCGACATATTTGCTTAGACCGCGACCGCACCAGATCCTATGGAAGTCGACAAGACATATCTAGAGTCGTCTTCCGGTTCACTATGGTGCGTCATAGCCCGCCGATAAAGCGTCCTTATGCAACTGTGATTGCGGTTGATTAGGTGGTTGCTATGGCAGTTCAGTACTTACATCCTATTTATCAATCACCTGATTACAGTACAAGTACTGAACTTCAACAGAAACCACCCTATGCATCTGTGGCAGATTTCTAAAAGTCAGACGAATCGAATTCTTGTCCCAGTGACCACAGTCGCTTTTTCTCAATTACTTCTTGAGCCTCGCATTTTCACTTGTCTTAGGTCGAGTTTTTATTGCTGTCAAAGGCCCGCTTATTACATTTACGTGGATATGTTATATTACAGTTATGCTTGCAGTTGTGCGTCGGTTTATGAAAGGAGTTAGGAGTGAAGGTAAGAGTTAGGGCCAAGGTTAAGATTCAGTTTTCCAGCATATAGCGTTTTGCCCTATCCGGCCAGTATTACTTGATTTTCGTCCGTTTACGCACTATTACTTCACGCCTTTGTAATTGCGCTATGTTTTCCGGCAGGTAGTTCAAGTAATTAAACAGAGATATGACAGAACTGAAGGTTTTCTCCACGCCTTCCTCCACAGATTTCGCTAATTACCGCATCAAAGTCAGGAAATGTAAAGCATCCAACTGCTGCAGAAATTATTGGAACCGAAAAGCATGAACAAGTTGCATTCTAAGCTCAAATTCACGACAAAAAATAAACCTTGGAATACATGGAAAAAGCAGTGCCCGCATCACCAGAGTTTTGCTCCTATGCGATGGAAAGGTAACTCGATATACACTCGTTTCTAAAGGCAAAGCACGGATGCAGAAATCGCTGGCCTCAAGAATACTTGACTTACGCGGAGATATCCAGCACATTTTATCCGCAAGGACAGCAAACACCTACGGCCAAAAAATGATGGAAAATTTGGTTCCGAAAATCATGTTTTTATATATTTGCCGTTTAAAGGGACAAAATTTTAAATATTACTAAACGACGCCTTTGTTCTATCATTGAAAGAACATGCAATGCGGCGGAGTTCATATTTTGCAATCCAACAAAGCCTCTACCAACTCCACGCGCAAAGGATGTCTTGCCAGTGCATGCTATTACTGTGGCTATGAATTTACATGTACTTGCAGACGCGAGTACATTGGGCGAACAGAACGGCAATTGGCAGCCAGATCTATAGAGCACCTGCCCAGATGGCTGTTAAAGCAAGGAAACAGAATTTCATGCTCATCCATTACGAAGCATTTCCTATATATGGGTCACTCTGTGGACCCAAAGACGTCCTTTAAAGCACGAGCAGGTACTCGGACACTGCACTGCCTGGAGGCAGCTTACATAGGGTGCTTGAAACCTAATCTGTGTAAACAGTTGGGGCACGTGCTTAAGTTAGCTCTTCCTGCTCCTAGATTTACACATTCCGCCCTTATCCACTGTTAAGTTTTCTCCACTTATGTTTCCCACGGTGTGCTCTAGGTTGCTAACCATATTGATTTGCCTTTATGACAACTTACCATTACCTTGTTTTTTGCATTGATTTTTTCCGTACAAACAGTCGCAAAATTTCTTGTTTTCAGTAAATTCGTGCATACTTTAAGTTCCCTCCGGATAAAAAAGGTTTTAAAAATTACTCAGAAAATCCCTACTAGCATCCTTTTCGTATTATAGGAGAATCTCTGGGAAGGGTTATAGACAATGTTTTTGAAACCCCCTATTGTTCACAAACCTGTGCGTCATAAATGCACGCTTAAACGTTTTCAATCTTAAAATGGTACTTACAAACCGTTAGTAGCATTGTTTTGACAAATAACTCTTTTTGGAGCTTCTGTGGTATTAGTTCGAGTTCAGACTGTCGAGGGACAACCTGTGCTCGAGTTTCCCAGCGAGGCTACGGATTCAATTCCTGTCGTCCTAACTAACTCATACGGGCAGGAAGCCTACATCGCCACGATCTCCAGATGCCTTTTTTACAAAAAAACCTATCGACGAATGAAACTTAATAATTCCGTATCAGTATCAGGCTTTAGAGACACTACGAGTCTACTTACGCGAAGTTGTGCACGGTCCAGTGGTCAAATTTGTAATCATAAAGCGCATATTTAAGGTGCGACAGGCATTGGCCTAGAGAGCATTTGCCCCGTGGCTTCAATTAGGGGATATACTTGGTCTTTTGGAGGTTATAGGGAATGCCACTGAGGATGTGAAATCATAGTTCTACCGGGCTTGTTCGTAAAGATCCCGTTTGTTTTGTATTTTGATGCCAGTGGAACTAAGTTCACTGACAATACAAGTGAACATGCGAGTCCCAGCAAAAAATTGAGAAGAATATGATTTGATCGTTGGGACAAAATATTTATTTACGTGACTTTTTGACCTCCGTCGCGGATCCCTCATCAGAGACGGGAACATAACGCAGTATCAGAAGCGGGTAACACATTCACAGGAAGTTGCAGTGTTTAAAGGGCACAGTCCTTAATGCGAACGTATGGTAACTAATGACAACTGCCCTCTTGTGCGTGGATTGCTTGATGGTGGCCATGCGGGCTGTGACCTGCTGAACTTGCATCACGCATTGTAGAATTGGACGTGATGATTGCTCCGCCATCTGCCCCCCCCCCTCCCTGGTGTTGGTGTAAGATGACGCGATGGCTTGTCCGTTCCCCAATTGGCGACTTGGTTTGGCCAAATTGAGCATCAGCACCGAATATGGATTGGGCAAGTCGCTACACATGTTTATGGATTGGGGTCACATGAAACATGACCCAAGTTTTATTCGGCTCACCCGATTGTCACCTTTTGCGAGAATTTCGGCCTCATCAATTTGACTGTGTGGCTGGGTTTCGTCGAATGAGCCGCAACTTGGGAACATGCATCATTTCGCAAGTCGCCTCTTGAGAAACGCACAGACCACCGCGTCGTTTTGCGCCAGCACCGGAGAGTCAGATGGCAGAGCAATCATCACGCCTGAGTCAGATTTCACATGCCGGGCAACAAGTTATCAACACACAAGCGGGCGATTATTGTTAATTCTATAAATACTACAAATTTCTGCGTATATGTTACCCATTTCCGCTATTGCGCCCTGTTCATGTCTCTGGTGAAGAATCCGCAATGGATATCGAAACGTCAGGCGAACAAAGGTGTTGTCCCAGCGATCGAGTTGTCGTCTTCTCCATGTTCACTGAGTTATTTCGATTATAGGACGATGTATTGCCTTCTGCTTTGCTGCGAAGGTCCAATCTAGTTCCATTATAAACACCGAGCGGATTTTCAGACGGCGTCAAAATATTATTTTCAATGTACGATTTGATTTTGCTAAAACAGAGTCGACCCCATCAAGCGGGCTTGTCGCATTTAACAACGTGTCAGTGTTGGGCTCCAAACATGCAGCAGATCAACCGCATCAAGACCTTCTCCTGTTTCTGAACCCGAATTTGAGGCACGCAGTCGCTACAAGACCTTCTTCTTTTCCGACTGCGCTTTACTATGCCTAAATATAATGCCTACTAACTTGATTTGAGTAATAGTTTAGTATGCACGTCGATGCAATGACCAAGTCTCAGCCTATGATTCCTTCGTCCCACGCCGATACTCCAAAAAGAAGCCCTGTTGGAATAGCCATCTCTAATATCTCGAACAACTTTTTAACGATTATTTGAGGGTATTTATTTGCCAAAATACGTCAACCAGTCCTTTTGAACCAAGCTGGGAATTGAATTCGATTCAAAAGAACGCGACTGATTGTGACATAAACTAGTATCAACACAATTTGATCAGAACTCTAATGGTCTAATCATTGAGCCGCAAGGTCGATCTAAACAAAGAGTTTGTGGCATAATGGTTAGAAGGTTAGAGTTCTCATCAAAATGTCGCGAGTTTGAGCCTCGGGTGGGGCACCACTTAGGGTTGGGTGTGACTGGTTGACGAAACTAGAAATGATCATTCCAGGCTGAAGGCGGGGCGCGAGAATGACCTCCAATGCAGAGCGGAACGAGTGAGCTCCATTAGCGATCGGTAAACATTCATCAACGACTGACCCAGCTTTGATCCAACGCAGGATAAAGGGAGGTTGACTTGACCGCGTAGTCAGTGTTTCTTAGCACAAGGCACCTCTTGTCGTTTTAGAGTGCAAGCAAATGGGCTGAAACCAACCGATATGACAACTCACGAGCTATGTAAATGCCGATGATTGCGGGTCACTGTTTAGGGGAAGTTTTTGGCTACCGGCAGCTCAGGTGCCTTACGGTAAGTGTGCGTTGATTAACTTCGACGGCTCTAGTGACAAACCAAAATCACTCGAAAGCACCAGAGGAGATAATACGTGCGCTGCAGTCCGCATAGATGAAATACGACTGCAATGCACTTTGTAGGGAACAGAACAACGGGTATAAAGAGACGAATATTCCATGAGCCACACACTGAGGAAGTCCTGAACCAATGGGTTTCCGTCGTCATTTTGGATAATTGTGCCAGCCGCTTCGGTGTTCCAAACTACCTCATACCAAGGCGGACCAAAATGGTTCCAATAAAATGAGCTTTCTAATGATTTTGGTCACTTTTCAGGAGCTTAAACGCAAACAGTCGATAGAAGACACACCTAGTGGAGATTTAGCGTGGACTAAAATATTTCCTGTCGGGGGAGGATATAAGAGATTTACAGTTGAACTTCGGTTAACGAGTTTAATCCGCTTCGACACTGAGCTCGTCAGGTTAAACGTTCATCTTCCAAAAGGTAGCCGATCAAACTGTCCCAATTCACTGACTGGCTGCAGGTAACCGAGGACCATGCCATGGGAACAAGACTCCACGACGGACGACAGTTCCCTCGTCGATTTTGATGATGGGCACCACGCGCTCCACCAAGCCGCAGCAAACGCTGATGCAAGCCGCAACCGACACTGAGGCGAGCTGGGCAAGCAACATGAAAGCGGCGACAGCAAGCGGGAGCAACATAGAGAACTAGCGCGAGAGAAAAACAGGAGTTTAGGCAGACTCGCGCAGAATCTACCCACTCGCTCGCCGCTCTCATCTTCGTTTCCAGTGTAAAGACAAAGTCAATAAGACCGGGGATGAGGGAGGGTGTAGATGGCTGGCGCGATAATCACTCAACACGCGCACACTTGACTCAGCCAACTCGCTAGGTAGGACCCCGCGTGCGCGGGAACGCCATGAAGGCCACATGGCGTACTAGAGGAGCAGCAACGTAGGTGGCCCAAGTTTTCCCGTCAGTTGGCACGACGGGCACAGACACAGACAGACACACGCACTGACAACTGAGCGGAAGCTCGTCAATCGAAACATATTTTCTGCGAGTCGCTCGCTCGTTACCACTGAACTATGGCTGCTCGCCAACCGGTGCTCCACAGCGCTTGTAGTGACTAGGTTGGAAGTCTAGCAGTCAATAGCTCAATCTTCAGCGAAAAGAATGTTAAGTAAACATCCTTCAGCTCGGATGCACAACATCTCGTAACAAAACGCAGGCCTCAAAGATCGCAGAACTGAGCATTTATGTGAAATCGATAAAAAAAAAGTCGTAAGTAATGACTCGTAGATGCAACAAATCGAAACAGCCAACAGATGTGGTAGCTCCTTATTGGAGACTGGCTCAAAAATAGATTTGTGTGAGCAAACGAAACGTCAGGCGAAAAAAATTATAATGTCCCAGGAATAACATCTCATTCTTTTTTGTAAACATGGGGACTGTTTTTAAATGTCATTTTCTAGTTTGAATATTTGCAGCTTGTACCATCATTCTTTGCCTATACTGCCCTACCTGCGTTGGAATGGATGAGTATATCTCCATTTCAACACTCAGGTCTCAAGGTCAAATAGAAATTCCTGGTTGTCGCATAAAACCCTATTGTTCCCGGTTCCGGTTTCTCCAGTTAACCGAAACCTTCTGATGGTTCGTTCATCGCAGAGGATGGGAACCAGGATTGTTCCCACAACGCAGTTTAGCACCGATGTATACAAATTATTGAACCAGGTCAGAGTAGTGAATGGACATGAGCACCGCTAAATAGTCCGCTTGCACGTTTCTAGCACTACACGATCTCGAGTTCCCAACCAAATCACCAGACCGCTATATGCTCTGCTTCATTCTAGAGCGCAAAGGCATCCCACCCGTTGGCAATCTTTCAAGTCCCGAAAACTAGCTCATCACAACTGCCCCGGAGCACTTTGATAGTTCACAATGAAACAAGGCGCTGCATACCAGCTGGGCAGACCTCAAACCATGTCCTCACCAAAGTGGTCAGTCTAACTGGAAATGATATAGGTGATGGCTAGCCACGACCGCCTAATGTCCGTCGCAGAAGAGTTGTGATATCACATATCCGAGGAGCAATAACACCATATTAGGAGACGAGCGGCGTAGGGAACCACAGCAGACGCGTCTACGAACCGCGTTCCCACCCGCCCTCCCGGCGGCCAAGGTCTGCTACACCCATCTCCCTACGTTGGATCAACTCTCCCCTCCGCCCAATCCGTGTTTTTGATGACGGAACAGCCCCTCCCGGCCACGCTGCTCCGACTCCTCCTCCTCGCCGCCGGAATCGAGGCCAACCCTGGACCTCTCTGGTACTGCTCGTTCTGCCGAGTCCATCTGGGCCGCCGCGACTGGTCTGTACGTTGCGGCTCCTGCAATGGCTCGTGCCATCTCCGCTGCAGTGGCCTCGCCACGGCTGCCGATTGGTCGCCCGCCTTCGCGTGTCCCAGCTGTCCCGTGCCCCCACCGATCTCCATGCCTCCAGCCCGTCCAGTCCTGAACCCAAATCCTCTGGTCTCCGACCTTGCCTCACCACCTGGTCTTAAGATCTTACAATTCAACGCCAACGGCCTCCTTGGGAAGCTTGACCAGCTCCTGGCCTTCATGCGCTCGCACAGCATAGCTGTGGCGGCTATCCAAGAGACAAATTGGTCTATCTTCCTGTGCCGATTACACGATTGTCCGTCGCGACCGAGGCCGCAACAAAGGCGGAGGTTTGGCCTTCCTGGTGGACAAATCCATTGCCCATCACCAGCTTCCCCTGCTTAGAGCCGATCCCACGGAAGTACTGGCGATTTCCCTTGACATTGGCCCGGCGCCGCTAACCGTCGTGAACGTGTACATCCCTCCAACTTCCAGTTGTTGTCCCGATTTCACCGCCTCTATCGCTCCCTACTTACCTTCTGGTGACAGTTTAATACTAGGTAACTTCAACGCCCATCACGACCTGTGGTGCTCCAATTTGGCGGCCGATTCCCGGGGAGAAGTCCTGGCGGATGAACTAGAGCAAGCTCCCTTTGCAGTCCTCAACGAGGACAGCCCAACGCGGCTCCCACTCAACGGTGCCCCTAGCTCTCCCGATATCTCCCTTGCCAGTCTCAGTCTGGTAGCCTCCACCACCTGGAGCACGGAAATCAGCCTAGGGAGCGATCTCCTTCCTATAGTGCTCGAATTGGCCACCTCTGCCGACCGTATCAAGGCTCCAAACAGGCACTTCATCAACTTCAAGAGAGCTGACTGGGCAGCGTTCACCGCCGAATGCGAAGCAGGAACCGAGCTGCTACCGCCCCCCCCCCCCCACCTGTGTCCACACGGTGGAGCGGGCCGTTCATTACCTGCTTCTGGCAGCAGCAGGCCACCACATACCGAACGGTCACATTCCCATACTGCGCCCTAACTACCCACGCGAGGCCTCCCGACTGGAACGAGAGAGAGACGATATTCGAGCGCCAGATGCAAATGACCCGCGTGTAAGCAAACTCAATGGCTTGATCACCAAGACCGTCAACGACGACAAACGAGAACGTTGGCATGAAAGAGTTGCAGATTGTAATTTCCGCGGCAACTCAGCTGCCACCTGGAAACTTCTACGCAATCTGACCGAGCCCCAGGCTGACACAGCTAACCAGTCCATTAGCTTTGGAGACGACATCTTCAACTCGAACAACGGTCAGATCGCTGCGAAGGTGAACAAACTGTTCTCGCCCCGCTCGGCGCCCAGTCCCAAAAGCAAGCACTCCCTTCTTCGTCTCCCCCATAAGGCCCCGCCTCCGGACATCTCCTTCTCGGCCGATGCTATCCTCACCGCCGTCACGAAAACGAAAGTCTCGAAAGCCTCAGGACCGGTAGGCCTGGCACTTATCTATTTTCGCTATATCGGCCCCAATGTGGCTGCCTACCTTGCGGCCGTTTTCAATCTTTCGCTGGCCAGTTCAATCATCCCCGATTGCTGGCGCCAGTCCATCATCATCCCACTGGTCAAAGCTGGCAAGGACCCCAGGCTAGCGACCTCCTTTCGCCCAATCGCCCTCCTCAGTCCACTGGCGAAGATGTTGGAACAACTTCTCCACCCCATGCTGAATTCTGCAGCGGATATGTCTAGCCATCAACATGGTTTCAGGTCGGGTCATGGGACTACAACGGCGCTTTTCGAGCTCAGCGACGCTATCCTCGAGGGCTTCAATCATCAGAAGCCCGCTTCGCGGACTGTGGCAGTCTCAATTGACCTGTCACGAGCCTTTGACTGCGTCCGCCACGATCATCTCCTGCAGGATTTTGTCTCCCAACTGGCCTGGTCCGATGGTTGGCGGCTTACATCCGTGGCCGCCACAATCGTGTCCTTTTCCGCGGCACTCTCTCCAAGCCCCGTAAGCAGACCTGCAGTGTTCCTCAAGGCTCTGTGCTCAGCCCGACGCTGTTCAAAATTTACATGCGGGAACTCCCACTCCCTCCGGCACCCGCCAAAGTGGTATCGTACGCGGATGATGTCACCTTCTTCTGCCAGCACCATCACATTGATCAGGCTGCACAGGTTCTCTCGAAATCCATGCCTCATGTTGTGGACTTCCGTCACTGCTTTCATGCTGGACCCGAAGGATTTCAATCGTCAACGGTGAGGCTTTGCCGCTGGTCCGTAAGCCAAAGCTCCTTGGCGGCCGTTTAGATCCGCTCTTCACGTCCGCGGACCATGCGAGGGAGGTCGCAAGCAAAGTGAGCTGGTGCACCAAGGTCCTCAAGGCTCTCGCGAGCACATCCTGGGGCTGCTCAAAAGAGACGCTGGCGACCACATTCAAAGCGCTGGCCAAGCCGCATCTCACCTATGCGGCACTAATCTGGTCTCCCACAATCAGCTCCCCCAGCCTCCGCCGCCTTCAGTCAGCACAGAACGGTGCCCTCCGTAAGATCACGGGCTGCTATAAAATGTCGCCCATCGATCATCTTCATGCGGAAACTTCTGTCCTGCCGGTCGCCGCACACAACAAACTCCTGGGTCAGCAGTTCTGGTGGACCTGTTTACAGCCTGGCCATCCGAACCACAATTGTTGCAACGCTCCTGAGCCTAGCCATAACGCTCGGAAGTCTGTCCGAGATCTCCACAAGGCAGTTGTCGGCTCCTCTCTCTCTGATCTACCCGTTGATGGCTCCGCCATCAGGACAGGCTACCAGCGCCTTCACCAGAGAGCCGTTGTGGACGCAAAGTCCAGCTACCACCCCCCGGTCCTTCTGGGTGGCTACCCACCTCCGATTGCGGCCTCAGAACGACATCTCCCAAGGGTGACTCGCTGTACCCTGGCGCAGCTACGCAGCGGCTACTGCATGCTCCTTCATCAGTACCAACACCGGCTCGACCCGTACATACCCAACTGCGGCGTCTCGCCGCATGACTTCCGTCATCTCTTCACCTGCAGTTCCCAGCCCAACTCACCCCTGAGGACCATTGGCTCAAGCCGGCCGAGATCGCGGCTTTTCTCTGTCTCCCAACTGCACCCAGTTTGGGCTCCGGCGGGAAACCCTGATCCAACAAGGGCTACTAACTAACCAACGACCGTCGTATACGGACCCTTATTTCAAATGATCGATTTATCCTGTTGACTGGCAACCCGTCAAACCATTTTAACCTGTAACAATACTCTTATTTATGTCATATTGTACTACGGAGTACTCTGTTTTGCAGGCGTTTCTCAGGAACTGATGTTTATTAGGAAGCTAGACCCTGGCGAATAACTAGCTAGAAAAGCAGAGCCCGAAATCTTCTAACAAAGGCTAACATTATCATATGTGGACAACTTCTTACCGTTTTTTAGTTGTATAGCAAGCTGACGATTCGAACCTGAACTTCTTTCTTAATAGGTCTGCCGGAACTCATTAAGATAAAATTCGGAGGCTTTAATTCCATATGGTATTTATGCAGGGGTGACTTTACGGTGATCACTTTTCCATATTCAATAGTCAGAGGTGCAGTGCCTCACAAGCAAAAAGAAACGCAGTTGTTTTGCCCCTAAACGTTGTCTAAAACAACACGCCACACAAGTGGGAATACGTTCAGGTGTAAGCAGAATTCTGCCTAAACTGTAAACTGGGATATTTATTGTCGTCAGATAGCTTTCCGGTCAGCAACATAACCTAAACATTAACACAAAAATTATGTTTTCAGCCATCTCTGATGAGTAAAAAAGGTAGCTCAGGCGGTTGGTCGGCCACCAATCATATACAGATTTGAAGGTAGACCAAAAACGCGACGTAGGGTAAAGAGAAATAAAAAAGAATTTACACGCGGGGAAAAGCCATAAGAACAGTTAGAGTAGGGCAGGTTAATGTGGAAAATAAAACACAGCCAAGGAGAAAATTGAGAATAGAAAGTATTCAAGGCATAACTTCCATCTTCGCCGCTTTTTCGGCTAAGGTAGGGGCAGATTTTTTCAGCTTTTCTTTCTCACCATTCACATACGCCTCACCAACTCGGTCAATTATCTCGTCATCAGGCACTTCATCAACAAGATACTCAATTGACTTGGTAGGACGGGGAGTGGGATCCACATGCACCATGACTTCAGATGCGCCCGCAAGTCGACGATCTTGGGTAGTTCGGTAAATGGACTTGGAGTATTGTTCGGCTTGTTCGAGGGTAATTGTAAGCTTAGCGAGACTTGCTTTGTATCGTAAGATTTCATCCAGTATACGACAACGCTGTCGTAGAATGTTTAATTCAGCATCACGACGTCGGATGTCTGATTCCAGACACCGAATAGTAGACCCATATTCTTTAACTTTGGCATGGAGTGCGGCTGTTTCTTGATCTCGCACTTCGTGCAGTTCCTAATAATAATAGCAATAATAATGCCAATTACATTAAGGGCAGGAAATATAAATGAGGATAGTTAACGGTACTTTGGCAAAAAATTGGCAAGAGCGCTAATTCATTTCTAGCATATACCATGAGATTTTACAGAAAAAATATCTTGCTGTATTCTGCGGCTCTACCATCACTGGTGTTTGTTATAAACATGTTTTATGTAAAAAACGATAATCCTAATTGTTAGAGGTCTTGTTGCGAAGAGATTGGTTCTTAGTATTCGTCGCTATTCATTTTAACAAAACAGTTTTATGGCAGCTCATAAGAAGGCACGAGGTGAGCCAGGAGTTGAAGAATGTTTTTTTGAATTAATTAAAGTTCCCTGGACGTGTGTCTGTGAAGATACCCAGTTCTCTGCCTTTCTTACTGCCTATGCCTCTCCCACAACGCGCAACGGAGTCAGTTCCCAAACAAGACCAATTGTTCATCTGATTATAACTTTTTCAGACATGAAAAATTCATGTTTACGTTAATTATTAGTGCCATTTTTAGTCAGGTTCTACCTCGCTTATCTGGATGAACGCGGTTTAAGTTCTAGTGATTCTTTTCAGCCTACTCGGCGTCGGGCGTCATCTCTGCTAAATCACATCGTGTGTGCCTTTCTCAAAACTTTCGGGCCACAGGACTTATCTCATTTAGGATAGGAGCATTAAATTTACTTTTTAGTTTTGTTTTTAACTTTCGTGTAAAATGATTTACATATGTATTTATGCTGTGCAAGCTTTTTTTAAACTACGATGGTAGGAACATGGAGATAAGATAACTACATGATAAATTGATAAGGCATAATGAAAAATGATGATATAAACAGTAAATATATCTGGTGAACATTCAATAATCGTTTGAACGGACTAATCATCTGCAGACGGCACGAGAGTCAACCCTTGTGGATCACCTCACAATTTTAAAGATGGACAGCAAACAAGGAGTCTTAGTTATACTAATTTTGGTTAGTATGTTCGACACAAAACTGTAACTCTCACACAAAAATGGACGACGAACCTTCACGGATTCCGAATAAAGCGCATCTTTTCTATCCATTTCCGCCTTCTGCTCCTCAAGAGCCGCCTCCAGCTCTTCTACCCTTTTAGCTAAGGCATTTAAATGTTTATTAGCTTCTTCGATATTTGTTTTGTAGGCGGAATCACCACTTCCACCGCCCAAAAGCCACATAATCGAATGTAAATGCTTTGCAAACTTAGTAGTTTGTCTAAGGCGGTAATAATCGTGATAATACAAACAAACACTGCATATCCTGTTGTGTTGTAGCGCCCGGGAGCGTAGGTTCCTCCGTCGGGATGATTTCCTCCGGTATAACAGCTATATTAACTTCTTCAGCTTTAGCCACCGGCTTCTGCACGTCCTCGATCACACTAGAATCGTCATTAGTCATTGCAAATGATCACAAAGTAATAATCCGAGGTAGGTATAGTGTATGAAGGTTTATTGTACAAGAACAGATGTTGTTAGGAAAAATGTTTAAGGGTTATGCACAGATAAGTAAAACACTCAAGACTGGTGATTTGGGAAGGTGGATTTGGAATCTACTACCGGGGAGAGAAGCCCGTCCGTTGTTACTTGTACTCAAACAAAGACAGAACAAGGAACCTTTGTTAGTATCTCTTCTCGAGGTCGGCCCTTTGTGTCCCACTCTGGTTAAACAAACCCAGGGTCAGCTCTGTTTGCTACAGTGTAGTATGCGAAAGTTGTGACCGTATTATAGGAATAATCTCAAAAATCGAATAAGCTTTCAACTAGGGATTATTTTACCTAACTTTTTGAAAACACTAGGTTAATCCACCGCTTCGTTTTGAGCTCAACTTTTTACTAAAATTCGTACATTTTATTTTAAAAAGTGCATTATCCGAAAGGGAAACTCACCAGCAGATCTAAATGACTTTGCTTATTAACCATTAAACTATATCTAAGGATATTCTAGCTACTTTTTCTAAGCCCAGAACATCTTTTTTAATTCTTCTGCCTATCGCAGCCCCTAAATTAGGTTTTACAGTCCCGCAACCTAACTATATCTATGACAATTTTACCGCATGTGGACTATCACCTAGGAAGTGGCCGTAAAATTTGGGCTTGTGGTATAGGGTAGTGTAGTTATTGAGTATATATAAAGGGGATAGTGAAGGCGTTGGCAGACGAGGTCAAACTATGGAGAGCCATCAGGTCTGACACTGACAACTGGCAAGGTTTGGACTGGCCAAGTGGCTTTTTCAGCGTTTCAAAGTTCTATCAGAGGACTCTGCAACGACCATCAAGTCAGCTGAACAGTTCAAACAAAATCTGCAGGGTATTCGACTAACATATGACGAAGGGATGTTTTCCTTCGATGTGACCACACCTTTCACCCCGATGCCGCAACGTCTTGCAGTGGCAACAATTCAAACCCTGTTAGAAGAACAGTAAAACGAGGCGGACATGAAGCGCAAAATAAGCCATGTTGTTGGACTCCTGAAACGCTGCTTAAGCACCTTTTACACCTTCAATGGAACCGTGTACGAACAAATAAAAGGTACACCAATGGGGCCGCCGTTGTCCGGCCTGATTGCCGAGAAAGTATAAGAATGAATAGAGGCACTGGCTTTTGAGCACTATCAACCATGATTGTAGATCCGGGATGTTGATGAAACGTTTGTATTCATCAGTCGAGACAGGATTGAGGATTTTAAAGAGATTCTGAACTTCATATTCCCCGACATCCAGTTCACGAGGGAGGAAGAAAAAGACTGCCAGTTGCTGTTCCTCGACGTGCTGATGTGCAGAAAAAATGGTTGGGAACTCAAAACAACAGCTTGCAGAAAGGCGATGAATACCTCGCATATTCTGAGTTAAATTAGCAACCATCCCGTGGCGCACAAACGCAGCTGCGTACGAACGCTGTATCGCCACACAGAAACTCACTGCAGCGAACCAACAGACGAAAAGGCCGAGGTCAATTATCCGCGGAAACTGTTCAAAATGAATGGGTATCCTGGCACCTTCGTCGAAAAATGCAGGCGCGGAACAAAAAAACAACGGGGCAGCCAGAATTAAAACACTGGCAAGCAATAGGCTTTATTGCTTGCGTATCCGAAGAATTTGCCTGACTGGTTAGCGAATTCGGGATTGGCGTCGCTCACCGACCGGAAGCGACAATCCGCAGCCGAAGGACCAATATATGTCAACCAGAAATCCGGTGTTATTTACCAAATCGATTCTCTTTGCGGTCAAGCCAATTATTATGGCTATACCAGCAAACGGGTTGCCACGAGACTGCACGAGCATGAACTCGCCGTGCGAAGGAAGGACAAGCTATCTTTGGTCACCGTCCACGCATACTCGCCAGGGCGCGACTTCGACTTCAAACACGTACGAATACTAGGCCAGTCGGACGACAGAGTCCCACGCCTATTGCAAGAATATGGCACTCGCACGCGGATTCTATTAAAAGGCATACCAATCTCCCAGATGTCTATCTCACGTTGCGCGAGCAATGACAGGGCTCAAGTTCACTCGCGGCGAAGCGAACAATGGGGCCTCAAGGTCACCTCCGGCAGAGCTGATTTATAAATCAGTACTATTCTAGTGAGCTGTACGCTTTCACGCCTTGACAATGGCCTCGGGTGAGAATCCGAAACGCCAGGCAAGTAAAATACTGGTCCCAGAAAACGTCCTTCCGCCTTCTATTCAATTACCTGGGCTTCGCATTTTTTGACTACTGAGAATATTCACATATGCTATGGTAAGTAGGCGCTCAACGATCGGTTATGGGACTGAGTCGTCCTGATATGCCTTGGAGCCCGCTCGTGAACCCTGTTAGCACCCGCTCAATGGCTAGCACATCTGGACAACAATACATTACTGACAAAGAAAAGGGAGACAAGAATGACCAGTTTTGGTTGATAAGTCGTCATCAAACAGCCATATCCAAACATATGACCATAAAGTGAAGGTTCATCAAGTATTCCCTGAAATTTTTCCCCACTTTCAGTCAGAACAGCGAGGAATTACAATGTTTCATTCCTTAATCACCCGGTTAAGACACAAGCTGGTTCGTAGTTTGTCTCTGCTTTGTACCGGTGATCTCAGACAATTGTCGCTCTTCTCAATACACTAAATCGGACATTTAAAGAGCACAGAGTACTCCGTTAAGCATTTTGAAGGCCACAATCGTCTTTTGACTCTTGGGGCGTGCGTGCGTAGGCCGGTCCATGCCAGGTGCCATCAGGTATGTGCACCCACCGGCCCACACCATCTCTTTCCTCGCGGCGACCGCCTCCATGCTAGCCGTTGTGGTGACATACCCAATGACTCTGATTCGCTCAAAGGTGCAGGCCTCCTTCTTCTGGAAAGATCCGCTCTGCGCCGGTGGTCAACTGCACCCCAAAATCACCCTACCTAGCCTGCTCTTGGTCACTTGGCGTGAGGACGGTGTCATCGGTCTCTACCGCGGCATGGGCGCAAATGTGATCAAGGTTCTGCCCGCCATCGCCATCAACATGCTGACCAATGAGTCCATCGAACGGAAGTGTAACATTGGTCTTATTGGCTCCAAATAGGGGATAGTTGGCGTTATCCCCGACGCGCACATTTCCTACTCACACTTCCTACGCACACACACACACACACACACACACACACACACACACACACACACA
>JAYGXS010000003.1:79825405-79882096 GCA_036362985.1 Ligula intestinalis
ACACACACACACACACACACACACACACACACACACACACACACACGACAGTTCCCCCTTCGATTTCGACGATGGGCACCACACGCTCCAACAAGCCGCAGCAAACGCTGAAGCAAGCCACAACTGACACAAAGGCGAGCTGGGCAAGCAACACGAAAGCAACAGCAAGCAGGAGCAACGCAGAGAACTCGTGCGAGAGAAAACAGGAGTTTAGGCAGACTTGCACAGAATTTTTCCACTCGCTCGCCACTCCCACCTCCGTTTCCGGTGTAAAGACCGGGGATGAGGGAGGGTGTAGATGGCTGGCGCGATAAACACACAGCACGCGCACACTTGACACAGCCATCTCCCTAGGTATGCTCCCGACAGCGCGGGAGCACCATAAAGGCCACATTAAGAGGGAGCCATTGCAGCCTGACTCTCAGTCCTCCCTCTCCTCCCGTACGCACACATAGACACACGCGTACAGAAGGAGCAGCTACGTGGGGGCCCGAGTTTTCCCGTCAGTTGGCAGACCCTCCAAGCCACGGCTTTTAGCGCACCGTGATAGATTCAGACGCATTCAGATTTATTATAGTGAGGGAAGAAACGCGCCGAGGTCAACCTCACTCTCTCCCCCACCGCATAGTGACCGCCTAGCTTTTCGGGCACCCGCAGTGGGGCCTGAAACCCAGTGGGAGCGCGAGCGCAGTCACCAACAGGGAATTAGAAGTGAGAGAAAGTGCCAGCGCTTTCCAGGCCGCAGGGACCGTGGTTGGCTGAAGACTGGCATTGCATGTGCATACAGCCCATTGGATCTTAGAAGGGTGAAAGCAGCCCTGCATGTAGCCTGGGCCAACACCCTCCTGAGAGGGGTAATCGGTCAGTCAACGACTGAAAGGCACTACCCATGCTCCTTTGACGGTCGGCGTCCGTGGGCGAGGCTGTAAGGAGAGCAAGAGACAATTGGTGAACTTTGCAAGTGTGGACATGCAGAAAAAGAGGAAGAAGAAGAGTAGAAAAAAGATGAAGTAGAAGAAAAAAGAAGAAGGAGGAGGAGGGGAAAGGACGAAGGGAAAAAATGGGAAAAGGGATAGAAAGAAGAAAAAATTGAAGGAGGGAAATAGGGAGAGGAGGCGAGGGGGGAACGCAGACGGGCCGAGAGAGAGGGGAGGAAATCAAGTATAGAAAGAAACAATGAGAGCAAAATCTCAACTTACCTTGCAGCAGAGAATCTTCAGTAACTACTGAGGCTGACGATTGTGCTAAAGACAGAACTGTAGGGGCCGATATTTTGAGTACGATTGCGATAATGGAGCGAGTGATATGACTACAGGAGCTATTATGGGGCAGAAAAGGCAAGACAGTGTTCGACAAATTCAGCAAGAACGGCCTCCACTTACCTGAGGGAGGAGGCCCTCACCTGTGTTCCCGAAAAACTTGACGACGCAATCGTGACGCGAGGCGACTAGTGAGTGTGGCTGAGGCTGGTGGTGGGGATGTGTGAGGTGCTGGGTGTGCCGACATCACGGTCAGTGCCGCTGTCGTGAATGCGCATGTGACCTAGTAGGCCCATGCGATGAGCGAATGATCGGGGGCAGTGTGGGCAAGGAAGACGGCGGTCTCGTCTGTGTTTTGGTGCTCGAGGCACAAGTTCACCAGTCTCCGTGCGATGGATTCGCAAGTGACCGATTCGACCGATGCGTGAGGAGAATTTGCGATTGCACTGAGGGCATATCAGGCCCTCAGAGCTGGTGGGGGGTTCATGTGTGAAAGTTGTTGCGGGCGGTAATGTGTCGGAGGGAGTGGAAGAAGTTGTGGGTGAGTTGGAGTCGGTGGACGAGGGCAACGAGGCATCTCTCGCGTCGGTGATTGCCGTCGACGTGGAGGGTGGAGTGGGGTCTGGCGGAGTGTTTGGTGCAGTCGACGTGGATGCTGTCGGAGGAGGGTTGCACGGCTTCCGGAGGTGACCGACCAGGCCAATGCGTGCACGGAAGGTGCGTTGACAACGCGGACACGTTGGAAGGGCTTGGGTGGTGGCAGCGTGCGTCCCTGGATTGTGAGACTTGCGTGCCGTCCGTTTTTCCTTGGCGGTGGCGATCCGACTAGCTTCGTAGATTGCGGCGCCCGTTTTGACCACTCTTCGCCACGCGGTTCGGTCCAGGGCAAGCTCCTCCCAGTTCAGCGTGGTGATTTGGAGACGCTTCAGGGAGTTCTTCAGGGTGTCCTTGTAACGTCTCTTCTGTCCTCCGTTGCGACGAGTACCTACGGCGACATCGCCATAGAACAGTCGCTTGGGTAGCCGTTCCTCATTCATACGTACCACATGTCCGCTACAGCGCAGTTGTATCTGCCTGAGCATGGCTTGGATGCTGAGAACTCCCGTTCTCTCCAGGATTTCCGTGCCCAAAATCCTCTCCAGCCACTTCACCTTCAATATGCGGCGTAGGCAGCTGATAAGAAAATGGTTCAGTTTCCGCGCTTGGACAGAGAACATGAGACTGAAGAGGGTGGGTGCGAGGACACAGCCCTGCTTCACTCCATTGGTCACTGCGAAGGCTTCAGACAGCGTTCCGTAGTCCGTGACGCTCGCCATCATCCCATCATAAAGTTGTCGAACCATGTGGGTGAAGTGTTCCGGACAGCCAAACTTCTGCATAACCTTCCAAAGTCCAGGCTGGTTCACCGTGTCAAAGGCTTTTGTCAGATCTATGAACGTAGTGTAGAGGTGGGTCCGCATCTCTTGACATTTCTCCTGCAGCTGACGCGCGGTAAATATTATGTCAGTGGTACCGCGGTGACGTCGAAAACCACACTGACTTTCAGGCAGAAGCCCTCTTTCCAGGTGGCTTTTCAGACGATTGAGGAGAATGCGTGCGAAGATTTTTCTGGCAATATTCAGCAGTGAGATGCCGCGGTGGTTGTCACAGACCTGGCGATTCCCCTTACGCTTGTAGAGGTGGACGATGGTGGCGTCCTTGAAATCCTGGGGAACTTGGCCCTGTCGCCACATCTCTTGGAACCGGGTGGTTAGGTGAGTTATGAGTTGGTGACCACCATATTTGTAAATTCCCGCCGGGATCCCGTCGGACCCTGGTGCCTTCCCGCTGGACAGCTGCTGCACAGCCTTCATGGTCTCCTCAGGGTTGGGTGGGAGGTCGAGATCAGCCTTAATTTAGACTTGCGGCAACCGTTCAATGGCAGCCTCAGAGGTGGTAGAGGGCCGGTTGAGTACACTTTGGAAGTGCTCGGCCCAGTGGCTCAGAAGTTGGGTCTTCTCAGTGATGAGCGTGGTACCGTCCGCGGTGAGAAGTGGGGCTGTGCCACTCACTACGGGGCCGTAGACTACTTTAAGCGCTGCGAAGAAGTTCTTCCATTCATTGCGATCCGCGTAGCCTTGGATTTCCTCACCCTTACGAGCCATCCAAGCGTCCTGCATTTCCCGCAGCCGCTGCTGTACAAGACGGCGACTTTGGTAGTAGGCTGCTTTCGTGGCGTCGGTAGGGCGAACGACATATTCGATGCGGAGGCGATTCTTCTCAGAGATGAGAGTACGGATGGCTGCATCGTTTTCATCTAACCAGTCTTGGTGTGGGCGGGACGCGGGCCCAAGGATGTGTTTGGCAGTGGATTGTACAGCATCCCGTAGTTGACACCATCGAGTCTCTACGGAGGTGTTCTCTTCCGCGAATGGGAGGTTATTCAGCTGTTGGGTCATTTCGTTGCTGAAACGCATGCGGTTGGCAGACAAGTTTAACAGATCAGTATTCGACTTACCTGGGGGTCGCTTACCTTGAGGTCTCCTGCGTGGTTGAAGACGGATCCGCATCTTGGAGATGATGAGACAGAAGGAGGTGGAGGGAGGCAGCCTCCCGCTCTTTGTAACTTAAGCTACATTAAGATGCATTACAATTTTATATTGTTGGCAAAAAAATTAAAATACAATGACGATACCCCTGGGCCTAAAATACAAAGTATATTTATTTAGCATGTCCTCTCTGCATTGCCTATATTACGGAAAATGAACGTGTTAGCAAAATGGCCTGAGTACAGCGGGTATAGAGAATTTTCATATCGTGTATCATCTAAGCATAAACATCCCAGCGGAAACTTTTACGAATTTATTCCTGATAACCAGTAAATGGTCCACTAAAAAAGAATAAGTAATAAGTTATGTACTTCCAAGAAATTCCAGAGATTATTTGCGATCTGAAATGTCCTCAGGTTTGCGTAATTTGTAAGTTTTCTGACAAGAATGATCTTCATTCCAATGATAATTAACAGTAAGCACAGTAACGAAGGGCCAGTTAAAATAATGGTATTGTTATTAAAGGTTAACGTCCAGTGTTAAAGGAGTCCATCAGCGATAACGCCGACGCCTACTCACTTGATCACAATTCGTGTTCTAACTCATGAGGATCAACAACTAGGTAAACGAGAAAATAGAAGGCTAATGGCAATAGTGGTAGCTCTATAGATGAAAATATGAATGTGGTCGTTAAGGAGGTCGCTTCTTCATAAAAGAGAAACGAACATCAAAATATCCCTCACATTTTTGCATTCTTTAAGGTTCGTTTGTAACAATCTACGGATAAAGACAAAGACAGTATGACATTGGGGGCGGGGATTTTCCAGCCTTTTCAAGGTCGGTACAGCACCTCAATCCTAATTAAGGTCAGCATATAGCGAATATTCATTCCATCAGTCGTGGGTTATACAACTTGCAAACGGATGAAACCTAGAGGTAGTTACGCCTCTTTGAATGATTTAACTGGCTTTCTATCGAATAAGGTACTCCGAACTCGTTTGGACAGCAGCTTGGGGGATAAGCTAGGTGTACTGAGAAAACTGATAAGGGCGATTTAGGTACATTTTATCATCAACTCTGTTAGCTGAGTGTTGCCGACCCTAATCGGATGCCACCGCCAACTTGGAGGTGAAGAAGAGATCAGCCCTACTGATAGAAGAGAACAGGCAAGCTATAAGAAACTGTTCAGAAGACGAAGAAAATTCGATCGCTGGCACAGCAAGCTTAATGACATGAAATTTCGAAATCCTCAACAAAACTTCTGAGAAAGACACCGTCAGATAAGGATGGTAAGAACGCCAGAGGTTGAGTATTTATAGTGTGCAAAAACCATGCAGTTATGCGCCTTATCCAAAAAGGTGATCTGGCATTCATCGCTCGTGGGTGAACATAACATGATACGTGCTCGTTTTTCCATGGTGACTTTACATGCACACGGAGTCAAGTGACTGCAAGACTCGACCTACCTTTCGGACAGCCACATTTTCCGCGTTAACGCTTGTCTGGCGCGGCTCACTGACATGCGTGCATTTGTTTACCTTCCCGGTCTGGTCCATCACCCTTCAAGGCTGACTCACACCGGACCTTATATGGCGGTTGCTAAAAAGGCATCACTCCGGACCCGGTGCCCTAGCAACCGGACTGCACTAGACCAAGTGGCAATTTTCTCCTAACTATCTTCCACTTTTTCTGTTTAGAATATAGCATTCCTACCGATCTGGCCTCCCGTGATTTCTCCTTCACACACGCCACCGGGTCCGAGATCGTAGTAGCTAGTGTGCAACGTATTTACACCCCGAGTCGTTAACTGTCGAAATTTTATATCGATCCTCGACGTTGTGATTACTCGGCTATGCTGCGCGCTGTCATTTGGTCTTTTGGTGGCCTTTGTTACTTCTCTGGCTAATTATTCTGCTTAGGCAAAGTCTCAGCACAAAGTTTGAAATCGGGGGTTGTGGCGGCACAACTCCATATACAACGCTAAACCTCTCGCCAATCGCGACTGGTAGCACGTGCGCACCAATGTCTGCCAAACCCGATCCGGTGCGGTTAATTATCTTCCTGAGATTGACTCGCACATATGGTCCTAATGTGATGACTTCTGCGCTCTGTCACTTCAGCCGCCCACGTTCGACCAGCAGTCAACCTTCTCTAACCGATTCTCTACTAGCTCTGAACAGAATACACTATTCTTCCCACCTGACATCCCAAGTCTTCTCTTCACACAGGTAACTTGACGTGAAGATAGCAGCGGTTAGTGTTTGTCTAACCAACGCCCTCCTAACGCTTGACGCAACAGACGAGGTCGCTCAGAGCTTAGGACCTCGCGCCAAGCAGCTTTCGCGCGTGCCTCGAGGCATGCCTAACCGGACGGGTGACCGCGACTGCTGCCAGACGCAACTGACGTGCACCCAAACACACGCACCAAGTCTCCCCCATTCTGGCCTCAACCAACAATGGCTTGACCTCAATCTGTCCAACGAGATTCCCGCTTTAGTAGACTGACCTCATTTAGTTGGTTCGCCTCAATCCGTGGGACAAAGACAACAATGCAGTGTCTGCCTTCAAGATTCACTCCGAAACCGACCCGAATAGGGAACGAACGCAATAATCCACGAGTCAACACTCTTTCCATCTATTCTCTTTTCTTTCTGCAGAATACACTAGTCCTAACAATCTGGCCTTCCAAAGACTTCTCTCTACTCACCTAAAGGAACTGTAGCGGGTCGTGCCTGCCTGACTAGCTCGCGTCGAAATGCACTTTCCCAAACGCTCACCGATGTGTTTTCTCAACGTCTAGATCAGCCAATCATAGTTCTCGCATCTATGAGGCGACGAATGAGGAGCTTGCACGCGTGCCCGACGCAAGTTGCCTCTCTGCCCAAAATCTACAGGCCGACCTAGCCAATGAAAGCTATCTCTCTCTCTGTCTTCTGGTCTGACTACTCTAAGACCTCACTTGGGCCCGGTCAACCTACTGATCGGACGTGTCTCTCCCGAGTCAATCTATTCTCCTCTTCCGTTGTGTACACAATAAACTCTTCCTACTACTCTGGCCTTCACCGACTTCTGTTCTCTACTAAGTAGCCATGGTCTGAAGATCGCAGTTGAACGGTTCGACTCACTTAACCCCCTGCGATAGAACCATGGGCCTGGAAGATCGTAGCTGTTAGGATTACTCGTCTTTATCTTAACACATATAGTCCTATTAACTTCAGCCCTTGCGCCGCCTGCTGAAGAACCAAAACTGAAGCTGTTCGACGGGTGTTCAAAGCAAACAGCTACCGATACCTTTTTCTCGGCAAGCGAATGCCCGAAAGGACGAGAGACTAAACCGAAACAGCCCTGCATTTCGATGAGCGTTTCCGTTTGGGAATAATGTTTAGGAAACTACCTTCTCATACCACTCGGAATTAGAGTTGTTCACTGACAAGAAGCAACTATGAGGCTCCAAAGATGAGTTGATTATTTATTCTGGTGCGTGTTATGTTCCCCAGTCGCGGTTGCGGCAAAAGCAACTAAGGTAGAAAAAGTGGGATACATCTCCACATACGGATGGTCGAACGTGCAGCAGCAATGAGAAGGAAGGATGCTTACTCTCGCATCGCGGCTCATGTGGCCAGACCTGGCCACACCTTTAGGTTTGACGATATTCTCGCAAGAGCTGATAACCGCATTTTCTGTGGATTATAAGAGTCCGGGTTCACTGCCCCGCAGTCGACTAATAAGCGCAGTGAACTCCCAGGTCCATATTTTTGTGCTGATACTTTGTCTACTAAGACTAATAAGTGTAAGGTTTTCAGTAAAATTGAACCGAATTTCCGAGCCATAATCACGTCAAGAATCGAGAACGATGATAAAATTCTGACAATTAACGCTCACACCTAATACTATGAAGTTGAGATGTGGTAATTGGATTAAGCACGTAGCCGCATGGCGACTGCATCTTAAAAATGTTGCCGCTCATCACCCTTATCAGCGACTGTCTCTGGTGATGGGTTGCAGGAAAACCTGAAACGTCATGCTCCAGCAACCGCATCTTCTTCTAAATAGATTTTTTGAGAAAATGACTTTGAAAAACGAAGGTTTCCTAAATTAGAAGTCAGTGGAGCCAGATTAAGATGGGCCAGCTTTTTATTGCCGGAAGGGAGCTTTACAACAGGCTCTTCCAAGCGCTAGCAACTAGCTGTATCTTCCGACCAATTTCGGCAATCCATAGCAGCAGCTGGGAAGCCTTGACTTCGGCCGACCAACTGAAATGTTGAGCTCAAGTTCGTCTCAAGCAGGCGATCGATCGAGAACATGGGGCGCACAGGAAGACTCGGGCTTCTAGCAGCGGGTGACCGAGAGTGTGTGAAGGAGGTTGCCACATGTGAGTATTCACGGCTTGGCAAGCAAACGCAAGATGAGTCAGCATAGTGGTCCTGAGTGCGGACTGCCAAAGATTAACACAATCAGTCAAAATATGGCAGCCTTTGCTATCCAACGGAGAACTGTTCCGAGCTCTTCAGGTCCGATGTCATTTTTGTGTTGCACCATCAGCGTCATAAACGAGGCCAACTAGATCAGGCAGAATCACAGTCTTACCAGTACTCTTTTGCTAAAAAACACGTAGGTCGTTTGCTACAAATGCATTACCAAAGAGGCGTCTCGGAGCCTACAAAATCGGAAGATAATTGTTGAATTAGAATATCCCTTCGGCTTCATATGAGGGCAAGCACCCTACTTGTAACTTTTATGCTGACCGATTGATTTCACGGTCATATAAGTGGCCCGTTCCTGTTACAGGGCAGCCTACCTGGTAGCAGTCCAAGTAAAAAACGCGTCTTACGCTTGGAGTTCAAAGACTTCGAAGGAAGGATCGCAGTGGTTAAGTTAATAGGGAAAACCCTTGGCGCTGTGATCTTCAGGTTCTATGTCGAAAGAGGGCAGGTGAGACGTCGGGTGGAAACTGTTACAACGACGAGTCCATCGTCGTTAGTGTTATAACGATGACATCTGACGTGTGTCACCGTCAAATTACGCCCTGTTGAATTCCCCAAGGAAGAACACAATTGGAAGGGCATAGTTCTGGAATCCACCCGGAGGAGGGTTTGTTGTGTACAAACCCGGAGGAGCTGCCTCGGGTGGCTGTTGTCGCTGGTTGATTTCCAACGCGCTCTTTGTCCCGCCTCGAGGCAAGCCTGGCATCGGGAGTGGATTGGTGTCACCTCGAGTCCACTGTTGCAACTCTCCCTGTGTCAGGGGGACAGTGTCTTATAGGAGAGTGTCTAGTGTGCGCTCGCCTGTAGCCTGATTGTCGCATCGGGACAACTGCGACCAGTGGCACGCGCGAGCGAGCGCGTGCATCTCTGTCCTTTCCAGAGGTTAAGGTCATCTCGTTTGGACAGTCATCGCCTGTTTGCGGTCAGAGCTAACAAGCAAATACATTTGGCTAGGCTCGACGCCTTAGGAAAGCCGACAAGGTTGCTACCATCCTAACATAAACATTAGTGCATTCTATACAGCGAAAATGGAGAGTATGTTGGAGGGCGTTGAGTGTCGGACAAGTGTATGACCGGCCGTAAGAGGATCACGTCCAAAGTGTGTGAGCCTAGCAGCCATCTCAGTGTCTACAGCACAGTCTTTGTGTAAGTCAGCTTTGAGAGTGATTGGTCAAATACGGGTAGGTAGACATTAATGAATGCGCACTTGCTGGTAGCAGCCATGAGAGGCAAACGTTGCACGCAGTTTTCGGCTAACCCAGGGGCAAGCCGGAAACTGCAATCACGCGACCTCATGTGTGGCTTGGCGTGAGAGGCGGAAGGCGCTACAGGACCACTACAGAATTGCCTACCAAGGTGAGCACTTAAAGTGGCTTCCACCTCTTAATTCTTGATTCCATATCACTACATCTTTGGCGCCCGATGCCCTTGTCCATGCTCCGCCACTTATCAAGGTTGGGAAGGCTTGTGCTACCTAATATCGACTCGGGATTCTCATCTGATCCAAAATAATTCTATATGCCGCTGTCTAACTGGCATATAAGGTAACTCGGTTGCGATACTTAACTTTACAGAGATTACTTTTCGATGGCATGTTTATCTTATACATGAAAATTCTCAAAATCCACATCAACGTGGATTCTAACAATAATCTCGGTCGTCACCTGTAAAGTCATAGCCACTTACTCTGCACACAGAAGTGACCGAGTGCTCAATCGATTAAAAACTTGTCAATTATCCCTTCCAGGACAGTTTGTGATGCAATAACTGGGGATTGCCGGAAGAAGTGACAGAAAATAGCTAGCGATACCCCGACTTCCGCTAACTATCCACTTGTAGACAAAGTTGGCGTCCATTCCTAGGCTCACAACCTACGCATACCAGCATAAGAGACTGGAATCTAAGTTGCAATTCACGTAATTTTACTTCGAGCTAATGATACTCGGTTGACAGAGACAACATGGCCCAAAACGCCGGTATCTACTCCATCCCAGTTAGTACATAATGGGACTTGCAGGCATACTCCGGTGAAACAGCTTGTTTCGAGAGATACTTAAGGCGCCAAATCTAAGTCATCCAGGGGGTGTCTGCCCGCTCATACTGTGAGACATAAGCCGAGGCCGCTGAGTTTTTCAAAATCGGGTCAAGTCTACCAAACCCCTCTATTAATCAAGTGCGCCTGGTAGTCATCTGATGGATTTGTAGTGGTCCTTGCCTGTCGGACGCCTGGCCTTCCTGTCGTTGCGTCAATCCGTCTAGACCTCAAGGTCGTGGCGGCCGCCAAACTTACTGGCACGAGACACAGGCCGCCTACGCTGAATTCTGCCCACACAATGTCCAACCAAGCACAGGCCGACCTAGCCAATAACCGCTCTCTCTCTCTGTCTACTGGCCTGACTGCTGTCAAACTGGCACTTGCACCGCGGCTGGCTCTCCTGCTGGTCCTAAGCTCTCCAACTCAAATCTCTGTCCATCTATTCTCCGTTTCTTTGTGTACACAATAAACTTTTCCTTCTACTCTGGCCTTCCTAAGACTTCTATTCTACTACTTGGGATCCGGTCAATCTCCTGAGCATACGGGCTCTCCCGAGTCAATCTACTCTCATCTATTCTCCTCTCCCTTGTGTACACAATACATTCTTCCTACTACTCTGGCCTTTTACGACTTCTCTCCCGCACTAAGTAACCATGGTCTGAAGATCGCAGTTGCCGGGTTTAACTCACTTAACCCCCTGCGATAGATTATAGATTGATTGCTCAGGAAATCCCGCTTGAGCGGTCAGAATTGATGGATGTCATATGTTGCGGTAGACTGGATGGGTAAATGGACCCACCGCGGGATTACACTCACGACTCCTGGTGGGTGCTTCGTAGCTCAGTTGGCTAGAGAGTTGGTTGTACTAAAGCCCCCCCCCCCTAACAATACGGCCAAATGTGCCCAACCCCTCGATCGATAAGTTTAGAAAAATGTAATTTTTGCACTGATAATTCCTGTTTCATCGATTTTCAGCAGAAAATAACCTACACCCGACTGGCTGCTGGTAACAGTACTTGTCGATAGCATCGGACTGGTACATGAAATTAGCCAAGACCTCGAATTTCTAAACTGAATCACACATACAATTTTCGAAGCTGATCGTACAATATTCCTATTTTAGATTCACGCTGACGTGGGCGTGAATGACTTCACATTCACTCCATAGCGATTGTGGCGTTTGTCAACCGCCTGAGTCACAAGCCAACTGGAAGACATGTGGCACTGAGACAATGACTCAGCCAATGGTTACATCGAATTGCCACCCGCATATAAAGCGTTTCAAAAAGAAATTAATAGCAAATGGCCGAAGGTGATTTTCAAGACCCAGACGAACTTGAGATTACGGTCGACAAAATTCAAGACTGGCATCTAAAGTCTTATTTGCAAGCTGTCAGATCTTGGAATAACAGGAAAGCGCTTGAACCGGATTTAAGAATTCTTACGCTGTTGTTCAGAACCGGTGCTTGTTAAAACTTAAGTCCCATAAGGGTCAGCCCTCGGGCCGCTTTTATTCATAAACTATGTAACTGAATATGACTTAGAGCGTCTCCGTCCCGTTGGCACGCACATACCTCGATTATATGGGCTGCCTAAGATTCACAAATATGGCATGCCCGTTCGTCCCACCCTAGATTTGAGAAACTCGCCATACCATGTGACAGCAAAATGGCTAGCAGACAAGCTGAAACCCATACAGAGTCAAATAGTACCTCACAACCTCCGAGACACCTTCGAATTCGTGGACGGCGTAAAAGACCTCGACCTGAACGGGATGATGATGTTCTCATTTGATGTCTCGTCCCTGTTCACGAACGTGCCGGTGACAGAAACAGTAGACTACATCTGTGAATTCATTACCTTGACTCAGCACGACATAGGAATGCCGGTAACTGCACTGAAGGAATTATTACTAAAATGCACCTTGAATGTACAGTTCCTATTTGACAATAACCTGTACAGACAATTGGACGGAGTAGCTATGGGCTCGCCCCTGGGCCCACTTCTAGCAAATATATTCATGGGCAAACTAGAAGCTACGCAACTTAGCCACCAGATAAATAATCTAACGTACTATAAACGGTACGTTGACGACATATTTGCAGTTGCATCAGATCAAACTAACTTATCAACACTAATGCATACTGTAAATCGGGCGCACCCATCGATAAAATTTACCCTAGAAGAAGAACAATCTAGATCGCTTCCATTCCTTGATGTGCTATTGAGTAAAAGAGCTGATGAGAGCATTCAACATAGAGTATATCGAAAGAAGACGTGGTCTGGGAAACACATCAATTTTGCTAGTTTCGTACCGTTGAACTTCAAACGCAATTTAGTACGGTATTTGACACAAAAGGCGAAGAGGATTTGCTCGACTGATAGCATTGAAGAGGAGCTTAAGATTATTGAAGGCGTGTTTCGACAAAATGGGTATCCTTGTCGATTTATCGCTAAAAACATGGCTGAAATGCCGTCAAAGCCCTCACTACTAACAATGGAAAAGAAACATATCGTCATCAGAGTCCCATTTCAAGGAGACGGACGAAGGGAACTACTAAGGAGGCGCCTGAGTCAAGCCGTAGTAACTACCTTCCCAGCAGCCAACGCCCATGTATTGTTCTCAACTACTCCCATCCTATTCGGAGAGATCAAGTATAAACTGCCAGCTCAGACCACCTCTATGTGCATATATTCATTTGTCTGTTCCTGTTGGACAGGATATATTGGTCGCACGAGCCGGTGTTTATCCAAAAGAGTAAGATAACACATCCCAGCATAGTTAGGGAAGGGCCAAATTAAGGGCATAAATAGTTCCATCCTATCGCACTTGGTAAACTCTGACCATCGCGTGGATGCCAAAGAGGCCTTCCGAGTGATCTACAAGGTGCCCTCGAGCTACTCAAAATTCCTCGGACAGCGTCTGTTGGCAACGGCAGAGGCTGCCGCCATTAGGCTACACCGACCAGTGCTGTGCGCCCAAAAGAACTTCGTCGCGGCGCCACAGTTACCATGGGCGAAACTAGCTAACACGCCTACACACGGTGGACCACTGGCCTCGGAAACGGACCCCCGCAGAGACGAACAAGTCCTAAATCCAGCCACGCACACCTTATCGGCGATCTTGGACGCCGGGCCGTCTAGAGATTGACCTTCTGTCCACAATTTCCCCAACCCTCCCCCGCCGACCTTGACAACAATAACGCGAAATCTGTCCACGAACCGCCATTGTTTATTTATTTCAATACCACATAAATGTAAAGGCCTGATGAGAATTTATCGAAAACAAACGTATGTTCGCCAATTTATCTTCTGAAACTATGTAAATGACCAAGTACTTGAGGTGAAATCGGGTATAGCGCTCTTTGCAGATGATAATAACCTATGGAAGGGATAAATAAAACTAAGAGACTCCCAACATGTGTGTGGTAGTGCACTTAATGTCAGCAGGACGCCAAACAAATGCACCCTTACGATAGTATCTCCTAGAAAAAATCCGGTTTTTATCCCGCTTAAGATTCTTCAATCAAATTCAGTTTCTTCTACTGTTCCGCATTTTCTTTAAAACAGACTTTAAAAAGTACGAAAGCAACTTAGGGATCCACCTTGTAGCTTTTTGTCAGTTCACTTAATGAAAGCGCAAATCTTTGAATTAGCGTTAAAAATTAGGCTTGCACGAGACAGACATAGGGAGTTTCTAGCTGCACATTTATCTTAACACTGATTCTATTAACCTTTTCTTGCAATCCTATTTTCCGAGCAGATTTATCCATGACTCCAAGAAAGGACCATCGGGAATTTAGGAGATCCTCTTGAAACTATTTTCCTCTGCCTCTTGTCCCCCGGGAACCTAGAGGTCTCCATAAACCATAACTCACTCAAACGATGGAGGCCATATGAACGTACTCAGTCTAAACTACTCACCATCACCTGAATTCCATTGCGACTCCTGAAATGTCGAGGTCCCACGGCAACTGATGCTCCTTCACGAGATTTCGTATCAAGCGCATTAGCGACCACGAGCGAACAATACACATATTTTATTATCACATTCTGAACTGCCGTTGTAGTATCAGCCTACTCTACACCTCTATCTTATTTTCCTAAGCAATGTTTTTCTCCTACACACGTTTTTTGAAAATGGGGACCCGTTGAACTCTGCCTCCATTTACAATGCAGGATTTTTTAACTGTCTACTTTCTAGTCCACCAGTAATTGCAAAACATCGCCAAATATTGCCCTAAAAGGACAATTTCTGCTGATTTTTTATTGCAAATTTGCACATTTTATCTGCGCATATCGTCATATTTTTTCCCGAAATTAAGTTCATTTAGATAGTGCCTTCCTGGCACTAACAAATATAAACCCAAAAAATCAACCACCTTAAATCACAGGTGCGCAAATAAACCTAGACGACATAAACGTCCCAACACCCTGTTCGAAGGCCACCGCTAGGATAATGTCAACTATGAGCACGATACCAAAAAGATTTGTTAATATTTTCCGCGAGGTACAGGAAGAATTTGTGCAGCCGCACCTATTATATACGGTAGGGCTTGGCGGCTGCGGAAAGACGTAGGTGTTTGTGAAACAGGATTACGAGAGAGGTCAGCCCACAACTCAAGACCTCATAGAACTCTCGAGATTTTCTTTACCTTCTAAGAGACCACATATGAGCAAATCAAGCGTCCCCCAATGGGGTCCTTGATGGCTGGGCTCATTATCGAGGTGGTACTACAAAAACTCGAGAGACGGCTCTTCAAAGAGTACGAGTCCAAATTTTGGTCGCGATACGTGGCCGATGCCTTCGTTGCCATCAAACAGAACAGTATCAGTAACTGCAAAGACCGATTGAAATCGATCTTTCCCTATCTACAGTTCACGATGGAAGGATAAGTGCAGGACAGATTTCCTTTCTTGGACGTTCTCATCTGCCGCCAACCGGAAGGCAAATTGGCGACATCTGTCTACCGTAAACTGACAAATACCTCGCAAATATTGACTTACAATAGTAATCGCCCACTGTAACGCAAGCAAAGTTGTATACTTACGCTATACCGACGGATCGAAACCCAATGCAGTACACCGACTGCCAAACAAGACGAGGTAAAGCTGCTCCAGGAGCTCTTCAGAGCTAACGGCTGTTCACGAGCGTTCACTGAACGAAATGGTACGCCACCAAAAACGCAGACTGGGGAACGTTGCCCTTCGAAGTCGTGGCGGAGCATCCCGCACATGAAGGGGGTCTCAGAAACCGTGGCTAGATCCCCCGCGTCTCTCGGAGTAGGAACGACCCACAGGTCTGCCGCCACAATCCGGAACAAGTAATGCGGCCAAAAAAACCTATACCGAAAAAAATTCAGCCGTCGCCTACCGACTTTAGTGCAGTTGTGGGATATGCAACTACAAACGCGAATGCATGAGCCTTATCTGGCGGCCAGAAGATTGCACCCAAAGTCAGAGGTAGCAACCCATGCTGCAGAGATGGGGCACGTCTTCAACCTTGAAGCCATCGAAATTGTGGGCCCAGGTGTCGATCCCACGTCAAGGCACTTCACTGTGGACAATAAAGAGGTGACCTTATAGCAACGTTTCAGTTGGTAAGTGGACTTGATCTGGATGTCGACTGAGAATATATTTTGAATCTAGCAAGACAGGATTGCCAGCCTAAAACCCAACTTCACCAAACCAGCTAACGCTACTCCCTTTTCTCGCAGAGTCGGCCATCTGTAGAATTATTTACCGACTTATGCTGTACATTCCTCCACTGAGTGTGTTCAAGAGATATCTGGATAATCACCTGTTAATGGTGAACCCAAACTGTCCACACCTTATCTAACGATTTAGCGACCCAATGATGAAAACACTACTGTCTTAATTGCAGTAGGTCGTTTTGTTTACATTAAATTTGGCTCTGGCGAAAATTGTCGTAGTGCAAATGCAGTGAACCTGTTATACAGTCCTCAGAAAAATAAGCAAGTCTTTCATGAGCAAATAAATTGTAAATAGACTAAAAACGTTGAATAAAAGAGCATATGTATAAGCAAGGGCCGTGAGTATCCCTAAAAGGTGGTTGCGTAATACAGTGGACCAGGCGAGTGTGTTAGGTTGGCTTGGTTGAGAACTTATGCACGAGGTCCACAAAAGCGGCAACCTTCTCCGGTTCAACATCGGGGTAGATACCGTGGCCGAGATTGGCGATATGGGGCTTGCCCTCGAAGGCGGTCATCATCTCATGAACGCGGGAAGAAAGATCATCGAGAGGGGAATACAGCGCGCAGGGATCCAGATTGCCCTAGAAACAGAAAGAAATGTGGTTAAACACAGTTTAACACAAAAGTCCACTGAACTGCGTTCAAGAAAACACTCCGCAGAGTGGTAAAAGCCTAAGGTCCAACTGTATAAGGCAGAACTGTAAAGATTATGCTTGGAGACGATGCTTTTGTTTAACAATGTAATGCTCTTCCAAATAACGCGTCTGACCGGTGGGGTTGACTGTAATTTTCACAAATCGGCAAGCAGCCGCCAAAAATGGTGTCGAACGCAATTAACTCAGGAATAGAGTCTACTGCATTTACATAAATATTGTCAAAGTTAAAACAAATAAAACATGAAAAAACTTAAGCTTTTTAATTTCCTTAGAAATTGATTTCTGTTCGCGGTATACATCGGTATATCAACAAGAAAGTAAACAGGGTAAGCTGGGGGACCTACTGACGAGCCGGATCCCCCGCAGCTGTGTCAAGCAGCGGCAGAATACCGGCGAAACGCGTGCCAGGGCCTTTTAGCTAGTACCCAGGCCGGTACATTGGCCGAATAAGAAAGTGCCTAGGAAAGAGAGTACGTGAACACATCCCGGTCTGGATAAGTAAAGGTGAAACTGGATCGATCTCAAGTTTTATTCTCGCACACTTTTGATAAACCAAGAAACCACGAGTCCAGCAGGGCCAAACGCAGACGCATATGCCAGCAGAAGGCGGCTGAAGAGCAGCCTGCTAAAGACCAACCAAAGCCCTCAGTTTTATCGCAAGACAGCAGTTGGAGCACGCCATGTGAACAAAAAGCAAAGCAACCACTCCAAGAGGATGCGGCGCATGCAGAGGACAGGTCCGTGGTTGATAAACCAGGAAACCACGAGTCCAGCAGGGCCAAACGCAGGTGTATACGCCAGCAGAAGGCGGATGCAGAACGTCCTGCTAAAGACCAACCAAAGCTCTCAGATTTATCGCGAGACAGAACTTGGAGCAGGTCATGTGAACAAAAAGCAAGACAACCACTCCAAGAGGAGACTTCTGAAGAAACGGAAGTTGAATTGGACCAAAGGGCAAACGGTAACTTAGAAGAAAATGCTACCAGCAAAATGTCCATAGAATCTTTCACAGATCTAGACTTCGAAACCCCTGCTGCTACTCTGCTTCAGTGCGATGTGACCACGGCCCAAGCTCGAGCCAACCGTAAGCAACATATAGTGATACAGGGTGCACCAGAATCAACAGCTACAGTTGCTGGGGATAAGGTGGAGCACGATCGAGGTCTCGTTTGGCAGTAGGCTAAATCACTACTAAGGGGCACTGAGTCTGTAAAAATTCTCAAAACATTTAGAATAGGCCGCCGAATGGTTCAAGCTCTCGGCCACGACCATTAAAGGTCAGTTGGGACACCGAAGCGCAGGCACAGCTTATGCTGGAAAGGAAGTCGTCTCTGCGGACCATGTATGCTGGAGTTTTCTTTCAGCCGGATTATGAACCAAAGGAACGCAGGAAAATGCGACTTTTGAAAAACGATCTAAACGACCGAAAGAACAAAGGCGAAACCGGCCTACAAATAAGAGGATGAGAAATAGTCCACATTGAACGAAATTTTCTTTGGCCGGAAGTAGTCAGGCGGAAAACTTAACCAAGGTCAACCGGCCGGTTCTAGAAGATACCACAAGCAATAGTGGCCGCTTCCTCGAGATCTATTATACCAACTGTCAGAGTCTCTTCAATAAACTTGACGAACTCAAAACAATAATATCTGAGCAGAAACCGCATATAATTGCATTAACAGAGACTTGGCTGACCGAAGCAATAGGGATCAGCGAAGTCAGCATTGAAGGCTATCAACTGTTCCACTGCGACAGATCTCAACGTAGGGGGCGGAGGAGTGGCACTTTATGTAGCCAATGAAATTTCCTGTTGTCAGAGGGAAATCGCAGACATAGCTCTACGACGATATGTAATAATTTCAGGCAAAATTAAGATAAGGCAACATCCGGCACTCAATATATGCGTTGTTTATCGGCCTCCCAGCTCTAGCGAAAGTGACGACGTAGAACTGCTAAGTTCAGTGACAGTTATCTGTAAACAGGAAAATCTATTACTCCTGGGTGATTTCAACGCTCCTGGCATCAATTGGATGAGGCCTGGAGTAAAGGCCGCAGCAGCACCTTTCAAGTATCAACTACTTCAGTTTTCTTTGGAGGAATATCTCATTCAACACATAGACTTCACAACCCGACTGCGAGAAGGCCAGCGATCAAACCATCTAGATCTCGTTTTTAGTAAAGAAGAGGGGGTCATAAGGGAAGTGAAATCACAACCGCCACTTGGGTTAAGCGACCACGTTGCTTTTACCTGCGTGTGTTACCTACTGTCTCCAAAATCGCAAATAAAGAGGCGCAGAAATATTTGGAAAGCCGATTTTGAAGAAATGATACGTACCGCTTCCATAGAAAACTGGTTACCCAGTACGAACGATACAAATGAATTATGGCAGCATATCCAAGAGACTGTAGAGCGCTTAATTGAAGCCCATTGCCCAATGACCATGTGCCAGACCTCCATACGTCAACCAGCCGATAAAAAGGGCCATGAAGAAGAAACAAAGGTTGTGGGAAAAGTACGAGCATCTTCAAGATTCAACATCACTTGCCGAATATAAAGCGCAACGAAATATATGCCGCAAGGAAATGCGAAATTCTAGAACTGCCTTTGAGCGTCAACTTACAACAAAAGCCACAATATGTCCAAAGAAGTTTTATGGATACATCCCCAGTCAAAGGAAGCACCGGGACGACATTGCAGCTCTAAGGGATAACCTCGGGAACGTAGTAACGGAAGGACCGCGGAAAGTAGAGTTACTGTCAGAGTTTTTCAGATCGGCGTTTACGATGGAATCCCCCGACGACATTTCGGGAATAGAAGTGGGCGAAGGTACAGCCGTTATTTAAACTGTTACCTTTTCTGTCGCAGACGTAAGATATGTCCTCAGTCACATCAAACCAGACAAGTCACCTGGACCGGATGGGATCCCTGGACTGATACCTAAAGAACTGTCGACCGAGCTATCGGTGCCTCTTTCAATTCTGTGGAAGACGGCCAACATCATACCGTTATAGAAGGGAGGTAGCAAGATGTCTGCAAACAGCTTTCGGTCTATAAGCTTGACTTGCCTCTCCTGCAAAATGATGGAGGTCCTTGTCAAGCAGGCCATACTAAGATTTTGCGATGAAATTGACATCATACAAAATTTCCAACATGGCTTTCGGCGAGGGCGCTCCTGCCTTTCAAATTTACTGACTTCAATTGAGGCCTGGACAAGTGCTTTAGAAGAGGGCTTCGAAGTGGACGTAGTGTACATCGATTTCCGCAAAGCCTTTGACAGCGTGCCCCATCAAGGCCTTTTACATAAACTGAGCGTTCTTGGCATCAAGGGGAAAATTTTGGACTAGATCAGGTCATTTTTAGTCAGTCGAAAACAACGCATTTGCATCGGGGAGGATAAATCGGACTGGGTTGACGTAGTTAGTGGGGTTCCTCAAGGCTCCGTTCTCGGTCCTCTACTCTTCATTCTCTATTTAAATGACAGACTTCAAGAACTGGACTGCGGTAAACTAATGTTCGCAGATAACGTTAAGCTCTGGCAGGTCATTAAGCGCCCAAGCGACCGAGATGCTCTGCAAAATCATCTTTGCAAACTGCAGACGTGGTCCGAGAGATGGCTGCTGGATTTTAATGTGCAAAAGTGTGCCGTCCTCCACCTGCGTCCAACAAACTAACCTATCCCCCAGAGCAGCAGGACATATTCCCTGAAAAACATCCGAATTCCCGTAGCATCTACGCAAAAAGACCTCGGCATTTGTATACAGAATAATCTGAAGCCCTCATTTCAATCTGTCAAAGCTGCAATAAAGCCACGGGAGTGCTGCACGCTATCAAAAGGGCGTTTCCAGCCTTCGATGAAGATATCTTTGGCAGAGTGTACGGAACATTTGTTCGACCACACCTAGAGTATGGCATACAGGCGTGGCGGCCATGGCTAGCAAAGGACACAACATGTCTGGAGAAAGTGCAGCGTCGGGCAACAAAGCTAGTAAGAGGTCTAAAGTACCACACTTACATAGATAGACTGGCATGCCTAAATTTATTCCCTCTGCATTACAGGCAACAAAGAGGGGATCTTATCCTAGTTTACAAGATAATAAACGGTCTTGAGAAAGGATTACGCTTTGAAGACATGTTTCAGTGGCACCTCTCGCCTCATCTCCGTGGGCACACAATGAAGCTGCGCACGAAGATGTCCAAGCTAAACCTCCGCTCTGAATTCTTCACGCAAAGTGTCATAAAACAGTGGAACAACCTTCCACAGTCAGTCGTGGAGGCCACTTCCCTTCAGATGTACAAACAACGCTTGGATAATTACATGCGTCCCCTCTCCTCTTTCCAAGTCTGAACTCTAAAAACCAGACATATATTGTAAAAAACAATGCTACTCTCCTCTCTCCAAGTCAGACCTCTAAAAACCAGACATATATTGTAAAAAACAATGCTACTCACTGTTTGCCAATACTATGTTAGAAGTGGTAAATTTTTATAGGTGCTTGTACACGTTCTAAATAGGGTTTTCAAAGGCATTGCCTATTTGCCTCACCAAATAAACTGAAAAATAAACTGAAACCTTGACGATGCAAACAATCGAGTCGATTCTAACGAATCCTTTCAGGTTGTATACCGGACACAAGCCGACTTCTACAAGAGCCTACGCCAACGGATGCTAGCCGTAGCTGAGGCTGTAGATACACGGCCAGCGAATCCAATGCTGTGTGGCCAGAATACGCTAATACATAAACTATCACTTGTCAAAAGACTCTAATATGCGCAATTCGTCCCCCTTGGCCGACTACAGACAGGATTCGCACGCCACCCGAAGCCATAGACCCCAAACAGCCTGCTGTGAGAACGTCTTCAAAACGCCGACTGCAGCATACACGAGACTAGAGGACGAAGAGATGACTAAACACCTACCTCCCCACACTACGGGGACGATATGAGCACTGTACATAACTGACTGTTTAATTCTCCGTACAACTGTACTGGCCCGATTATTAACTGCCGAAAAAATATGTTTGCCAAATAGACTTTTCAAGGTAAAAGGTAAACAAAATGATCTACTTAAATAAAGGGACTAGAATGTGCATAGCTATCTCAGTGATCCGTCAGATAAGGGGCTGGACATTGGGAGTGACCGTCATCAGGTGATTATCCAGACGTCTGTTGAACACACTCACAGTAGAGGAATGCACAGCATACGTTAGTGCAGAAATCGACTGACGAATGATTCTCTGAGCCAAAAATAACGAGCGTTCATTGGTGCGGCACAGTTTCTTTTTAAGTTTACAATCATGTCTTCGGACATTTAGTGAACGTCTTCAGGACAATGGAGAGAACCAAGCACCACTACTACTACTACTACTACCAACACTAGCAAACCATACAACAATACAAGCGAACATGCGAGTCCGAGGAAGCAATTGAGAAGAAGAAGAAGACTCGATCGCGATCCCAACCATACAACAGTTCATCCGTTGATTTCAACGATATCCACTACAAACTTCAACGAATTGAAGCACGCAGTAACTTTCATAAGATATGCAGCGAGGCAGACTTTCCGAGCATCTACCCTACTCTCTGAAACTCCCGCACCGGGAACCGGTTGTCAATACAGAATCAAGAAGGCCGGAAATACAAGAGGGCGCAGACGGCTGGCGCGACCAACACTCAACACGCGTACCAAACAGCACGTCTCGATACGTAGGCTTCCGACTGGGAGCGCCATAAAGGCCACATCTGAATCTCAACCCGCAGACAGCCACTACACACAACAAGACAGACTGGACCGACTGCGACATCCAAGGGTCGACCTCACTCTCCCCCCCCCCCCTCCCACCGCCAGCAACAGGCCACCGCCTAGCTGTCGGCCACCTGAGGTGGGATGGGCACAGCGCTGGAAAGGAAAACAGATCGGAGAATACAACACACACACACACACACTACCACTGTGTCCATACTTTGATCTCAAATGCAAATCATGCATCCGACAGTCACTTGCGAATGCATAACTGCAGAGCGACCTCACTTCCTGCTTCTGCATACTGCATCCGCAAGTCCAGCCACTGAATTGACCACGTAACCCATGACCGAGTCCTCGCACCGTTTTCGCACCTGCATGGACCCCATCGGTCATGCGCGTAAACACCCCCCCCCCCCCCCCCCGTCAACTTTCCGACTTGCTTATGTGAGTGCACGCCAGGCAGACGCCAGACCAACACACAAAGCCATGCCAGCCACCGCGTCCAACCTCATCAACAAGCAGCCAGGCAAGCTCGGACAAGTCACTAATGCATGCAAGAGAGACCGATGGTAGACAGCCATTTCTGGCGGTAAATCAACACACTAATCACTGCAATAAAATTTATATGTATAATTGGACCTGACACAACGAGCTAAAAGTCGCGGCTTTGGGGAGTTTTTAACTGGTGGGGGAACTTCGTCCTTCTGCAAGACGAAGTTCAGACTACAATGGCTCATTCTCAATATAGGGCCTTAGTGGCATTCTTACTTATCTAAGATCCGAAACAGCCCTTAAATAAAGCTTGGTATGCGCGGAATCGAGGAAACAGGACGTGAGACGCGTAGACCGACATTTCAGCTTCGTCAGTCACTACACTCGGGCATGTTTTCAATTATCATGCCTTCTTGCCATTTATTTTCACTGGGGCACGAAAAAGTATGGGACAGGTGCGGTGAGGCAGATGCTTCCTAAGCCCGTTTCAGTAAACACGGTCACTTGCAAGTCTTTTCTGTGCCCCATCCTGGGGTCAAGTATGATTGGGCGAGGAAGGCTAAGAAGCCGCAAAATAGCCATTCCAGACTCTCCTGTGTTTGCCGGTAATGGCAGTCTGCCGCTGTCCGGCGGGCCTTGAGAGTTAGCCAAAAGGCAGAGCAGGACGAGTGAGTTCCGTTAGTGATCGGTGAACCCTAATCAACGAGTGTAAATGTGTTTGTCAAAGACTCTCCAGTCATCTGTAGGCCATGGTTTCCCAGAATTCCTGCATTCCGGTTTCGCAGGGAGCTTAGCAGCGAGTTTGTGCTGATTCCCTTAAGGTAACGCGGTCACTTACGCCTCCAAGACTCATCACACCTAGGAAAGCCCGGAGAGCGTATGAACAGTAACGAAACTATGCCTGAATTCACGTTATCGGCCACCTGCCTTGATATTTTTGTTTCTGTCACAACACCGGACTCAAAAGGGGGAGGGGGAAAAAGGGAGCGAGATAGATGTCGCGCAAAACAACTAGTTTACGCTGTCTCTGCGCCTGTCATGCTGCAGGGCAAACTATGGACAACGTAGGAAACGGCGGTCAAACTATTACTTCGCAAACAAAGGGATATGCTGTGAGAAAGAAGTCATGATGGCGCTACCTACCTGGAGAGTGACTTTATCACCGATCGTCTTTCGGACTGATTTTGGATCGGTAGTCCAGTCCAGTCCGATCACCTCAAATCCAACGGCCGCCAGAGCCTCGAGGGCATAGTGTCCATCCTTTGCGTACATAACCATGGGTGGACAGGTCTCCCCTGTGAAACCATACTGGCTCGTCAGTTTTTCCCGAGTCTCCTGGTAGATCCGCTTTAAACAGGGCAGCGCAAAAGTGGAGAAGAGGTAGGGCGAAAGGAATCCCGCATGCGACTCAAAGACCTGAAAGATGAGAAGGAAATGTCTCACGGTCCTATTCAAAAGATGGTTTAGATGGAACTTGACAGGATGCGCCAGGTCATGGTGCTAGTAGTAGAAGTAGAAGTAATAATAATGATACCGACAGAAGGGACGGCGACGGTGGCGGATGTAGCGGGGACGTTTCTACCATTCTGCAACGGATTATCACAACTGACTCTACGTGGGCTTAGTTCTAACGAGTCCCCATTGCTATCGCACCTTTGAATGACGCATTGGTTTGATCGGTTACCTTCGGATCCACGGAAGCCAGCCCGGAAAACCGAAGCCCCGACATGCACAAGCCAAACATGCTTTACAGGCCCACCACGCAACAGGACACCACAGAGTTTTTGTCAGCCATATGCGCATCCAAGACAGTGAAACTCACCGCAATAACACCAGGACCTGCCCAAGTCCTGCATTTGGAAATACGATTACCAACCCGATCACCACCAGCTCAAACCCATCCTCTCCTTATGGTCACTACATCTCACGTCCGCGGAAACATACACACGCACACTTACCGATACATTGTATGGAGGTCTGAGAACCAGTGCTAGGATACCTGTCGCACCAGCCTCACCGTCTCCATTTCCGAAAGACATTCGGACACCATGAGAAACCTTCGAACAAACCACAATTCAGACCCCATAACGTTGCTTCGCCCTACCGGTCTGGGTAGCGCAACGTCAGAAGGCACATGCTCCTGATGTGTGAAACACACAGACGGACTGTCTAGCTTTGTCAGCCAGTCAGCATCCAATCCTATCACAAATTAGTTTACGGGCTGATGCACGGGGGGAGTAAAAGAGAAATCGAGGCCAATTCCGGCGAATCCATCCTCACGAAGCCCCATGAGTAGTGGCTTGGAAGTTTGTCAATGGACGGGATAACTCGGTGATCGAAAAATAAGCGTCCGGCACAATGCTTCCCTCCTAATTTTTGTCTTCGTAGCATTCCATTGGGGCGGGGTTCCAGCCGTCCTCAGATTGTATGCGGCACGGGTAGACGAGGTGTGTATCTTCACATTTTCTTGCCAGCGGAGTCTAGTAAATGAGAGTGCGGCCGATTCTGCGCAAGTCTGCATCACTATAAACTAATTAGCACGCATTTCACTGATGCGGGCCCACTCTGCTGAGCAAGCAGTGGATCTGTTTGCTTGTCAGCAGAATAAAGACGGCATGGTACTCAACCGCAAGACAGGGGAGGGCTTTTCCTAGAGGCTTACGTACTCGAATCTTTGCCTTCTGAAAAACTTCGTGAGACAGCCCACATTAGTCGATAGGTTATGCTGAGCGAACAGAAACAGCCTTGCCGACTGGCGGCCAGGATTACCCGCTTGTGAGACAAAAGAGTCGAGAGAGCAAAATAATCCAGGGGCGAAAAAGAAGCGATTCAAAGGAAGGCTGTAGATGGTTAGGCCCGATTTTTAGCAGATTGCGACATCAAAAAATTGCTAGACAGCCCAGAGGTCGACAAAGGTTGGATAGATGTTTGAAACATCGTTTCCCAGGTACAAATTTGAAAACAGTGTATGTAGCGGAACTTAATGGCACCATAAATTTCGCGAGGCATCATCAGCCGCTTCCACTCGCTGCATAAACAGAATAACGAATGATAAATTACAGAATGATAAATTACACCGCCAAGAGGCTAACTCAAGTGACCTTGATGTTTTGGATCGATTTTTCTGTATGAATTCAATTCTGTAATTTATAATTTGTTATTCTGTTTATGCAGCGAGTGGAAGCGGCTGATGAGCACTCGCGAAATTTATGGTGCCATTAAATTCTGCTACATACGCGGTCTTCAAATTAGATAGATGTGTTAGTTGTAGCTCACCTGAAGCATCTGAGCACCCGCGACAACCTGCTGAACTAAGTGCTCAACCACGACAGTTGTTAGTATGTTTAGCAGCCGATGACTACTGGTAGGATCTGAGTAAAGCCAGCGTTTTGCCTTTGCAAGCGTTTTGGAGCCTCCGCCCTCAATCATGTAGGACATGAGGGTCCAGGGAGCCCCCGAGAATCCTATCAGGGGGACCTTGCCTCCTAGCTTGTGCCGCGTTAGCGTAATGGCCTCGTAAACATACTTTAGTGCGTTGACCACGTCCACATTGCAATCTAGGCGATCCACATCGTCTCCAGACTTTAGGGGCTCTGGCAGTTGAGGTCCCACTCCGGGGGTCATGACAACATTCATGCCTAGGGCCTGTAAAGAGAAATGTTGAAAATTGGAGGAAATAAGCACTAAGAGACCTATTTACTTTAATAAAAAGTGCAAAAAGCAAGCGAAAAATGTGCTAATTTATATCCGCAATTTCCGCATCGGAACGTTTATCGTAGCCCCTGTTTAACCAGTAGCAGTAAAGACTATTTTCGACGCCTCTGCAATTAAAGGTGCGTACTCACGAAAAGACAGAAATGAGTTAACCCCCATCACCTCAGAACCGCTTCGAGCAGTATTTCACACGCACCTTTGAACCACCATCGACCAACCAATCAAGGATGGGGGCGAGAAGGGCATGAAACTCGGCTCACAGTTCATCACAGGCGACGCGGGCATCCAAAAAACAGGGAATTCCTGGTCAGGATGCTAGAACAAAGCCCAGCGTTGGAGCTCTTGACGTTCTAGATGCCATGCAAAAAGCTACCTGAGGCCCAAGGCTGTTTGATCACCTACAGCAATAGTAGTACCAATAACCCGAAGGGAGTGCCTTCAAAGCTACCTGAAGCTAGGGTTCTCACTCTAGTTTCAGAAATAAAGTAGAAACTCAGGTTAACAAGAACAGCCGATCTCAACCAATATATAGAGCACATACGAATACTCCTAAACAGCACGTGAAAAAATACGGAATGTTTGGTAGCGACTGCATGACAAAAAAACAAATAATTATCCTTCTTGAGTGGCTGAGCACCGTCCCAGTGCAAGAGTGTTGTTGTAACATAACGCAGATACGATAATCATCTCCAGACCGGGCAGTACTGGAGGTCACACTTGTTCCACATCTCCGCGGATTCCCACCCATACTTACGGTTTTAGTCGTTAACTGGGGACCCCACAAAAATGGTAGGCACAAATCGGCGCAAGCTGCGGATATTCAAAAATACATCAACGGTTGCTGCTTTATTTTCTAGTGTCCAAATTGCCTTCTGGTTACCATAAAAGGTAATAAGCTATTGTTTCGGGGGCCGAGATCGTTGGAACAAGAATTTTGTTAGGTGATGTTTTGGATTCACAAACAAAAAACACCCGACTTCACCTCTGATGACGGATTCCAGTGTGAATCCGAAACATCCAGTGGATAAAACTTGTTCAAGCGATCACCTCTTTTTTTGCGACTCGCCTTTTAGCTTGTGTCAATAGTATTTAGGTCCTACGATGGTGATTTCAGAATTAAGACAATCAACTCTCAAGCCCGTCAGCGTGAGCTAAAATAGTCCCTGTGAACCTTTACTAAAAGCTTCGACAATTTGGTGTTAGTACCTTTGACTATTTTACCTATTTCTGATGAGAAAAAAACGACAACTGAACATGGAGAAAATTTCAAACATGCAAAAGGACCGCAAAATTGTTTGATTAAAAAATACAGTCTAGGTCTCTTAAAGCTATTAACTTGTTGGAGAAGACTTAAACGCAGATGAGGAATTAAAAACTAACCTGCGGGATGACGAGAATATCGGAAAAAATAATTGCCGCATCCAGATTGAACCTCTTTATAGGCTGGATAGTTATTTCACAGGCTAGCTCTGGAGAACGGCAGATGTCGAAAAATCCATGCCTCTGACGGACAGCCTGGAATTCCGGTAGGTAACGGCCGGCCTGACGCATAATCCAGACCGGTGTGTATGGAACCGGCATACCCCTGGCCGCCCGTAGAACAACGTCATTTTGCAGGGCGGGAAAACACTCTGGCTTTGTCATTGGTCTAATCAAGAAAATTGGGTTTTAAATGTAGCGCGAGAGAATAAATCTTATTTTACAACTGTACAAACTTTGCTGCACTTAAAAACCACAAAGCATCTTAGACAGAACCACAAGGCAAAATGTACTCCTAGAGCAACTTTTTAAACTTATCGCTAATCGAAAGTTCAACCGTCCTTACCGATTACGTTAACTGCATAGACTACGGTAGCCAGGACACAGAGACAGTGGTTTGCGTGTGAAGAGCCACGAAGAGCCCGGAAAACCAGAGGCGAGATCGAGCGCAGGCGGCTGGCGCGACGTAAGCTTGCGTCTAGGCAGGATAACAAACTTCTCCATTTATTATGGATGTGCATCACAAAAGTGCCTGCCATACCTTGTTGGTCTAGCGCACTTACTGCGCAACCCGCAATATGAGCAGTACTGTTAAAATACCAATTTAGTTTTCGGTATGGAACGAATTTATCATAATATGAATACGGTTTGATAGTACTAGTTTTCTTAATGCCACTCAATAGACTTTACAGAATTGTCCAAAGGGTTTTGTAATCGATAGTCTAACAACACTGAATTGTGCGACAATCATGCTTCGTTTACAGTGTGGATACCCGTTGTTATTCTGCGTCTAAATTGACCCAAATCAAGGATAGTCGGCGACGTTGTCAGAATAAAAGGGCGGGCAAAATGATTTTTATTAACAAAACGCGGTGTCCTCTATACCTCTTTACATACCTGCTATGCTACTGCGATAATTTAAACTTACTACTAGAACCGCAGAATCTAGTTGGTGACGCATGTCCGATCGGTAACTGTGGCGCCACCGACGCAGGAACAATGATATGTGAACAGTAAGGTTGCGTAGAATCTACCGCAACAACTCACCTACCTGAGCGCGGCGTCGAGATAGAGCCAAGAAAATACGGGTTCTAATTAATAAGTCTAAAGAAGCGCCAGCGCGTCTGCCCTATCAACGGCGCATTTGGATCTCAGCGGGAGACCAGTCTATTTCGAAAGTTACACAATGTCCCAGCTACAGTAAAACTGTTTCATGCGAGTTATTAGCAATACTTACCTTCCGTTCCTTGTTGCTAGCTAAACCTTTTGGCATGTGATAAGACCATAAGGCCCGCCGGTAGTTGGAAGTAACAAAAGGTGGTGAAGGCCAAACCGGGCCTACCACGACGCGCGTTCACGTTAGAAGCGGAGAACTGGGACGGTATGGTGGGTCAGACCAACATTATTGAAGCCACTCGAAAAGTTTTTGTTCTCGGTTCAGGGCAGCATTGTGGAAGGAAAATTGGATCACAGGCAAACAGTTGACTTGGCTGATCAAGAGAAAACTCAAATTGCTTCGACGGGCCAGCAGCATATAGCTGGCTTCACGGCAAAATCCAGTTAGACGACCGATCCGGACCAGAAATTGATTTTATTGAAATAATAAAATACTCAGATACCCCTACTACAGAAGTGCCCGATAACGTTTAAAGTGTTTTTGTTCAGAATATTGGCGGCCTGTCTGGATAGATAAAATGTCAATGACTTCGTCAAGGTGGGATTTTCTGCTTTCTCTAATAACGAGGCAACTTTAAAGATTATTTTTAAAGATACAATTGTGGAAGGAAGTCTGTTGGATATATGCCCGTATATACTGGAAAATTAAGGTGAAGGTTATTTGGGAAAAGGGCGGTTGTGTCGAAGTTTATTAACTAGGGGTCACCTTCGCCAAGCGTCTCAAAATAATGCTGAATGCATTTATGAGGCGACGTACTTAGTCGGACTCCATACTAAGCTAAACTGACGGTTTGTCATATTAACCTCCTAATATACTTTTTTCATGCTCATTACGAACCCCTACCGAATAACCAGAGTTCAATTAAATTTGGGTGCATAAAATAATTTTTACAATAAACATTTCGAAAAAAAACAGTTAATTATTTGAGCATAAAGTGAGAGACATTGTGCGAGGGGTCATCTGAGGAGGTTCGGGATTGAATAACTCCCGTAAGTGATAGATGCAAACATGAATAAAAACTAAGCTACACTACACAGAATTAACGCTGCCCGACAACTTTTCACTGTCTTATCGAGAACGACGTATTGTACATAATCTGCACTCAGGTAGCAAAACTATAGCGACATTACCACAGTAAGCAGTTATCATCTCGACTTGGAATTGCTACCCGGGAGTCTTCTTCTGCGTTGGATCTCGTGAAAAATCTTGCTGCAAAACCCTATGAGCGAACACGCGCGACATTTTTTAATTGCAGAATATCACCACCATTCAATCGGAGGAGTGTTTGGAGCTCTACCACCATTATAAATCTGTTTCAACCCATTATCACATATATTGTTGTTCCTTATTAAGAAAATGTGTTTCAGACGGAATTGACAAGCTGTATGTATATTTTTGGTGCACGTAATGGGTGTAGTACGTGATAGTAAAACAGACTGACTCCTACCTAAGGAGGTTTAACGGACCTTTGATATAACTGTGCGCGAGGCAAACCCAACGTGACCTTCGCTATCGAGGCGTCAACTACGAAATAGCGCATTCTCTTCGATTAGTTTAAACAATAGGTACAATATTCACAAGCTTTCGTAATTATATATGACAACTCGGGTAATTGGAAAACTTTTAACACAATAAACATATAATATACTAAAAGTTTTATTACTCGTTATATTATATAGAAATAGTAGGTCATATATATATATGCCAGCTCATTGGATATTTAATGGGCATTTTCTCCGCACAAATTCAATGAGATAGTAGATTTCGTGGTCGAGTATCTGGCAGAGGCACAAACCGGAAAACATGGTAGTTTAAATAACCGAACGTGTAGCCATATAAAATAAGAGAAAAATAACTTGGAGTGCAACGTCATATGTTTAAATACTCAGGCAAATTTGATGGCCCTTTGGCATTAGTGGTTGACGAGTGCACCTAACAGGCGCCGTTTCTCCTCCTTCTGCTTAGATTTGATTTTCCAAAGTTATCTTTCATTTTAGCTGCTCATAATGCACAGCTCTATGCGGTTCGCCATTATGTTTTCGTTCGGATTCATCACTTTGAATGCGTATCAAAGAATCGTTTACTTTTTATGAATATACTTGACAGTCAAGCAAGTTAAAAATTTGACGTCACACAGGTTTCACAGAAACTTCTTTCAAAAACATGAAATATTACTTTAAGACGCTTTACGATGCACACAGATGTGATTGCCATGCATGTGCATTCGGCTTGAGGTTCAAAATAGAAAGGCTTTCGTTTTAATCAATAATTGTATTTATTGCCAGCTTAAAGTTGATCGCTAAAATATGCAGAAGTCGCCATCTTTTAAGCCCACCTCGGGCCCAGACCAAATTGGGCTTGATAAGCGGCGGACGCAATAACCGGAGAGTCCTACCTCTTGATTAGCAAACGCAGGATAGGCACTCTACATTGCATACGTTCTGTACTATATGAACAGCTTGGTTATGTACAAGAAATAAATGCCATTTTTCTGCATTTTACGTAATAACAAAGCCAAAAATGATTTGCGACACGTTTAAAAAAATTGGTCTAGTGTCAGTTGTTTTGGAGGAAACTTCCTTCGCAAGTGCTCTTTGATGTCCTTCCCCAGGCACCATAAATCGTCAAATTTAGTGAAATCTGATGCTTGTAGACCACGTTGCGTACGAAGAGATGAGAATCTCACTCTATCCTGTTGGCAAACTGGGCTTTGGAGCCGGCGACTGGGCTTATTAGCCGGCAGATTTTGTTGTGTAAAATTCAACCCCAAGCTGATTTGGGCTTAATAAGTGGCTGGGCCTATTAACCGTGGGCTTAATAACCGGCGACTTCTGTATAAAGAGGGTATTGAACTACAAATGGACCGAAAATTTTCAAAATTATATTGCTTCTACCGTTTGACAGTCTTTGGAGTTCTTGTGGATAAAAAAAACTGCAGCTCGTTGAGTGATTGCATTTCAGAACGGGAAAGGTTTGCCATAAGTGTAATATAGAAGAACTGGGATCCTGCACCAGAAATGTGTGCATCGATAGAACGGCTGCTTACTTACAACTGGATCAATCACCGGATGCGTGCTGCAGATTTAATGCAATTGCTCTCAAAACGAAACCTGGCAAGGGTTCATGGATAGCAAGCGCCATCAAACCGGAAGACAGATTTCACCGAGTTAGCACCCAAACATAGTGAAAGATGCCTTGAATTAAGAAAACTAGTTATATTTGTCTCTCGTGTAAAACTGTGTAATGGCCAACGTCACCTCACCGTTCAGCAATCTAGATGGTGTCATTCTCTCCCCATTTGTAGTGGACTCGGCTGCCCATATGCAGTCAAAAGACTTTCTTAAGTTCTTCCCCGGTCTACATCCCCATTAGGGCACAACTAATCTAACACGCCAAAGACACAGGCGAGACTCAAGCCATTTGGCAAACTCTGCGAATCATTCTTATTTACCATCGCGCGAAGGGCGATAAAATGCTTAATGAACTGCTACAAGGTTAAGATACCTAGCCATCGTCGTCCAATTTGGCATCACCTATAGCCTTGGTTCCCAAAAAAACACGGCTCTCATCGACTCTGTATCAATTATCGTCGCCTTAACGCAGTCACGGTCCGCAACTTAGTGTTGCGTCCTCGGCTCGATGACACACTGGATGGGGCATTTTTTAACCCTTTACATTACGTCCGGATATTGACGGGTTGGAGGACACCGCCACAAGATCACATTCATGGATTCACACACACCATTAGAAGTTTAAACGCACCCTTTTCACTTGTGTATCGCCGCCGCCAAATTTCAAAGCCTTATGTGCCACATCCGCCAATCCCCCATCCCATCCAGACGCCTAGTCCACTTAGGCGACATCATCGTTCTTGGACGTTCGATCGCAGAAGATTACAGCAATCTACGAGAAATAATGGAGGCCCGCCAAGACGCTGGTCCTACCAGCAACCTCGCTTAACGTATTTTCCTATGGAACGAGGTACGGTTCTTAGGCCGCTTGATAACTCCTGGACAGACATCCCCTTTATCCGTCCGAGTGTAGTGCGTTCGTGCCTGGCCAACCTCAACTAATCAGATCGAGTTACGCAAATTCACAAATTTACGAAGAAAATGCAGACTCAAACTGGCTCACGGACATTCACTGACCTTCTTGCAGCCCTTTGTTCGAACCGTCTTTCCCTTAAAAATGTAAATGACGGCATGCCTCATTCATTTATACACTGAACTTAGTGGCTTCACTATAGCCGCTGTGCTTTACCAAGCAGACGGAGACGGCGTGGAGGAGCTGACTTGATTCACCAGCAACACCTTTAAAGAAAACGCAGCACGACAACCGCACCCTTCTCAACCGTGGGGACGATCCCCTTATCCTTCCACTTTGCTCGTAGCTCTAACTTCGAATGCGAGCTAATACAATACGTGTGCGAGATTTAGACGTTAGAAAAACCCACGCTACTCCCTACAACCTCGAAGGTGACGATCTCGTAGATAAAACTAATCGCCAAATTCACAACCTTTTCCTCATATTTTCCTAGGACGGCCATGAGTACGACTAGGACGCCTATCTATCCCTTTGTATCATAACGTACGAGAGAGCAGTTAATACTTTCACAGGGTCCACATCCGACTGCTTGTTGGCCGGCCACGACGTCCGTCTCCCGGCCGAACTACGCAACTTTCTGCCGAATCCCGACCCAACCACTCACAGTTATGATGCTTCAAATCTTCGTGAGATTATACGTTTTACTCATAGCGCGGCCCGCACAGCCTTCGGAACAATTTTCCTCCAACGGATTTAGAATTTTGACTGGCGGACAGCCGATACCCGACAAAAAGTCGCTAATCTCATCATGCATCATAAACCTCTTACGATAGTCACTTTCACTTTAAGTCACTTTATTAAGGGAAGAAGGCTTTCGCCCTTGAGCTCCTTATTCATAACGAAAATCGCATAATAGGTCCATCGTAACAATAGTACATAATACAAATGTACAAATGTAGGCTTAACATCAGTGATAAGTGTGAGCCAGTTGCAAGGTGCTGCTACTGACACTTTGTTCATTATATCTGCCACAGTTTCTCAGCAAATGAGAATCAAGTTTGTGTTTAAAAATGTCAACAGTATCTGAGAGGACCACATCTTCCGGGAGTCCGTTCCACGCTCCAATGACCCTCTGAGAGAAGGCGTTTCGTCGAACGTCGATACGGGCCGGTTTCCTCTGCAGTTTAAAAGGATGACCTCGCAGATGGTCAGTCCGAGCCAATTCGAAGAAATCATCAAATTATAGGGCACAGTCTTGGCCTCTAACAATACAATAGGTTTGTATGAGGTCCCCGCGGCGTTGCCTATAATTGAGAGGGAAAAGATCAAGTTCGGTCAGTCTGTCTTCATAAGGCAGATGTCCAAGATTCTTGACCATCTTCGTAGCCCTCGCCTGCACTCGTTCCAGGTGCAGGTAATCCTTCTTGAACCACGGAAGCCAGGCCTGGACAGCATACTCCAAGTGGGACCGAACAAACGCTCCGTAGGTTTTCCTGAAGAGCTCCTTGTGAATGTTGACGAATCCCCGCCTTATCACAAACAGCACCTGTGTCGCGCGTTTAGCTGCCTTTACACACTGAGTAGATGGTTTGAGTGAGGAATTTATTAGAACACCGAGATCCTTTTGTTCTTTCACATTTGAAAGCGGTCGCCCATCGAGGAGGTATTGGAAGGAATCGTTCTCCTCATCATTCCTTCTAGTACGGAGTCTTTAAAACACACACACTTACTCATGTTGAAGTTTAAAGGCCAACGAGCAGACCAGCAGCTAAGTCGATTGAGACTCTCTTGAAGCGCTTTCCTATCGGCGTCAGACCTGATGGCTCTCCAGAGTTTGACGTCGTCGGCAAACATGATAGCGCTGCAACCCAGGTCGTTGACACAGTCGTTGATATAGATAAGGAAGAGCAGTGGCCCTAAGACAGAGCCTTCGGGGACGCCACTCAGAACAGATGTAGGGTTTGACTTTGAGTCACCGATGCACACAGTTTGCGATCGCCCTGTGAGAAAATCTGTGATCCATGCCAGCAGGTTTCCTCGTATGCCAATTTCTGACAATTTATACATTAGACGCTTGTGTGGGACGCTGTCGAATGCCTTCTTGAAGTCCGTATAGATGACGTCAACCTTACCATGTTCATCTAGTGCGCGAGTCCACTGCTCAGTGGAGAGTAGAAGGCTGGAAAGGCAAGAATGGTTCTTTCTGAAGCCGTGTTGGAGCCCTGACAGTAGGTTGTTCTCCTCCAAGAACTTCATTGTCATCTTCTTAATTATCGTTTCCATCACCTTACAGCAAATGCAAGTTAGGCTGACGGGCCGGTAATTGTTGACCTTCGTACGGGCTCCGCCCTTGTATATCGGGTAAATATTTGCCATTTTCCATTTAGATGGCAGTTTTCCTAGTTCAAATGAAGAACGAAAGATATGTGCTAGGGGCTCTGAGAGTTCGCTTGCCATTTCTTTCAAGAACTTGGCTGATATATTGTCTGGACCGGATAAATTTGCTTCTTTGAGGCTCTGCAGCTCCCTCTTAACTACAGATATTGGAAATAGTAGAGAATGAAGTGCTGGACCGGCGTTTACAACAGCACTGTTGGCATTATCAAAATGAAGCTCGGTTTTACTAGTGAATACCGAGGCAAAGTACCGGCTACAGTACTCGGCTTTCTCGACATTCTCAATGACTTCTCCGCCATCATCATTCTTAAGTACTCCGACAGGATCCTTGTTTTTAAATCTACTGTTAATATCGCGGAATAGAATTTTGGGCTTTTCTTCGGCCTGTTGGAGGATTCTTGATTCATAGTTTTTCCTGGCCTGGCGAATTGATATTTTTACTGCATTTATTTGGCGTCGGAATTCCTTGAGAAGTACTGGCGACCCAGTTTTCCTGAATAACTTCCATTTCCTATTCTTCTTCTTCGGTTGCCTGTCAAGGTCTCTCGTCAACCAGGCAGGACGACTAGTCGTCTTGTGTACCTTCAGCGGACAAAAGCGCTTAAGCAGATCTAATGCAACCCTGTTGAGTGATCTCCATCCTCCTCCGGATCCCCCTTGAGTAAGCAGTCCCAATTCACGGACAATAGTGCATTCTTTATTGAATTGAGATCTGCCTTCCATATGTTTGGCTGGTCCTCCCTTTTACTCAGCCGTTGAGTATGGAGTGAGTAATCCCACATAAGCGCCGTATGGTCACTCTTACAGAGCGCAGCACTTGAATGCACTTCATTTATGTAGGATGAATCCTTCGTGAAAATGAGATCCAAACAACTAGCCTGCTGGTTTTCTCGAAATCTGGTTATGCCCTTAACGTTCTGAACTAGAGATAGGTCAAGCGTGAGATCCATTAATTTGGAACTAAAGGAAGTTGACGCCGCCTCAACTGTCAGGTTGTTCCATTCAATTGCAGGGGCATTGAAGTCACCAGCGATGAGAACCTCTTGGTGGCTAGCAGCTTCTTTCACCAGACCAAGGAGCGAGTCGTCGGCTCCACTCAAAATGTTTGGTGGCCGGTAAACGGCCAGGAATTCAAGGTTCTGTGAATTCGCCTTCTTGATTTTTAACCAGACGGACTCATATTCCAGGGCTACAGTGTGTTCTCTTTCTACAACAGAGATTTCAGTTCTGACATGCACGACAACCCCACCTCCTTGTCGGTTTTGGCGGTCTTTGCGGAAAAGCTGGTATGCTGGAATCGAAATCTCCGAATCTGCGATTACTGTTTTTAGCCATGTTTCCGTTATGGCAACTACATCAGGTTCCCGCTCCGAAAGTACTGCCTTGAGTTAATCAATTTTTGAGGAAAGACTTTGGGCATTAGTGTAAAGAAAGCTCAATTTAGACTTATTCAACACTTTATGCAGGCGGTTGCCTCTTGCGTGCGATTGCATGTAGGGAGCTGTCCGTGCTGATGGAGACGGACTGTTGGCCATCCCGACTAGGCTGTTAGTGTTATCGGCTTTCTCCAGAGGAGTGACCTCGGGACATGGACGATCTCTCCGTTCAGAATTCTAAGATTGCTCTCGCCGACTTCGCATCTCCTGTGGAGTTCTACTGTTAGCAATCTCCATTTCTGCCGCTCCGCGGGGGAAAAATTCCGCTAAAAACCGTCGGGTGTGAGTATCTTAGTATTGGTTTCCTGCTTAACAATAGCTGGACCTCAGCCTCACTCTTCGGAACAACCTTCAACGGTCTTGGTTGGCGTTGTTCACCTTTTGATTCTGTTATACGACCCATTCAGAATTCCGTTAGAACTTCGACTTTCTCCTCACCCTTTAGGAGGAATTTCAGATATTCTTCAAATAACTTCCTGTCCTCTTCTAATCTTGACTTCGGGGTATCGGAAGTACCTTCTGTCATGCCTTTTATGACTATGCAGTTTATACGAGTGGTAGTCACCTTCCGACTGTCGTCCCCTTCTGCTTTTCTAGGGTTTTGTCAGGACAAATTCGCTTCGAGGTTCAGCGCTCCTGTTCGTTTTGGCCTGCGTATGCCCTTTTTGTTTGGCTCGTGCTCAAGCTCGGCCAACTTATATTAGCACTTGGGGCATCCACCAAGTTCCACTACCCGTGGCACCGCACGTTCTTCATTCTTGATATCTAAGCTTCGACCACCTTCCATCTACGCGACGCCGTACACCACGACGAACCACCTATTCATCGCACACTTTGTCAAACATAAGCTGTACCGAGGCCGCTAGGCTATTTGTTCCCATGACTCCCTTGTTCATCATTCCAGAGACCCAGCTACCGCCAGTCACCATCGAAGTAACAGTTATATCCCCACGAATAGAAGTGAGTTCTATCCCCCTTTGATGACGCCAACACGTATATAGTGCTGTAGCATAGGTTAGAGGCTATGTTACGGGCGGAGCTCCAACTGAGACACCCCTAGTTTTTTGAAGACTGTTCTCCTCTCGTCCTATTTTAAGAATTTATACCATCACATCACGTTCGTCCGTTCTACCAATTTGGGCATTTTCACATTTATACTTACCATATACAGCGAAACATTAGTGTTTGTTAATGTTTTATTGCCGTTTTCACGTAATATCGTATTTAATTAACTTAAGTGCCCTCCTGTAGAAGGTTATATATTTTATCACCTAGACACGTATTTAATAATGTTGTACAGTTTTCCGGATTTTCTTATTCCTTTTTCACGCCACATTGTCATTTATTTTCCATCGATTGTCGAGAATTAACTGACGATCATTATTTCCACTTATACTTTCGCTACACCCAATCCCTCGAAATACGTTTCTGCCGGCTTTCAGAAGAAATCACAATTACTCCTTCTACCGAAAGACAAAATATCCATTAGATCGGACATCTCAAAACCTCTGAAGACCTCCATTCGTCCGTACACTTTTTCTTGTTGCGTCTTCTTTCAGTAAGAAAATAAAGGGCACGATTTCCGCCGGGTGTGCATTGGAAGGTATTTTGTAACCTCTGACCGTGTTCGCTAACTAACGAAATAATTATACCACCACCCATTTAATAGATTTTATTTTTAGATTGGGATCACCACTGTTATCTTCTCAGGCACATAATGACTGCATGAAAACCACTATTACGTACCAACCATTAAGGGTACGCACCCGTAGTCAAGAGGTACTCACTCGGAACCGTAAACTAGTCTGCTCAGTGTGGACGCACAGTTCTAAGGAACATTACAATGGAGAAGATCGCTAACACGCCCTGAAAGGCCAAACAACCTTCCGAAAGATTTAAATAGCCATTCTGGAGGCACCGCGGTGTCCATCCTGACGCCAATAGTTGAACTGGTTGCTGTGCAGACAAGACCTTCCTCGAGAGGCTGCCTAGTTCCAGACTGACGTCACCGGCGACACGACATAACATTACCTCTACGCGCGGTATCCGATGACCTGGCCACCCCATGCCCAGCGCATAACAGACGAGCCGAGGCCTAGTAACAACAATGATGAGATATTTCCAAACCATTATCAATAGGATTGCACATACAAACTACGGATTTGTCTGATGCAGCTGACACCATTTAAAAAGGGAAAATATCCTAGGAGCTCCGGCCGAGGACCATCAAAAGGTTGCAACTTATCCAGCCACTCAACCGGATCATTTGGTCTTACACACACAGGCAGCAGTGATAATAAAGGCATCAACCATCGCCACTACAGCGACTTCATTCTGAGGAAGAGGGCCATCGTCGATGACGGGCCAGCTTTTTGTTCATAACAGTAAACAAACGCAAACGACAAAATTATTCTCAGGGAAATAGATACACAAAAGTCGCAGTTTGGGGGAGACAATGATTGAAGACAGAAAGAATGCAATAAAAAATCGCTTCGTTTAAGGAACGCAACGAAATCGGCAGGCAATGAGGAACAGAGACGGGTTACGCGAAGTCAAAATAATTTTTAAAAAAGATAGTGTTGAGCATCAGAACGGATCTAACGTTCTACGTAGTTGCGAACTTCGGACTGTAGCCTGGCTGACTTGTAGTCGGCCCGCAATTGTAGGAAGTTGGAAAGGAGTTCTCTGGGGATTCCTGAGCGTATATAGTCTAGCCAAACCTGCCGTACATTCTGGGGCTTGATAAGCATCAAGTTCATCAACTTCAACAAAACATCGAAGAGGTAATCAATCATTGGCAGGTCAAATGCCTTGGCGGTGTCTCGGTAGGCAGTTACATCTTGCATTGCCACGAACCCGCCTAAAACGATCACAAGTTGAGAAAAGAGCAAAGATTTTCATGGTTTTCAAAAGAACTGCATTTTGTGGATGGCAGGAAGGAACAGATAGACAAATATGTTTTGACTTGAGACATCTAGTCGCCGGCGATGCGGCGAACTTCAACGATCGCGTCAACCATTGGCTCTACCGTACCTTAAATATACATTCTATGTGGCATTTTGACGTTCTACCCCACAACAACCCGCAAGGGACTGGTAACGTCCCTGGCGGGCTCTTCTCTTTTCTACCTACTGACTCGTATCATCTGACGCCGCCAATAAGGCGAGGTACCATTCCGATGTAATAATAACACATGCGAGTATACTACTTGGAACAAGCGAGTAGTCGTGCATATTTAGTCTTTCCGACCAAGCAAAGGCTGCTCGCCCTCCGTCTGCAATTATGTAAAGAACTTCTTTTGAAGTTTTCTGCTCTACATAAGCATTTCTTGGTCACTGTACCTATCCTTCCCTTAATAAAATTGACCTAAACTGATCTACTCGGTGTAAATGCATCACCTTTCCACTGAGGGAAAGCAGATGACAGAAATAAGGATACAGAAGGAATGCAATGAAGAGATCCCTCGTCGTCTTGTAGCCGAGCGCACAGATACATAATGACAATACGGGAGTGGCATGTCAGTACACTCTAGTAAAAAGGATGAATAACTGCAGTACACTCGGTTGTTCCACAATCCGTGATCGCAGCCGATCGGACTTGACTGTAAGAATGTTCCCCAACACAGTTTAGTTGACTTGAAAACCCCAGGCTTGATAACGAAACTTCGAGGTCGGATAAGATCCATCCAGAAGGCAAGCACGTAAGTGCAACGTACCCATATCCGAAAAAGTGTAGCCATAGAAGTGGTCAACCAGAAGGCGATGGAAACGGGTACCGAATTCATTCAAGAAGTTGACCCGGTTCTGTCCGTCCAGGTATTTGCGTGCTTCGTTGATGACCTTTTGGACGAAGTCGCATACATGCCGGCAGGCCTACAGAGGCAAAAGGGTGGAGAAAATGTAACAACAGGACCAACTCACCACAGCTTTTGAAATGTGTTATGAAAAGTTCTCGTACACTAACTAATGTATATATGACGGCTTGTAGCGGTCTAAGTAGTGGTTGTACTCGGATCACTACAATAATCAGGTCGAAATCTCCAGGTAGAAGGTAAAAGGCAAGCGTCACTAGAATGAGAGTTTTATCGTATACAGAACTCCCAGTTGCAGTCTCAGGTGAAGGTGGCCACTAGCGACGCCAGGACTCGTGCTGACTGCGTCCAGCCAGGCCTGAGAGTGTTGACTGTGTGTTGTGTGGGGTGATGACAGTTACTTTAACATGGCTGTAAAACGAGGTCAAGTGCTTTGCCATTGGTTTGTTGCAAGTAGCCTTAGCGGATGTTGCCTGCAAAGGCCCTCTGTTACGTTGGCCAAAGGGGTGGTGTGTGGAGTGGTCCTAAGGGCGCCGCGACTACTTGGGCACGCGTATCCACACGTATGTCTGCGAGTGGAAGTCGGTCAAGTGTTGGTCTTCAGGTCACCAAATGGAACAGGCGTTTACGAAAGCACATGACGTTGGGGCAGCGGGCTTCGGAGAACAAAAGGGGCAGGAGGAATTATGGCTCTCCGCCACAGGCTAGTAGGCTTAAATAGCCATTCTAGTCTCCCCTGTCTTTGCCTACCTATGACATAAACCGCTGTGTAGCACAACAGGACGAATGAGGCCCGTAATCGATCGATGAGCGCCTATCCTAACAAAAACGGCAAGGCAATGAGTCTGTGGCGCAGTAGTTAGAGCGTTGGACTTCTAATAAACAGAATACGTGTTCAAGCCTCCGGTGCTGCAATACCTGAAGTAGGGTAGGACCGGTTGATAAAAACAAGGGGCCGGTGGCTCAATCCATGACCAAAAGGTCGCGGGTTCGAATCTAGATCTAGGAAATTCAGAAGACCTTAGAAGCAGAAAAAACCTTAGGCGGATAGTATTGTCGGCAAAGACAAGGGCAACTGGAATGGCCATTTCTGGCTTACTAGCCATCATTAGCCATTCAGAACCAACCTCTAGTGATGCCTCATCTGAGGCTCAAACTCGCCACCTTTTGGACAGCGTCTAACACCTTAGCCCTTTAATCATGAGCTCGTTGTCTTGCCCGTTTAGATCGGGAGAGATTGACACTCGTTGATGAGTGTTCACCACGGCTTTTAGCGCACGGTGATAGCTGCAGATGCAACAGCTTGTTTATAGTGACGAAAAAACGCTGAATCGTTGATCTTTTTCTTTCTCCCACTTCTACCAGCGTCAGACCACTGTCCGAGTCGGTCCGTTGCCTAGTGCTATGTGGGCACAGCGGCTGACAAGGCCACCGAGCACCTCTACGCGCTCTACAGCATGGCCTGACCGCCTTGACACACATTTCACAAACCTTAAACAATCAGGATACAAGGAGCCGTCGCCATCTGACTCCCAGTCCATTCATCAGCCACTACACATGCCGGTTTGATGACGCCGTCTGGTAAAATGATCATCTGGCATGTGCCAGTACAAGTGGTAGTTAGTCGTTCACTGATGGTTCGACCGTCGATGCCGATGTTTCCCCTTCTGTAACTTGCTCAGAACACCATAGCAGCAGAAAAAACTGTATGCAGATAGCATTGCCTGCAAAGAGAAAGGAAACTGAAATAGCAACTTCTGGCTTGCTAGCCGTCGTCAGCTAGTCCTACCCAATCCTAAGTGGTGCCCCACCGGAGGTTCGAAAAATACTTTGCCAACTAACCAAGGAGGCGGAAGGAAGGCCGGTGATCGCACTACCATTGAGGCCAGAACTGTCTCCCTTGTAGTCAGCCTTCTTTTGCTCGCTCGAGAGGATGGCTTGGACTCGAGCCAGACAGAGGCCCATGCAGCGTTCGAGGCCGGAGGAGAATTTGGCTTCAATTTGGCGTTGGAGGAGCTGCCGCCGCAAAGCGCACTCCTGTAGGATGGCGGGGCTTCCACTATAGTGGGAGAAAAAATACGAGAAAACATGTCGTGGGACCCTCAGGATTATGACAAAAACCGCGATGGGCTCCTCCTGACATGCTTCAAACACTCTCAGCACAGGCCATCCGATTCGAATATACTCTCCACCCCCTCGGGCGACAGTTTTTCTCCTTAAATCTCCAAAAAGGCATTAAAACCCCTAGACTTTCTGAACAATGCCTAAGGAGTTTTTTCACTGTCAGCTCTCCTTTACCCAGTTCCAATTACTGGCAACGCCACTGTTTTGAAATATCCTGTTGAAAAAAAATGCATCGCATAACTGATCTGTACCAATAGAGAGTTCAAAGGTATTTACCTACATTTCCCTCAATAAAACCTGACCTGACCTGGCCTGAATTACCACTTCTAACACCACACAAACTCCAACAGCACGAGTTATTTGTAAAATCAACGCTACTCACAGTACTACTTAAATAATGATATAGTGAAGGTGTGTGTGTGTGTTGAGATGCATATGACGCACTGGCATGTAATTAAAAGGGGGTTTTCAAGGCATTGCCTATTACCCTCACCAAATAAACTTAAAAAACTAAAGGATTCAACTTACGAGAAAGCAGACTAATGGAGATTAAGGGAGGCATCAGCATTTTGTTGCGGCATTCAACCATTCAGGTAGACATCGCCCGCACTAACCGGGGTATCGTATTTCCTATTATATAATTTACCTTATCTCACGCTCACCTGAAGCCTAGAGGTCGCCATCTGAATCAGCCGCTAGCTTTTAATATGATAACAGAAATATTGCTGACAATGACAAGGACTGACTGAATCGTCTGCAGTTTTCAGTGGGAATAACCAACCTAAGATTTTCGCGTACTCGTGGCTTGGTTACAGGGCCGTTTAATTATTTAAAATCTGCCGCGGTAGCATATGAATAAGCAAGATATTATGAGTGAGGGTAGCATTTTTCGAGCTCACTGTGAAAGAAAAGAGGGTCAAGTAAAAAAATTAATGGACGAAACACCGATTTTCCCGCACAAACGACCAATACAAATGGTGAAAACGAGAGGTTCGCGAAAATTAACTGCACAAGGAGGGTAAGTGACCGAAGACAATTAGTTGTCCAATTGACTGTTCAATCCTAGCATGGGACTTTTCGCAGAAGGAAGTTGACCACGTTGAGTTTGCATACGAACGCCGGCTGAGTAATCTAGACTATGCCGAAGATATCTCCTAATAAGGTGTAGGATTAGGTAATGTGCAGTTTATGATGTGACGAGGTCGCTTAATATTCAATTATCTTCGTGGAGATTCTAACTCAAGTTTGGGAAAGAAAACAAGGCTTTACTGACAGAATTCTTGGACCATCAAAGAACTAGGCCAGTTTAGAAAAAAATAGGGGTTCGTATTTGGTAGGTGTGCGTGTGTGTATATAGTAAAAGGATCACAGGACATACTTAAAGAGTGGCCCGATGAATTCGTTGACCGCTTTTTCGAAGAAAGTGAACAGACTGGTGCCCTCGTTCACCGCCGCAAAGAAGGTCAGATTTGGTTCCGAGGTCTTGGGATCATACGAGTTGATAGCTAGATATGGAGGCAGTAAAGACGAGGGAGAACAAACATGAAGTTGCGAACAGTCGGCGTTAAAAGGCAGAGTCGCAAAGAATGAAAAAAAACCTACACTGCAGAGCAAGGGTGATGCCATAGTCGAGGTGCTCCGTCACGAGAAATCGCGACAGGAGCTCGTAGAGACGTTGGCCAAATGAGGCCCGTTCTGATGGCGGCGATAACTGAAGAAAAGAGGTGTAAAATAGGAGGTTATTAAGAGGCCTACGAGCGTACAAAGCAGTCTGACATGAGAGAGTACCATGGGAGACGTTTTGCACGCAAATGGTAGTATTTTTGTTGTAGAGGAAATCCTTAATCTCGACGCCACCGGTCCACGCAAACTTTTTGTTATAACCTTGTGTGAGCCTGCGTCGACACTGGTTATATCCTTGCGTTGAATATTAGGGAAGGAAGGCGGACAGGATAGCAGATAGTAGTTTACTGTCACTGGTTCTGTTTGTACATCAGCTCTGTCTTCTGTGTCCAGAAGCTTGCTCTTGTCTGCAGCTCGTCCTGTGTCCGTCAGCAGCGTGTCTTCTGTCGTCGGTCTCGTCTCGACAACAGCAGGTCTCGGCAAGAGAGTCTTTTGTCGCCAGTAGCAGAATCTCGTGTCACCAGCAGACGAATCTCGTCTAGGGCAACAAATTCCCGCGTCACCAGCAGCAAAATGCCGACTCCAGTGGTGGTAGCGTACTTAAGGACCGGCAGTCTTTCTCCTCCATTGGTTCCGCCGCTTGTGGCCCATGCGAGCAGGCATCGTGCGGTGACCTCAGCGTGACAGTCCAGTGGCTGTGCCACGCGTCCTCGCCTGGTGTCGGCCCTTGAAAGTCGCGCTCTTGGCCCGTTCTGCATGCATCCGCTGGCATGTGGGCTTCCATTGTTCACGTGACCTCAGGACGGCCCGAATGCTGGGCCGTCCTAACACAATTGCCATCTGGTAGCCTAATACCTGATTGGGTCAGGGAGCAGGAAACAGACACCAGATATTTGAACCGCGTTAGGTTGAAATTGGGGCGTAGTCCGTCGGCAGAGCGTGGAGGTTAATTTGACCCGGAGAAGGCAACGTAATATTAATTTTTACCTTAAAAACAGTCGTTTTAGGGTTGTATGGCGTTGTAGGACGTAGTGTTGGTTTATTATTTACAAACAGGGACGTTATTGTGAAATTTAATGAGTTAGGAAATCTACCATATTCAAATACAGACATTCCAAGATACTGAATTATGAAGGTAAAGGCTTCTTCGGGAAGATTGAAACTTTATTGTGTACATTTTCGAGGCAGGCTCCCCCACTCGTCTTCAGACCTGATAAAATGTGCAACGACCAGAAAAATCAATATTTATCTGAAGTGCACGTCGGTTGGCAGAATTGTCAGTCTATACTAGTAGGCAATAGGTGTATTTCGTCATTCTGCTGTGGTTAGTGGCACGCATTGAATTTGGCCTTGAGGTAATTATAGCTGGCGTCCAAATCGATATGCCTATTGATGCATGCCTCGTCTGAGTGCATTGCTTCTAGGAATTCAGGGCCTGTTCTAGTTGGATAAGTGCCAACAATCTGTGTGTTCCCCCATGCGAATTTGTTGCCAGTTTTTCATTGTGGGCATAGCCACTAGGGATAAATGGTCTCGTCTTCTGACCGCTGATTGGTGTTGATGTATGCGGGTTGAGGCGCAGCTCCCAGTTTGGCCACAATAAACTGCATGACAATTGGAACAGGGTATCTTGTAGACAATCTCTCTTCTTTCAAGATAGCCAACCCTGTCCTTAGGATGTATAAGCTGTGGTCGTAAGTTGGTTGCGGGTTGGTGTGCCACTTGTATCTGGTATTTTTTTGTTGTTGTCGTTCGACAAGCTCAGATACACTTTTTTACGTATGGGAGAGTTCACCATGTTAGTGTTTTCGATACCTCGTTGGCCGTGCCATTTGAAATGCCTTTGTATACAGTCAACCTGACGCGCTTGGAAGCAACAGTTGTGGCGTAGAAAGCTACCGACAGACAGGACTGGTAGCCGGGCTGCAGTTTATCCCTTTTAATATGACTTTTATAGCACTTCAGAAGTAGAGGATGCGCTCACTGTTGCAAGAAGTTTATTTGCCTGACGTTTCGGGATCTGTCGAGAACCCTTCGTCAGAGGTGACTGTAGAATAGGATGATGCATGCACAAATTAGGGTGGTAAATGTAAAGCACACAGTATTTATAGTTCGTAGAGGCCACGCGACCACATGCGCACTCTAATTATCAGCCCCCGTAACCACCGTTGGAGGTCGTAATTGGCGCGGCGATGGCTTGACGGTCTGCGATTTCGTCCTTCGTGTTGGAAGCAGGCTTGATAATTGCGCGACAATTATGTTCGCTGTCGTCGGAGTTGTTGCTGGGCCCGGTCCCATCCGCGTGACTGATTCTCCTACACAGACGACGTGTCAGTACGGAGTATGGATTGGGCAATTCTTTGCACTTGTTAACTGTAAGGATGACCGAGTACGTGATCCAGATAGACAGACATCCCGAGGTCACGCCAGAACAAGGCGCGCGAACATGCCTGTCCGGCGCATACAGAACGGGCCAAGTCACGCGACCTTCAAAGGGCGGACATTAGGCTAGGACAAAGGAGGCACGCGTGAACAAGACTGCCTTGGGACTGCGTTGCTGCTATCAGTGAGGTCAAGCTGAGGACAGATGCACAGGCACGCGTTAGCGAGTGCGCGCACAGCCTTGGAGAGCCAATGGGGAGCAATGACTACTGCTTCTTACATAGCGAGGCTGCCGACGACAAGACATTCTGTTGTCCTAGACGTTAAACTACTGCGGAGACGAGACCGACCACAGAAGACAAGCCACTGGACACACAGGAAACAGAGTTGATGTACTAGTACAATTTGTTATCCTGTTCAGTCTTCGCTTCCTAACACGTATTGGGGGACATAACCATTGTTGACACAGGAACACACTAGGTTACAACATTAACTGACTGTCGGCCTGACAATCGTGACTCGAGCAGCTTGTGGCACACGTGGTTGTCATCACCTCTTGTGATGATTTAGGCCTCGTCAAATCTGAGCATATGGCTGGGTCCCGTCGAGTGGGCTGCAACCTGGGAGTTGGTATCTTTTTCCTCCCCGCCGCTGCATGCTCGGCCATTCGCGTCCGGAGTAATCTTCCGGATTCTCCGACGTAGTTGCTTTGTCCACATCTGCACCAGATCCGGTAAACGACTCCAGCCGTTTCCTAGCGTGACAGTGGGTCTTTCGGTCTCATGACCCGGAACTTGATGGTTGCTTCTGGCCTGTGCGCACTCCTGCATAAAACTGGAGATCCCCCCTCTTAAACTACTCTTGATTCTCATAAGCTTAAGCGGCAGGTCCTGTGCGACAGGGGTAGGCGGACCGGCCGGCTTTTTCAGTCACCGTATAGCAGTTGTAGCGCTTGCAGCAGTAAAAAAGATTGCCCATCCAGGGGCAAAGGGACTCACAATAATGCACCGTTTGGCCGACTGCCGGACGTCATCGAGCATGTTTATGGCAACCTCCTGGGAGAGCAGGATCATGTCAGACACCAGTTCGCGGTCATTGCCGAGATGCAGGCGGGCCTGAAGGTCGCGACGCAGTTCGTTGAGTCTGAAAAAAGGGGAGAACAGTCAGGGCAGTCATTTAGAAGGTGGATTGGAAAAGAAGGCGGCCAGTAGATGGTCAAGTGAGGGAAGTTTTTTGTAAGTTTAAGGAGCAGCCAACTTTCGCAGAATCGCGTACGATTAAACCCCTCGTTGTCCAGACAACTGATAGGAATTGTGGATAATTAAGTAACATTATGGCCACCGGTGCACGTCTGAAGTGTCCCTAAGCACAGGATTCATGACCTTTACTCAGGTTTTTCCCTCAGGAGCTTGTCTTTCTAGCTACCGCGGTCCATCGAAGTAGGATTTCCCAGCTCTATGCACAGTCCAGACGACCTAACTACGTCGCCTCGAGCATGCTTGAAACAGCCGAGGCACCTGTTTTCTGACTGTATGGGTTTCATGCTTCCTTTGTCTACAAAATAATTGCTACTAATATCTTTTTCTAAGAGTAAAATAAGCAAACAGTAAAAGGCTTGTCAGTTTCAAGGGAAGCCCACGCGTGAAACCTGACAACTAAGAGAGAAGTCAACTGCTTATAAAAGGAGAGGAGCCACTTTAGATACTATCTAACCGAAAAGACAGGTCAAAATCCCGAGAAGATGGAACCAATCGCATGTAACCCGACTTTTTCCAGAGGTCGATATTAAAATGGTACACAGCAACGGCCACATGTGAAATAAGCAGATTGCCGATATCACGAATATGCAGTCACAGTGCATGCCGCCAAAGCTGGGACCCAATCTGGTAAATCAACTACCTACCAAAAAGGCGCAAACCACAAAACTATTAGGACAGGGGATAATTCGCCTCGGCCTAGAAATCTAAACGGCGAATATACTTAGTGAATATTACCATAACGTACCGGCTTATTTGATTTAAGTAGGCATATTAAATTAGGATAGAGTTCTGGCTGGGTTAGATGAAATGGTTAAGGGGACAGGTTAAGGTGAAACTTCGGTTAACAAAATAGGATTAAAGAGACGGTTGGGGTTAAGTTGGCCTACCGTCGATTGTGCTTCCCAATCCAATTTCCTTTAAAAAACACCTTTAGATTTTCTGTTTGCTGCCCATTTAAACGCCGTCTAATTTGTATATTTCCTACTAGGCACCTCAGTAGACCTTACACGCATAAACTAAGTACTTATTTGGCAGACTCAACAAAAAATGGGTCAGTATAGATATTTTGTATTGGACTGAGTAACTGATAAATCAGGAATTAACTCAGCCTTTAGTTGAACGATGGATATTTAAATCATATAGCCAAGGAAATGGTGAGGAGTTAATCAAATATAAATTATTGCCTTGGTAACTATAGGATTTTAACTTATAGTAAATGACATTGTCTAATTCGAAATAACTACATTGAGGTTGATTTTGAACCAAATGCAGCCATCCAATCAATACAAAGCGGTTGCTAAGCTATACTAAGCTGTTGCACACAAGATTTGAACCCCAGAACTTCATTTTCATTCGTGCTAGATCCTTGGTAGTGATATAGCTTCTATTGTGCTATTCGAAGCAAGATTGTAACTTGTACGAAAAATTGAAAGCATGACAATAGCAAATTTCTAGTGACAAAAGCTGCAAGCGCAAGCAGAAACCGTAAAGTACGACATGCTCATCAGCTTTACAGGGTATAATCCTCAACAAATAATGTCCCTGAACTCCCAAATGACGATTCGGCAGAAGAAAAAGGATTGCCTGAAAGCCAATAAAAAGAAGAGCCACATTCTGATCAAAAATGAACTATTTTCTAAAAGACTGAGTTATTTCTAAATTTACTTATTCAATAAAAAGTGACCAAAACATTTCATAATAACTCCTTAACTGCACGTTAACTACTGAATTCGGAAGGATATCAATCCATAACAGGATTAATTATAGCTGAACAGTTGTTTAATATCTGACAGAAAGACCTAGTTTTCTGAAAACAAACTTATGTTAGAAATGCGAGTAAATTTTAAATGCCTTCTGCTGCCTCCGTTAGTTGCATCGCTCATCTGCCCTACTCATAATACTAATATTTTCACTCTAGCCGTTTAATCGGAGGTTCTGTGTTGTACCCTCTATGTCCAAACTAGTGTGATCTAGCCGTCTATTGTCGAATACAGAGACCACTAGGGAACTATTTCTCACACAAGCAAAGTCCCGAAAGCACTAGCCCCTGCAAGGTTCGTTCGGACTTGGCCAATGAGACTCGAAATATCACACAAGGACGCATGAAAGTTCGACCGTCGATTCCGATGATGTCTAAAGGCCAAAGCGCGGATGTGCAGGGATGATGACTGCAGGCTTGCCTTACACTCTCTCGTCTCTCGCCCACAGAGCCCGATGTCAAGACATGACATGAGGATGGAGTGCCGACCAAACTCATTCTCATCATTAAGGCCTACTATCAGTCTACCACCGCACGAATCCTGGTCCACAACAATCTCTCTCAATCGTTCGATATCCGGTCTGCTGTTCGACAGGGCTGCGTCCTTTCGACCATTCCGTTTAATTACGTCATTGACTGGATTCTCAGCAAGGCCCTACATGAAGAGGACGGTATTGAGCTTGCACCCGGACGCCGGGTAACTGATCGTGACTACGCCAATGATATTGCGCTGTTAGCCTCAAGCTTTCGTGGTCTACAGTCGGTAGTGTCGCGATTGAATGAAAACGCTATGTCGGTTGGCATGTCCATAAATGCCAGAAAGACGAAGTTACTCTCCAGCTGCATCCCTGACCAGGAGAAGGCTACCCTGGGGATTAATGGACATCAACTTGAAGAAGCAAACAACTTTAAATACCTCGAGGCGAGGCTGCTAACGATTGGGCAGAGCAAGGACGACATTGTCTCCCGTATCGATGCTACTCGCTGGGTTTTCTCAATCCTTCGAAAGCGATATCTCCATCGCCACGAAGATTCGTGTATACCGTGCATCCATCCAGACAGTCCTCCTCTATGGATGTGAATGCTGGGCTGTGCGCGCTGAAGATGAGCGAAGACTGGAGGTCTTTGACCACCAGTGCCTACGGACGATCCTGCGAGTTAAGTATAGCGACTTCGTCTCGAATGAGGCAGTCCGCACCCGCTGCGATCGTATCACGAGGATATCTCAGGCCATTTGACACGTTTTGACACGTTCTCCGTCGTCCGCCCCACGAGCTTTGCTATGCTGCCCTTGACCCACCGCCACAGCCCACCTGGGAACGTCGAAGAGGAGGGCAACTGAAGACTTGGCCCGACACCGTCCGACAATAGATGGAAGCAGTTCCTGGACATTCTATCTTCGGTCTCCGTCGCTGGAGGAGAGACTGGGTGGAGCTTTCCAGATCCGCTGCCGCCAATCGTCACGCATGGAGAGGTACCGCTCGTGACATCATTGAGGCCGGCTAGATCAGGCATGATCCCAGCCGTACCAAGTACAAGTAAGCCGGTGTCAAGAAGACCGTAGGCAGGATTGGGCGCAGGTGGGAGGCGCGACCGGAGCCGACCACCACGAGAACTTAGATTGGACAGCGTGACAGAGTACCATAAAGCCTACGGATGGCTGGGAACTGAGTCTGCATCTACGCGTGTCACCGGTGTTGGGAATGCCTCCATTCCCACGATGAGTCATTTCACAGAAAGGCCCCGAGCGCAGCCGCCCTGAGAGCGCACATCGCGACTATCGATTTTCTCTCAGATCTGATTGGTCCATTGACGCCGACGCTTTCTCATCAAGCGGACTGAATAAATACACGTAGCATTTTTGCGACAGTGACGTGCATTGACTTGTTCTTCTTGTGGTCATTTGCCTCCTTTTCCTCGCCGACCGATCCCGGTGTCAAGACAGAGTCATGAAGACCGAAAGCAGGACTGGATGCAGGTGGGAAGTGCGACCGAAGCCACCACCCCGATAACTCGGATCCCACGGAATGGGAGTGCCATAAAGGCTATGGGTGACTGGTGACTGAGTCGACACCTGTGGCGGACATCCATCAATTCTGTCCCTTTCGTTTTTTAAGGGTCCGCTGCTCGAGGGTCACAGGCAACTGTACCAATACTTCCCTTCACTGGCGCCCCCATTCCCCGATGCTTGATTTCGCAGCTGCTTCTGGTTAACCGATAACAGATACGTCCGCGTCCCCTGTCCTTCGGCATTCTGACGGCCAAGACAATCCCGCTGACTAAAAGGCGGCCACCAGAGTTGACCTCAGCTTACTCACACACACACACGCCCGTCCAAATAAGCGCGCCTGCCCAAGGGCCACTGAAATACGCCACCTCTCGGTCGATGCAGCAAAGACCTCTTCAGGCGACATCCCCTCGGGCAATTGCAACACACGAATAGCAAAACACTTAAACTCGCTTTACAGTCATGTAAAAGTAGCTGCCATCATCACATCCCACAGTCAACACTAGCCCTGGCTTCGCCAGTGACCACTGCCGCCTGAGACAGCCACTGGCAGTTCTGTACACAGTAAACCACTCCTTCTGGTGACTTCTGCCTTGTATCTGCCACCTGCGATTCGGTCTGATGATTGTAGTGCGATCCGAGTACAAACATTACTGAGTCCGCTTCACACCTACGCGTGTCACCTACGCCCAATGTAAGCGGCGGCACAAATTCCAGCTCACACAGCCCAGACCTCCATGATACGCAAACACACCCTAACATACACCACCTGGTCAGAGTCCACATCTGATCAAGATTTTAGCACAACTGGAGACTAGGGACGGCAGTTTGCATCCCAGCTCACGCTGTTTTTTGATGCCCTCATCAATTCAGACAGACTTTAAAGAAACCATGCACACAAAGAATTTCCATGTCATCATTTCACAGTTTATTACGTATTGTTATCCAAATTGTGTTCTAAAAACAGGGCTGCCTTCGGTTTTAAAATGTTTTCCGATTACTCAAGAGTGTTTGGTTCAGCTTTTAGTTGCACTTGCAACTGATATGAACCGTATCATATACTCCATACGGGGCATTAGCAAACGGATAGACGCAATGCTGCTTGAACAGACGTTTTGAGAGCTTAAGTATTTGGTTGTTACAAAGTTTCTTAAACCGAAAACTACATTTTATACACATATTATATGAAAGGTGTTTGCATTCACAAGTATATAGAAAATGAAAAGAATTTACGGTATCTAGGCGGTACTTTTTCAACATGTCTACGGGAAGAAAGCCTAGAACACGAAAATTCGTGAAATATTTAGCGAACTTTCAAAGACAAACTGATACTTGTTATTATCAATACCCGAAATATCTATAAGGAAATTTTACAAAAGGACAATTCGTTAATGTACGCAAGTGGAATTTTTACGATTTTCCCTGACAATTCTACTTGAATTTATTGGCCACAGTTACGGCCATTTTACACGTGGAGAAGAAGTAGTTTCGAGCGCCGGAATCGTAGTTTTATTTGTCTGAGCTTTCGAACTCTTGCGGGAGTTCATCGTCAGAGATCTCTGATGATTGACTCCCGCAAGAGTTCAAAAGTTGAGAAAAATGAAACTACTTATTCTCAATTTATGCACATACCTGGGATGCGAACTCTTGCATGAATCCGTAATTTTACACGCTTTCAGAATCTGTTGTTTTTGAAAAGAAAATTGCGATTTCTCAACAAAGCAACACAGTGGAACCTCGGCTAACGAGTTTATTCAGCTTCGACACCGAACTCATCACGTGAAGCGCTCGCGCTGCGAACCAGTTCACTGATTGGCTGTAGGTGAACGACGACTAATGCCCTGGGAGCAAGACCCAACGCCGTACACACGCACTGACAACTCGTTAACTGAGCGGAAGCTCGTCAATCGAAACACATTTTCTGTGAGTAGCTAACTCTTCGCCTAAAATGCTCGTAGATGGGGCTGCTCTTCACTCGAGATTCCACTGTAGTGCTTTTTATATTTTATATTCGCTTAATGATTGACAGGTTCCAAAGCACAAGAGCGATCGTGTAGGAATGCAGATAAGGCGACACAGTCAGATGGTGGATGGTTGCGCGCATAACATGTGTGTGCTTGCTGCAACAAGGGTGCACGGGAAGAGAATCAGGTTAATAGTTCACTACACTCTCCTCACAGCGAAAAAGCTCACGCGCTTTAATCGATCGCGGTGAACTAAAGCCAGTGGCTTGGAAGGTTGCCAATTGACGGGATAAGTCGGACCACGCTGTCAGCACCCTGTGTGCGCTTGTGCGGATTGGCTGACTGAGAATCAGACCGCAATGCGCCTTCTCATTGTGGCCCTCTTGACATTCCCACTCAGTTAGGATCCGAGCCAACCCCAATCTTCTGTCTTCTTGACACTGCCTTGACACCGGGCCCAGGTATGAGAATGGAGTAGAAAGTGAGTTAGATGCAGTGCAAGTCAGCGTTCCTGATGGGGGTAGTTCAGACCGCGTTTTAAAACTACCGTATAAACTTGTATGGAGTGACTGACTGAGAATCAGACCGCAATGGCGTCTTTTCAGTGCGGATTTATGGCCCTCACACTCGGCCAGCATCCCAGCCAACTCTCCCCGCCCCTTAATGCTGTTTTCTTGGATGCGGTGATCCACAGTGCGCGGACCTGCCCCCTCTCCCATCTTATCGACGCTATACTGACACCGGGTTCAGGTATGAGAGTGGAACAGAAAGTGAGGTAGATGCGTAGCAGGTCGGCGTCCCTGTATCAGCCTGCTGTGGAACACACGGTGAAACTCGTCGAAACCGACGGTCCCGTTCTCGTGTGTGTGTGTGTGCCCTCTAAACGAACCGCGTGGTGGATAAGCTGGACCAAAAATGAGACCAGATCAGGGCACGGCAGGCCTTAATCAGGCTGCGCTCCCCTGACAAATGCGAAACAGGCTCACGCATCAGCCACCCATGACTGTCATGGCACTCTCATTCCGTGGGATCGGAGTCAGGCACAGCGGCTCCGGTCGCCAGCGCCCGATCACGCCCCGCAGCCAGTTTTAGATCAGTTCCAGCGTTGGACTCAAACATCCAGAAGGTCATGAAGACTGATGGTATGTCCCTCAACTTGTCAACTCGAGAAAGGCGTAGTAGTATCAATTCAACAAGACCAAGATTCACGCTGACGCTCTCACTCTATTACCTTCTAACTGTACGGCTATGAAACTTATTCCTTCCGTTGTGCCTTGAGGCTCGCTCTTGGACCGCGCCAGCAGTCGCTCAACGGCTAGCATAATGCAGACAGAAATGCATTACCGACTAAGGTAGACGAGGCTGGAATGACCACTTCAGGCTTATTAGCCATCATCAGTCAGCCTTAGCGAAATCCTAAATGTTGCGGCAACGCAGGCTCGAACGCGAGACCTTTTGATCAGACCTGTTGGCTAGAAGTCGAACGCGCTAACCACTGCGCCTTTGACTCATGGCCTTGTTGGTTTCGATCGGTAATATTAACAATGGTAAAATGGGTACTCACCGATATTTTATGGAACTCACTCGTCTCGTTGTACTTAAGGGCTCACACTTGAGATCCGCCAGCAGCCGCGCAGTGCCCAAAAATGTCGAAAAAATGACGCAACCGACTAGACTGGAGTTGGGGATCTGCAGCTGACGACAGCGAATAAGGTAGAAATACGTGTATACTGCAGTCCTAACGTTTGCCAGTAATAGATTGCTTACACAACACTCAAACTATCAGTTTGTGCAGCCTATTACCCTGATATATACTGAACTAAAAGACATCAAAAGGTATCATCTGCCACAACCGGTCACGCCGTTTTGAAGAAATGTGAGTCAATTAGCAGAAAATCCACTGTCACTGTGATCAGGGCCAAAAAACTTAAAATGCGTTTGCAATCGTCTTCGTCATGATTAGGAAACCGAGCAAGAGCAATAGAGATATCAGAGGAAGCGATGACGACAGCCTCATATACCCGGACGCGTGGATATTCCGTTTTGAGTGATTCTGGGAAATGTAGTAGGCAGCCTGGTGGTTCATGAGATGGTTTTTAAGCCAGGTTAGCTCACGATTTTCGTAGTCCTTGAGAAAGTCAGCTGCCAGGCCATTGAGCAGCTTGAAGAGTTGGCCCTCATCGGCCAGGTGATGAAGACGGTCGATGAGTTGGAAGGCGAGACGTTGCAGGCTAGAACACACAGACACAAAGGCCAACTGTCAGTTATTGTGCTTATTGTCATTAACAAGGCAGAAAAAGGTGGTAGTTCACTCTCACCACAAACCAGAGCGCCGAAGAAGAGTAAAAGGTTTTATTGAAAATAGCCAGGTCTACATACTGTGCGATTGATAAATCTCGGTCTCGTTGATGAACGTTCCCCTGACCGCTAACGGAACTCATCTGTCCCACTCTGCTTTGGGCCTCGTCAGAGGCCCTAACAGCCATAACAGTTGGTGTATGTGTGTCGTAGCCCATAGTTGGATCAGGAATCCCCACTGGAAACCAAACTGGGAGTAGTTGGGAGACGGAGAAAAGCCGCGACCTCGACCGGCTTGAGCCACAGG
>JAYGXS010000003.1:79882106-79922873 GCA_036362985.1 Ligula intestinalis
GACCGGGGGACGGTAACCTCGTTTCTCCTCAACAACGACTCTCTGGTGGAGATGCTGGAAGCCTGTCTTGGTGGCAGACTCAGTTGGTAGTATAGGCAGTTGAACGTTCATCAACGAGTGTCAATATTCCCTGACCTAAACCGGCTGGTCAACGAGCTCGTGGCTCAATGATTAGGGCATTTGACTCTGATCAACAAAGTCGCCAGTTTGAAGCTCGAGTGAAGCACCACTTCGGTCTGGGTATGACTGGCTGACGACGACTAATAAGCCAGAAATGGTCATTCCAGTCTCCCCTGTCTCTGTACATTGGGGCGGCTGAGATATCTGGGAAGCCATACATCTTCGTGCAGTTTCGTGTTGCTCTGGGCTAACATTCTATTTTACGATGTTTACTATCCTTTTCGTCACGATATACAGTAGAGTGCTTAACTCATGAAATGTGAAGAGTAAAATTTGAAGGACTGGTTTGACACATATGTGAGGTTGTTTATTTTGTTCACTGAATTGACTTGAGGTGCAAAATGCTGTTTACTAGAAGAGAGTTCAGTTAAGATCAGTGTATTGAAGGAAAAAGTGAACCGACTCCGACTTCTTCTAAGGAATTTCCTACGCTATTAAACGCTACGGCGCATTTTAATGTGTCGGTTGCACTATAAAAGAAAATTAACAGAAGCCAGAAAGGTTTTGAGTAGACTTTTTTCAGAGAACGGAAAAGTTTGTTTTGCCCTCATGAAAATGAGGTGCATACAAGTAAGACAGATGGCATTGTTTTCGAAAATCGAAGGCGGATTCGGTTTAAGAAATATATGTTTTGCAAATCTGGTACGTTTTGTGCCGTAAAATTAAGTAACAAACTTGTGCATCTGTGGTTTGTTTTACAACACCAAAAATAAGGACAGTAGACAACAGCATACATGAACACCCGCGACATGCCTTACGCCTTGAAAGGGAATTGGCAGTCGAGTGCGAGTTTTTTTCAAAATCTTAGTATGCATTCTGCCATTCTGTTGTGTACTTCCAATCTTACAACGCAGCCTAAAAGTAAACAAATATACTGAAAATATGCTCCAGTATATACAGGAAAGTGAATTCAGTCACTTTCAGCCGAAGGTTTACCACCTAATTTTAAGGAAGTAAAAAACTGGTAAAAAGTGTTAGGATATTAGCCAGGAGGCTTTCCTGAGGCGTCGAGCCTAGCCAATTGTCTTTGTTTGTTAGCTCTGACCGCATACAGGCGATGAATGTCCACGCGAGATGACCTTAACTTCTGGAGAGGGCACATAGGCTCGCGCGCGCCACTGGTCGCAGTTGTCCCAAAGTGCCAATCAGGCTATAGGCGAACGCGCACTTGACACTGTCCCCCTGACACAGGCAGAGTTGCGGCAGCGGACGCGAGGCCACGCCAGTCCGCTCCCAATACCGGGGCTTGCCCCCGAGGCGGGACAAAGAGCGCGCTGGAGATCAACCAGCGGCAACAGCCACCCGAGACAGCTCCTCCGGGTTTGGTACACAATAAAGATCTGGGTATGGCTATTGTGCCATTCCTGAAGCCGTCTTTACAGGGTGCTAGGGCTGCCAAGAGGGCGAACAGTGTTTTGTTTGCCATTAAGCGAACTTTTGTCGACATAGACAAAAAACTATTCGGCAAAATCTATGGAACATTTATTCGCTCACATCTGGAGTATGGCGTTCAGGCGTGGCGACCATGGATGCACAAAGATAACCAGATGCTGGAAAGAATTCAGCGAAGGGCAACTAAAATTGTGAAGGGCCTTAAGTCTTCATCTTGCGAATGTAGACTAGAAGCACTTAAAGTTTCCCCCCCTGAGTATAGACAAATCCACGGCGACCTCATACAGACGTACCGCCTCGTGAGGAATCGGGAGTGTGCCCAGAAGTTTCATGACTTCTTCGCCTTCGCCGCTTCCACCAACCTCCGTGGGAATTCCCTCAAACTGCGGGAACCCTATCCCATCTAGAGTTTCGCAAGCAGTCGTTCTCACAACGGGTCATCGGTGCCTGGAACAGACTGCCCAAGGAGGTCGTAATGGCGAACTCCACAGATGCGCTTAAACGGAAACTGGATGAACATCTACTTAAAAGTTACCGTTCATATGTACAAGGAAGCAGGAATAATTTACGCCACGGAAATACTTATAGATAAAACTTTACATTTATATATGCTACTCACTATTTTACAGTAACACATTTTATGTTGGATATATTATGTACACAAGAGACTATTCTGACCGCTCACACGCACACGTTAAAATTTGTACATGTATATATGTTACTCACTGTTTATAGTGAAATATTTTATGTTGGATAGTTCATGCATGCTGTTTTCAATAGGGTCTTCAAAGGCATTGCCTACTACCCTAAATATACTGAACTAAAGCCTCCTCTGGGTGGATTCAAAAATTATGCCCTTCTTATTGTGTTCGGCTTTGGGGATTTCAACAAGGCGTAATTCGACGGTGACACACGTCAGGTGTCATCGTTATAACAATAGCGATGCTGAACCTGTCGTTATAACAAAACGTTCCCATTATTATCCGCACAGTACGCAAATATCTTAACGTCCCTCAAACAATGTATACAGCGAAAGAGCAACTAGCCATTCACCCGAAAACATGTTGGAATGCATCCTTGAACTTCGGACTGTTTGGTAATGCTCGGAAGCATATCTATCCGAAACTTTCGCAAAAGGATTACTATTGAAAGTAATTCTACTTGTGTCGCATTATTCGCTCGGTTTTTTTTGCACAAACAGGCTTTTTCTAAAATTAAGACATAATTTTACCTAATAACTCTGATTTTTCGCTTTTTTCGGAATTTTCCACTTACCTAATGAACATACTACTTCTAAACAACGTAATATTACTTGCCAAACTACAATATGTCTTATTTTTTACTAGGAATGGCTCCGTTACAGCCGCCATTCTTTTGGTACCGTTACGTTGATAACATGTTTGTTATCGTCAAGAAAGACAAGCTGCAAAATTACCATGATCACCCTAACTCGACCTTCCCAGATATAAAATTCGCTAAGGAAGAAGAAGGGGGAGCAGCAGTTACCCTTCCTTCAGCGAAACAGGAGCAGACGTCTACAGGAAGGCCATGAACACCAGGCAGCCTCCTTATTCTCACAGCAACCATCCGGTAGGTCACAAAGGAAGCTGTGCGAGAACACGGCATCCCAGAGGACAAAGTACATGAGGCCTGTTCTTTCAACGACTAGTTTAGGCAGAAAAGCTATCCGAAGACGTGTGCGCCTTCCGAGATTCCAACTAGAACCAACCCCAACGGTATGATGTGTGCTGCCATAAATCAAGGAAGGGTCATGCGCGACCGAGAGCATTGGGACTAGGCGTCGGAATTGCGCCCCGGATCAAGGCCACCATGCACAACAGGGTCGTAACAATTAGGAAGCCATTAAATCCGAGTGAGCGCAGTCGGGTGTAGTATATCTCGCACCTTGTCTAAACTGTCCACGAAATTACACATCACAGTATGCTTGAATCGCGCATACACGAGCATGAGCTGGCTGTGAGAGACAGGGTGATGGATTGTCACAAGAGGCTGCCCACAGCCACGAAACGGGTCACAAGTTTAACCTCACAGCTACGAGGATAATCACCCACGCCAGAAACAAGACAAGCCGGGAAGTTATTAAAGCCTGGGACTCCCGTGGGAATTCGGCCTATCGCCTTATCGATCTGGCATCGGTATACAGAGCCCTGCGCAGTCACCTCTGGACTAGTGTCACTAGTGCAGGCTTTCTGGCGGCGACCTAATGGAGAAGTTTCCAGTTTCCTCAACCTTCTGTTTCTGGTATGGAACTCCTGTTGAAAAGGTGTTTAAATTTCCGACCGAGTTCAGCACAACTCTAATGCGCACTACTGCACGGACATCTATAAACATTATATCGGCAGTCTAAAATTCTCGTTCATTTCGTAATAATACAAACCCCACTTCAGATTTGCAAAGGGGATAGCTCCTGAGTTCAAATGTGAGAACTTTAAGTTGTTTGACGGAACAAGTTGGGATTCTTGCTGACACTTTGGAGTCCTTGGTCAGCTCTCCATTCTCAAAGCGCCTATTGCTAATGTTGATCAGCGACATCAGCCAGTCACAGTGAGATAACCGTGCTAACTGCCAACAGCAGGCAGTCACATGTTGACCATAACATAACTTGTGATAAAAAAAATAAGCACTTACTTGCAGTATTCTCGCGAGAGATTTACCAGGAAGACATCGGACGGCATTTCTGCCTTAACGTTATTTTGAAAATGAACCTAAGTCAGAAAAAGAAATGTGTGAAACTGGCGGCACACACATACAGAAGGCATCAGATGACGTTTAAAAATGGACACAAAACAACTGTGACTACCAAATTGGGCCGCAAAAGAGAGCGCCGTTTGTCGAGGAGATATGGCGACGCGAGGAAGGCCAAAGGGAGAGATTGGCTTATTTTAGAGATCACTACTACACCACGAGATGTGCTGTCGTACAAAGTTCATCACTTGAGGCTACTTAACGTATACAAGCTCAACACGGGGATTTCATATGCAGTCGTTAGCGCACCTCAAAAAAGCTGGGTGATCAACAGGGAGTCATTTTGGCAGGGCATGTCTATGTGATCCTACTAAACGCCAAGGAACGCCCTAAAATACCAGAAAATAGTTGGCGTGTAATACGGGAACGGTAGCAATACCGGAAGGACAGTTTAAAGGAAGGAAGATAGTGGCACTACCGTTGAGCCACGGGCTCCTTGTTTTTATCAACTAGCCATACCAACCGCAGGTGTTACAGCATTGAAAAGAATGCAGTGTTGAATTGAACGGATTGGAGCTGGGACTCGTCAAACAGTCCTCTTATCATCCACTTTTAGCTCGACTCTTGATAGGACAATGACTAGAGAATGTTAAACTGTACTGTTTATCATTAACACGGGCGCCAAACAGTGCCACAAACATCTGTTGACTTAGTGCTCAAATGAAGGGCATGCAACAAATCAGGTTGGTTCAAAGTTCCACATGCGGGTTTGCAATGACAGACCGATGCGCGATGGCAAGCTGGCAACGCTCAGCACTCACAAAGCATGTTCTCCTTCGTACATGTCTTAAAGTTGCGGTCAAGGATGAGCGATCTACTATAACCGCAAACGTAAGCAAGCCTCAAGCTTTAGTGGTCTACAGTCAGTAGTGTCGCGGTTAAATGAGATCGCTATGTCGGTTGGCATGTCCATAAATTCCGGAAAGACAAAGTTGTTCTCGAGCTGCATCCCTGACCAGGAAAAGGCACCCCTGAGGATTAAAGGCCATCAACTTGAAGAAGTAGACAGCTTTAAATACCTCAGGGCGAGGCTGCTACCGAATAGGCAGAGCAAGGACGACATTATCTCCCGTATCGATGCTGATCGCTGGGTTTTCTCAATCCTTCGAAAGCGCCTATGGATCCGACATGACCTTTTGATCGCCACGAAGATTCGTGTATACCGTGCATCCATCCGGTCAGTCCTCCTCTATGGATGTGAATGCTGGGCTGTGCGCGCTGAAGATGAGCGAAGACTGGAGGTCTTTGACCACCAGTGCCTGAGGACGATCCTGCGAGTTAAGTATAGCGACTTCATCTCAAATGAGACAGTCCGCATCCGCTGCGATCGCATCACGAGGATAACTCAAGCCATTCAAGAAAGGCGACTGAGGTGGTTTGGACACGTTCTCCGTCGTCCGCCCCACGAGCTATGCTATGCTGCCCTCGACCCGGCACCGCAGCCCACCTGGAAACGTCGAAGAGGAGGGCAACTGAAGACTTCGCCAGACACCGTCCGTCAAGATATGGAAGTAGTTTTTGGACCTGAACGACTGAAATCTCCGTTCCACTGAAATCTCAAAATGCTCTATTTACACTCTGACATCTTGGCTTTATGGGATGATGAAAAAAATGAGAGGATATGGGATCGCTCCTGCTGACTGGGGCTTAAAAAATATTGTGCTCTTCTTCACGAAGGCAGATAAGACAAAAGGCAAGAATTACAACGGCATAGACCTAATCTGCGTCAATCTCGGGTGATTGCAAACTGTGCGTGGTCTGAGGAGGAGACCCAATCACGCTGATGACTGATCCAAATACATGCTCACACTGCGGTGCAGTTTTCAATCAGTGGCCAGCAACTCTCTGTTTCGTTGACTTCGCCGCCTTGTTTGATTCTGTACGCCTGCGTCGAAAAATGGAACTAGGCGGTATGCCTGTAAAAAATGCAATTTTCCTACTGGTTTCATCACTGCGAGAGCTTTGTGTGACAAGAAGTCTCCTTTACCTTTCGACGGTGTTGCAATCTGACACTTGCCTTGTTCAACTACGCCATTGACCTGATCCTGGCGCGGGGTCTACACGGTTGTGACCACGTAGGATTTTCACCCGGGAGCCAACTGACGGATCTCGATCTCACTGACTATATAGGCCCATTGGCCCCAAACTTTGAGGATATCGAGAATGAATTAACTCTTATTTGACTGCGAAGTACTGCATTGCCGAGCCACGTTGCGTATCAGGTGCCTTTCAGGATAAATAGCTCGCAGGCTACATCATCTTCCGAATCATTGCAGTTCGCAGACCATACAAAAGGTCTATAGAGCCAGAACGAAATCTGGGCAGCCAATGATAACTGCGTTCGCCGAGGCTTTGCCCGGTCAGTTCTCCCGTACTTTCGTGAACGCATGGAAGATGAGCGAGAATTAAAAGTGATCCGGCATTCGGATTAAGTAAACTGATTTGGTTTCGAATGATTCATCAGTAGCTTTGGAACTTTTGACTTGGAAAACCTCCATAACATTTTAAAATAGCACAGTTGGAGGGAAGGCGGGGGCGTGCGTAAATGACAGAAGCATGCAAATTTTTAAACAGTTGCTTTTTGCTCATAAATGAACGAAATCATTACGTGGATTTTCCAGTTTTCGGGTCAATTTGAAAGACACAGTAAGCAGCTAGTCGGGAAAAATAAACCGAGTTTTCTAAACAATTGAAGGGTAGGATCGCGCTACTGAAAACCTGTGTGTGAGTGCTTGAAGCCTTCACTTTAATTAGCTCTAGGTTGGAATTATTTTGAACACGGAAAAGTCGGTCACTTTTGAAAAAACAGAAATTGCAAGAGTGATGAGTGCAAAGATCACAACCTACCTTGAGGTTGCGCGCGAACAGGCTCTGTATAAGGTGGAAAACGACGGTTTCAGGTCGATTAAAGATCTTGTCAATGACCCTTTCGGCCTCCTCAAATGTGTCCGGCAGCGAGGATAAGTCTTTCAAGTCTGAAGGCAGGGTCTGAAGAATAAGAAAAATATTGTAGGAAGCGGATAAGCAGGCAAACTTTGAACACCGACTAGTCCTACCCTTTAACGGGTCCTGCCGGTCGTCCCGCAGAACAAACTCTTGGGCCAGCAGTTCTGGTGGACCTGTTCACAACCTGGCTATCCGAACCACCATCTTTGCAACGCTCCTGAGCCCAGCCGTAACGTTCGGTCGTCTATCCGAGCTCTCCACAAGGCAGCTGTCGCCTCGTCTCTCTCGGATATACCCGCTGATGGCTCCGCCATCAAGACAGGCTATCAGCGCCTGCACCAGAAAGCCGTTGTGGACGCAAAATGCAGCTACCACTCCCCGGTCCTTCTGGGTGGCTACCCACCTCCGATAGCGGTCTCGGAACGACATCTCCCAAAAGTGACACGCTGTACCCCGGCGCAGCTACGCAGTGGCTACTGCATGCTGCTTTGCCATTACCAACACCGGCTCGACCTGTCCGTACCCGACTGCTGTCCCGACTGCGGAGTCTCGCCGCATGACTGCCGCCATCTCTTCGCCTGCAGTTCCCGGCCAGGCACCCAACTTAACCCCGCGGACCTTTGGCTAAAACCGGCTGAGGTCGCGGCTTTTCTCCGTCTCCCAACTGCACTCAGTTTGGACTACAGCAGGGACCACAGATTCAACAAGGGCTACCAACCAACCAACCCTCTAACGGCAAATATTCAAAATGATGAGGTAAAGCAGATGTTAGCGTGTGGCGTGTTAAGCTGTGCGCTTCTTTACCTTATATTACCATCATCCAATTGTACTGATGAATAAAACTACAGGAACTGTATTACAAAATTGTATGAGTCGCTACTATCAGCAGAAGGGGGCCCAATCTTCCAATCAGGAAAATGTCACATTTGGCAAAACTGTTACTGAAAGAAGGGGACAAAACCAAACTCATGCAGAATATGCGCTTACAAAGTGCCACCTCTAAAAGCAATATCGAGGGGGGGGGTGGATTGAAAGCCAAAAATAGAACCAAACAAACTGGACTACAACGACTTTACCTTGAGCAACTCATCAATAAACACATCTGCACAGACGCAATGACTTTTGGTAGAGGCGAGGACTTCCGCAATGCGACGCATCATCTCGCAATTTCCAATGGAAAAATTGTAGCGAAAACGTTTCACTAGTAGATTCTCGAGGTTTTGACTGGCCACTAAATTATGCAAAAGTAAAAATACATAAAGGGGAGACTGTTGAAATGTAACACACCTGTTATCCTCTGTTTGGCACCAAGGAAACGTTCATCATCTGGTAACTCCAGACAGAGTGCGCTAAGAGTTCGGATGCTCGAAGCTTTTTCGAGTAACTGGAAAACATTAGTAAAGAAATGCTGTTGGTGATATACCGAATTTTCCTCAGCTGGAGAGTTGATAGAAAAATTTGAGAATGTGCCACCACCAGCCCCAAGGAACTTAGAGAATTCTAAAATGAGCCTTCGAGCATCTTGGAGATGTTCACGAGGAGCATTTTTGCGTTCTAGCTGTTCGCCCAGATGGATAATCTTGCCGGAGATTTCGTTTATCTTGGTGTCAAGTTGTTTGAAGGAGGTAGTCGCTTCTTCCAGCCTACCGTTGAGCCGCGACATTTCCGCCAGAACGGATGCATTTACTTTCCTGCATTTTTCCTGCACAAATGGGAAAATGGAAGTGCCTTATGGCAATTATTTTGACAGTGTTAAGCGCATTGATCGGATATGAATCCTCAAAAGTGTCGAGTACTTAGAACCAAAAATAAATAAAACTAAAAGGCTAGCAAAGAACTTGAGTGTACTCTTATTGACACTATCTCATAAGTAAAACCGGTAAAAATAAAGACATACACTGAGCATAAGTATGCATTAAAGGCGTGGAAAAGTCGCGCAATGTTATGAGATTGCATTTTGATAAAGATACCTTGCGTGTGAAGGATGGGCCAACGAAGTTGTGTTGCCTCATTTCTTCAGCAATTAAGCGTGAATGGTAATTCGGTTCGCACGACCACTCCACCTGGGGTGAACCCAACTTAAATCCTAACCATAAAGGCTATACAAAAATTCCGGCCTTCACCTCAAATCTAGTAACCCAAATGCCAACACTGTCGTTATCCCTAAACTCGAAACCTAATCTTGAATTAGAAATTCGAGTTAACTCCTAACGCACAACTGAAATAGCAGTCAAATCAACCTAGCGAACGCTTCTAGTAGACCATTGTTTTCAGGACGCCAGCATTTATAATTCACGTCAAACAGCTGGTACAGCGTGTGAGAATAGCAGAAGCCAAAACACATCGATTCAATCATAAGATATAATGCGGATATTTGCAATTGCAAATATCACTTTTATTTAAATAAAAGTGAATAATTTGGAGCAGAAATCGTACATTCATTGAGCTTAAGTCTCAATGCGATAAATGTATTCCCCATGCGCCTAGAAGTTTTCAGTATCAAAGCAATCGAAGTTATAGCCGGATAGACCCGGCACGCATAATTAATTGATCAGTGCGACACGTGTACTGGCATCACACAGAAGGATATATTACCTCTAGAGAGGAAGACTCTGCGAGTGTCTTCAAACGAACAGTTCTAAGTTCATAGAGAGTTTTTTCGAAGTAGGTTCGCAGTTTTGAGGGGTCTATGTCGCCTACATTTGGCAGATTATTGTTAGCTTTGTCGGTGAGTCTGCTCAATAACTCTACGCCATAATCTCGCTAAAAAAAATATGATTTTATAATTTTTAAAACCTTATTATTTCCATTAGCTGTTTCAGTTGCGGTCATAGGGGAATGCAAATGTCCGGATATTGAAATTAAACGGTAAAAAGTCAGTTTGTGCTACACCGGCGGAAAGATCACACAAAACTAGTGACAGAAGACGGAAACTTTATTATTGTGCCAAAGTCACATTTGCGCAAATCCTGGAAGAGGATGGTGTGATCTTTTGTCGGTGAAGATTGAGGGTGTTTATTCCCTTCGGTCGCTCCTTCACCCCTATTACTGTTATCGCTTCGTGCTATCTGTCCCATCTCGCCATCATCTCGATGACCCTCACCCGCAGTTTCCGACAGCCCTGTACGCCCAACCGGCATCTATCTGATCATCTGTGACCACCCCTCACTACAAATGGATCGATTTTACATAGCCTTAGAATTTTTATGCAACGTTATCTCGTCTCTTGGACTTTTTATTCGTTGCTTACAATAAAATATTCTCTTTATTATTATTCCGTTGCCCTTCTTCATCCTCTTTACGTGTGCTTGCGGTGATTAGCAACTCTGTCCTTTGCTACCTAACCGCAGAACTATGTGTCCTTCAAGTGTATGCTAACCTCAACCTCTTTGGCCACTACATCATACGTATTGAAGGGGTAAGGCTTTAGCCCACGGGCTGCCCATGCATATCCAACAATCACAAAAATAGAATTTTAAAAATGGCCTATATGACAACTGTACAGTCAACCTCAGTGGTATGTGTAATGCCGTCGCAAGCTGCTGCGAGCGACGCACTGTAAAATATATCTACAAACGTTTCTTAGCAAACGATAACCGAGTTTGCATTTAAATTTCGCAGTCGATAACTTTCGTCATATCAGCACGCAGACCCAGTGGCCCACACGGACGCGAGATGACCATTCCTCCTCCCAAGCGGCACTGGCGGTACTGACCTGGCTCCAGAAAGCCAACCAAACGAACAACAGCTGTTCGAAATCTGCTGTTGGTACGTTCCTCTTTCCATATCTTTCACTAATCTTTCTTCGTTCGATCTCTTTCATCGACAAACCTCGGTCTAAGAGGGGAGAGCTTGTAGTATTTCTTTCTGTCTGACGCCCTCCTTAATCTTGATGCCACAGACAAGGTCGCTTATGCAAGTGGTTTTCTCGCGTGCCTCGAGGCATGCGCAATCGGATGGGCGACCGCCACGGCTGCCAGATACAACCGACGCGCACTCAAACACACGCACCAACTTTCCCCCATACTGGCCTCAACCAACAGTGGCTTGACCTCAATCTGTCCAATGAGATTCTTACTTTAGTAGACTGACTTCATTTTAATAGGTTGGCCTCAATCCGTGGGACAAAGACAACAATAATGTATCTGCCTTCAAGCCTCACTCCGGAACCGACCTGAATGGGGAACGGACGCACTTTTCCGCGAGTAAACACCCCTTCCATCTATTCTTCTATCCTTCTGCAGAATATAATATTCCTAACAATCTGGCCTTCTCACGTCTTCTCTTCACCAAAAGGAACCATGGGCCTGGAAGATCGTATCTGATAGGGTTAACTTTTGCAGCCTTAACAAAGCGCGATATCGTAAAACCACTAACTCACTCACGTTACAATTAAAAAGCTAACCAGCTGCTTCGTCGATCGAGGCTTTCTTGAAATGCTTACCTATGTGCATCAGACCTAATGCCTCTGCAGAGTCTGACGACGTCAGCAAATGGGATCGCGCTGCAATCGAGGCCGTTGCACAGTCGATGGTGTTGATTAGGAAGAGCAACAGTCCTACGACAGAGACTTTGGGGGACATGACTTTGAATAGGGGTAGGGGTTAACTTCGAGGCACCAATGTTCACAATTTACGATCGCCCTGTGAGATAATGTTTGACATATGTTAGTAGTTTTCTTCATATTTCAGTCCAACAAAGTCTGATTAATTGGTTTAACCACACATCAAAACAATACACTGGCGTATGCTTTCATGTGCCTGTCTTCCGAACCGAACGCGACCGACTTTATCTCTGTCCAATGAGTAGTCGAAACTCAATACCTAACAGATTGTCCTGCTTAAAAAATATTCTTAATATGAAACATAAAGGGCTGTTCTTGATATCTTAAAGAAGGGCTTTTATTTACGTTTCTTCCTGTTTTCCAAGGGTTTGATGGAGCTCAAGAGGTGCCTTACCAATAAACCTTATTATTAGCAGTCCTAAACAATTAATATACTAAATGCTAATATAAGGTCTCTCCAAAGTCGTCTGTAGTGCAAAAGAAAGTGATTAAGATTTATAGCCGTGTTTCACAAGGCGGCGAGCCGTGTCCAATTACAAGTTTGGTCACACGCCTTTGAGTATTTTCGAGGAGGTTGAGGTCTTTCACGGTTCAGGGTCTCCAAGCTTGGATAACGGACTCCAGTTGTAGTTTCACAAAGGTTCCAACGACTTTTAAATAAATAAATAAATAGTATATTTAAGGCCCAAGGGGCCTTTTCATTACAAACTTAGTGCTATCGTGAAAATAAGAAAAAATAAAAAATATTTCAGATTAACAGCGAACTCTTATAAAATAATTAGCTAGGCAGTAAAAAACTCTTACATCGGTGAATGAGTTCAGCGAGCCACCGATTTCCGAAAAAATGTAGTAGAAAAAACTGCCTTAAGAGGTAGCCTGGTGCAGTTAGATGGGATCCTATTGTTGAGGGTTTGGGACGCTTATTTTCATGGGAAAAATAATATAACGGTGATTTAAGAAGGGGTCATCCGGAACAACACGAGAGGGCAGTGGAAGTCATGGCGACATCACCAAGATGCGACCCACCAGACACCAGAGTCCACCGATAAGTTGGCGGCCAAGCAATAACCTCGAAGGTCATCGTATCCTGGGAGCAGCTTCAAATGCCATGAGGACCCTTTTCGCAATCTACAAATTGCGTGTTTAGAAAGAAAACAGACAGTAACGACTTTATTTCCTCCAAATTCAAATGCTTACGTTACTTGCCTTTGAAAATCCATAATGTAGTAGACAACCTAATTTCAAGTGGAAGATTGTTCCAAATAAAAGCATATTTTGAGGTAAAAAAACGAGAAGGGTTAGATGTGAGGCTACGCGGTAGTAAAATTATCATGGAGGAGTTACGGGTGGCGTAATGTCGGTTAACCGGAGTGAGAGCGTTAAGTTGTGGGAGATAAGGACTATTGTTAACGCGAAACAAAAAGCATATACCAGCTTCGAGTCTTCTTACACAAATAAATTTAATGTCTGCAAACTGGCATCTATCTGTATAACACATACCAGACCCAAAAACAGAAAATTTTTTACGAGTGAAAACTCGCTGAACCTTTTTTTTATCTTACTACGGTCATTCGTGTTCATGAGACCAAAAAGGGAACAGCAGTATTCTAGTAAAGGGAGAACAAACATACGGTATAGTTTTCACTTTATTTCTTGAAAAAAAATAATGCAATATAAACCTACATATCCGACGTTCAGAGGCCATCCGACAACATCCGCACTTACGAAATGTTGATGACAACGTTGCCCACAACACCGCTATATAATGGTTCCACGGGTCTCAGGATCGCTATGGTGGGGTGCGAGGGAAATGGAAGAATGTTGTCCACGAGGCTTCCTGGTATTATTGAACTCCGACGACACGGTAAGTATCATCGTTCTTGTATATCTTATCTGTTAAGCCGATTTGCTTACTATTCACAGTCAATTTTTACTTGGTGTGTGTGTGTCGTAGCCCATAGTTGGATCAGAAATCCTCGCCAGAATCCAAACTGGGAGTATTTGGGAGACGGTGAAAAGCCGCGACCTCGACCGGCTTGAGCCACAGGTTCACGGGAGTGAGGTGGGTGCCTGGCCGAGAGCTGCAGGCGAACAGATGACGGCAGTCCTGTGGCGAGACGCCGCAGTCGGGACAGCAGTCGGGTATGGATGGTTCGAGCCGGTACTGGCACTGGCGATGGAGCATGCAGTAGCCACTGCGTAGCTGCGCCAGGGTACAGCGAGTGACCCTCGGGAGATGTCGTTCCGAGGCCGCAAATGGAGGTGGACAGCCACCCAAAAGGACCGGGGGACGGTAACCTCGTTTCTCCTCGACAACGACTCTCTGGTGGAGACGCTGGAAGCCTGTCTTGGCGGCAGAGCTATCAACAGGTAGATCCGCGAGAGACGAGGCAACAACTTCCTTGTGGAGTGCTCGAATAGACGGCCGGGCGTTGCGGCAGGGCTCGGGAGCGGTGCAACGGTGATGATTGGGATGGCCGGGTTGCGAACAACTCCACCAGAACTGCTGGCTAAGGAAAGTGTTGTGATGGGCGACCGGTAGAACAGAAGCCTCCGCATGAAGATGATCTATAGGCGACATTTTATAGCAACCTGTGATCGTGCGGAGGGCAGCGTTTTGGGCTGACTGGAGGCGGCGGAGGCTGGAAGAGCTCATCGTAGGAGACCAGATTGATGCCGCATAAGTGAGGTGCGGCTTGGCCAGCGCCTTGAAAGCAGTCGACAGAGTCTCTTTCGCACAGCCCCAGGATGTGCCTGCTAGAGCCTTGAGGACCTTGGTGCAGCGGCTTACTTTGCTTCCGGTCTCCCTGGCATGGTCTGCGAACGTGAAAGCGGATCAAAACGCACACCAAGATGTTTGGGCTTGCGGGCGAGCGGTAAGGACGCCCCATTCACGGTGATGACCGGGTGACGATTAAACTCCTTGGGATCAAGCGTCAAAACAGTTATGGACGACTTGGCTGCCGAGATCGTCATCCCACGCTGGGTGAGGAAGTTTTCGACAACAGGCATGAACTCCGTGAGGAGCTGTGCAGCCTGATCGATGTCAATGTGCTGGCAACAGAACGTAACATCGTCTGCATAGGATACCACTTGCACAGGTGCCCGGGGGAGTGGGAGCTCTCGCAAGTAGATGTTATAGAGCGTCTGGCTGAGCACAGAGCCTTGACAGACGCTACCGGCCTGCTTACGGGGCTTAGAGAGAGCGCCCCGGAAGAGGACACGATCGTGACGGCCACGGATGTAAGCCGCCAACCATCGGACCAGGCCAGTCGGGACGTTCAACGAAACCAAGTCCTGCAGGAGCTGATCGTGGCGGACGCAGTCAAAGGCTCGTGACAGGTCAATTGAGACTGCCACGGTCCGCGAAGCGGGCTTCTGTTGATTGAAGCCCTTGAGGATAGCGTCGTTGAGCTCGAAAAGCGCCGTTGTAGTTCCACAACCCGATCGGAAACCATGTTGGTAGCAAGATAGTTCCGCCACAGACGCCAGAATTGGGTGGATGAGCCGTTCCAGGATCTTCGCCAATGGACTGAGGAGGGCAATTGGACGATAAGAGGTCGCTAGGCAGGGGTCCTTACCCGTTTTGACCAGGGGGATAATGATCAACTGGCGCCAGCAATCAGGGATGATTGACGTTCCCAGTGAAAGGTTGAAGAGGGCGGCAAGGTAGGCAGCCACCTTCGGGCCGATGTGGCGCACATGGATAAGCGCCAGACCATCTGGTCCTAAGGCTTTCGAAGCTCTCATTTTCTTGACGGCGGTGAGGATGGCATCAGCCGAAAAGGAAATGTCTGGGGGCGGGGCTTTATGGAGGAGGCGAAGAAGGGGGCGCTGGCTTTTGGGACTGGGCACTGAGCGGGGCGAAAACAGCTTGTTCATCTTCGCGGCGATCATACCGTTGTTGGAAATGAACTTGCCGTCCCCAAAGCTAATAGACTGGTTTGATGTATCAGCCCGGGGTTTGGTCAGGTTGCGTAAAAGCTTCCAAGTGGCAGCTGAGTTGCCTCTGAAATTGCAATCTGAAACTAGTTCATGCCAGCGTTGGCGTTTGCCATCGTTGATAGTCTTAGTGATTAAGCCATTTAGTTTGCCAACGCGCGGGTCACTGGCATCACGCGCTCGTATTTCGTCTCTCTCTAGTTCCAGGCGGGAGGCTTGGGGTGGATAGTTAGGACGGAGAAAGGGAATGCGGCCGTTAGGGATGTGGTGACTTGCTGCTGCCAGGAGTAGTCGACGAAGGGCTCGCTCCGCCGTGTGGACACAGGTGGGAGGCGGTAGGCCATCGATCTCGGCTTCGCATTCGGTCGTGAACGCTGCCCAATTGGCTTTCTTGAAATAAATGAAGTGCCGGTTGGGGGCCTTGATACGCTCGGCGGCGGTGGCCAATTCGAGCACAATGGGAAGGTGGTCGCTACCCAGGCTGATTACCGTGTTCCACATGGTGGAGGCTACCAGACTGAGACTGGCGAGGGAAACATCGGGCGAGCTGGAGGCGCCGTTGGCTGGGAGCCGCGTTTGGCTGTTCTCGTTGAGAATGGCAAAGAGGGCGTGTTCTATTTCATCAGCCAGAGCTTCTCCTCCGGGGTCGGCTGCCAAGTTAGAGCACCACAGGTCATGGTGAGCGTTGAAGTCACCTAGCACCAGACTGTCTCCAGAAGGTAAGTAGGGAACGATAGAGGCGGTGAAACCGGGAGAACAACTGAAAAATGGAGGAATGTACACGTTCACGACGGTTAGCGGCGCCGGGCCAATGTCAAGGGAAATCGCCAGTACTTCCGTGGGATCGGCTCCAAGCAGGGGAAGCTGGTGATGGGCAATGGATTTGTCCACCAGGAAGGCCAAACCTCCGCCTTTGTTGCGGCCGCGGTCGCGACGGACAATCATGTAATCGGCACAGGAAGGGACCTTAGTGGAGTAAGACCACTTTGTCTCTTGGATAGCCGCCACAGCTATGCTGTGCGAGCGCATGAAGGCCAGGAGCTGGTCAAGCTTCCTGAGGAGGCCGTTGGCGTTAAAATTGTAAGATTTTAAGACCAGGTGGTGAGGCAAGGTCGAAGACCAGAGGATTTGGGTTCAGGACTGGACGGGCTGGAGGCATGGAGATCGGTGGGGGCACGGGACAGCTGGGACACGCGAAGGCGGGCGACCAATCGGCAGCCGTGGCGAGGCCACTACAGTGAAGATGGCACCAGCCATTGCAGGAGCCGCAACGTACAGACCAGTCGCGGCGGCCCAGACGGACTCGGCAGAACGAGCAGTACCAGAGAGGTCCAGGGTTGGCCTCGATTCCGGCGGCGAGGAGGAGGAGTCGGAGCAGCGTGGCCGGGAGGGGCTGTTCCGTCATCAAAAACACGGATTTAGCGGAGGGGAGAGTTCTATTTGGAGAAAACTGGCAAATGCTGGAAGCTTTTCAGTCGACGGTTTCCAACGCTGATAAAATCAAAGCTTAAGCAAAATTGTGCCTTGCCTCCTTTTCCAATCCTTAAAAATAAAAAAACAAAAACTAAGAACAATTGATCTATTCCAATATTCCTCTACTAATATCTAAATGTTTATAAAAAATTATTATGAAAGAAAATAATTTTCTCTTCAATTATACTAAAATATATTTTGTTTCCTCTTATAATGTATCAGAAATATAAATACTAATGATGTAAATCTCAATCTCACTTAGATATTCGACAAACGAAAGGCCAAATGTCTTCTGCCGATGCACTTGAATGACAATGGTGCTTCGCAGCTGCCTCGACCCACCTCAGACATCTGCAACGTCCCATCTAATTAGCAAACTTGTGCCCCTGGACAACGATTGTACTCTCCGTATCGAGCAGACCCATGCATACGGTAGATGCCATATCATCAGCTGATTTTTTCACCTTCAAACTGACCGCGGCTAAGTATACCTCAGTTAAAGGACATTACAGTTTTTCCAGACCCCAAGTATTCTTACTATAAAACCGTAACACCTACAATGTATAGCTATTTTATTTCATGTTTTCCTCGATTTGTTCCCTAGAAGTCAGGTTTTTTCACTTAAAACAAACTCCTTATTTCGCACACTATTGACCTAGCAAAAGACCAAAACAAATACAATGGTCACTGCGAAAGAAGGGGTTTGGGTTAGGTTTTTTCCTGCCTTCCGGGGTTTTTTTTGACGGCGCCAAAGATGTGCTTTACAAATAAACCTTATTATTAGTTGATCCAACGTAGGGAGATGAGTGTAGCAGACCTTGGCCGCCGGGAGGGTGGGTGGGAACGCGATTCGTAGACGCGTCTGCTGTGGTTCCCATTTTTACTTGGTAGGCATTCTAGGCAACCGGCATCATGGTGACTTTCTATGTAGGGTCTTTGTAATTAATTGTTATTAATAATGGCTGGGAGCCAGACCATCACATATAAATGTAGGCGCTTACGTTACACATACCACTGCCTTCTTCCGCATGCTCCGTTTAAATATGTATATGTAGTAGGATAATATTAATTCTGCTGCGTTTTGTGCATTTTATACAGTATTTCTTTACGTACCTAATATTTCTTTTTCTGTTATTGTAGGAACCCGCCAATATTGCTGAATGCGAGGCAACTACTTCGCAGCATCGCGATCAATTTACATAGGAAGGACCATGTTCACAATATGATGACCATTCACTGAATGAACAGTGATCATCGTCCGAACGACGCAAAGAATTAATTTATATATTATTTTCAACAAATAGTTTTTTTCAGTAAATCATCCACTTTGCACAATCCGCGCCTTGTGCTTGCACTAAAAAACCAAGTGGGATACTTGGGGGGGGGGGGGGTAGAAAGAAATGGATAAGGCGTCATGCTGCCTGATTTTTTTCCAAGACGGGGGTAAACGGGTTGAAATCCCCGTCAGGAGCCCCGTCAGGAGCCCCGTCAGGAGCCCCGTCAAGAGCCTCACCCTAGGTGTGGGTACAGCCCCGTTTATCCTTGTTTAAACGGGGATTTTGCTGGCAAGGCTGCTGCGAGGGCACGCAAGTCTGCGTTAACTTGATCAACGCAACTACTGACCGTGTCCTTAGAAAATGAGTAAATACACTTAAGGTCATCAGCATGAGTGAAATTTTCCGAATTATTTAGCACTGTTGGAATTTCAGTTATGTAAAGAATGAAAAGGAGGGGACCTAAAACCATGCCTTGAAAAACGCCACTCATGATCGGCTGAGGCATCGATTAGCTTTTGCCTACTTGGACCTTTTGGCTGCAGTTTGACAGGTAGGAAGCAATGAAATCGAGCAGAGGAGGCCTGATGCCTAGGGCTTCTAGCTTCACTAGAAGACGCCATTGCGGCACCTTGTCGAAAGCCTTACTAAGGCCAAAGTAAATCAAAATGACAGATTGCTGCTCATTACGAAGTGAAGTAACCAGGTTAAGGAATGCCAATTGACAGGTTTCGCACGATCTTCCAGGTAGAAATCCATGCTCTGAGGCGCTTAGTAGTTTATTTTCTACACAAAAATCGAGAATTTGATTCAAAACGATCTTTTCCAGAAGTTTGGCTAGGGCTGGAGTTTTATGAACACCTCGGTAGTTATTTACGTCCGAACGAGATCCTGACTTGAAGATTGGAAGAATAATAGATGTCTTCCATGAGTCAGGACAGAAACCATTAAGAAGATAGGCTGAGAATAGATGACTTAGCAATAGGGGTGATCTGAACACTCTCTGCTCGTTAACCTTGAACGCGGTTTGTTCATATTCGAAGATAAGTGAAGCTTTATATAAATTGATTTATATAAGAGAAGAAACGACTCAGTCTTTGGTTTTCTTAAATAAATTATCAGTCAGTAACAGTTGAATATCTTAGCCAAAGTCTGCTACCAAACTCCTTCGTTGATTTGGTCAGATATTGTCCTCTGTTTCATAGAACGCTGCACAAATCATTTGTTTTGTACTCTTAGTATTTTATAGTTTATTTGTCAAAAACACATTACTTAGACACATATTTAGCATTCAAACATCATTTACTGGAAAATTTTATTAGAAACAATGACTGACGCGAAAGTTGTTGTGGATCAATTCGATCTGTCAGCCCTCTTAAATTAAACAAACTTTATTGAAAAGTATGAACCTGTATTTAAGATTCTTAATTCACTTCTGGGCTCAAATTTATTTGAAAGCAACCTCACGAATTTGCCTCAGATTGAGTCTGTGGTGCATTTAGTATCAACAGAAGTTTCAGATCGATCAAAACAAAGCTGTAATATAATCTTCCGCAACTTTCCTCAAACGATTAATCCAATGGTAGCAATACAAAACGTTTTTCAACAATGTGGGATAAGTATAGGCATAGTGTCTAGCAAAAGACTAAATTCGCGAAGTAAAAACAAACCGATTTTGCTTTCATGTTCTTCCCCCGCCGAAGCTCAAATGCTACTACAAAAATCTGAAATAAATAGGAGTTTCCGGAATTTTAAAGCATATATAGGCCCTGACTTGACCCCAATGCAGCGCAGACAAGTTTTTCACAAAGACAAAGGGCGTAAACAAAGTCAGCCACATATAGGCGTAGAGGACGGAAACACTCCACAAAATGCTACTTCAGAGGAACAATTAACGAGTTCCTCCTCCTCTGGGAAGGAAAACGAAAACTATCAACGTAGCATCAGCTTAGGTGACTTGAGAGCGAATTCTTCTTATTATAATAATGACAAACCGAAAGCAAATAATAAACCTGCCGAAGCAATTAAGGGAAAGAATAAGGTTCAAACAAAAAGACCCCGAAATAGTAAAACCCCATTAGACTTGAACAACACTCATCTTGGATCTTATCAAGATAAACTAATAAATAACAACACACGTCTAAACATGTCCATAAATAGCGATACCAGTCCTAACTCAACGAACCAAAGTAGTAAACCAGGGTTAGATCATCTCCCCCGAACAACCCAGAATAGACCACCATTCCCAAACAGAATTTCATATCAAAACGAATATCCGTATTTAAATGCACACCCTCAAATGACACCTAACCCCTTCTCTCAACCCATGTATCCTAGCCCATACACAAAACGACCACCGCACACCCAACCCTTTCAATATAATACACACACTCAAATCCCACCTCGCACAACACCATACCCTCCGATAGTTACACAATGCCATCGAATTCCACCACTCTCATCACCAATTTTTTCCCAATAATGCACAATTCGCCACAAATAGTCCAACACCACCATATTATCCACCAATCACACAATTTCCGCACATGAGCCCTCAACACAATCAAACAAGTAATAGGGATCCATTTTTTCACAACAGATTCCAGCTTTTGTATCCGACACCATAAGTGTTGCTCTTATTAATGCTAGATCGATAGTAAACAAGGTTCCACGACTTAGGACTTTTATTGACACACACAATCCCGATATAGTCTTTTTAACAGAAACATGGGTAAACGAATCAACCTCCAGTGCTTCACTTTTTATAGCAAACTACACCTTCTATAGACAGGACCGTGCTAATAAACGAGGCGGAGGTTGTATGATCTACATTAGATCTACCATAGAACAGAGTGGCTTTGAGGTTCTTCAGGAGACGTTCAATGGCGAAGCGTGCTTCGCTATAATAACATCCAAGACCCTAAAAAGCATTCTAATTGGATGTTTATACGCCCCTCCGGAATACAAGTATTGATGACACTGGTCTTACAAATCTACCAGATATTCTATCAAATATCCAAACCAAATATAAGATAATTGCAGGAGACTTAAACCGTCCAGAAATAAACTGGACAGAACTATCAGCCCCATCCAGACATGATGAATTATTATCATCGATTGTGTTTTATAACTGGACGCAAATAATACACAAACCAACCAGGGGAAACAATATACTCGATGTTATTCTTACCAATGATATCTGGCCCTTATATACGCACTACGACAGCTAAACCTTTGATAGTGATCATAAGACAATAATAGCAGTGCTCCCTCTTAACATTAAAATAAGACCTGATCCTAGTTACACTTCTATAAACCCCAAAACTCTTGACATTGAATCTATGAATAACTACATTAGGTCATTGGATTGGAGCTCTTTCCTCCTAACAGCATCCCCTCTAGAAGCTGTAAGCATATTATATGCCACCCTTAATTTAATTCGAGATACCCTAATTGACGAGAGATCCCCATGTAAGAAATCACTTATCCCAAAATTCTTTTCCAAACGGCTGAAAAACTTCAAAAACAACTCCACGACCCATGTATTAGTTATCTATCTACGCTCAGACGCATTACAGAGATTCACGAGTTAGCCCAGAACATTGAAACAAATAAGACGATAGCAGCAGAACATCGGGCAATCGAGTCCTCAGAAGGGACAGCCCAAATCTTCAAGAAACAAATAAATAATCATCAAAAACAAGGCCCCAAAATCATGCTTGATGACCAAGGAATAGTAATAACAAATGACAACCAAAAAGCAAATCTTTTTAACGTGTATTTCTCAACCAACTATTCAGTCGAGGAAGAACCAATCCCCCAACCAACAGAAATGACGGCACTAGTATTAAAAGTGGTATTGTTTAACGAAGAAACTGTAGAGAAAGCTATCAGCCAACTGTCCAATTCCACTTCATATGGAACGGATAGAATCCCTCCTTGCATACTGAGACATATGACATATGCCCCAATACTTCTGTCTAACCTTTTCTCGTTACTGCAGTCTAATGGTACTTATCCAGAAATATGGAAAAAATTATGTATCACCCCAATTTACAAAAACGGAAATCGGTCCAATGCCCAAAATTATCGTGGTGTTCACCGAACATCGGTTTGAGCAAAAATCTTAGAAAAAATAATTTATAACCAAATGTTAGATCATCTGACGAATGTAAATCTCATACCTCCCCCTCAACATGCCCTTTTACCTACAAAGTCATGTCAGTCCTGCCATCTCACTTTCTTGGAATTCGTCTCCAGAAATCGAGATGATGGGAACACGGTAGCTACAATTCACTTTGATCTAAAAAGGCCTTTGACAAAGTTCCCCATAAAAGACTGATCGTGAAGCTAGTGAGACACGGGATTCGGCCCCCCTCCTTGATTTCCTCAAATCCTATCTTCAAAACCGATTCCAAGTAGTACAGCTTCGAAATATAGTATCAGAACCAGCTCATATAAGCAGTGGTGTTTTTCAAGGCACTATCATAGGTCTACTCATATTTCTCATCTACATTCATGAGTTATCCACGATATCAACCTCTGCTAAAACATTTTTATATGCAGATGACTTAAAACTCGCATGTGCCTATAACAAAAATTCAATAAGTAGTGTGCATAGAACAATTGAATTAGACCTTCAAAAACTAAACGACTGGAGTGTTCAGTGGCAAATGCCGTTTTCACCAAAAAAATGTCATCTCACGATTTTTGGACCACTAAAACTCCCCCCCCATAATGTTTAGTGGTCAAGAAATAAAAGAGCTAACATCTTTAAAAGATTTAGGTCTTAGCTTTTATAATACTCTTGACTTATCCCCACATGTTAAGCAAATCGCACCAAAAGCCAATCGACTATGTGGCTTCATAAGTAAAAATTTCACATTGATTACACTTAAGACTTAACTTTACAAAATGTACGATTTACCTATTCTAGATTACTGCTCAATATTTTTCGGTACCATGTCATCAGATGACAGACAGAAACTAGAAAAAGTCCAGCGAAGGTTTACCAGAGTTCTGTGTAAAAACGATGACGCCCGAGACTCCTATTCAATAATGTACAATAGATATGGTCTTAAACCCCTCTGGCAAAGGCGACTCCAAAATGGTTTAACTTTCCTATTTAAAGTGACACATAATCATAACATCCTTAGCAATAATATGTTAACAAATCAAAACGGTTCCCGTCCCACTAGAAACAACCAGCATACAATTCATAACGCTAAAGCTAGGACGGCCCAGCGATCAAATATCTACACCATAAGATATGCGATCATATGGAATTCTCTACCCAACGATATTCGCAAAAGCCACAGTTTAGCCGAATTTAGAAGAAAGACCAAACAGTTCTTCTCAAATGACATGACGCATATATTTCTGAACAAAATAGGACACTTTGCTAACCAGTTCTTTGATGTACACTTCGGACCAAAAGGGATCTAACTGTCCAGGAGAGTTCCCGCACATTTTCGAGAAAACTGGCCACTGCTGGAAGCTTTCCAGTCGACGGTTTCCAACGCTGATAAAATCAAAGCTTAAGCAAAATTGTGCATTGCCTCCTTTTCCAATCCTTAAAAATAAAAACAAAAACTAAGAACAATTTATCTATTTCAATATTCTTCGGCTAATATCTAAATGTTTACAAAAACTATTATGAAAGAAAATAATTTTCTCTACAACTATACTAAAAAATATATTGTTTCCTCTTATAATGTATCAGAAGTATAAATGCTTATAATGTAAATCTCAATCTCACTTAGATATTCGACAAACGAAAGGCCAAGTATCTTCTGACGATGGTGCTTCGCAGCTGCCTCGTCCCACCTCAGACATCTGCAACGTCCCATCTAATTAGCAAACATGTGCCTCTGGACAACGATTGTAACCTCCGTATCGAGCAGACCCATGCATACGGTAGATGCGATGTCCTCAGCTGAATTTTTTCGCCTTCAAACTGACCGCGGCTAAGTATACCTCAGTTAAAGGACATGAGAGTTTTTCCAGACCCCAAGTATTCTTACTATAAAACCGTAACACGCACAATGTTAAGCTATTTTATTTCATGTTTTTCTAGATTTGTTCCCTAGAAGTCAGGTTTTTTCACTTTAAACAAACTTCTTATTTCGCACACTATTGACCTAGCAAAAGACAAAAACAAATACAATAGTCACTGCGAAAGAAGGGGTTTGGGTTAGTTTTTTTCCTGCCTTCCGGGGTTTTTGACGGCACCAAAGATGTGCTTTACAAATAAACCTTATTATTATAAAAGAGTTTGGAATACCGTCCGTTCCTGAGGAGTGTGAGTTTTTCAAACGGATAATGTACTTATGAATTACTTCTATGGAGAAACATATGGTACTGATAGTATTGACTGAGCATGGCTGAAACGACGGGACCGGCTCAGATTCCGCCGTAAGATGCTTTGCAAAGAATGCAAGTTTTCTCTTGCATTGTCTTTTCTGTCCAATCAATATTGCCGTTCTCTGTTCTCCGCTTTACAACCCTGACAACGGACTTCGTGGGCTGTACTCATGCTCATGGCGGTTCCGCTATTTTTGGCAGCTCGCCGCTGAACTCCGCTGTCCATAAGGTCGTATCTCCGGCGTTTTTGTGATGATCACGTGACCTCTGCCGTTCCCTCATCTTGTCGACCCTGTTGTCCGCGATGGCCTCCTCCGGTCTCACCTCCCTGATGGTTGATCATGAAGCCAGTTGGGCGGTGTTACAGTGGTGAACGACAGCCTCTGCTGCTATATGATTTCTCCAATTGACAAGAAGCATTTTCAACCCGGATACGTTCTCATCAACAGTCCTGTCTCATTGCACTACAATCAATCCTATCAACCAATCTCCTTAATTTTGCGGAAGCAGTTTTTTCTCCTACGTGTCTCACCTCCCTGATGGTTGATCATGAAGCCAGTTGGGCATGGCTGAAACGACGGAACCGGTTCGGATTCCGTCGTAAAATGCTTTGCAAAGAATGCATTAAACAGTTCAGCCTTGTCAGACTCATCAAGCACAAATGTTTTATCTTCATTCAGTAAATGGGGAATTTCGTGACCTCGTTTAGCGGGGGACCGATGACGCAACATCTGGGCAATAGATTTTGCAGAGTTAAACTCGCTAAGTGCAGAGGATTCCCTCTGTTTGTCACGTGCGAGCCGAATCTTAGACGCTTATTCGAAAATATCTGTGATTCTGAGGTGCGCAGATAATGAACTAGTAAAATGATCGTTCAACTGTCTTTGCAATTTCTTTAGTCTAGGCAAAAAAAGTGAGGAACGGTAAGGTCCGAAGTATAAGGCTTAACATTTTTTATCGGCGCAAATTCTAAAATGCTATTTGAATTCGCCGTCATTATGTCACAGGGAATTGTTACACTGTTCGTGGAGGAAAGCTCCTGCCAGTCTAGTGAGTCCATGAAGTTGTTAATTTAATTGATATCAGCTAGGTCAAAAGCATGGTAGGTACGAGTGGTGCTAGCCATTTTCGTAGAAGCAAGCGGAAGTCACCAATGGATTAAAGTATGGTTACTTTGGAAGAGGTTTTGATCGTAGTCAACAAAAAGGGGGGAAATGTCGTTCGTTAAAATAAAATCTAAAATAATGTGATCCCTCGTTGGGGAATAGACCAACTGAGACCAGTTTGAAAAATTTATGGTATCTAGGAAGGGCTGAAATCTGGATGGACAACAGTTCAGTGACCAATCAATTTCGTGAAAGTTGAAATCCCCAGCGATAACTGTAGGGTCAAAGGCGGACTCCGAAATCAGCCTCAATAATTCGCACAGCTTTTCTTCATCTTTAGATAATGAGTTGGGGGTATTATAAATGCATCCGATAATCGCCTTTTGTCGGGGAGACAGGTTAATGGATGCAAAACAGTAGTTGCCCGAGAATGACTCAGCATCTAGATTGAACGGTAAATGCTTAAAAATAGCTTTTATATAGAGAAGACAACCGCCACCACGCTTCCCAGTGTGGTCTTGACGGTAGAAACCATACTCGTCTATTATGAGTAAAGCATCAGAAATTAGCGGCTGGGTCCACGACTCTGTAATGCATATAACATCTGGCTTCAGCTCGAATGCGATGGCTTTAAGTTGAGCCATCTTATTTATAACAGATCGTGCATTAAGCAAGATGATATCTAATGTAGATCGAGTAATCGAACTAGGGTTAGCTTTATTTAGCAGTTAGTACTTTAGTATTTTTAGTATTTAGTATTTTATTTAATTTAGTAATGAAAATTTGGAGGTGGGTTATTGAATTGGAAGTTTTGAGAATAGCCACCAACTGGATCAGGACAATTGACATTAGAAGGCTGAGGGGAATAGCTAAAAGCTGCAGGCAGATAGCTCTGTGATATTGACAGGCCATAGGGATTAGTAACATGATGAGCTTGCTGATAGTTACCGGAAAATTGGGAAAACCAAGACGGAAAATAGAGGCTGGTGGGCGAGGTAATGTAACAATGAGGATAAAGCGGTGGAAATCCTGGCCTAGTATGATAGTTGTAATAAGAAGGGTAAACCAGATGTTTGTTAGCTTCCTGCTGTATAGGCTTAGTTAGTGTTTGGGTGGCTGCATGCTCGCGGTTGAGTTCCAGATCACACTCTTTCGATGACCTGAATTGGGTGAGTTACTAGAAAGTTTGGGAGGACTCTGATCGAGTATTGAAGCTGTTTGTCTACCTAACGTAGAGGGCATTTCGAAATTTCTAGGAGGGCTACCAGAATTACTAGCGATGGCAATTGGGGAAGCATCGAAGTTGGAAGAAGACGGGGATGTCTGGTGACTTGAGGGGTAGGGGACAGTTGCAGTACTGGGGAGCAGTAACCCAGGTTTGCCAGAAGTAGGAGTATATGGATCCCTAGACTTCCTAGGGCTAAGACCAGGAACTTGAGCCGGTTGTAGTGAATTTACAACTTTATTAGAAGAACTCGACGCTATTCTTCACTCCATTGAGGTGATATCATGACAAAGGAAATACTTTGTGTTTTTCAGATATGTGGAAACAAGCTCTTGCTGTTTAAAAATGGAGTCTATTTTAATGGATGAAAAACCTTGACTTTAATTGGTGGGTTGTTACTGCGAGATGACAGTCTAATAGCATCTGCTATTTTATAGTTAAATCCGCAGGAGTACAGGAAATGCATGGCAACCTCCATTGGCCCAATTGATTTCGGAACGTTTTTCAGAATAAAATTGTACGTCCCTTTTTGCCTGTCCTGCGACTCACTTGCGACTAAATTGACCAGAGTATCTAATCATTTGCAATCCTGGGAGGAAACAGCAGAGATATTCCCGTAAAATAGGGTCCCAAGGATTGAGAGCACTGATCCAAATTTCAACATAAACTCGTTGCAATTTTTGATTGCATACAAATCTTTTTGCTCGGCATTCAGATCTGGCTAAATACTGATGTCAGGCTGAAGACTGATATCAGTAATGATGTTTGCTTTTCGCTGACATCGCTTGGGTCTGGACGGCTGAGGCTTCCTACTAAATGAATCTGTCGCCTTCATAATTTTCGAAGCGGTGAGTAGATTTACCACAAAAACAGTCGGGAATTCAGAATAAACTCACTGTTTAAGCTTATATAAGTTGCTGAAAGCAAGACAGATGGTTAACAGAGTGCTAGGTAAGTAAGCAGAGACCAAACCAACGAAAGGGAAGGAAGCAAATTTTTCAAAGGTAAGTACTGGTACTTACGGATTATTTATATAAGAAAACCAAAGGTAATTAGTCCTATCTTCTCTTAGATAAATCGCTTTAAAAATGATTTGCCACTTATCTTGAAATTCAAAGCGGTCGTCATTGAACGCAAAAAATTTGCTTGTCGAAGTACAGAATCGAAATCGCAGACTTGGCTTCCTTTGCGCAGTGCAGGGTGGGTTAAAGCGAGAGCGTGATACAGACTCCCAAGTACTGTTAGGCGTCCACTTCCTACAATAATATGCCATTTAGTCGATAAACCGTACGGTTCGAAGAACTGATTTGTCGACTCGTATACTATTGCACTTGTTCTCCTTGAATGGCATTACTCAGTTTTCTTACCATTTTTAGAATCGATTTAGGTTTGATCGCATGCTTTCTTTGTCAGCCGCAGTTCAAATGATGCACAAAGTTTGATATAATCGGTAAACATGGCGATATGGCAATCTAGCTCGCACAAACTAAACAAAATAGGGTCAAGAACGGAGCCTTGGGGAACATTACTTTTAATCTCAACCATGGCCGAATGTTTGTCGATGATATGGACAGTTTGTGAGCAACCAATTACAGTAGTCACCGGTAATTAAGCCCACGGTTAAAAGGCCCAGCTGCGTATTAAGCCCAACCCAGCTTGGGACGGAATTTAACATAACAAAATCCGTCAGCTAATAAGCCCAGTCGCCGGCTACAAAGCCCAGTTTGCCAACAGATTTACTAGTTCGCTGTCTGTGCATCTAAGGATAGCAGAGATCTGCGAATTAGCGTCCAAGATTCGTCTTGTGCGTGACCAGCACAGGGAATCTTGCGCCCTGAGCGAGTCAAACTCTGCAAAATCGGTTGCACAACTGTTTCGTCGTAGCTCCTCCACAAAACGAGGAATTGAAATACCCCCATTGCTTAATGAAAATAAAACATTTCTACTTGATGAGTCTGATAAGGCTGAATTATTCAATGCTTTCTTTGCGAAGCATTTTATGACAGAATCCGAACTGGTCCCGTCGTTTCAACCATACTCAGACAATACTCTCGGAAACATTGATTTCTCCATATAATTAATTCGTAAGCAGATAATTTGTCTGAAAAACTTGCACTCTTCGGGAACTGATGGTATACCCAAGTAAGTTATCAAAAGAGTGTCGACCTTTCCCAAATTACTTAACCATATATTTTCAGTCTATTTCTCAAATGGTTTCGTACCTGACACGACGGACTCCGTGGGCTCTAGTCATGCTCATTGTTGTTTTGTTATTTTCGACAGCTCGTCCCTGGACTCAACAGTCCACAAGGTCGTATCGCCGGCGTTTTTGTGATGATCACGTGACCTTTGCCGTTCCCTCATCTTGTCGGTCCTGTTGTGCACGATGGCCTCCTCCGGTCTCACCTCCCTGATGGTTGATCATGAAGCCAGTCGGGCGGTGTAACAGTGGTGAACGACAGCCTCTGCTGCTATATGATTTCCCCAAAGACAAGAAGCGTTTCCAACCCTCACACGTTCTCATCAAAAGTCCTGTCTCATTGCACTGCAATCAATCCTATCAACCAACATCCTTAATTCTGTCGAAGCAGTTCTTTCTCCTACGTTTTGTTTTTTAAGGTAGGGGTCCGCTGAACTCTGCCCCCGCTTAAATGGTTGGAGTTTTTTTTACTGCGTCCTCCTTAGTTCACCATGCGTTTCAGAGAGTGTTGACTACCATTTTAAAACGACGATGTGTTGGTGAAAATGTATTAATCTACCAACACTACTTAACGCTCCCGCTGCCTATGTGGTTGTTTCACGGAGAGCAGCATTTATCAACTTTGTATTTATTTTTCCACAGCACTAAGTTTGCAATGACGAGGCCCTCCGGGCCTAAAATATAAAATTTATTTATTATTATTTATTTATTCATCGGGACTCGGTGACTTAGATTACTTAAGCACTACAAGTTCCTTATGGACAAGAGCCTAAGTGAATTTAACAATGTTGACTATTGTATCTATATCGGAGTCATCGGTAGGGAAAGCGTATCCCATTTCCTATGCGATAACTCACCGGAAATATTCTGGAATATAATCAGGTTCCGCTTCGTCTTCAATGAGGATTATACCTTCGGCGGACCTCAGCAAGGGTATCGGATCCTTGTTTCATGTACTCTGCCTATGGAAACTGCAAAACAGTTTAGGGATCACGATGGCACGGTTCAGCAAGTTCATTTCCAAATCCCGTCTTGGGCGAGAATGATGTATGAGGCCAAGGTGATATTGAGAAACCAACGTCCTTCTGTTTTACGAGCACCTGGTAATAGGGACTTATAAGAGTGGGGTAGTAAACTGAGAAGCTGTAGACGGCGATCACTAGAAATAATAATAGAAATAAGAGCCACAAAGAACAATTGTTTTAATAAGAAGATAAAGAAGGCCGAAAGGTATAGGAAGGGGAACATAAGCGCAAAGTTAACGCTACAGTGACAAAAAGTTAACCGGGAAGCATGCTATTCGTGCGAATAATCAGGGAATTGAATATAGAAGTCCAGGGAAGCGGCAAACTGATCCTGAGCGAGTGGCAACCAATGAGAGGTAGGCAAGATTGCAAACCGGTAGCATTAAATGTATAAATCATTATGGTAGATGGTGCAAACGGCAGAATATGCTAGCGTAGAAGTGCAAACAATGGGAGATGCGGAAGCCAAGTAAGAGCGCATTTTAAGCAATATGAGCATTAAACGGGACGAATAGTGACTTTTGCTTAATCGAAGATTACAGTTCTGACAAACGCAAATTCCACTGGCCGAGAAATGATAAATTTGCCTTAAATTCAGCCCTTAGGGAGTAGCTGCAAGAGACAGCTTGTGCGCGAGCACCATTGCATCAGGCAGCTCGAGAACTATGAGAACATCGCCACTGGTTACCCCCAGGAAAAATATATATTTTTATTATGCCAGTTTAGAGGCAATTTTAAAGAATTGGTAGAGCTCCTCTTGGGCGCCTTCCAAAACCTCGTAGACAGGTAAAAATCTAAAACAAACTCCCTCTTATGCGGCCACGGTTGGTTTTATTTCCATTTTGTGTTTTGTCAATACTGTGCAAGATAGGGAGTTTGTTTCAAGTGAAAAAACCTGACTTCGAAGGTACGATACAAACGAAATGCATGTACAGCTGTAAACTAAGTTGACAACTCAGCAGGAGAAAATTTGCATATCGTTTAGGGACATTACTTCGAGACGGAGAGAGTCAGCACAAGAAAACACTGTTCTTAGTCTTACTTCAATGATTGTTGGCAAAAGTTGCGCGCTATCGGCTAAAGGGTTAGCCGATTGTGGGCCGTAGCTTCGGCAGCATTATCTTCCGCATGAAGGCTGGCAGGGTTCAAAGTCCACGAACACCATCAGAGTGAAAGAGAGATTCCACCGAGTCAGCGCCCAAAATTCGCGAAAGTTGTCCTGAATGTAAAAAACTAGTTATAGCTCTCTCAAACATAGGATAGCTTTGCTGGGTGTTAAAACTGCTGGGCAGCTTATTCCAGATTGATATGGCGTTTACTGAAAAGAATTGCCGGTACTTAACTGTACGTGCCATAGGAAGAAATACAAAGACATCTCGATGACTGGCGCACCGAGAGTGCTCGAGCTGATAAAAGGTTTGACCATTCAAAAGTTCAAACAGTAAAAATAGACCTGTAATCTACGAAGCCACAGGGGATCCAGCTTTATAAGTTTGCACCTTTGTTGGTAGGCTAAGTTACGGTGTATTATAGAGAAAACTCTTCTAGTGAAGAAGTGCTGCACCGATTCTATTTTTTTCCGTTCACAAGTGCGCAGAAAACTGAATAGGGGCGAGCAGTATTCAAGACTAGGTCTCACGTACATATGATAAAGGCTAGTTCCAACCTTTATGGTCTTAAGATTTCTTAGGATAAATCCGGTGTTTTGGCATACTTTCGAGACTACAGGGCACAGTGCTCTGACAGCTTCAGACTATAAGAATCTGATATGACCAAATCCTTGATAACACCTGGGACATTTAGATCATGACTGTCTACGCTTAATTCCGGTTGGTGATCGTCACCAACAACCATGAGGCAACATTTGTGCCATGAAAAGGCGAGGCGCAATGTGCTGCACCACTGGGCGAAGGCCTGAAGATCCTTTTTTATCAGCTCGAGCACGATGTCGCGATCTGCTGGTTTATACTGATAAGCGACTTTCAAATCATCGGCGTACATGAAGGGTCTACCATACTGAAAACAATCTGGAACGTCGTTGACAAAAAGGCAAAATAGAAGCGGCCCTAGTACACTACCATGTATAACTCCACTCCTCACATGCGTGGGGTTGGAGATAACATTAAAAATTTTAACTCATTGTGTACGAGCATCCAAATAGGAAGATATTAAGTTCAGAAGCTTGCTACATATGCTGAAGGAGGCCAGTTTCAGAAGGATGAGGTTATGATTGACCAGATCAAAGGCCTTACTAAAATCGAAATAGACGGTATAAAGGGCAAAACGCTGTCTCTAGATTGTAGCGCATAATGAAAGAAAGAGATCTGGCAGGTGTCACAAGATCGTTTCTCGAGAAATTCATGTTGAGCTGCGCTAAGCAGGCTGTTTTCTGTAATGTGACGCATCTTCTTTTCTTTGATCAAGGTCTCCAAGTTCTTCCAGGCTGCGGGGAGTGGATTTATTGGCCTAAAGTTGTCAAATGACGTCGACCGGCCATGCTTGTGAATAGGCATTATGTGCGATTCCTTCCACAACGAAGGAAACGTTCCGCTCTCAAGAGCAAGATTAAATATCTTACACAAAATACACGGAAAAATATAATTGGCTTTAGCTTTTAGAAGGCTAACTGGAACGCCATCTGGCCCTGGACTATAAAATTGAAGATAACTACGGATGGCTATGGTCACGTCCCAGACGGTATAACTTATGGTTTCGAGGACGGCACCCGTTCAAGCCCGGATAGCCGGAAGTGCGGCGAATGAGTTTTTACCAAATTTTTTGGACATGAATGCACTAAAACTATCGGCGGTCAACTAAGCGTCAACTATGGGGTTTCCTAAAGCGTCTTGAAGTATGGTGGGTTGCGCTTTCCTCTGCGCTTTGACTGTGCGCAAAAAGAGTTTTGCAACATTAAAAAAGGGTTTTCAGCGAAATTGGTCTCATCGGCTATCTGCTTTTCTTTGGAGAGCATCTTAGCCTGCTCAAAGATCAGTCTGATCAAGGGCAGAACGGAAGTGTATTTCTGTTGATGCAAACGAAAAGAGAGCCTACGCAGCCTACGGCGGAAAGGCAGAGGAAGGTAAACTTCATCCTTGACATGTATTTCCTTCTTACGCGGGACAAATTGGAGGATGAGTGGATCCAGCACTTTGTACAGTGTATCGGTTCAAACATTTACAGCCAAAAATTTGAAAAATTCAGACCAGTCGAGAGCGTTTCGATGTGTCAGTAATGCCGCCGTATTTGCTGATCAGAAGTCATGATAAAAATTATATTTCTGGGAATAGTAATGATGACACGGGCCTTACAAATCTACTAGATATTCGATCAAATATCCAAACCGAATATAAGATAATTGCAGGGGACTTAAACCGTCCAGAAATAAACTTGACAGAACTATCAGCCCCATCCAGACATGATGAATTATTATCATCAATTGTGTTTTATTACTGGACGCAAATAATACACAAACCAACCAGAGGAGACAATATACTCGATGTTATTCTCACCAAAGATATCTGGCACTTATATACGCACTACGACAGCTTAACCTTTGATAGTGATCACAAGACAATATATATATGTATATTTTTAAGGGTAACAGGCAAGAAATGCCCTTGAGGACCCTATTAATGTAACGCAAGCAGGTTATGCTTACAGTTAATGTGCAGTCGGGGGGAGAACATATGATATCATAACAGAATTTCGAGTGAATTTTCACGGAAAAGTATGATAACGGTCTAAAGCCAGAAAAATTGTTCACAGTGCTGGCAGTAGGAAATCGTGTTGTAAAAGTCACCTTTTGTCAATTAAAATCACATCAAGTCTTCTTTTAAATTCCGCAATTGTGTCAGCGGAAACCGTCTCGCTTGGTAGCAAGTAGCAAGGCCGGACCACGCGTTGACTGAAGAAATATTTTCGGAGGTCTAATCGGGTGCGTTCGTTTGTGATCTTGTAAGGATGGCCACGCAGGTGAGTAGTGGTGGCTTATTGGAAGAAATCCTCCAATTTTAGGAAGGAAATGTGGCCCCGGATTATCCGGAATGTCCGGAGCAGGCTGCACTGGACGTTCCTGTAAAACAAAGGAAAAAGGTCACGTTTTATCAATCTCTCCTGATATGGTAAGTCCCTGAGACCGTCGACCATATTTGTCGCCCTGCGTTGCACTTGTTCAAGAAGCTCCACATCTTTCTTCAACCACGGTGTCCAAACTGGCATTCCGCATTCAAGATGTGGTCTCACAAAGGATCCAAATATTTTTCCGAAGAGTTCAGGTGGAAAGATTTTGAACGCTCGTCTGATCCAGTGCAGGGTCCTAGTTGCCTTCTGGACGGATTTTTTACAGTGCTCTGTTTGCGTCAAGTTCGCGGTTGTCCATATACCCAGATCTTTGTGCGTCTCAATTTCTTTTAATGCGGTACCATTGATAAAATAAATGTGTTTCGGAGGCACTTTTCGCCCCGGGCTTATGTGTAGAACAAGACACTTGGATATATTAAAGTTAAGAAGCCACGTGGACGACCAGATAACCAGTTTATCGATGTTCGACTGTAGTTTCTTTGCGTCGTCGGCGCACCTAATTTCAGCCCATATTTTTATGTCATCCGCAAACATGACAGCTGCGCAATCAAGCTCATCGAGACAGTCGTTTACGTAAATCAGGAATAGCAGCGGACCCAAAACTGAGCCTTGTGGTACACCACTTTCGACCATTGTCCATTCTGAGGTTGAGTTTCCGACAACAACCCTCTGTTCTTTGAGAGACAAGAAACTACTGATCCATTTATAAATTTTTCCTTGGATTCCCACGTCCCAAATCTTCTGCAGAAGAAGCCTGTGTGGTACACTATCGAAGGCTTTTTTGAAGTCGAAGAATATGACATCAATTGGATAGCCTTTATCAGCGGCCTTTGTCCACTTCTCCTGTGAGTAAAGAGCACTCGTGAGGCAAGAGCGTCCTGGGCGAAAGCCATGCTGTCCATCACATAGTATTTTGTTGCTTTCGAGGAAATACATTAAATGCTTCTTAATAATGCACTCCATTGCTTTGCCCGCGATGCAAGTTAGACTGACAGGACGGTAATTTGTGCAATCAAGTCGCGAACCTCCCTTATAGATCGGGGTGCCGTTTGCCCATTTCCATTCTTCTGGGAGTTCGCCTTTATCAAAAGATTTCTGGAAGATGGCAGCCAGGGGTTTGCATAGTTCGTTAGCTAATTCTCTTAGTGCTAGTGCAGGAATTTTGTCCGGCCCAGGTGATTTGGCAGGCTTAAGTTGGAGTAATTCGGCCCTGACAGTGTTGTGTAAAAACTCTAGGTCCTCTATTTTGGGCAATAAGGAGGAGGGTAAGGGTGCAGTTATCGGTCGATGAGCGAACGGACCGTCAGCAAAAGTTGTAGGTTCTCGGGTGTAGACGGATTCAAAGAAATCAGAGAGGAGGGAGGCTTTCATCTGATCTTCGGTCACCAGTTGTCCATCGGCTGATCTAAGGGCAGGGATCAGTTCCTGAGATCTCTTCGTGCTTCGTATGTAACCGTACAAGATCTTGGGGTGTTCCAGCGACTTGTGTAATATGTTCAACTCGTATTTCTCGCGCAGTTTAGTAGCTTCTCTTTTACAAATGTTACGTTGTTGTTTATACTCCCGTAAGTGTTTCCCGGAGCCGGTTAATCTGTAGCGTCTCCAGAAGCGGTTTCTTTTTTTTAAAGCGGCCTGCAAGTTTGAGTTCATCCACTTCGGGCGATTCGTACTTGTCTTTCTTCTGAAGGGACAGTTGAGACAGAGAGTCCTTTTCAACGTCGAGCTAAAGGTCATCCACTGTTCATTTGCCCCACCTTGGAGATCTGTTTCCCATGATACCTCTGACATTTCTCTTCTCATAAGTGGGTAGTCGCCCTTCCAAATGTTACTTTCCCATGTGTTGAGGAGTAGGGTTTGGAGAACAGCAAATACTCGAAATACAGCATAATATGGTCGCTTGACCCTAATGGTGGTCGATCCTGTAGGTCAATCACAGTTTTCTCCTCTCGGGTAAAGATAAGGTCGAGACAGTTCGACTGTTGTCCTTCCCTAGCCCGTTTTCCAAACGCGACGGTTTGGCAGAGCAGTTTGGCTGTGGCCCATTGTACTAATTTGTGATTAAAGTTGTCTTGAAGACCCTGTGCAGTCCATGTCTGCCAGTCAACACCAGGAGCGTTAAAGTCCCCAACGATGAGGATGTCTTTTTTCTCGCTAACCCTATACAATTCTGCTATGAGGATAGTGTCTTGGTCATGAGAATGGTTTGGCGGGCGGTATGTCACCGAAAGCGTCAGTGGCCTGGCGTACTTAGCAGATATAGTAATATTTAGCATTTCCACATCTCGTGCTGGGACTGGTACTTCAGCCGTGGCTGTCAGCTTGCAAGTGACATAGACTATAAGCCCTCCTCCCCTAGTTGTTCTGTCTTTCCTGAAAAGCTGATATCCTCTAAGTGATAATTCAGAATCAGCGATATCTTTTGAAAGCCAGGTTTCAGTTAAAGCCATGATGTCTGGTTTCACCTCCTCGACCAAGTTTTTTAGTTCGTCCAGCTTGTTAAACAAGCTTTGTACATTTGCGGTTATGATCTTTAGTGATAGTTTACTCCGTGAGGCCCAACCCTCATCGTGACAGGTTTTGGCCAGAGGAAGGGCTCCTTGACTTGTATTATTTGCCCATCTTTTATTTTCAGGCCCTTTGCCCCACGTTCCGTCCTCTCTCTCAATTCTATCCTTAGTTGCCTCAATAATAGCAGTGCTCCCTCTTAACATTAAAATAAGACCTGATCCTAGTTACACTTCTATAAACCCCAAAAATCTTGACATTGAATCTATGAATAACTACATTAGGTCATTGGATTGGAGCTCTTTCCTCCTAACAGCATCCCCTCTAGAAGCTGTAAGCATATTATATGCCACCCTTAATTTAATTCGAGATACCCTAATTGACGAGAGATCCCCATGTAAGAAATCACTTATCCCAAAATTCTTTTCCAAACGGCTGAAAAACTTCAAAAACAACTCCACGACCCATGTATTAGTTATCTATCTACGCTCAGACGCATTACAGAGATTCACGAGTTAGCCCAGAACATTGAAACAAATAAGAAGATAGCAGCAGAACATCAGGCAATCGAGTCCCCAGAAGGGACAGCCCAAATCTTCCGGAAACAAATAAATAATCATCAAAAACAAGCCCCCCAAATCATGCTTGATGACCAAGGAATAGTAATAACAAATGAAAACCAAAAAGCAAATCTTTTTAACGTGTATTTCTCAACCAACTATTCAGTCGAGGAAGAACCAATCTCCCAACCAACAGAAATGACGGCACTAGTATTAAAAGAGGTATTGTTTAACGAAGAAACTGTAGAGAAAGCTATCAGCCAACTGTCCAATTCCACATCATATGGAACGGATAGAATCCCTCCTTGCATACTGAGACATATGACATATGCCCCAATACTTCTGTCAAACCTTTTCTCGTTACTGCAGTCTAATGGTACTTATCCAGAAATATGGAAAAAATTATGTATCACCCCAATTTACAAAAACGGAAATCGGTCCAATGCCCAAAATTATCGTGGTGTTCACCGAACATCGGTTTTAGCAAAAATATTAGAAATAATAATTTATAACCAAATGTTAGACCATCTGACGAATGTAAATCTCATACCTCCCCCTCAACATGCCCTTTTACCTGCAAAGTCATGTCAGTCCTGCCATCTCACTTTCTTGGAATTCGTCTCCAGAAATCGAGATGATGGGAACACGGTAGCTACAATTCACTTTGATCTAAAAAGGCCTTTGACAAAGTTCCCCATAAAAGACTGATCGTGAAGCTAGTGAGACACGGGATTCGGCCCCCCTCCTTGATTTCCTCAAATCCTATCTTCAAAACCGATTCCAAGTAGTACAGCTTCGAAATATAGTATCAGAACCAGCTCATATAAGCAGTGGTGTTTTTCAAGGCACTATCCTAGGTCCCCTCATATTTCTCATCTACATTCATGAGTTATCCACGATATCAACCTCTGCTAAACATTTTTATGTGCAGATGACTTAAAACTCGCATGTGCCTATAACAAAAATTCAATAAGTAGTGTGCATAGAACAATTGAATTAGACCTTCAAAAACTAAACGACTGGAGTGCTCAGTGGCAAATGCCGTTTCACCAACAAAATGTCATCTCATGATTTTTGGACCACTAAAACTTCCCCCCATAATGTTTAGTGGTCAAGAAATAAAAGAGCTAACATCTTTAAAAGATTTAGGTCTTAGCTTTAATAATACTCTTGACTTATCCCCACATGTTAAACAAATCGCACCAAAAGCCAATCGACAATTTGGCTTCATAAGTAAAAATTTCACATTGATTACACTTAAGACTAAACTTTACAAAATGTACGTTTTACCTATTCTAGATTACTGCTCAATATTTTTCGGTACCATGTCATCAGATGACAGACAGAAACTAGAAAAAATCCAGCGGAGGTTTACCAGAGTTCCGTGTAAACGCGATGACGCCCGAGACTCCTATTCAATAATGTACAATAGATATGGTCTTAAACCCCTCTGGCAAAGGCGACTCCAAAATGGTTTAACTTTCCTATTTAAAGTGACACATAATCATAACATCCTTAGCAATAATATGTTAACAAATCAAAACGGTTCCCGTCCCACTAGAAACAACCAGCATACAATTCATAACGCTAAAGCTAGGACGGCCCAGCGATCAAATTTCGACACCATAAGATATGCTATCATATGGAATGCCCTACCCAACGATATTCGCAAAAGCCACAGTTTAGCCGAATTTAGAAGAAAGACCAAGCAGTTCTTCTCAAATGACATGACGCATATATTTCTGAACAAAATAGGACACTTTGCTAACCAGTTCTTTGATGTACACTTCGGACCAAAAGGGATCTAACGGTCCAGGAGAGTTCCCGCACATTTTGGAGAAAGCTGGCCACTGCTGGAGGCATTCCAGTCGACGATTTCCGACGCTGATCAAAGCAAAGGTCAAGCAAAATTGTGCCTTGCCTCCTTTTCCAATCCTTAAAAATAAAAACAAAAACTAAGAACAATTTATCTATTGCAATATTCTTCGACTAACATCTCAATGTTTATAAAAAATTATTATGAAAGAAAATAATTTTCTCTTCAACTATACTTAAATATATATTGTTTCCTCTTATAATGTATTTGAAGTATAAATGCTAACAATGTAAATCTCAACCTCACTTAGATATTCGACAAACGAAAGGCCAAGTGTCTTCTGACGATGCACCTGAATGACGATGGTGCTTCGCAGCTGCCTCGACCCACCTCAGACATCTGCAACGTCCCATCATATTATCAAGCTTCTGCCAATGGAAAACGACTGTAATCTCCGTATCGAGCAGACCCATATATACGGAAGATGCGATGTCCTCAGCTGTTTTTTTCGCCTTCAACCTGACCGCGGATAAGTTTACCTCAGTTAAAGGACATGACAGTTTTTCCAGACCCCAAGTATTCTTACTCTAAAACCTTAACGGCGACGATCATCAACCGGAATTAAGCATTGACGGCCACGAACTAAATGCCCCAGGAGTTATCAAGGATTAGGGCCTATCCAACTCTAATAGTCTCAATTTGTCAGAGCACTGTGCCCTGATAATCTCGAAAGCACGCCGAACCACCGGATTTATCCTCAGAAATTTTAAGAATATCAAGGTCAGAACTAGCCTCTATACCATGAACGTGAGATCTAGTCTTGAATACTGCTCGCCCCTACTCAGTCTTCTGCGCACTAGTGAACGGAAAAAAATAGAATCGGTGCAGCACTTCTTCACTAGAAGAGTTTTCACTACAGAACACCGTAACTTAACCTACCAACAAAGGTGCGCACTTATAAAGCTGGATCCCCTATGGCTTCGTCGATGGCAGAAGGGTCTTTTTTTACTGTTTAAACTTTTGAATGGTCAAACCTTTAATCCTCTTAGTACAATAAGGCAACTTGCGCACTCTCGACGCGCCAGTCATCGAGACGTATTTTTATTTCTTCCTTTAGCACGTACAGTTAAGTACCGGCAATTCTTTTCAGTAAATGCCATATCAATCTGGAATAAGCTGCCCAAAAGTATTAAAACCCAGCAAAACTATCCTATGTTTAAGATAGCTATAACTAGTTTTTTACATTCAGGACAACTTTCACGAATTTTGGGTGCTGACTCTGTGAAGCTCTCTTTCACTCTGATGGCGTTCGTGGACTTTGAACCCCGCCAGGCTTCATGCTGAAGATAA